>OW679194.1:118968027-119072190 GCA_940337035.1 Agriotes lineatus
AAATAATAAAAGGAAGCACTTGGTAATACGAGTTTCATCAATTTTCAAATAAAAAACAACCGGTGATGGGATATGACTGCAGCGGCGGCGAACTAGCCTGCGAATGCGATTTCAACGTTTGGCGCTTGCCCGCGAGCAGTCCGACCACACATTGCCTGCGGCCATGCTGAATCCCTCGCCTCCGTGTGACATGACTGTATTACACATAACCTATTCGTTGCTCCTTTATGTCTCTTTTACAAATCTGTATCTGTTGGGTCAAATTTGTGTCATGGTAAACCCTGAGCTATGTACAAATTATTACTCTTATCTATTTCTTTGTTGAAGCGAAGATACACAAAATTTATTTAAAGTGCTCACTCTGTATATGTTGGGTCCAGAATATGCCCGCTTTCGTCAAGGGTAAAAGCTTGAGCTATGTGAAAAATATTACTTTTATTTAACCATATTTATGCAACATGTTATTTTTTAAGGTGCTCACCTTGTAAGAATTTTATAGAAATTTTCTCGGGCTTATGCCAGGAAAGGATATAATCCGCATGCAAGGTCTCCTCATCCTCCAACAAATAGTTTTTGGGTTATATTCGCAACATACAGACAGACAGACCAACAGGCAGACGAAATTGAAAAAAACCTGTTTTTCGTTATCTAGAGAGCCTGAAACGTGAATTCTGAAGTAATATCAGACGTTGACTTTTTCCAGATTACAGTATTTCCTCTGTCTTTTAGACGAGGGAAGTAAAATTATAAAAAAATATATGATAAAAAAAGTGATGGCAAAAATATTTCTTGAAGATCATAAGTACTGATAAAAACGTAGATTAGTATAAAATAACCGTAGAAGTAATGTACTTTTATGTTCGAGTTCATATTTGGTGCATGAAAAGTTGCCTAACCAACGTAACAATTAAAACTCCACCTTTCATCTGAATGAACTCCGTTTAATCGTCTCTTCTTGTTTTGTGATTTTTTTATTATACATACATAGCAACGAAGGGTTATAATTTTATAATGATTACTTGTTTAATACATTTAGTATATCCGCTTCGGATAAAGTAATGATTTATTTATCAACAAGTAGCTATATTAAATTAAATTGTCACTGAATGACGATGTACGAGGTCAATCAATATGTATCCTACCAGAAAGAAACAAGGCGAGAATAAACAATAAGAATACCCGACCTAGCTAGATAGCTCGGTTTCTAAAAAATTAATTAAATGTCGTTTAATCTAACTACCAGTGCAGCTTTAAACGCTTAAAAAAATTTCACCTAAAGTTTAAAGATACCCCTTTCCAAAATAAATTTAAAAAAAACGTAGTCGTTTTTTATTTGAGAGACCTTAAAAACACTGTAATTTTGTTAAATACACTTATGCAATCAACAACTAAAGGAAGAACTGTGTACATTATTATGATGCAAATTACAAATAAAGTTAATTAAACCAGAACATTAGAAAAATAATACCAATTTAATGCTTTAGCATATCCAACACCTGTTCAGGCAATTAAATTTTCTATGTTAATTTAATTAGATTACATTGGCTACAGAATGTATAAGTTTTATTTATTTTTTTAATGTATTCTTTTTCTAGATCTTTCTAACGCTTGATTTGATATATTTAAATATTTTAGATGCTTTTTTGACTGCTAATTACATTAATACCGAGGAAAGAATGAACTTTAACACTAATGGAAAATGCTATACACTACAAAATTGGATGCAAAAGCCATCCCCTACCTTTTACATTAAATTAACTACTTTTCAACGCTAATGTCGAGCAAGAGTTTTGATTAGATGCCATATTTTTAGAAACATTTAGAAAGCTAATGCGTGTTTCTCAAATATTCGGAGACACGTTATTGAAAATGCTTAACTTTCACAGATACGGTTTTTTTAAATTATGGATTGATCCACTCCGTATATTGTTCTAGAGTGTCTCTTCAAAGGTCGACTCAATGCTGCTCAAAACTATATATAGAAAACTGATTATACTCACTCTGTTCCAAAACTATCGATAATTATCAACACAGTTCTAAGAATAGAATCGCGTCATAATCAAAACTACACTTCATCTGTCCTTCATCTATAACTTTGTGATCTTTTTTCTGAAATCGTCTGTATTTTATCCATTACTGAAACTGTTCTTAATCAAGAAAGTAAACGTTTCCTGACTCAATACAAAAAGGCCAGACTAGTGTGATGATATATTTTTACAGAAAAGTAGATGCAAGAATATATTTGGCAGAAATCAAGTTATTAGCTTTTCATCGTGGAAACAACAGAAACAGAACGTATTTCATTTTGTCAATAGTAACCGTAATACTTTCAATTGTTAAAAAACTAAATTTTTTAAATTGAACCATGCGATTTCAGTGAAAACGGTATACAATACACCTCAAAAAAGGGCTTTTACGTAACTTTTATGTAATATAGTATCATGTTACACCATTATAATAAAAAAAGCAACATACTGTACATCCAATCTTCTATGTCTATGTCTATTGTGTAAACTAGAGGTGAAACTCGTTTTCAGGTTGAGTTACCCTGCTCTTCTATCCCTTCCCTTGCAAAAAAGTTTTGCCACTGGCGTGGTTTATACGTTGCTCTTTTTCTTTCCTCCCGATGAAGCCCCTTACGAAAGTGGACAAAACGTTGAGTTCTTCGACTTCAATAATAACACGGTCCAATTCCGGAAGTCGTTTGTTACTTAATGACAATAGCCGTGAAAGCTTCCGAAATAAAAAAACCAAATTTATCAAGACACAGTCGATCTGAGGCGTTATTGTAGTGAAAGACTGAAAGAGTGCTGTGAGGTAAAATTTGTGTGGAACCTATATTGTTATGTTATCACCTTTTAAAGAAGACATGATCTAAATAAACAAGAATTTCTAAAACACCTAGATAATTATCTAGAAAAAAGTCCTTCAAAGTACAGATATGTTTCTCTAATTATCCGTAGTGATTTTAATATTATTTCGTTGACAATGCAACACATCTGTCGAATACTTCAAATAGACCAATGGCAATGTAGCGTTGTTCTGTTTTCAGCCAACATAAAAGAATTATATCGACATAACCACTAGTGATTCCAAGCGGTATAATTTTTCGACATAACCACTAGTGATTCTGGCTAGGGATGGGCGCATGACATGAAAACTGTCAGGTCACTCCGGGTCACGGCGGGTCCTGTCGTGAACGTGACTAATATTTGAAAATTGTGGCGTGAACATGAGTGAACGTGAGTGAAAATTTCCAAGACGTGAATCACGTTTCACGTTAAATTCACGTTAAGTATTTAGTAACTAATAAAAGATTGCAGGGTGCCCCCTTCCCACTCGCTGCCCTCCCATGTGGAAGATCTAGAGATGGTACTGCGTATGCGCACGTATGTGTGGTGTGAGTGCTGTGTGTACCGTATACAGTCAATGGCGTCCTGCCTGGGAATTAATTCTTATTTCTATTCTAAGGTTCTATTTAAGGTAGCCTCGACGCACGGACACAAGGAGCGCTCTGTAGCGGATGTAGAAATAGCGGATTCACTTGCAATATCCCACAAAACGCTGAAATCGCATGCGCATACGATTACCGGTAATATTTATTTTAGTTGAAAATTGATGTAATTTATTAGATGAAGATATTTTTACCCCTAGCTTAATATACTTTTTAAAATTATTTAGTGTCACAAAGTTCACTTACGGGGGAAGTCCTGGGTAAAGCCGCTTACAGACTTTTGTTGGTTTTAAAATTGAACATTCCGTTCTATCTGAATTTGAATTTTGAAATAAAAGCTGGGGGTCACGTCGTGAGTGGCTGGTCACGCCGTGAACGTGAGTGAACATGAGCGTGAGCGCGCGTGAAGTTGATCGTTTAAAGCAAGCGTGAAACGTGCGTGACGTGAGTGAATGCTCACTCACGCGTCCATCTCTAATCCTGGCGACATAATTTTTTCACATTTTCAATGTGATGACAGTTATTATAATTTTTCGTTTTGGTTGCTCCTATGGAAACGAACTCACCGCAATCCAAATTTCACGTAAAAATATGCTCTCAAAATTAATTTTTACAGTTATATTCGTTGAATTTTTCCTCGAATACCATCCTTAGTCAAACTTAAGTAGAATATTTTTGCGGTGGTATCACTACTCATGTCCATTGCGCTTAGGATTAGGACTAGTGATGTAAAAAACGGGTTTTTAATCGATAAAAAACTAAAAAACACAAAAACGGTTTGTTTCTTTTATCCATTTTTGTAATTGGCGGCACGTTTTGGTAGGTATGGTTGGTGGCAGGTAAGCAAACGACAAATTTTAAACTTATTTTGACTTTACATGCACTTTAAAGTTCAAGAAAACTACAGCACAGACTAGACAAAAGTAACATTTTATACCTACTGCCTACTCGTATTACGTATCACCCCCACTGTTGGAAGTTGTTTTAAGCTGGACCCAGTTCTGAAACTGTCCAGCTGATCGACGAATCAACTTACGTTAGCGATTCATCAGAGTCATCAAACAGTGACATGGGCGACGTAAACTGCATTATTATAATTTCTATATCCACTTTGGCTATGAAATGTAATGCATTATTTTTCTTTAGAAATATTTGTTTTTTTTGTTATTATAAATTCTGGTGGCTGTTGAAAATTACTTGATATGCTAAATATTTACAATCTAAAGCATCCGATCAGCGATATAACTAGATATTCTGGCTCCTGTATCGATGATATTTGTATAGATTTTCAGTAATAGTCTATTGAATTTGAAGCAACTGTTATAGTATGATGCTTGTTTTACGACAGTGGTCAATCATCGACAGTATATTCAAAGAACGCAGTTAAAAAAGACCACAAAAAATGTTTCGAATTTTAAATTCAAATATTATAAAAACATTTCGTGATAACCTTAGTAAAGAGAACTGGATGATTTGAGAAATGGTACTATTGATGAAAAATGTCAGTCTTGTATAAATATAATTAAATACTATTATGAAACTACATTTCCTACAAAAGGAGTAACAGCGATCATTTCAAACAAAAAAACCCATGGATAAAAAAATGTATAAATATATCTTCTCGAAATATTAAACAAATTCATTTTGATGTAGTACATGTTGGAACTGCTTAAATTTTAGACTATTATAAAAAGTACAAAAAAATCTATAGAATAGTTATTAATCTAGGGAAGCAAACATATTTTCAAAAGAAATTAGATAATTGCAAAATCTCTAAATCAGTCTGGAAGATGTTAAATACACTCTCAAAAAAGCCGACAACGAAAAATGAATTTAAGGTAGTTATGAATGACGAGACTGAGATACGCAATGTAAAAATGATTTCAAATTTACTTTCTCAGTGCTTTCATGAAGTTGCGATCAAATATTCTGATAAAATTATTACCACAACTGGAACACTAGCAATGAATATACCTTTCTTTATGACTACCATTACAGAAAATGATATACTGGGTGCTGTCAGCAAGCTGATATTGTCAAATATACAGGGTGTTATGCAAATATTTTAACCAGTGATAGAACTCATCAAAATTAATAACTTGTCTATTTATCGTTTTTCATTTAATCGCATATTTTTTCAATCATTTATCTCCCCTAAATTTGACGACCAGCATAATTAAGTTAAAGGTGAACGACACAAGCATATTAAAACTGAAAAGTTTTTGCAAAAAAAACACGCGGCCAATAACCAATAACCTACCTCAACTGATAAAGAACGTTGGTGACCAGATGTGAACTAAAGGTTTTATCAGTACCTATGCTATTTTTGTTGATTTGGATACCAAAGAAATGTTTTTTGTGTTTTGTGCCATTAAATTAATATATTTATCCATAGGCGGGTATGCATTTTTAGAGTAAAATTGTTTTGAATTTTAACTCAGTTTTGAAGGAGTTATCGAAAAAAATATAAATAGAGAAGTTGTTCAGTTTAGCGAGTTCTATTACGGGTTAAAATATTTGCACTCTTTTCCATAACACCCTGTATCATATAATAGTATTACTACTGAACTTCTTAAAAAAGTATTAGATATTGTCATGGAAAATGTTTTGTGTTTATATAATTTATCTATTAAGAAGGCGGTATTTCCAAGTTCCTTTAAATATGCGAAAATAGAATCTATTTATAAGGAGGACCCGAAATCGAACGTTGAGAATTATAGACCAATTTCGCTTTCGTCTTCATTTTCAAATTTTTTTCAAAAATATGTTTTGTCCAAATTCGTTGCGTATGACTTGCTCTCCAGTTTTCAGTTCGGTTTTAAGGCAGGTGTAATTACAGCTGACGCTTTACTGAAATTTTTATGTAATGTTTATGGCAGTCTAAATCGTGGTGAAAATGCGATTGGTGTCTTTGTAGATATGACAAAGGCTTTCGATCTGATATAGCACTCTCTACTATTGGCCAAATTAGATTCCTATGGCGTCAAGCATATTATGAATGATTGGTTTAGGAGTTACTTCCATAACAGGTGCCTTCCGCAGCGAGTGCGCCGCGAAGTTCTAGTCCAGTCAAATGGTAGAAAATAGGCGCAAGTTTTGGAGTTTTGATATTTGGTTCCTATATGTTTTTTGGGTAGCTGTACGCGAGTATCAAGTTTGCTAACATTTCATTTATGAAGACTCATTTCATATGCCATTTTTGATTTACAAAAATTGAATAGTTTTCGAGTTACTTTGAAATAAACTGGGATAATTCTCTTTGTTTGCTTTTTAACACCTAACTTTGCGGCGCCCTCGCGGGTGAACGTTTGATCGGAGAAAAAAAACTCTACTAGTACATAAAATGTAGGAAATTTTAATCTTTTTCATTTCATATAGGTTCAACATTTACGAAATTTGATAGTTTTCGAGTAATTTTAGAAAAACTAAAAAATAATGTTTTTTACACTGTTTTTGCTCAAAAAAACCTGTTTCCGGTCAAAATTTTTGTTGGAAAACCTGATATTCATGTACAGCGACCCAAAGAACATATAGGAACCAAATATAAAACTCCACCAAAACTTTCCCCTATTTTTTACCATTTCACTAGACTAATTTTGCTTTCGTACATTTTTTGTATTTTATATGCTTTACTGTGCTGGGGCTCTGCATGGAATGCTCTGAGAGTTTTTGTGTTGCAAAAGCATTGTCTGCGTTATATGCTTAAGCTAAGATTCAGAGATCCATGCAGACATATTTTTAAACAGCACAAAATTTTGCCGTTGCCTTGCATTTACATGTTGCAATGCTTATTGTATGTGAAAAAGAATATAAGCAAACTTCATATGTTATCCATGTTTAGTAACTACACAAGGAATGCAGATACTCCTGAGATAACGATGCATCGCCTCGAATTATTTAAGAAAATCCTTTCTACAACGGCATTAAAATATACTATCATCTGCAAAATATGATAAAAAAATAAATGAAAAATGATGAAACAATTTAAATTTCAAATTTAAATGATGGTGTAAAAGCATTGTCTGTATTGTGTAGATGTAGAAGATATTCTTAACTACAGTTTAATTTAGTTTATAGTGATATTTCTTCATGGACTGATTTTATAACATTATATATACAGTGATCTCCAAAAGATTGGCATCAAATAGGATAATTTTTCATTTGTACTATAAAAAACTTTTTATGGCTTGTCTGAAAACCTATTTAGCCCCTATCAGATATACCACGGACTTTCACTTAATTCGAAAACGTGATTTTTCGAAATTGTCAAAAGTTAAAAAGTGCTACTTTTGGGAAATTAAGTAAAATTCCAATAAGATTGTTTAGCTTATGTTAGTTTCAGCTAACTGAATAATTTTAAGACCAGAAATCAATTTTTTTAACCACAAAAATTAAATATTTTAGTTTTTAAATATTTTCAAATTTTCACATACACTTAATTTTAAAATTCTTTTTTTAGATGTAAACTTTAAAGATTTATAATTGGGATAAATAATAGAAAATCTTAAGTATTCCTTTTATTTTTGTATTATGGGCCACCTGGGTGGTTGAGTGGTTTAGTAATCTGCTTAGCAACCAGGTGAACATGAGTTCAAATCTGAGCGTTGGGGAGAATTTTCTCTAAGCGGAAATGGATTTGAACTCATTAGGTAAGTTAGCTTTAATTTATATTTAGAATAGTTGAGTGTGTGGTATGTTTGGATTCGGGTAAGCGTAATGTAAGTCACGCTCATTACCCCGCGAGGTATGAACAGTCCTCGACACCGAAACGTAAGAGAGGCTATAGATAAGGAGTGAATGACTGCGTTTTTATTATTTACTGAAAAGGATTATGTTCGCATAATTTTTACATTTTTATGCAATGGAGCTTTTATGAGTATACATGAGAATAATTTTCAATGATAATTAATATCTATTTAGTACTTAAGATATTAGAGTTCTGTGCCACACAATGCTTATCCCCTCCCCCTGCCCTTGGACCAAACTGAAATTGACCCATGGCCCACTGTCGGACGATGTCCTTTCACCTGGCAACGGTTTGCCGATGATGGTCAATTGTATCGATTGATTTTTGCGATTGATTCGATTTATGATGGCGTAGGGGTTGTGTTGCAATTTTGCAAGCCTACTCGCTGAATTTTGCGATTGTCTGAGTTTGCGGTGTCCATTTTAGCTGGTCAGTATGGTCAATGTATTGATTGATTTTAGCAATTGATTTGATTTACGATGGTGTAGGGGTCGTGTTGCGATTTTGCAAGCCTACTCGCTGAATTTTGCGATTGTCTGAGTTTGCGGTGTCCATTTTAGCTGGATTTTCCAGAATAAACATCCGGTTGACATAAATCTCGCTCCTTGTATATTCTATCTCAGCCACCCCCTTCCTAGAATAACCATTCGGTTGTCGAAAATCTCGTTGGGTACATGCAAGTGGGAGTGTAAAACCTGCAGCCTCCCCCTTCTAGACTAAACATTTATGCAGTTGGGCGCTCCGGAAGACATTCATCCGGATAAAAACAGAGCACGCCTGCAGGATATTAACTCCTCTAATGTGCTTCTTTACGTGATTGTGGAGCATCTCCTTTTCTATTAAGCGTTGTTCGTGTTAAATAAAATTGTAGCTGTGTTTGTAGAATAATAGAGAGCAAGAGCTGTGCGAGTGTGTAACGTAGCATGTGAAGCTGCATAAGTTAAAAAAAAATCGAAAGGGTGTAACGTTAACTTTAAAATAGCTAAGAAAATCTAAAAGTGGCTCGATTGGAATAAAACGGTATTACGAGACGGAACTAGCAAAACTAAAAGCAGACCAAGTACGATTAAAGGAAAATGTTGCAGCAGTTGGCGGCGGCGTTGGTGAAGTCGAAAAAAAGTAAAATGGCAAGACATTGAAAGTGCGTTCAAAGGTC
This sequence comes from Agriotes lineatus, assembly GCA_940337035.1. Lineage (NCBI taxonomy): Eukaryota > Metazoa > Arthropoda > Insecta > Coleoptera > Elateridae > Agriotes > Agriotes lineatus. Next base: position 118,977,385 of record OW679194.1, read on the forward strand.
GTATAAGAAGCGGCGTTGTAATAAATTTGAAGTATGGTGCCCCGACATAGATGTATTTTTTAAGTTCGCTTACGATTTGGCTCGAAAGCGCATAAAGAGGGTTTTGAATAGGATGGGAGAAAAATTGTATATTTTGTGGGGAATTATATGAAACCTACGGAGCCAGCTACATTGCATACCAAGTTCTTTAATACGAAAACTTTTTAAATTTTTGCAAGTGCAGATATTTTTCGGGTTTGTGACGCGTTGGCAGATGAATTAAAACATAAAATGAGCGAGTTTGAACAAAGCGGCAGCGGTTTTGCATTGAAATCTATAAATTATGTGGCTGTAAATATAGCGAAAAGTGGAATTCTGAAATCATAATAAAATCATATTGCTGCAAGATTCGAACCTGATGCGCTACTGCTGCGGTTGTAAATGCAATAAAGAGGGCAGAATAGGTAATCACGCAAGTGTTGCGCTTACTTACCATGCGCTCTTAAAATTGTTTATTATCAGTTGAGAAGTAGAGATGTTGCTAAAAAGTTATGCGATTGAAGGAACAGTAATTATTTCTTAGCAGAAGTACGCTTTTGTGTTTAGCAGTCGCAGCAGTAACGCCGGCATTAGTATTAACGACATAACCTCGGCATCACCATAATTATGATCATTGCCACAATTCGCAGCACAACATAAAGCTACGCTGATTACTGCAGAGGAAATTCATTATTTGCCTACAAATATAGCGAAATAGTTATTTAAGCATCAAGGGAAGTAAGTAGCTTTTACCGGTCGAGAACGAGTTTGCCAGCACGAGCGAGAAAGGGCTGGCAAAGTTCGAGATTGGTTGTAGATAGTTACTTCCCGAGCATGCTTATATTTTTATCCACGCCCAACAAAAATTTTGATAATTTTTTCTTAATAATTCCACGCTAATTGATAGAAAATTAATCTATTACAAACAAAGCAAATATTCACCTAGTGTTGCTTAGTAGCAATTGTTTTTCAGTTGTTTCTGTCAATATAAACAATCACTTGCACTTGCGCTTCTTTTCACTTACTGCCCTTGGGGAGTAGGTTTTACCTTACTTCCCTAATGTTATGACAACCTGTAAACAAACAATAAAATTAACTTACCTGCAATGGATATGTCAAAGTAAGTGTAACTTACTAGATGGGCATGTAGAAAAAATATTTTGCTAAAGATATAGGAAGACATTTAAAAAAATTGGCGAAATGGCTGCAAGAAGAATTATGGGAATATGAATATTGTTGGAATCAATTTCGGTTAGAGGGAGATGTATTGGATGGCCCGCCACAGTAAAACTTTCAATGTGCTGTATGATTCACAATAGCTTACATCGTGTCGTTACCGTCGGTGCGGGTAATGTACCTCTTTCTAGCTGCTATAAATAACATTTTTTTGCTTATTCATCTGCCGCATTGGCGTGTGGACAAGAGCTGCTGTAGCAACTATTGCTGCTGGCGCACCAAATAAGACTTTGATATTTTAAAAAGTTCCATATATATATATATATATATATATATATTAAAGGTAAACATTTCAGGGTGTCATACCGATTAATAAATTCAAAGATTTCTTCAACTGGTTGAAGAACATCTTGAATGGCGCTTGGAGTTGGACGACGTTTCGACGAAATCACATTCGTCATTTTCAAGTCCTTGTAGTCCTGATTTGGCTTCTAGTTATACGACAACACAACGGACTGTCAACTTGATGTACAGCTTACTGAATAGCTTGTTTATCAATTACTGTGGCAACTAGCATCGAGGGAGCTGTACTGCTAGAATGGATGGCTGGTGTTCGTAGAGAATGGCCGGCCGTTGCTTGTAGTAACGTTGGTAACCACGATGCAGGTAATCGGCTTGTGTCGTCGCGGGTGTTCATACAATTCGGACGATTCACGATTTCGATGGCTTCTCGTATGATGCAAGCGTCTTTGTGTTCGACGCTGGCAACGCTCTTGGTGTTGTCGAAATCAATCTTGTGCGAAGTATCCCATATATGATGCACTAGCGATGAAGTGTGTTCCATCTTCTTAACATAATTCTGATGTTCTCCGGTTGGTGTGACCTATGTAGCTGCTATCGCAATCCCTACACGGTATCTCGTAGACTCCTTGATTTTCCAAAGGGATGTACTCTTTAGGATTCCTCAGTATGGACTGGATTATTCTATCCGTGGTAAAAGTTGTCCTAATGTTATATTTTCGAAGGGTTCTTCCGATTTTCTCTGTCGTGCCTCGGATGTAAGGCAGGTACGCCCTGCCACAGGGTCTCTCCTCTTCTGCGTCTTGCGTTTTGGTCTTTGGGGGTCGAAACGCTTTTCTAGTCGCTGTTCTGCCATAACCATTTTGTTCGAATACTCGAGCAAGGGTTGCTAATTCCTGTCTTGTATTCTCCTTGTCGGCTATCCTTCTTGATCTACAAACCAGTGTTGTCAGGACTGATTGTAGTTGAGCAGGGTGGTGGTGTGAATTAGCATTTAGGTAGCGATTGGTGTGCGTGGTCTTCCTATAAACCGTGTGCTCCAATTTTGCATTCTTCTTGGTGATGAGAACGTCTAGGAATGGAAGGTGGTTGTTCTTCTCCAATTCCATCGTAAACTGGATAATAAGGAATTTGAATAACTACAAAGCGGTGTATAATCGCGCCGTATGGAAAGCACTAAGCATATTTTTAATCTTCTAATTTTGAGTCAAGTCACACTAGTGTGCTATTGTTTCGGATATCGCCAATTGAGAAGATTTGAATATTTTATTTGAAGAAGACGACATGTAAGACGACGTGCAAGTTTTTCCAGGAAAATAACTCTTTGCGGAAGTTTCAACGACCTGTGGCGAACTCTATGTTTTGCAAGTTTTAACACCAAAAAATAATTCTCTGCGCATGTGTGGCTTATTATGAGCGTATAAATGTTTAGTAGTAAACTTGTGAGTTCATGTGCTATGGATGTCGATCGTACTATTAGTGCTAGCCCTGGAAGCATATTTAAAAAAGGTAAATGTTATTAGCACAGCAATTTTAATCTTTGTAATCTATTTTAATTATATTTTCAGGCATGGCATGGAATTTTAGTGGAGGGCACCAACACCAAAGCAGCAGCAGCAGCAGCAAAGGTGGCGGTGCCGATAAGTTACAAAATCCAGAACAAATTTTGAGAGAAAATGTAGATCACAAACAGCGCCGCAACAACAACTAAAACAACAGTCGCCAGCAGCCCTATGCCAACTACTCTGATTTTAATCGAACCGCCGCGACGTCATGCTTACATTTGAGGAAGACCCGCATGCATCTACTCGACAAGTCGCATTGGAGAATAATATTAGCTACTCCTGCGGTGCACAAATACTAAAGGGGAATAAAATGCATCCGTACAAGGTAATTCCAACTCAGGAGCTATGTGAGGACGACTTTGATAGGAAAGTGGAATTTTGTGAGCGAATGATGGAAAGAGTAGACAACAATATCATACGAATAGAAAATGTTTGGTTTTCGGATGAATCAACGTTTACCCTCCACGGACATGCCAATCGTCAGAATTGCCGCTATTGGGCTACAGAAAATCCTCACTGGATGAGAGAGACCCATAGCCAAAAACCTGAAAAGGTGAATGTCTGGGCAGGTATTATAAAAGACCATATTGTTGGCCCATTCTTTTTGATTGAGAACTTTAATGGTGCAATTCACTTGGCTCTTCTTCAAAATCGTGTAATGACGTCACTGAAAAATTTATATCCCAACAGAAGAAATCCACAAATACCAGTGGACATATGGTTCCAACAAGATGGGGCCCCACCGCATTACCATCGCGATGTTCGTCAATACCTTGACCTTGTCTTTCCAAATCGTTGGATTGGAAGGCGAGGACAGCTAGAATGGCCAGCGAGGTCACCAGACCTTAATCCCCCAGATTTTTTCTAATGGGGATATCTCAAGACCACTATTTACAAATCTAAACCACACGATTTAGATGACTTGAAGATACACATTACCAACACCATTAGATCTATCACGCCACAGATGTTAAATAATGTCAGACACCACTTTTATTTAAGATTGGGGTGCTGCAGGACCTACAAGGGGAACATTTCGAGCATCACTTACATTAACTGTAAGTGCAATTTATTTGTATTTATTAAAATTGATATTTCCGAAATTTCTTTTTTCCTCGTTAATTTTGACTGGGATTCAAAAACCAGATACAGTGCTGAATTTCCTTTTGAATGCCCTTTCCAATGATGTGCAACTTCGCATACCGTCTCATTAAAAAAAAATCTGTGACGTCACCGACAGAAGTCACATGAGCAATTAATGCAACCAATAGGTCCTAAATACCCGCTACAATCAAAATCGATTGATGTGTTTCGGCATATCAGTGACAACTGTCAAAATATGAAGATATTGAATTTATTTCATTTGGCTGATACACACCGTAGAAGGCGAGGGAAATATTATCTCGACAGGAGATATATTTCCTCGGATAAAATTAGATTCAAATTATACATATTCATTGGGCTTGGTTAACTTATACACTTGCAATACGGTGCGCACCATTTTCAGCAGAAATAATAAGCTTCATTATGACAGCGATAAGGAAATAACCATAGAAAACAAAAGTTACGAACTGGATGAAATAGCTGATTACATAAAGTCAAAAATTAGTGATAATCGCAATGAAGGTGAAGCAGCTTTTAAATTGAAAGCCAATAACAATACATTAAAGTGCAAAATTGAATCTATATATGATATAGATTTTAGCAAATCGGGTAGTATCGGTCGAATGCTACGATTTGGCAGCAGAGTCTTGAGCGCAAATACGAAACATACTTCCCACGAAGACGTAGATATAATGTCGACACTTAATATTTTTATAGATACAAATATGACAAGTGGAGCATACCGAAACAATACGCTGTGCCTCAATATTTTCGAATTTGGCATCAGTGTACCTCCAGGCTATTTTCTAGAAAAAGAGATTCTACACGTAGTCTACTTTCCAGTGAATGTTACCGAAATTAGTAATATAAGCTTAAAGTTTGTAGATTATCGTGGCAATTTAATAAACTATTCTGACGATACATTTAGTAGCGTTTGATTAGAACTTATACGCAAGTAGCGAAAATGGGCGTAGATTTTATCTATAAAAGAGGGTATTCATGAAAACCGCAATCGCTGGGTGAAACCGTATTATCAAAATAAAGTCGACAGAATCGCAGCCAAAATCATCTCCGACACCGACGTAGCCTATTTCAAAAGTCGCACAAATAACATTTTTCATTAATATGGCGGCCCCGATGATAAAAAGAAAAACTAAATTTAGACAATAAAAAGGAAAAAATTAACTTAAAACAGTCCAATTATAACGACAAAGATAAGTTGAGTATTATTAGGCGACCTTATTACAAAGCTGCAATTGCTAAAGAAGATTATAATACATATTTGCATTTACGTTGAATGCAAATCATTCGGACGCAATAAGAATTAAAATTCAGAGTTCCGATATAATAACGTCCATTTATGACAGTTATATGAGTATTAAAGGCACTGTAAGTCTATGTCAAATTCGAGGTTAGCAGGTTAGATTTTGTGTCAGTTTCTGTCAAAACTGACGGAAAACCAAACCTAAAAACCTCGAATTTGACATAGACTTACAGTGCCACCAACATATTATTCATACGTTGTATAACCAATCTAAAACTAGTGGTACCAGTTTTCTATGCAGCTGATGGTACATATAGGCCAAAAACTCCATGAAAACAGTTTATCAATTTATAGATATTTGTAGGTAGCCTGAACTAACGAGTGCGATTAAAGGCTTAGCGTCGTATGTCAAAAATGATTTGGCGCTAAGCTGTACTAGCTGGGACAAAACAACAAACGGAGGCCAACAAGTTTTTGCAGACGGTCGTCTTTCGTGCATCCTTCCATTGAGTACAATTTTCGATTTTGCTGAAGATTATAGAAAAGCTATAGTAAAGATGAGATCATAACTTGTATTAATACATTCAAAGAATGATCTTAATTGTTATAAAAGTTATTTAGGTGATGACGGAACCGATGTTGATTTTATGATAACCAAAGTTCGTGGGAAGTTCCACATATTACATTAAGTAATTAGTTAAAACTCAATCTAATGAATGAGCTGAGAATAAATTCGTCTATTGTGCTTGCATTTAGACAATGGCAATTACACGAGTTGCCGTCATTTAAAAATGCAAAATCGCAAATATGGCGAATAAAGAATTCGAATGAATTAGAAAAGCCGCGGTGGATGCTAAAAAAAAGTCTACACATTACCCTTTTTCTATGACGTCAGAAATGACAAAACATAGCTTTTAAAACATATGTATTACATTGCAATGAAATTCAAAAAGATCATTTAGATCGCAGGTAGTAGACTTTAGAAAGAATTTGACATATACCTAACCTTTAATGTAAGGGATGTTCTAAATAGTACATTATTCAAACCAAGACATTATTGACCTATGTAATTCGATGTTTCTTCTCTTCGAAGAAATAAAGAGAGAACATTGTTACGGCACAGCAAATGGGTAATGTGTAGACCTCAGTAGCGCTGCAGTAGGACAGCCACAAATCACTAAACCTTTAGTAATTTGTGAGGACAGCGCGAATGTTAGAAGCGGAAATCCGACCGCCTTTATACATTCAAGCGTCACCGATCTAAAAGTGTATCTCAATTCTCAAGTGTTTCCCTATCAACGATTGCATCTCGATTTTGATAACAATGACTACGTGTCGGTATTTCTAAATTACAGCCGTTTCCGCGAAAAAGCCTTCATAAAGGTCGTCCGTCGGCTTCTGAATTGTAATTGATGCTTTTTGAATTGAAAATAATACTTTATGGATTTCAGTTAACTCTCCCTGAATTACCATTTACACTTTCTGAAGTATAATTTAGACTTCTTGAATTACAATTTACTAATATGAATTAGAACTTACACTTTCTGAATTTAAGTCTACTAATCTGAATTACAGTTTATTGATGTGAATTACAAGTTACACTTTCTGAATTACAATAGAAAAGATGTAGCTTTAGTATTAAAACAACTCAAATTTTAGTGTTGAATGCAGGTGTAAAATTGCTTTTGAAGATGGTCAAAATGTCTATGTCAAACAATTGTTCACATTTATTTGGACGAAGCATTTCAAAATCTCATGAAGAAAAGTACTTGAAACTATATCCATTTCAACTGTAGTTCAGAAAGCGTAAATAGTAATTCAGAAAGCGTTAATTGATATACAAAAAGCATCATTTGTAATTCAGAAAACATTAGTTGTAATTCTGGAACCAAGGGATGACCTTTATGAAGAATAACTATGTAGATATACTCATACAGTGGTGTGTAAAGTTTGCAATAAATGTGAGGCGAACGAACAATTTTCAAATTAACTTATTTTCAATCAAAAGATGACAAACAAAAATTAAGATAGGCCCATATCCAGTATGTATGTACCTACATAGTAATTCTACGTAATGGCCGTCTCTGCGGCTTTGAATTATAATTGATGCGTTGTGTATATCAACTAACGCTTTCTGAATTACAATATGCACTTTCTGAATTACAATTTACTAATATGAATTACATTTGACGCTTTCTGAATTACAATTTCTTAATCTGAGTTACATCTTACACTTACCGAAATATTTGTTACACTGCTGACTTACAAATGAAAAAAGTGTAGATGTGTTTTGTGTAAAAAGCAACTGTAGATGTATTCATCAATAGAACAACGAATTATTTTCCCATGTAATCATGTAATATACAGTACTGAAATCTATCAGCATATTCGATCTACTTCGTAATTAGAGGTGTTACTGCAACATTAGTGAAACGAGTATTCAAACGCAATTTTGACGTAACTAATAGTCTTGAGGCCAAGTCTGACGAATCGAGTGGTTGCATCTACATTATGAAAACAGCTTCGTGAATACCAGTTCCGAAAACAGTACCGTAGTGAACGGGGCCACAAGATTTTTTCGTATTTCTTAATTGATCCGTCTATCATTAAGAACCATGTCTAGGCACAATTTGACTATTGTCTGGGTTTAGTATCGAGTAGGTACTCGTACATGTTCACAAAAAGTTTCGAATTTGAATATCATGCAATTGTGTAAGAATATTTTTACAGGGTACTTAATAATTACTACTCGAACTTTGTTTTTCCATTGAAAAAGTATGAATGCACGGGAATATTAATTTAAATATTTACACTTAGCAGAAAAATAATAACATTTAAAAATGAAAATCTGATATTCCTTAGCCAAAAGTTAATGCGTTGAGACAATAATTAGCAATCTTCACTTTTCAGTGCCATGTTTAAATATGTAGTACTCAATAGAATAATAAATTCAACTTAGACATGTCATCGCGTAATTGATATTCATTATTACACAAGTTATAATTAAAAACAGCGGAGGAAACAATGCTTATACAACAAAACTAGAACGATTTGGGCTAATAAATTTTATGATGCAAGTGAAAGTGGGAATTCTGAAGGAAAAATGCATTACTTATTGTAGAACTATTAGGAAAACAACAATGTACTTAATAAATTAGAATTAAATAACATTTCCGCCAATAAGAGTATTTATATAGCACCTTTTTAGTGAATAACAGAAAAAAACTGAAATGCTGGTTAAATCTGCCATTTATGAGACAAAATGTGGGTATTATGGAGGTATGTATGCAACATTCAAAGCACTAACGGGGTCCTTTAGTTAATGTGTGAAATAAGGATAATATTCTAGGATTTACCTAGTTAATCGCCGGATTGACTAGTTATTCTACAAGATAACAATCTGAAATCAGTTATGCTACAAATAGTGTGAAATAAAAATTGCCAACATCACAATACACAAATACAAGACAAATAAAATATGCTGGGCTTCCAAAAATTCCTAGGCTTAAAGTAATTTTATTTAGCTATATCCAAACGTATTTAGTTAACCCGTATTCCGTTTAAAAATTATTTTTAGGGAAATATATCTTGCTTATAACAAGTGAATGCTTGAATCGATTTTTATAATACTCGGTATGACATTCCACGTGTATAAATCATCTTCTGAGGTCATATTGGTTATATTATGGATGGATTATTAGTCGATGAAACCTGAGGGGCAGGACAGATCAGATGACAACTCTTTAATGACATACTTGACAACTTATAATTTTTTTATATGAGACACTATTTAGTAAAAATGTTTGTATCTGCTCTTTTAATATCTTTGAAGATTTAAACAGAAAAATAATACGCAAGTTACTGTACCATGTAGTAGCACTGTACCACTTCAATATTTTGCATAGAATTTATTTCTGCATCCAGGAAAATGGTGGTGAAATTGAACATTAGCTAACTTGCTAATGTAACTAATAATAAATCACCAAATTCTTGTTTGGCCATGTGTTTCTGAACATTCAAGCAGTCATTTAAATTTTATTTTCTTCTGTGTAAAACCGAAAAAGCCAATCGATTTATTTGTTACAACACGGATTGCTGAAATTATACCGGGGCGTTCTTTCTCACCAGGCACACTTTCTAAACCGCATTTTGCACCTTGGTTTTATTGATTACCTAGAAGCAGAAAAGTCCTCAAAGACTTACTGTCTTCCAACAGTTATTATGTAGGTATATTACATAGCTGAAGCGTGTAGAATAATATCTTATTTCAAGCTTCAACTAAACTAATCCGTTACTCTCTAGAATAACTAGATATTCTACACAATAACGGGTTATAAACTTTAGCTAGAAAATATACAGGGTGTCTCAAAATTGACGCCCGTGCTTTTGAGATTCGATTCAGGGGGCGAAAACAAATCGAAAATTAAGAGTGGAAAATTTTCCGATTGTCTCTCGTTATAGAGTTATTGATAAAAATGTAAATAATAAATTTTATCGCATGGTCGCTCCCATTAGTTGTGTAACATTGCTCGATGAAGTTCCATTAGCAGCTAGATTAAATTGTTGGTTTCAACATGATGGTGCACCGGCACATTATGGAATACAAGTGAGAAATATCTTGAATGAAAAATTTCCTGAGAGTTGGATTGGAAGAGGTGGACCCATACCATGGCCTCCTAGATCACCGGATCTGAATCCGTTGGATTATTTTTTCTGGGGCTATTTGAAAGAACAACTTTACCGCGAACCAGTTCTGAATCCTGAAGATGTGGTAGCCCGTATTCACGCTGCTGTGGTGTCAATAGACGATAATATGCTACAGAGCGTTCGTGTTTCCATGATAAATCGTGCGAATGTTTGCCTTGAAGTACACATTTTGTGACAACAGATGTGGAAAATATCTTGTTTTTAATATTATTCGTTTTTAATAAAGTTTAAAGTTGAAATGCTAAATTTTTGTTTTTTATCAGTAACTCTATAACGAGGGACAATCGGAAAATTGTTCACTTTTAATTTTTGATTTGTTTTAGCCCCCTGAATCAAATCCCAAAAGCACGGGCGTCAATTTTGAGACACCCTGTATATTAGAAATTAAGTAAGCTTTGTATGCATAGAAACACCTTACTAGTATCCGAACAGATTTTGGAAGTACCCGTGTTATAGACCTAGTGTCTAAACAATATTAAATAACGAATTTTGCAACTAATGATTGTAAATTTACAGGGTGTCCCAAAAAGAATGGTACACCGATAATCCGTAGATTCCTTACGTCATAATAAATCGATTAAACCTAGTACAAAGTCCCTTCAGTAAGAAGTTATAGAGCCTTGAAGTTCAATTCTTTATTTCTTATTTTTTTTGTTAATTTTCACAAATGTAGAGATATCAATTTGAATTTTGGTATACATAGTTACTATTATGTACTAATACAATTTTTTTCATAAATTAAACTTGACTGCAAGAGGCACTTTACCTATCTGTCAAAATTTTTTTAGCTCTAACTTCGTTATCTGTAACAATTGTTAAAATTTAAGGTTACTATCTGAAAGAGAATTACAATTCACAAAAATAATGTACTCTTAGTTCTTCAGCCTAAGAGCAACCGTTTATCTTAAAATGCCCATCAAACGTTTTTAGTTGTCATTATGGCGTGCAATTATAAAGTAGCCATGAGCACAAAAACAATGGTCATCTAGTAAAAAACCATGATAAATCAATTATCGACATTAGTGACATAAGAATTTGTTCTTTTATGTTAAAGAAAATGCCGCTACATAACAAATTCTCCAATGCTGAAAGGTTCGTTATGTCGCAGAATTTTCGTAAGCACAAAAGACAAAACACTAATGTTACTAACGTCATTAATTGATTTCTTGTTGTTGTTTACTAGATTACAACCATTACCCATTGTTTTTGTGATCATGGCTACTTGATAATTGCACATCTTAATGACAACCAAAAACCTTTGATGGGCATTTTAAGGTAAACGGTTGCTCTTACGCTTATGAACTAAGAGTACATTATTTTTATGTTTTTCAATTCTCTTTTAGAAAACGAAGTTAGAGCTAAAAAAATTTTTTAAAGATAGGTAAAGTACCCCTTACAGTCAAGTGTAGTTTATAGAATTTTTCCTATTAGTGCAGTACATAATAGTAAGTACGTATACCAAAATTCAAATCTATATCTCTACATTTGTGGAACTTAACAAACTAATAAAAAAAAAATGAACTTCAAGGCCCTATAACTTCTTACTGAAGGGACTTTCTACTAAAGTATATTAGGTTTAATCGATTTATTATGACGTAAGGAATCTATGGCTAATAGGCGTCCCATTATTTTTGGGACACCCTGTATATAAATAAACATCTTTAGCCGCATGTATATTACATCATCACTGGAGAACGGCTCTACCGATTTGGCTAATTTTTTATTTGTTGCGTTTGTAATTGTCAGGACAAGGTTTGTATGAAAGAAAAATTTGGGAAAATCCACCGGAACGGTCGAAAAATTCGGAAAATCGAAAAGATGATTTTGTATGGTATTTTTGTATGGGCTTCCGTATCTTTTCGTTTCTGAATGCCTTCTCGAAGAGAAAAATGGGAAAATCGGAGTGGAAAACTCGGAATATTCGGAAAATTAGGAAAAATCGATTTTTTCAGAGTGGAAAAACCGAAATAGAACAATCGAAAAGTCATGTTTCATAGACGCATAGGTCACTGCTATGATGTATACAAGGAACAAGGAAGGATATTTCGAAGATCAACCCCTTAGGGGGTGTAATGGGGTAAATAAGCCTAAAAATCGATACAGGTGTCGTTATTGAGGTTCTTTGGGACGTTGATTGCGAAAATGGCATGTTTTTAAGTGCGAGACATGACATAAAATTAAAACTTAGTAATGGTGAAACGGGGTTTCAGAGACAAATTACGATATTTTAAGGCAGAACAACGTTTGTCCGCTCAGCTAGTTTTTAATAAAGTTTTGACAACGAACTTTTGAGATCCGGTCTGGAACAAAGAACAGCATAATAATTTAATTTATCGACTAATAATAATCACATTTAATCTATTGACTGGTGATTTTTGATAGTCCTGACTATCAAGTTCCATTTTGATACGAAAATTACCACGAAGTAGATTCAGCTGAAAAATTGCATTTAGTGTTAGGCATTCAAATTTAAAATAATAGCTAAAATTTATTATTAAAAATTAAAGGAAGTACAATTATTTTATGATAAGTAGGTTTTCAACTTTGTAGAAACCCGATTTTCAGAAAATAGGCGCGGTATTGACTTCCGAAAAAATTGCTCATACCTGATTTTTCCAAATTCTTAAAATACAATTTTCTGTGGAGTGTTATACTGCTTGTCTGAATATTTCGCAACACTTACAAATATATTAATATATAAGAACATTTCAAAAAATGAAGTAGCCCTGTTATCAAAACAACGTAATAGCTACATTAATTATTTCTTTTGTTAATCTTAATGTTTTACTGCGTTTATTGCGTCCCCAAAACGTTTGCACACTAGTATTTTCATTTTCTATTGCAACGTACATTAAGAAAAAAATATCAATTGATTAATAATGTTTCATCCATTGCCAATGCTATAATTTGAGTACAATGCACTTGAACATCAAACATTTTGAAATACCTACTTAAAACGTAATATAACATTTTTACATTAAATTTGAAGTTTAGGGCTTATCTATGTATGATAGCGACACTTAAATATTGTGCATAGTAATCATAGAATTTTTTCGACATGGCTGTGGATTGTTAACTGCACATTTTAACATATATCATAAACAATATAATCAGATGTTGTCCTTGTACTTTAACACACTGCTAAAAATTTTAGGCAGTTTGCGCCTCTGCGGTATGATTTGTATATGACATTAAAGAATTTATTTTACACAACATAGTCGACGGTTTGTGTATTTATTTAATTTTATACTCCCAAGAAACCAAATATTGATATAGGTAGATATTATAATAAAAGAATTTCACTGGGAAGTAGTAAATGAAAACGCTCTAAAATTCTTTAGAGTGGAAAAACAAAGATTATCACTCAAAACACTTATTACAACTTATTACAACTCTTAACACTCTCTTTAGTACACCCATTGTTTGCAATTTTTGCAGATAGCATCATGATTTTACCTCATTTCTGTTTTACTATATAGTCAGAAGTAATACCATAAGTACCTACTTCGATATTATCTGGTTATATGTCGATAACTTGTTGCACAATAATAAAAGATTGTCAGTTGGCAGGTTAAATGGTCCGACCGCGTCAGCGGGAGGATTATTCTGTCAAACTGACACGATTTCTTATTGTGCAGGAAGTTCGAGACGTATAACCTGTTCGAAGTAGGCATTGTATTCGATTTGATTATTTTTTGAGTAAATTTTAATATTAGGAACAAATAAATATTTTATTGGCAGCTCGATTTGTTTGTATTAACCTAGCTGAAAGTCATCTCCATGAAAACAACATCAAGTTGACAAAAGTTATGTATTGCGTTGCCTAGTGAAGTTACTATAGTATAATCGATTTTGTATAATCGAAATTATACAAGATATCCAGCCTTCTGATTGGTTGAAATCTCTACGAAAAAAATAATCATATTTATACCCATTCGGAGTCACGTGATAATCTAGTGACTTTACGTACGTCGATTCTTAAAAATGCAATTTTAGGGTAATAAATGAATTTTCGTTTTGTAGGTTATGACGGCATCTGCATAAACCTTATTCAGGTTTAAAACGAGAACAATTATTTAAAATATTAAATTTTCACCTGAACTTGACTCAATAGGTAGTTGTTGTTTATACAGATATTAACACAAGGTCTTCTATTCGCAGGCTTTTATGTCAACACTTGGAATTATATATCATAACCTAAAAAATCATACGAAATATTTTCAGTAAATAATGTCGCACTGTATCCCGTCTTTCTTTAATTTTAAAATTGTGCTTGTAATTCTCTGAGACAAGCATAGATACTCTCACGGCGCGAGATGTATACTATTTTTTCCAAAACCTCTTTTTAAAACCAAAAAATTAAACCACAGATAACTTCTGCCTACAAAATTTAGATATTGTTTCATCATAAAATAAATAAACAGATTTTTAAAGTAAAAATTCCTAGTCATGCCGCAATGAGTCATGAAAGTAGACACTTTCATGTCGATTTCTGAAGAAATAAATTGTAGAAACTATGGATGCACAAAAATCTAAAATGTCTATGTTAACATGCATGCAACGGAAACATCAAATGCAAAACGTCGATTCATCGATATTTTCAGATGATTTCGTAAATATAAAATTTAAAATTAACCACGTTAATATTGCATACAATCGTTATATACATTTTTGGAAAAACGAATTATTTGCGGTGATGTTGCTATTTATTTATACTGTGTGAGGTTGCAAAAATTGAGTAACTTTCAAAGTAAGAACACGATGTTTTCCAATTTTCGAAACATCGATGCCTTGCCATACATTGCAATAAAAACTCCGATGGGGCAAGCATCGCCTCTTCCTTGGTCCCTACAGTACATCTCTCATAGTAGGCTTTTCAGTACTCTTTCATTTTACCCTCTTCGCCTAAAATGATGCAAATATTCTAACTGAAAAATCACCTTCCAAGATTTTAAAGATCTTCACATTTCACGGTTCTTGGATGACGAAAAACATGTTTTCACAATTTCGTCTGTCGGCCTGTTTTTCTGTCTTTCTGACTGTTAGTATAGTAAGTGAGTAAGTTTATTTAGTATAATATACTAGTACATAGAATCATTATTATTATATCTTAACTTATTTATCATTAATAACATTATTATTAATAGTATTGTTTCACAAAGCTGCTTAAATACTTTTTAAAACTATAAATATTTGTCATTTTTTTACATCTTGTGGAAGCGAATTATAGACTTTTAGTCCCTTGTAATACAGAGAATTTTGTGTACTCGCTTTATTTAATTTAGGCAGCCTAAAATCAAATCGATTCCTTGTTTTATATCGATGAACGTCAGCATTTAGTATAAAATGATCCGACATATAATTTGGTAATAAATTATTAACAGCTTTGTAAATCAAAACCACTGTATTAAAATAAATTCGTTGTTTGATATTTAGCCACTGTAACGTATTTAGCATTAACTTAATATTCGTATATTTAGATTTAGAACATACCTAAAATATTTCGCATCGCTCTGTTTTGCTGTTTTTGTAACCTTTGTAAATCCGATTCGTAACAACGAAAGAGGATACTTGCACAGTAATCAAAGTGTGGCGCAATAATGGTTTTATAGACTAGGATTCTAGCATTAATACTTAGTTTACTAGTTATTCTTCCCAAAAATCCAATTTTTTTAGCAACTTTCTTAATGATAAAATTTATATAACTAAGAAAAGTAAGTCTATTATCTATAATAACTTCCAGATATTTAATTTCAGGCACTTGTTCTATTTCTACACCGTTTATTTTTACTTTAACAGTTATATTTTCACTATGAATTGTATTTGATACAATTATGCACTTATGTATATAGTAGCTCAAAGACTATTTTTCGGAAAAAGAAGACATTTTGCTTGCGGATTAGATGCCTCTACCTTGCGTGAAACCAAATAAACCTTCGGTCAAACATAAACAGGGCCAGCAAATACAAAATATTAAATTCTGCCTATTTTTGGTTTAAATTAGGAACTATTAGTTAGATAAAAGTAATATTTTGCACCTAGCTCAGATTTGTACCTTTGACGAAAATAAGCACTTTTCGGATCAAAAAGATACAGGGTGAATATCCTAAAACAAATTATGATTTTTTTTGCTTTAATTCTAGAACAATTAGAGAAACACAATATTTTTCATATAGCTTGCTCTTAACAATTAAATTCGATTTATTTTGCTTTATCTCAAATTTGCGAGAGAAATAATGTTTTGCTTGTAGCTTAAGCTTTTATACTTGACGAAAAATGTTACATTTGTAACTCAATAGATAGAGGAGTAACAACAGATACAGGGTGAATATTTTTGTCTTTGATATTTGTCAAATGTATATTTTCAAAACTTCTACTTTCGAAGGAAGTTTCGTGTAAATCCCATTACAGAGCTTTTGATTCTATATACGTGCACGAACCATCGCAGCCTGATTACCTTATTTATCCTTCTTCACCACTCATCGTTTTATGTAAAAAAGTATCTAATGAAAACTGACTAAAATCTTGACTGTAAACAATTATGGCATAAAACACTCCACCATCCCTGACATAAACTACCTCTTCTGAACGTTACACCAAATTCTGTTCAAAGATGATATAATTCAACATAAGAAATTGCGTAAATATGCCAAATTTTCTTTTATCTATACTATATTAATTAAATAAAATCGGTGTTCTTTTATTGCCCTTCTCAGGACTGTAGCTCACTCAAAACGCATTTTAGGATCTGTGTTCAAACGGATTTTTTGTGTTATTTTGATGATTACTACGCCTAAAATTTGGCATCACCTTTTTTGGATACCCTGTATATTCTTTTGTGTTCTTTTTGCTAGCACTTTCCTACGTCCCTGTCGTGATTTACTACTATCTCAAGTATTAGTAGATTTATATTTCATATTATTTACGTTCTTCGTTCTGGCTATGAAATTTTCTTAAAATCTACAAATGATACCTACCTATGTGAAGATTTATATTATTCTTGTAATACTTTTCTTGAATTTGCGTAAAAGTTAATATACGGAAGGAGCCATAATTATATAACAACAGATCAATAAAAAAAACCAATTAGGGTAGGCTGTGATATGTGTTATACGTTTGGCAGTACTGAAGTGCATTGTCAGTCTATGTCAAATTCGAGATTTGCAGGTTAAGTTTTACGTCAGTCGGTGTCAAACAACAAACAAAACCTAATCTACTAATCTCGAATTTGACATAGACTGACAATACACTTCAGTACTGCCAAAGGTATAACACGTATCACAGCCTACCCTAATTGGTTTTTTATTGATCTGTCTGTATAACAGCAATAAGATAACATGAACAACAGAATATAATGCTTGAGTAAGAAAGAGATGACCATACGATAAAATTATTTTAGCAGGCATGTTTAGTTGACTTATGTCATAATTAAAATAAGCGTCATCCCTACTCGAATATTTACTACTATTTTTATCTCTTTCTCACTCAAGTAATACGTGTTATTTTCTTGTTCATGTTATCTCATTGCTGTTATATATAATTGTGGCCCCTTCGGTATGGTCAGTACCGTCTTCAGTCGCAAAGCCTATGCTGATACCCTTCTATAATGTTTTCGATATAATCCTTAATCTTAGCTGCTTTGATTTCTGCTATAATTTTCTAAATCTTTCCTAGAAAAGCTTTCTATCGTAGCTTCTAGTTAGCAGCTTGTGAGATGCGTAGTCGTTTTATACAACCAATGTTGTCCTCTTCAAACCCGGTTATTGCTGTCGTTATAGCTTTACACCAGTGGTTTCTATTACTAGCTGTACGTATCCCTTGGTCTATACTTGCATCTTAGAATTTTTCAACATTATTGGGCTACCGTTGTGGAGAAAGCCCTTACGTTTTACTTATTTTATTTCGTGTAAAAGTTTATCCAAATTGTTGTGCCGCATTATATGGTGTAAGAATGGTGGCGTGAGTGGTACTGGAAAATTTAACGGTTAAGTCTTATCTCATCAAGAACTGATGTGTTTGACCTTGTCGTCCATGGTATTCTAAGTAGTATCCTCCAGCACCACATAAATACCTCTACAATTCACAGGGCGAATGGTCCATGTGTCAGCAGCGCATTTACATAGATACTAAAAAACTAACGTTTGGTTCATTTATTCATTGTCGCTTTTCCCAGTTGAATGCCACGTCTAATTTCTTGTTTACAACTGCCTTGACTAACTACGTAATATGCTATCTCATGTTCGATATCGGATCTATTATCATGTTGTCGATCTAGATTTTTGTTATTATCTATGTCTGCTATATAGATTAAACAATAACAGAAACAGGGTACATCCTTGCCTCACTATTTTTTGGATTGCGCATTTATTTGATTAACTATTGCCAATTTCTATATACGACACACATGGTTGTTTTTATATCAGTTTTTGATAATGTTTAACGATGTGGCATGTTTATTGTTTACATAATTTTCACTTATAATACCATGAGTAGTCAAAGTTATGTCGACTATTTTTGCGGTGGTGTCATGAATGTCCATTGCGCTTTGGTACGATTCCCAAGCCCAATGGACATGAGTAGTGATACCACCGCAAAAATTATCTACTTAACTTTAACTAAGAATGGTATTCGAGAGACTATTTAATGAACCAAACTACTTTTTCAAATTAGTTTTCAGTAAATCTAGCCACAAACTACGCAATTTATATAGTAAGAGAACACTAATATTGACTTTTTCTAATAAAAATCGTATTTGTTAAAAATAGTCACTTGAATACTTTCTAGGAAGATATATCCACTGATATTTTTTTGATTGGTCAAGAAACGTCAGAATTCTGGATTTTCATTTGTTACTTTTTGACAGATGACAGGTGAATTGAATAGTCTACAGTATATTCCAACGTACATTGTAACAACCTTAGAAATAATCTAAAAACCATATTTAAACTAGGATATCATATTCTCTAGTTCTTTTTTTTATTATCTGCCGGAGATTGAAGGTCTATTTACACGTATTAGTGCCGTGGCAGTTCCGTTTTAGCTCCGTGTCAGTGACATCCGTAAGGTATCAGTGACGCCTATGCACACATATCCATACAGTTTTGTCAGTTTTCAGTCAGCGATTTTCCAAATGGCAATGAGGACGGATAGAAAATTGGCAATGATTGCTATAATTTTGGATGAAGAGAAAAATGAAGTGCATCATTCGAAGAAGTGGAAGTGGGTACATGAGGCATGGAAGAAAAGAGAAAGTGAAGAAGAGTTTGCTACTCTATACAAGGAATTCATTAATTTTTTGAGTATTTTAGAATGTCTGAAAACTGTTTTAACATATTGCTTCCTATCTTATTCCATATATTGAGTTTCAAACTTGTGTACATATGTTTCGGATTAGATAGATCATAAAAACAGGATAATTCCAAACCAGTTTTATCTACTAGTTGTTCGTCATTCATATTCTCAAACACTCACAAACGATTGACCAACTATACACCAAAACACGTAGGTGAAATAGCAAAAATATCGTCAGCGACGATATATAAAATCACGGTACGGAAGCTGCACTGACACTGAGGGCTAAAATACGGCACGGTGCCGGAAATGTGTAGATGCGTCGGTTAAATTCAAAGAAGCAATATTATTTTCACGGAACTGTTCCGTGAAAATAATATCGTTTCTTTCAATTGAATTGCCAATTCCCTATCCATCGCATTGCCATTTGGAAAATCACTGACCGAAAACTGACCAAACTGCACGGATATGTGTGCATAGGCGTCACGGAGCTAACACGGAACTGACACGGCACTGATGTGTGTAAATAAACTTGAAGAATTTGATGTCTTGTGCCCTTATTAATTTACAAAACCAGCTATCTGAATAGTTGCTAACGTTTAGAATGATGTAGGGCGTCCACCATATCCAGAAATTCCTTCAAGAGTCTTTAAGTCCTTATTAATAAGTTTCCGCCGGTTTTCTGTAATGGATAAGATTTCTTTTGTTATCAATGGTCGTGATTTCTATTTCATCAGTATATTGCATGTCCTCGATTGACTGTCAAATCAACTCTTTGAGAGGAGACCAGATGACTTATCCATTGTCTTCTAATAGTGGTCTCTTTGACTTAATAATGATTTTTTGGTCATCTTTTTTTTCTGTATTTGTATATACTAGTTCTTTTACAAATTTTTATTGGAGGAAGCGAAGTAGAGTAGTCCATTACCCGGATCGCACTTCTGACTGATCAGATTGATCCATTCTCGCATTGTCTTCGTCTTGGCTATCACATTAATCTGATACATAAGCTCTCCTCAAAATCGTTGTCGAAATAACGGACCCTTTTTCTAAATTCCGCTGAAAAAACGTATCCCCTACTTGAGCACAAAGCACCTACAAATGTATACGGTGCTGTTCTATGTATGCCTTCAAGCTTGAAGAATGAACCAACTTACGTTTATTCAAAAGAGGTAGATAAAAGAAACCATGCAACAAACATTAATTATTAATCGTACAATTTACAACACTATATGTTACTATTTTAAAACAAATCATTTGCTAACTTAACCGCGACAATAAGAGTTTTTCTAGCATCGGAGTTCTAAAACTCATGTATAAATCTCCTTTGAAGAAAACCTAAATGGAAATATTTAAGTTGGAATAAACTAACGTACAGTCGTGTGCAAATAAATCTGGGACAGTGTTTTTTTCACATGCAGATTCAGTTAAGAATTGAAGAATATCTCCATGGATTTCCTGCTATCAGAAAGAGTTACATTAAACTTTAACAGGTACTGAAACCCGTAACTCTCTCTGATAAGAGGAAATCCATGGAAATATTCTTCAAATTCTTAACTGAATCTGCATGTCAAAAAAACACTGTCCCAGATTTATTTGCACACGACTGTACTTCGGCCGCCATGCTTCCTATAGTTTACTCAGAGGATTTTGTATAAGTACGAACACAAATTTGAATTCCATATTCCTATTCACCACTTTCTTGAACACCATGCCGAAGATATTCGGTTTAACACATCTTGGCGAGAAAACCATTTCGATGCTCTTTCAATGTTGATTTTGGGCAAGACCTATGCATGCAGAGTACCAGGTACATTAGACTAGACTTCTTAAATGTTACATTGACAGATTAATTAATTGCAAGTTCGCTGTGATTGGCCGAAATAAAATCAGCATTACCGCCATCTGAAGTCTTTTTTTAAATTGTCAATTTGACATTAGATATGAATCCCAAAAATATTAAAGGAAAACCGATAAATAGTGGAAAAAGTCTGTCCTACAGGTTGATTTGAATTATATATGACAAAATTGTGTAAAACACTAACAATTAAACTAACTTATATTTTATATTACCTAGGGTAGTTTGAGTTTAGAGCACCACCTACTGCATTTTAATTTGGAATTTAGTAATAATCCGATTTGGTTTTTCATTTTGAATTTGTCTAAATAATACTTTCCTGTAGAATTTTACTGCATGGATTGGATTTTTGGATAGAGGGTGAACTAAGTACACGCGCACTTAGTCCTCAAGGTGGGCCCATTGCGCTACCTCTAAGTCAAGTGTGTGATGAAAATCTCCGTTGAAAAGAGAATTTGAAATTTCCTGTTCAACGGTGGTTCTCACATGTTTATTTTAAGTAACATAACCTATAACATCAAGTTCACCATGTGCACAAACTTACATTTAAAATTCCTGAAGACGCCAATTATAATTATTATGTTGCCGAAACATATATAGCGTACCTATTTTATATTAAAAAGTTGAGGCTATCGACAAACTCTTTCTTATTATTTTTGTCATTATTTTTTTACGAAATGGGGGCACAGAAGCTACTGTAATTCACCATAGAAGTCAGCAATAGTTTAAGAAAAATTTCGTTAGTTCTCACTGACCCCATGCGACTTTCATGTCTTTGTCCCATTCAAACAGTTTTTGAAAAGCATGCGACGTGAATTAAATAAGAAGATTAAGAAAATATAGCAAAAGTGGCTACATATATTTATCTCTCGTAGTTTCGCATAGTTACCTACCAAATAGAATCTAAACATAAAATGTATGCAAGTAATGGAAGTATTAGATTGAAAATGGCGATTCGGTACAAGCAAACTGGTCAATTGAGAGATATAAAAACAATCATTTTTTTAATTTTCAATGGAATCTGCTTTAGAGTGACTAAACATAAATACAAGTGCACGATATCAAGGGAGTCATACCAACATAAGAAGCTCTCTTTACAAATCACTACTTTTTAATATACAGGATTGATATTAATGTCACATATTCTTATACAAGCTGTCTTTGACAATAACTAGAGTAACAATTGCAAGATCCGAAATAATATGGCTGACAAGTTTTATTCTGACGACACCGTGAAATTGTCATATACAATACCGCGAGCGGTCGACGAATTGCCGAAAATTTTTGTCAAAGTGTATGAGTGTTTATTGCTTCGATATAAATTGGTCGAGTGCGACAGCACGAGACCAATTTTGAAGCAATAAACACGAATAAATACTTTGACAAAAATTCATGCAATTCGTCGGCTGCAAGCGGCATTTGAAGGACTATTCAACGAACAAAATTGACATTTCTTAGTAATTAATCATTTTTATCACGTCCTCTTTGAAAATAAAAGTCTGTTGACGTAAAATAAATTGTTTGTCAAATTTGACATTTCTAATATCATATTTGATTAATTTTACAGGAAGTTGAATAAATGTCACAGGAAGAGAAAAAAATTGTCATTAAAACTCCGCTAGCGGAATTGTTGCACAATTTTACTCTGATTGGTGGCAAATGACATAAATACTAAGTTATGATTGGTGAATAGTTAACTTGCATGGGGTGAGTTGAATAGTCAGTTAAAATATAGCAAGGGATTATTATATTGCCGGAAAAAAAATTTGCCGAAGGATTCTTGTTTTGGTAAACTTCCGAGGCAAATGGCATGATCATTCTGTCATTACATTTGCCGAGAAAGGTTACCGATAAGCAAAAAAGTGGGATCTTTTTTATTTCTGTGAATGCTAGGTGACTTTTTAATTTACAATGACCTACTAAAATCACCATCAAATGATGTGTGGTTCTTCGGTTCCTACCCAATAGCCGGACTGATTTACTTGAATCAAATCCCGCTATATAGTACTATACCTACTACCCCTACACCTGTTTCACTTTTCCTCACTGGTCTCGTAAATCCACTCGGTTAGGACTGTCGAGACCTGTTGCATTGTAACACCCAGAAAGGGTTCCAGTCCAAAACATATGTCCTCGGTTTCCAGTTTGGCTAATTAATCAGCCTTCTCATTGCCCAGGACCCCCATATGTGCTGGAACCCACACGATATTGACATCCTTTTCCCTTGCCAGCTCTGCTAGAGGATCTCCACTTTCCTGTGCGAGAACCAGGGGCGTGCTGGCGGAACAAATGCAGGCCGGGCCTAAACATCAGAGCAGGCCAGGCCCAAACCAATTATTGCGTACGTGTGTCTCACCTAAGAGGTAAATATATGAAAAAAAAAATTGTAATTATAAAAGTTTCACCTAAGCAATTTCTTCGTCACTTAAAATTCTTTCTAATCACATAAGGTGTCCCATTTAATTCTGGATGGCACCTAACTTCATTTTTTCAAATAGAGCATCCTGTTTATATCTATATTTTTTTGGTTACCTGAAGAAAATAAACTAGAATTTCAGCTTAGACCGCGTAGCATTTGTATATGAACAACCATCATTTTCTGGCTTAATGCGCCTTGCACCTTGTGAAGTCGAGCAAAAACCCGCGCGATGGTCATGCTCTTTGGTGGTTCGTGTTGTTTGAGTATCTTGAGAACGAGGATACTTAGGCAGATTTGGCCGTTTTGCTGTTTGCTGACACAAAAGGCTAAAGAAGGATCCCCACCTCTGGAAGGCTTAGCATTTTTACCTTACGTTAAAGGCTCGACTGATAAGATAGGACGTGTTCTGCAACGATGCAACATCAAAACTGTGTTCACGAGCAAGGAAACTTTGGGTAACGGCTTTAGATCGGTAAAAGACAAGATTCCAAGTTTAAAAACCGCTGGCGTATATCGCATTCCTTGTTCTTGCGGCTCGAGTTACATTGGAGAGACCGGTCTTTCAGTTAATCTAAGACTTCAAGAACATAAAGGAGATTGTAAACACAAACGCATCACAAAATCAGCCGTAGCTGAGCATACTTTTACAAATGGGCACACTTTAGAATTTGAGCACGCTAGAGTACTGGCCAGAATACCTCATTACTTCCCGCGAGTGATACGTGAAGCCATAGCAATAGAAAAACACCCAAATAATATCAACAGGGAAGATGACTTCAAGCTTAGTAAATTGTGGACCCCTGTGATACACGATCTAAAGCATTACAATCACTGTGCGTCATACGGCCACGCCCCACGGATTACGTTGCACTCGGACGACCAACCAGCGTTACGCCACTCCGCGCGCCTGGCACGGAGGACTATAAATAGCTCCACACCGACCTTCGGTTCTTAGTGCGACTTTCACTCTGATGATGCAAGCTGCAAGCTGCAAGGTCTTGCGAAACGTTAGTGAATATAGATGCACAAACAGCAAAACGGCCAAATATGCCTAAGTATCCCCGTTCTCAAGATACTCAAACAACACGAGCCACCAAAGAGCATGACCATCGCGCGGGTTTTTGCTCGACTTCACAAGGTGCAAGGCGCATTAAGCCAGAAAATGCTGGGTGTTCATATACAAATACTACGCGGTCTAAGCCGAAATTCTATGTTAAGAAGAATAAAGTTAATGAGTTCAAACTGTACGTTTTCTTTAGTTACACTGTTATCGAAATGAGATAATGTTTCAGCCAACTTACTGAAGGCGTTTGATGGAATAGGGGTATCTTTTAATTCTTTAAAATTAGAGAGCGACAGAATATAAAAGATCTAAGTAGAATTCTCTGTTTTTCTGGAATCTGGAATCCATGCTTTCAATGACACGATCCAAAATAAAATTGTGGACTTTAACAGTGAATTTTGAAGAATTATTTTCAATCGGATTATCACGAGAAAATTCACCAGGCATTGTTTTTACTCTTCTGGAGCGTTTCGCAGGAAAATTATGTTCCAAAAGCACATCTGCACCTCTAGAATCAAATTCGTTTTCGGCCCAGTCAATAAAGTTATCTGCTTCTAACTTAATGCTTGTCATATCCCTTTGAATGGATCTAAGTTGAACAAGGGCGGCGGAAACCAATTGTTGACTTTTTAAGAGATCTAATCCGCTAGTTTGTAAATATTTAGAAGCGGGTTCAGTAATACTGAATAATCTGAGATGAATTTGTGCAATCAAAATTGTTTCATATTTTAATAATTGTTCCTTTAAATTTCTGGCTTTCCCTCTAACATAGGGAGTTATATCTTGAGTTTTTTCAATTTTGATTAGTGTTATTATTATTTTTACGTACAATGTTGAGGTTTGAACCTTATATTTTTCGAAAACCCAGATTAAATCTCTGTTTTTTGACCACCATCTCGTTTCCCCAATTGCAATCTCTTGTTGGTTTGATTTGTTTCCCGATCACGCCACATGTTCATTCTCTTATGGGATTCTTTAAAGAAAACTGCTAAACTGTTCAATAGAATGAAAAATTTAAGGGAGCAGGCCATCAGATCACTGATGGGCGCAGGCCACCGGGCATTCGCCCGGTGTCCCGGCGGCCCAGCACGCCCCTGGCGAGAACTGATCTTGTCCTGACTGAGTAGATTGCTTTTTAATTGCAGCTTGGCTGTCAAAGCCGATATAAGTTTTTTTATTTGGTATTTTAATCTCATGCCTAGTTGCCACTGATACAATGGCATAAACTGTAGTTGGCCTAATCTGCTTTATATCGCATATTCACTTTGCTTCCTCGTTTCTCACTCTACCCTTTTGGTTTAGTTAAGAATCTTTCTTGATATTTTCATCTCGGTTAAACCTTTTTCTTGGCTGTATCTGGTCTTGATTTTGTCGATATCGTCCTCACTTCTTTGTTTTTTTTTTCGCAAAATTTGATTGTATCAAATTTGTCTGTTTAGACAACCTCATGTTCTATTTGCTTTTTACTTTCTCGCATACGGTAGTATAGAGAAAGTATTGTAATCGTAAAAAAAATCGACTTCGAGATTTTGACGAATCTTGACGTTTTAGACCTCCTAGAGTCCGAAAAAACCATTTTTCGAATTATGTCTGTGTGTGTGTGTGTGTGTGTGTGTGTGAACACGATAACTTAAAAACGAAATAAGCTAGACCCTTGAAATTATGTACATAGTCATTATTCAAAATTTGTAGATTCCTATCAAATTTTGAGCGAAATCGGTTAACCGGAAGTGGCACTTTACCTAAACAGGTAGCGGTACCTATTCAAGTAAAGTACCAGTTTGCTTCGAGATATTTGAACAAAATTTTGTACATACATTTCTTATGTAGAAAAACTACCAGATATTATATTTCATTATTTTATTTAATCAAAACGGTAGATCTATCTATCGTGATAGTGTTTCTATTAGGAATCCTTTGCACTTTTACATTAAATAAAGATAAGGCATGATAAAAAATTATTTCCATCTAGAATAGGTATGGAATAGTTCCTAATCTATGAATGTAACTATGTCTATAGTGCACAATCAGAAATTATTTTCATCTAGTATGTCTATGGAATAGTGCAATATATCCTCCTCTTGGTGTGTATGGCAAATTATATTCAAATGTCATCAATATATTAAGTTTGACTTACCTTCCATACCAAATAAACTTATATGTCTTAGTTTATGCTTTATAACCCAAATGATAAGTATAGCATCATAACATTGACGTTTTATACATTTTATTATTTGACGTTTAGCTTATGTCTATATTAAAAATTAATTATTCTCCAAGACTAGCTTCAGCTCAAAGCAATGAAAAATCTTATTCTAAGTCAAATGGGTATGTTCACAGTAACAATTCTTACTTACTGACCCTTTATATTTATCAACAGTAGTTATAACCAGTATAATCTTATTACATTAATAAATAATAAAGTATGCTTTCAAGTACCTTCAAAATATTCCTATACCGTTTTTAAAATAAAGACAAGATACCTTAGTTTAATTTGACACCTACAATAAAATTCAACTAAGGTTGAAAATAGTTTTAAGGTCTTTGATGAAACTTTTAAAATTTTCACATCAATTATTAAAATTAAAAACTATATACCTATATACCCAAAATGTTAATTTCCAAAGATATAAATACGTAAACTGTCAAGATCTTGATTAACTTTCAATTTCGAATGTATTTATTAAATACATTTCCTAATACTTTATAAAACAGTTATATTAATTCTAGACAGATTTTCCAAAGCATATCAAATGAAACTTTATAATAACTTCCCGTTGAAATCCTTCAGAAACCTGGACGATAACAGAGCGCCACCATAAAATAATCGCCGCATTCGAGATGTGGTGTTGGGGCCGCATGTTGAAAATTCCCTGGACCGAAAGAAGAACAAACGCTTCTATCTTAGAGGATCTAAATATAGAACAGCGTCTTTTCTCTACAATCTACAAAGAAAATACTGCCAGATTTTGGACATATCGCAACAAGAGATAGCAGCAGCTTAGAAAAATAAATGTATAGTGCAAGGTCGCTTCGAAGGGTAAAAGGTAAAAGTGCAGGGTCATTTCAATTCCCCAAATGGGGACGGGCTGCTATAGGGACCTTACGTCCCTCTTTATCCAAAAACGGAAATTATAGGTAGGGTGAGAGAAAAGAGAGGTGGAGAATAGAAGGGAGGCCAGGAAAGGTGGAGAAGTATTGCCCAGACATTCGCCTCAGAGAAGGTATTCTGTTGACCACTAGTCTACAGAGCTCAGTGTCGTACGTATCGATGGAAAGAGACCCCGCGGAAGGTTGCCGAAGAGATGTATCGATCAAGTCAAAACGCTTACTGGAAAACATCTTCACCAGCTCACGCATGATGTCACTGAAAGAATCAATTGAGACAAATAGTTAAGACAGCGATTGGCCTATAAAACGATACCATATGATCAGGACACTTCTGTTAAGAAGTTAATGACTGCAGATAGAGACCTTTGTCGTATTTTCAGAGGTACCTGAAAAGCTGCTTCCCGTTGTGGACTTACTGGTTTTCCGTGCTGTCGAACCTCGTAGTAGAACATTCCAAAAATATTTCTCTTTTCTCCAATACAAATAACTTCATTCGCACAAGCAAAATCACTCACTCATTTATTCTACTTTAGAATGAATGATAAATTATATTGCATATTCAATAGATCCAAATCAATCAGGTTTACTTTCAAACTTACTAACTTTTATTTGAATTATATTAATACGATATTATTATATCAAATTATATCAGAGAGAAAGCTATTTTGCCACAGTGTATATTATTAAATATTATTATTTACATAGAACTGATAAGAATTAAACTTTCAGCATGATAAATTTTTTCAAGTCAATATTATTCACTCTTAGTAACCTGTATCTATCCTAACTACCACCATTCATCTATACGATTGCTTCTTAATAGCCTGTTAAACTGACTGGATTTGAAAATAAAAAAATTACTGCATGAATCTGCATGTTGTATTACAGTAGTTCCTAATTTATGAATGCAACTATGTTTACACTAAAATGTCAAACCGGACATTTTATTTTTAATTGCCTTATAGTTGCATTTATAAATAAGAAACTGGATCATAGATATACTAATTAAAAATGATTTTTAATCATACTAGAAAAGACCACCTTCTTCCAGATGGTGAGTGCACCACAAAATGCATTTATATTTTTAATATTTTGATAAATAAATTCTAATTATCAATTGTCTCAGCTGACGTTTTTTTTTGCATAAGTAAAATGCGGGCCTAGATTGATGCAGATTAGTGTAACCTCTGGAGCGTATTAAGGGTACCAAGAGACCTATTTACTATTATTTTGTTTGCTGAGAGCTGTTGGCATTTACACCTAATCTATTATTGTCTGCATTAAACATAGACAATGATTTTGATAAAGACAATGTATGAATGTCGACCATTTGTGAAATATCTTTTATTTAAGAGTAATAATTGGCTCGCTTCTTACGTGTCGCCCATAACCTCTCAATTATATATTCTTTTATTTTGATTATCTTCAAGGTTTTATCACGCTTGTCGTTATATTCTACTTATAAAATATGGTAGGGCTAGAAGACAGGTTATATTTCAATAAAGGAAGGTTGCATAACATATTCGGCAATGTGCACTGTATGTAACAGACGGTTGACAAATACTGCATTTATTTCACAAAGTATGTAGTACAATTGAAATTGTTCCCACTGTCTCCATTATCTACGTGTAGATAATTATTTATTTTACATCGTCTACACTACGGGCCTATCACTGTTTTGAAATAGATTTTCCATAAAATCATTGATTTTATCAAAATTGCCAATTTCACATTTTCATGAAACATGTTATTAATAGTTCTTGCAACAAAACATCTCTAATTTGTATTAGAATTGAGATAATGATTTATTTTCACCAAAGCCGTATAACGCATTTGTATCCGAATACGTTAACTTTTTTAGTCCGCTGCGATTGTCTGTGCGTTTTTTTTATTTCTAAATTTTTATTTAGATAAAACACCCAAGATGAAAAACCTTGTATCTCCTGAAGAACATGGACAAAATGGCAAAAAGCTTGGTTATGTGTGTTTGTGCATCTGCGTGGTTTTTGGAAAGTTTCTCGAAATTCGTAAACGAAGTCGTGTCTGAATTCGTCAGCTGTTTGCTCGCTGTGTGCTTCTCTGCGGGTTTTTTCGAAATTTTTAAATTTTATTGAAATAAAAGATGAACAAGTAGAATAGAAAAATTTTAAAAAGCCAATATGTGGTTTATGATTTAAGAATTCTAGGCCTTCCCTGACAATGTTAGGCCTATAGTTTCAACTGATTATTTATTAAATGACGAGCATTAGAAGGTAAGGTTCCAAAGAGTGCTCAAATACTGGTAGGGAAGAGATATTCTTAGACAGGAATATGTTGTTTAGCATCCACAATCTTTATAAAAATAAAATTTTGTTTTGAACTGATGCCCTGTTTAGAAGATACAACTATACCTGGCGTGGTGATTTTCGATCTAATGGGAGTATAGCAGTTTCTCGCTTAACGTGAGAACAGGTAACGTCATATTTTGTCTGTTGTGTTGTTGGGCAAAATTCATTTTCAGATAAAATTTCAGTTCGTAAAGTAGAAAATGGAAATAGCAAATTGTAATATCTGAGCAAACGAAAATGAAATCAAGCTTGGCTTTGAAATATTTGTTTTATGAATAATATGTTGGTGACACTGTAAGTCTATGTCAAATTCGAGGTTGGCAGGTTAGGTTTTGCGTTAATTTTGACAAAGACTGACGCAAAACCTAACCTGCTAACCTCGAATTTGACATAGACTTACAGTGCCACCAACATATTATTCATAAAACAAATATTTCAAAGCCAAGCTTGATTTCATTTTCATTTGCGCATGTGTTAGAACTATACAGTGTGAATAATGTAAGACTAGACATTGACATATTTTATCATTAATCAATTTACCCATGCTAGTAACAATTGTCGGTTATGAAATTACAATGAAAATCGTACGACACTCATTAATGACCAATAGAAAAATCAGTTCACGAGCCGTATCCAAGACAACAACAAAATTTCTTGGAAATTTTTTGTAGGTAGACATTACTTCTTTTTAGGGTTTGTGTCGTTACGATTTTCTTACCGAATCTGCATTCGAGCATTAATTCATATCCGGAAATTATTTTTCGTGCACTCAACAACGTCATAATTTGCCCTCACGTCCCGCTCGGGCAAATTAATACGACGTTGTTGAAACGCACTCAAAAAAATTTCCGGAAAGAATTAATGCTCTTATGAGATTATATGTGAAATAATTCAGTTTCAATTAGTTTCTATAGTCACTGTGTTGTTATTTTGTTTACAAACACAATGGCTACATTAAGTAAATGCCCTATGCATGTCTGACATTATTCTCACTGTATGTATTATATATAACAAGCAATCCAGTGAGACAAATGTCTCATTTAAAAACACAAAAAAGACCGTTTTTCAAATAGAACCCGTATTAAATAAAAACTGTACCCAGACCTGGAAGGTGTCAAAGTGGTTGCCTAACCGATCGACGTTTTAAGGCGCAGAGGGTCGCAGCTCTGTTTGTCTGCTGAAACATTTTTATTTAATACGCGTTCTATTTGGAAAACGGTCTTTTTTGTGATTTCTCGAAAACCGGGAGTGTCACGTGACTGTCGGTTCCTGAGCTGACATGACCATTCCAAACATATAACTTTAATAACTTTTTTCTCTATCTCTTACGGTTTGGCTGCTGAAACAGCGTCCCGGACGGACGGACGGACAGACAAGTCTATTAGATAAAGGATCTTATTAGAACAGTCTTATTTGGTTATACTAAAAATTAGATACTAAACACAAAAGGAAACCAGTTTATGATTTGTAATGGTAGATCTTCTTGAAAACCGAAATTAACATTTCAATAATCAACACGCCATTATGCATTATGCGAGAGATAAAATGCATAGGCCAACTATCTACATATTTGTCAAATTGATTCGTACTGTTATTGCTGACATAATCGATTTACGAGGGTAAAACAAACACTAAAGCAGACGGTTTCGAAGCGCTATCAATTATAGCCGTTTCAGCATTTATGTTATCCCCTTACGGATTATATCTGGCGTAGTTAGGTATTATAAAATAGTTCATGTACTATACAGACGAATACCCAACTTTCACATGCCGCCTTATAGATGAAATATATATCTTTAACATTTCTACTTATAAGAGGTGTAATATGTTATGATTACTGCTTTTTTGAGGCAGGTAGTAAATTCATTGGGGATCTGTATACGCAACTTCACCGCGAAAATATAATCGCCTTATCAATATCGCTTAGAAAAATAGCCTGCTTTCCTTACTTTCTGGGGATATTAGGGAATTATAACGATATATATAGACTTATTGCTTCCTGTCCCTCGAGGCTATTTGTTTTCGATAAGATAAACAAGAGCCTGTTTAAGCTATGAAGCCGGTCTATCAATTTTAATTTAGGGCTGTGTTTTGATTTGCCGATATTGTTTTACAAAACATTGTGGATATCATCCCGTTTCAAATTTCGGCAAAATCGACAATTTCGGGTGAAATAATGGAGCAACTTATTGTACTTTCAAATTTTACAGCACGGTTTTAATTTTCACCGTCCACGACTTTATTTAAAAAGCTAAATAAATAGACTCATGCTTTCATTCTTTGCAAGTAAAACATTTACATTGGGTTGTAGTAGCCTTACCCATATAAACGTAAACTGTTTTCCCATTACCGGAAGTTTATTTTAGTAGTTTGGAACCATTTCCATCAACCGTGATACGTTTTAATAGTTTGTGTAAATGTCATTTAAGTTGAAATTGGGTTGGAAATCCACCGCCAGAGTGCTAGGGAAAACATTAAAAGTTAACGTGAAATTACAATCTAATTAATCTTCAGTAAAGTATTCACTTTCAAGTTTTTATTGCAAGTTATAACTACAACCATTGTTTGACAAAATTTGTCAAGGGATTTGAAACAATATATAATCGAGAAACTTCTGACAGTTTCACATATCAGCAAGGTTTAACAAATCATTTCAAACTTATTTTTACTATTCTACAAAATGAGCATTAGTGGTTAGACATTGAGTTCTAATGTGTTTATACTTTAAAACCTATGGCGATAGTTACAGCGGTTGCCATATTACGTATAGCGGTCGCAAATAAATATAATGTCGCATATTATTATAAATACACCTACTCGCGATTAATATGAACATTTTGATATACAACATCCGAATAAAATAAAAATGTTTTATCCGGTAATGTAAGTACGTTTTACCGCAGTATAGGCTCTCCAGATGCAATGACAGCTGAGCTCTCTCTAGAGCCAAAGTTCTATCTTTCCAGGGGTTTCCTTGACATATTGTTTCTTTTAATACATATTGGTTTTCTCGTCGTCTGATTCTTGGTGGACTTCGCATTGACGCTGCTTTGCCTGTTTCCGTCTTGATACGACCGGCATTCACGTCAATTTTCTGCGTAAGTTATTGTATACTTATTTGCTCCTATGTTGTTTGTCGCCCCTCTTCTTCTTCTTTTGATCAGACTACTTTATTCCAATTATTTTCCTAAAACATTCGTCAACAAACGCCTGCAAATTAAATATGAGATCTCGTTTTAGTAACCACGTTGTTGCGCTTTCTACAAAAGTCTTATAACCCAAGCAGAATAGATATCTACGTCAGAAGAATATATATTTTTGATTTATTGCACAAATAAAGTTCTTTAGTATCCTAGGAGCGACCCTTTACAAGTCCCCGTCTCTGGGGTGCTGGCGTCATATCAGGAAGGCATTGGCAGTAGTTAAAAACATATTTTGTTCAGGTAAAATACCTTTTGTGTTTTGCACAAGGCAAAACATCATTAAGAAAAGTTTTACAAAAGCTAACATTATGGTGTCACTCAAAACTTGAAAAATAGTTAGTGACCTTTAGAAACACGTGTTTATTGTACTTTGTCTTGGTCTTTTCTAATAAACACACGGTTGCCTCTTCTGCTTGTTCGCTTCTAGGATACTAAGGAATATTTATGCCCAAAATCAGGACTAGATTTTTTTAGGTTTCTCTTAAAATTTGTTCAATATTCATGGGCTACTAAGTTC
Source organism: Agriotes lineatus (assembly GCA_940337035.1). Taxonomy (NCBI): domain Eukaryota; kingdom Metazoa; phylum Arthropoda; class Insecta; order Coleoptera; family Elateridae; genus Agriotes; species Agriotes lineatus. The sequence continues at coordinate 119,011,308 of OW679194.1, forward strand.
AGATTTGCATTAAAAATCCGTAGTTATTTCAAGCTTTTGGGGTACTTCGTCATCTGAAATTCTTTTTAAATTTCCAAAATTGATTTCCTTATTCTGCTCTATAATTCTGTCCACCACCGTCCCTCGCTATACCTCCTTCTAAGTAAGTATATTGCTATTTTCTTTATTTATCCGTTGTTTACTGAAAAAAAAAATAGTGTTAGTGGTATCTGGCTTAAAAACCTTAGTATTGGATACATTTATGGCTAACCATATTTGTCCATTGTTTTCAGAATTTATGATTTATTTTTGTCGCAATCTACTGCAATGGTACTGTCTTCAGCATATGATATTAAATGAATAATTATAGATAGGTCTCTTATTTACAATTTCTATCTAAAAAATAATACAATTTCATTAAAATGCTATTATTTATATAATAGTTAAATTATTAAGGCTAACAATGGAAATTTTAATAAATATTATACTGAAATTATTGAAAAATTACAATAAGTCATTTGACTTTATGTTCACTCTAACAACGGTCGGTAGAATAGTAAAGAAATAAAGACATGTAAGGACAGATGGATGACTTATAATCAAAGATTATGTATAAGGTACAAAAATAGTTTTAGTGGAATTTAGTTGGATACGGATGCAGCGAAAATGAGAAAAGATGGCATATGTACTTTTAGATTTGCAAAAGATGGTGATAAAATGTGGATTTGATGTTCAATTTAATTAAGGAGTCGACTTTGTAACAGTAACTATGAAATTTTTGTAACTAGCTTTATACAAGTGTTAGAAGAAATAACAAACAAGGTATTACCTAAGGAAAAAACACTCATTGTTTGAAATGTATAAGAAATTAGGAAGTATTCAATCAAAGAAGATAGAATTATTTTCAATTATAGTAAAATTTGAACTAAATATATGTGTTATTTATTGACATACACCACGTATTGGAATCTCAGCATCGTAGGATATAAGGTCTACGCAGGGCATTGCTGTGGGCTAATTGGAGTTTATAAATTGGCTAAAACAGGGATCTGCATAATTGCTGTGAGCTAATACAAGGTATCTTCTTAATAAGGTTAGACTAGTGTTTTGTGGCGAAGATTAGAACGAAAAGTATTGAAAGAAAAGATTTATTATAAATAAAGTAAGCCATTTAAATTCTCGACAATAATTACCTACAGTAAGGTGAGAAATGACATTTATAAGAGCTATTGAATTAGCAGGTTGCTTGAACTGCCAACGTACACTTTAAATGAAATAAATCTACATGGCCAGTATAGAGATTCAACGTAAAATAGTTTTTATTTGTTCCTCACTTGTAAACATCAATTTATCAAGTCACTGTATTCACCTTGAAAATGTTTTAACTGGCTAGCCAGTAAATTTTTTACTGGCTAGCCAGTTATATTTTACAAGCGTGCTCATAGATAAATGATAGCGTACAAAGCCAGAGTTGTCTTCCTTAGTATCTGTCATATTGATGAATTTAGTTGCTTGTCAGTTTGGCATTTTGAATAAATGGTAAATTTCTAGTTATTTACAAGTGAGGAACAAATAAAATATTCAACAATACACGCCAGGTAACCATTTTTATTGGCTCAAGGATATGACAGGCTCGCCTAACGGCTCGCCAGTCATCCCAATCCTATCGCCAGTAAAAACTGTTTTACCTGGCTTGTAATGTTAAATACTATAAATGAACATTAATTAAAAATGGGTGTCCCAACTCGGGTAAAAGGTTTCAGGTTTTAAAAAAATATTAAATGGTTAACAGAACGTAATTGGTACACGGGTAATTGATTAATAAGACAAGGTACAGAGCCATAAGTATTTTAGATTAAGTTGATCAGACATTTGAAAGAATAGAGATCTATGCAAGTTTAGGTATAAAGTAATTTTGACAACAAATAACTGTAATATAAAGAATATTTATTCCACATAACCACAAAGCAAGGCATTGCAATATTTGTACAATTAATCATATATAGCTCCCGTATTCTGGATTGTTTAGTTTAGACTGTATCATCCAGGTGATGCCAGAGTGGGTACCAATAATTTGTTTTATAACTCAGACCAAATAGCGTTAGAGGTAATAGAGAGTAAAGATGGGCGCGTGAGTGAGTTTTCACTCACGTCACGCACGTTTCACGCTTGCTTTAAACGTTCGCGTTTACGCACGTTCACGCTTACGTTCACTCACGTTCACGGCGTGACACGCCACACAACGATGTGACACGCAGCTTTTATTTCAAAATTTAAATGAAGATAGAACAGAATGTTCAAATTTAAAATCAATGAAAAAAACCCTAAACAGAACTAAAAATATGTTTTGCACGTGACATAATTTACGTGATATGTTGCAATCAGAATAGTTGACAAAAAAAGAAAAAAATGAAGATTGACTACAATAACTTACGACAAGGGATAAATACTGATTTCTCGCAAATACATTTCTTGCAGCTGTCTTCAAAGACATTACTTTTAATACCAAAAGCTGTCATTGTAATTGACGTTTTCCTTATTGGTATGAGTGCAGAAGGTATTTATGTTGTTAGGCAACACTCTTAATTCGTAGGTTTAAAAGTACCCTGCAGTTTTTTATTCGTTACTAAATATTTAACGTGAATTTAACGTGAAACGTGAATCACGCCTTGGAAATTTTCACTCACGTTCACTCACGCTTACGTCACGATTGTCAAATATTAGTCACGTTCACGACGTGACACGCCGTGGCACGACTGTTTTCACTTCACGCGCCCATCCCTAATGGAGAGCTCTTTTTAATATCTTCACATATTTAAAAATTTTATGAGATTAATATTGGTAAGGTCTCGATGAAAGTACCGATACCGAAAAAGTATTCCCCATTAAATTAGTTAGGAAATGTCATTGCACACCTACTTGTTTGCAGCTCTGCCAGCCAACCCTATCCCAGTCTTCGTGTCCTAATTATAGTTGTAATAGACTGTTGCTAACGGGGTAACCGGCGAGTTTCCGGCGCCTTAAAGTTGAAACGCTTCAGATAAGGTAATAAACCTTAACAGAAGATGCTGTCTCTCCAGGTTGGGGGGGTTTGCTTTGGTCCAGCCCCTCTTTTGATATAAAATGTGTAAAGTGGTAAGAAGATTAAAGTGACTAAAATGTTGATTGCAAAAGGTTATGATAAAATCATCTTTCCACCCTTGCATAAACTACCTTTTCTGAACCTTTATACAAACTTTTTTCAAGGACGTCTAATTCAGCATATAAAATCTCATAAATATATCAAATTACACCAAATTTACCTTAGCTTATTTTAATTAAATATGGAATCGGTGTTTTTATTACCCTTCTCAGAAAAGCGTTCAATTCCATGCCACAATCCTATATTATTGGAATACCAAGTATATACAAAATACATTCACTATTGACTTACGGAAAATAGCGACAGTCGGCAGGATACAAAATATTACATATATCTATAGCGGATGGCAAACAACATCGCTTATCAGAAAGGATAACAATAGAAAGCGGAATCTACCGAGAAGAATATTCCTCATCTTGATTTCGTTTTTCTTGGGGTTATAACCAAATAGTCACCTATTAGTCGATTGAAAAACAATTATAATAAGATAAAAATCTGGAAAAACCTCTGCAGAAACCTAAAGCATCCTTCTATACCGGTTGCGCCAAAACTATATCATGTCTTTGTTCTCAAACTCAAACATAGAAATTTAACATTGCATTAAGGGCTTTTGCTAACACCTGCACGCCAATCAACTTACAAGAAATTATTCCGCGTCAAATGTAGTCTAGAAATAATGGCAAAATATCTCAAACTCGAATGCACAATGTTGATTGCCTATGTTCGATTTTGAGAGTACATACTCTGTATATGACAGAAGTGGAAGTGGATAATATACAACGTGTTGCAATAATAGCGGATTAACTAAATGTCATGCTATCAAGAAGCACTTCCTGGGTAAGAAAAAAATTATAAAAACACTAGCTGCTACCCGCGACTTCGTACGCGCGAGGTTCGTTATTTTTTGTATTAAATAATGACTAATTATTTTCTGTCATCCCATCCCATCCCCGTCTCCGTCCCCGTCACTGTCCCTTTCCCCGTCCCCGTCCCTTTTCCCGACCCCGTCACCGTCCCGTCCCGTCCCGCCCCGTTCCCTCCCCTTCCCTCCCATCCCATCCCATCCCATTCCGTCCCGTCCCGTCCCGTCTCGTCCAGTCCAGTCCCGTCCCGTTCCGTTCCGTCCCTTCCCGTCTCGTCCCGTCCCGTCCCTTCTCGTCCCGTCCCGTCCCTTCCCATCCCGTTCAGTTCAGTCCAGTACCGTCCCGTCCCGTCCAGTTCCGTCCCTTCATCTTCTATTTTCACCTTCAGGGGACAAATTTCCAAAAACTTTGAATGACTTAGTTCAAAATTTGATCTTACAAAATGCCAACCCCCTTTTAACCCTTTTAGGGGAAAAAAACTTCAATAACGACACCCATATCGATTTTTGGGCATATTTACCCCATTTCACCACCTAAGGGGTTGATTTTCGGAAAATCACGAAATACGTGTTTGCTTATTTGTTTTTAGGAGTACTTTTAAGTTTCTGTACGTTACTTGACACAATTATTTATAAGTATCTACATTCGTATTACTATTTTTAAGTCTGAAATGTTTTTCTATCATAATAATGGATAGTAAATAAATTAATTATCACATATCTTCAGAAAATATAACATAACGAATGTTTTTATTATTTTTTCAGGTTGTGCTCCTTAATAGCGTAACACGAAGTTAGTCTGCCATTTTTGCAAAATCCTGTATTGAAACCCCTTTGTAAGAAAGCGATGAACATCTATCTAATTTCGAATTTAGTAGGCCAAATTTTATTCGAGAAAAATTATGACATATATGAAAGTTGCATATGAGTTTGAAAGATTAGAAGTCAAAAATTCAAAATGAGATGTAGTCACCCCACGACTTTCTCTTATTGCTTTCCAACATTTATTTTTGCGACTTTTTCAAAAACTGTCGTAACAAAACACTTTTATGAACAAAAGTTATACATAATTATGTAAAAAGCAGCAGTTTTAAAAATGTATATTTGCATTATTGTTGGCTGATAGATTCACAGACAAGCAGCGTTTCGAAAATCTGTTGTTCTGAATCAAAAAGTGTGAAAACGAATATTTCTGCAAAAATCTCGAGTTCGAAAAGAATTATGATTACTTAATAAAATAAAGTAAAAATTACCAGACGCCCTACTGCAGAGGAGAGATGCGGTCATCCGACTTTATTATAAATATGGTAGCCTGCCGTTAGTACTACCCCATTGGCCTGAGGGGTTCCCAGAAGAGGTATCACCAACGTTTCCTTCTGTAATGAGGATTATGGTTACACTCAAGAAAAGGGGTGCCAAGGTTGGTGGATGTCGCACTACTACTTGTTCTGTAGAAAACCACGAAATAGACTGCCAATCTTTAATAGAAATCTGCCGTACCAGTTCTAAACGCCGTAGTGCTGAACTAGGTCTTTGCAGCATTAAAATCAAATTTTGAAAAAGCAAAGGTCTCATCAACATCTGAGAGCTTATTTGCACGTTTAAACGTTGTTGAGGTTTACATTTCTAGCAACTTAGTAAAGCTGCAAGATAGAATAGATGGGATCTAAAGAAGGACACGGCTCATGCCCTGCAGATGTAAGTCAGAACGTGTAAAACATCATCTGTATTTTTTATTGTAGATTTTAAGTGCATATGCTATAAATAATTAAACCTGAATTGTATTACAATTTATTATATCATCTTCAAACAAGCTACAAAAATAAAACAGAACTCGAAATTTTAAAATAAATATTTTTTATATACCTCACTATAATTAAGAAATATCTGTCAAGATTGGCCCAAACTTGAGTAATCATATTTTTATGTCACACTCTTTTAGGGCATCAAAAACAATGTGACGACCATTGGTTAAAGAGATATACCTAAAGCACTTTCTTAAAGTCTGCGAATAGGAAGTTCCGCGAGGCGCTGAGGAGAAAGCACAGGAGGGGGGGGGGGGGGGAAACTGTACCTCTTATAGTGATTTAACAAATGGTAAACATTCAGCTCTTCTGTAATTATTCCCGAAGTACTCCCTTTTACAAAACGTGGCTAGGGTGGCGGTGTGACCAGTATTAGAACTATTACACTAAACATATTTCCATATTCTTAGTTTCAAAGAAGCTAGATGGTTAAAAATCGAATATGACAAAACAGAGTTTTTATTGTTTACTGAAATTAAGAGAAAATTATTATTATACCGCAAAATTAAAGGTTTTTGTAGTACATCGTATAAGGATTAGTACAATAATAGTTTGTATAATAAGGCACTGAAGTTTAACTTTTTATCACGAATGTGGATTTAGTTGCCGGGGTCCGTAGGGCTAAGGCAAATACACCACATGCGTGCTAAAAAGGAACATTCCTACTCTTAGTAATGAATATACAACGTCTGCAAATACATAGCTCATTGGACAAAAGGGGAAGGCACAAGGGCAGAAGTGGAGTGTTTTGGCGACAATGTCTCCCTTATAGTGTTCTAACAACCATCCCAAATTCAGACAATTCACGACAAAAATTATTTCTAAGTTTTTAGTGCGTAATTTATTTCCAGTATTGGAGGTATAATAAAAAATAGCGTAAAGTATTCGTGGATAACTGGTCTTTAAAACACTTGCTCTATTTCGAGCACTCCGGCTACGCCGTCTTGCTCGAAAACTCGCGCGTGTTTTAAAGACCTTGTTATCCACTAATACTTTAATATACTAATTTTTAATAAGTGAAGTATTTAATCAGCAATCAATTTCAAATTAGGTACAGAGCCTCAACATAAATATAAGCCGTCACGATCTTTTTGTGTCAGGTGAGGCTATGACCATCTAGTAATTTTGTTGGCAGAACCTCTGTTGCAACTAAACTCCCTCATGGAAATTGACACTTTTTGTGTTAGGTTAGGTTGTTTTCAGTTTAAAGTTATATATTCTGAATAGGTACATTGTTGCCGGATATTCTCTAGTTTCCACATCAGCCCGCCTTCTTTTAAATTTGGTCTGTCCTTTTTAAATTGGAAGTAGCATCGTTTACTGGAAATTTTTTGTTGTAACAAAATTATTTTGGGCATTTTGAATTTTCCTTTGACCGAAATTAAAATTATTTTTACACATTTGATAAATCATTTATTTTATTACGAATACTAAAATAATAAATTTGGCAATGTGGTGACAAGAAAATGTCGAACAGGCACTGACAGAAAAAAAAGTTGCATCCACTACATCATCGAATCAGTTAGTCCAACATGAAAAGAAAAAATCATAGCCAACTCTGTCCCAAAAAGGTCGTGAACGGCTGATAGTCACATTGTTTGAGAAAAGCAAATCAAAAACAACTGTCAAATAATCAAAATACGGGGGTTGCAGTACCCACTGACCTCCCCTGTTTTTTAGTATCTACGCCAGTAACTGTCAAGATATTTTTTTTTAGATAATCATGCATTTTGGATTATTTTTTGTCTCTTATCAAATTTTGATAAAATTGTTCGTTTTAGAGATAACTTGAAAAGTACTGATCTTTGATACGCGGCTTACGGTAATCTCATAATTTTCCAATACTCTAAATCAAGGTAGCTGCTGTGGCATTGTTTGTTCACTGGCTCAGTAAATGTTGTTCTGTCAGTGTTTTGTAAGACTTAATACTTCCTTTTAGTAATTAGAAATCTTCTTGCAAGTAAAAAGAAACACCATGAACCGTAGACGAGCAAATTTATTAACCTTTTCTGAAATGACGGATATGATTCTAATCATGAGTAAATTTAAATACATTTGCGGTTACCTTCATTACGATAAAATGATGCAAAAAAGTGATACTATCATAATGATTATTTAGTAGAAAATGTTGACTTTCATATGTATGTATGCAGTATGCAAAAAAACTTATTTCAATTTCTCGAATAGGAAAATGTAACTCCAACGCTAGTTTAGCTGCTAGGCGCTATGCAGAAAAATTTCCGAATCGAGTTCATCGCAAAAGGAGATATTTTTCCAATTTGGTCAACCGTCTAAGACAAAGTGGAAGTTTGAGCGAAGAACGGACAGGTAACTGCGGCCGACCTCGTGGAATTCAACCTCGACAGGAGGAGGATGTTTTAAGGATTGTCGAAGAAACACCGACCATTAGTACCAGGGTTTTGGCTAAGCAGGTAGAAAACATAGAGAAAACGGAGGTGTAACGTATTCTACGAAATCAGCAGCTCTACCCATTTCATATTCAACAGGTGCAGGCTCTTATGCCTCAAGACTTCAAAGCAAGACTTTTATTTTGTAGATGGTTATGCGAAATTAATAACCGAGAAGTACGTTTCATCAGATACAGTTTGTTTACCGATAAAGCTACATTTACGAGAAACAGAATAACAAATATGCACAACACACACCTATGGACCGAAGAAAATCCTAAAGCCATAGTAGAGACGCATCATCAAGTGAATTTTAATGTGTGGGCAGTTGTTGTAGATAATGTTTTTTGGGTCCTGTAATTCTATTAGGAAATGTTACGGTCAATCATTTTTGGCTTTTCTTCAAAACTCGCTGCCCGATTTACTTGATGATTTGCCCCTACAGGTAAGACAAAATATGTGGTTTCAAGTAGACGGTGCTCTTCCGCATGTTGCTAGAAATGTTACGAACTATTTACATCAAATCTTTCCTAATCGCTGGTTTGGTCGCGGTCAAGATGCTCCTGTTACATGGCCATCCCGTTCCCCAGACCTTACTCCCTTGGACTAATCAATCTAGGGATATATGAAAGATTTTGTGTATAAGGTCCCGATTTTCAACGACAATCATTTAAGAGAAAGAAACCTTTAAGCTGGAGAGGAGTTCAGATTGAAGCCAAATAATTTTCAAAACCGAGACAAGATTTACGTTAATAAAGAGAGCTCGCATGTGTATTCAAAAAAATGGAGGTCATATCGAGCAGTTCCTTAAGAGTGGCTAATTTTGTTATTTGTTTTGTTTCTTCCTACTAACAACAGTGTTGTTAATTGTTATGTGCAGAAAATTTGTACTTGTAAGTTCTTAGTAGGGCAGGTAAATAAATTTCATATTAATGGTTTAGTACTAATTTTTATCTGTGCGCCAATGATCTTAGGTTATTTTTGGGTAGTCCTTTGTTTTTGGTGTTGTTATACCTATTCCAAAATTGTTCTTAATGTTTTATTCTAGTATTAAACAATTATGAGATTACCGTAAGCCGGTTATCAAGGACGAGTACTTTTCAAGTTCTCTCTAAAACGAACGATTTTATCAAATTTGATAAAAGACAAAAAATTATCCAAAATGCATGATTATATCAAAAAAGATAGCTTGATTGTCATTGGCGTAGATACTAAAAACAGGGGAGGTCAGTGGATACTGCGCCCCCCGTATTTTGATTATTTGACAGTTGTTTTCGATTTGCTTTTCTCAAAAGATGTGACTATTTATGTTGGGGCTCTGTCCCAAATTTGAAATTGATAGCTTATTAAATACTTCACTTATTAAAAATAATCAGTTTTAAATTTCAAACTTTGACGCCCTGTACATCGCACGTGCGAATCTAAAATGAAAAATGGCATTATAAAAGTCATATTATTTTTGTTCATGGAATATGTGGTTAACGGATTGACCTCCTTTTTAGGGTCACCGTGTGTATATAAAGAATCTTGATATTTTAAATAAAAGTTTAGGTGCTTACGATATAACTATTTTGAACAATTTTTGAAATAAAAGTAAAAATTCAAGTTCACTCAATCACCTAACAAACTTTTTGAAAAACAAAAGAACTTAAAAAAATGTTTTTACTTTACTTATAAAATTCTAAATTCATATCTACCATTTGATATTTTGCCCAAATTGCAATTTTGTACTGTTGCAACCAAAATTTGTACATGAATTTTTGAGGATGCTAATAGCTATTTAAATAACAAGGAATGTAAGGACCTATTAACATTTGAGGTAGGCAAGTACAAGCCAAGACGAAGTTGCGGGTTGTTGCCTGCCAAAAATGTTATTAGACGATACATTCCGAGTTATCTTATTATATTTTTCCCGCTGCTTATCGAAATTTTCCTAGAATTTTGAAAAAATCGTTTGGTTTGTCACCTATCACTAGGATTAGTTTTCGTGAGTCGTGTTACCTGTGAGTGTCACATGTCACACAAAAACACTTGCAATTTATAAACAAAACGTCTAAATCTGCATCTTGCTTTACTAATATTATTATCCTAGGAACTTAATAATAATATTAAGTTTCGTTGTCAAGAAAAAGCAGCAAACAATAGCCATTTAAGTAAAAAGGAATGTAAGGACCTATTAACATTTGAGGTAGGCAAGTACAAGCCAAGACGAAGTCGCGGCTTGTTGCCTGCCGAAAGTGTTAATAGACGATACATTCCGAGTTATCTTATTATATTTTTCCCGCTGCTTATCGAAATTTTCCTAGAATTTTGAAAAAATTGTTTGGTTTGTCACCTATCACTAGGATTAGTTTTCGTGAGCCGTGTTGCTTGTGAGTGTCACATGTCACACAAAAACACTTGCAATTTATAAACAAAACGTCTTAATCTGCATCTTGCTTTGCAAATTTTATCATCCTAGGAACTTAATAATAATATTAAGTTCCGTTGTCAAGAAGAAGCAGCAAACAATAGCTATTTAAGTAACAAGGAATGTAAGGACCTATTAACATTTGAGGTAGGCAAGTACAAGCCAAGACGAAGTCGCGGCTTGTTGTCTGCCGAAAATGTTAATAGACGATACATTCCGAGTTATCTTATTATATTTTTCCCGCTGCTTATCGAAATTTTCTTAGAATTTTGAAAAAATGGTTTGGTTTGTCACCTGTCACCAAGATTAGTTTTCGTGAGTCGTGTTACCTGTGAGTGTCACACGTCACATAACCACTTGCAATTTATAAACAAAACGTCTAAATCTGCATCTTGCTTTGCTAATTTTATTATCCTAGGAACTTAATAATAATATTAAGTTCCGTTGTCAAGAAAAATCAGCAAACAAATATAATCACCGACTTACACGTTTTGTTACTAAAGCTGTATCACTGACTTACATGATCAGCAGCGGGAAAATATAATCACCGATTTACACGTTTTGTTACTAAGGCTGTATCACTGACTTACATGATCAGCAGCGGGAAAAATCGACTATAGTAGGCGGGTGTGTAAAGAGGTGGAGATAATCCACATACTTAGCTGAAGTCCTTTCGGGGTTTGTAAGACCCACCACAAATTCAAATAAATATGCTTGAATATAGAAAAGATACGTATGTGTCTTTATTTGAAATGTAACACCTTGTTTACGCCACCAAAAAAGTTTGGAGACCACTACTCTAACTTATTAATTATTTGCTGCACCACTAACACGCAAAATGCTCATGAATTATTTGTTACGCCACTAACACATAAAATGCTTATTAAATAAAATCAAAACGACGTCTAAAATAAATAAATATTCTAATTTTTATTTAGCACTGGTATTAACAAATTTCCTGAATAACTTGTTATATGTTTGGACATATATATATTACTATTGTTTTATCAAGAATCATTAGCGTTGGCAAGTAATGCTTCGGAATTAATTATTGCCTTCATGTTAAATTTGCCTGTGGTTTTCGATGCCCAGCAGATTTAATAGTAATTATGTGGGGTGGAACCAGATAGCCTGTTTGAAATGTGGATCATTAGATAATTAACAATATGCGATGCGCATTCACTTTGGATACGCTTAATGGTAATTTTAATGCAACTAAAATAGAGCCAATTCTGGTCTTTCATCAAGCTCGTTACAGAAAATATTGTTATAAGCCTTTGTCCTGCATAATCTCAAACGAATAACTAAAATTAAAATGTATTGCCAATTCTAGTTCTAATTAAAAACTGACTTTACCTTCAATAATTGAATCTTTGTATTCGGTGTTGTTTTTATATTTTAACAACTACTTCCTGTAATTAATAATAACGTTAGAAATGAAAGTAGGTCGTCTAATGCTGTAATCTATAACCAAAATAACATCCACCAAGAACTTGAAATCATTGTAGATGTCAAATGTGTGCAATAATAATGGTTTCTCAAAAAGACATTGCCAATAACACACAATCTATTTGTATGACTTATTCAATAAGTGTATCACTTCTAACTTCAATATACCATTTAGTTTAATATTCGAAGGGAGAACCCTACTTACTCAATTATTTTAAAAAACTTTTAGATTTGTAAATGCTAATAATATTAATTTTATATTTGATTCTAATCGGAACTGTAAATAGGTACACTCAGGTTTTTTCTCACCTTCTGAAAAATTACTTAGCTCCGTTGCACCTTGTTACTTTTAACCCCTGCTCTTCTGTCCTTAAAATTGCAAGATTGCAGTTGTTGTAGTCATTAGTGTTCAATTTACTGTAAAACAAGATTCAACAAACGGTACAACCGTTAAGAGAAGCATCTGTCTCTTTTAAGCCAACGAAGAAATATTGAAAGACATCAACTATTAACTTGGTGCCAACTACAAATATTCCTCATCCATCTCAAAACCTTACACTTACACAATTTTTAGGCGAGTTCAAGGAAATGTTCAACCAGTTACTGCAGCGGAACAACATGATTCTGAACATGATTACAACGGTCATGAGAAAACTAGTTTAGTAACGGCTAAATTCCTAATTGCACTCTGGAATGCAAACGGCCTCCAAACAAAAAGATATGAAGTTGAAGTTTTTCTCGTTCTCAATAATACATATGTCTCACTTATATCAAAAACCGCTATACTACAAGCACCCACATAAAAATGCCGCATTATCTCATCTACAATAGAGAACATCCAGATGATACATCACATGGTGGTTGTAATGCAGCATACAGGATGCATGTTACATTTAGTTTAAATGTTAATATCCAGATAGCGATAGCTAATGGATTACATGTGGTGGGGTAGCAAAGGGAACCACAAGGTTGTTATTGGCAATGAAAAATAATAAATAACTTGAATTGAGGATTTTCTAGGAAAATTCACGTTAAAGGTTAAATTCCACTTAATTGTGAGAGAATAATAATTGTTTGTTTGGTTAGCAGTAGTAATACAGTATTCTCTACGATCAAGCGTGATTTCAAGTCACAAATATTATTCAAGTACATAATTCAAGGTTATTTGAATTCAGTTAACGCAGTATATTCTATTATAAATACTAGAATACTGCGAAGCTAGTAAACCCAGTGAAAGTGAGTGTTGTGGTATGTTTTAGAACTGCCTATTCAAGTAATAGAGTTTTCAACGAGCTTTTGATTTGGTCGTGAATATCTAAGAGAGGTTTACTGACTAGGATCTGTCCAGTTAGGAGCTGATGTAGAGCATTCAGGTACAAAAAATAGACATTCAGAAGGTTAGTGACAATTTCTTTCAAATTAATAAGAAATTATAAAGTGAGTTTGGTGCGACAATTATCAAAACTATTGTAATTATATTTAGATGATAATTATAGAATATTAATTATTTTTTAAAATTACATTTGTTATTTGAATACTCAACGTTTTCGACCATTATATTTAGACATTAACGTTTTGAAGGTAGGATAACATTTAGAATTTTACATTTAATTTAATCAAGTTGGGAAATACTAAAAATTGATTAACTTACTTTCTGACAATCTGAATTTTATTCTGTAATGTCAGATCAAACTTCTATGTGCTGCTAACAAACTGAACGTAAGAATTTAAGTTTATGAAGTACCTTAATCTTGTGTTTGATTCATAAAATGAAATAATTATTATATTTTAAAAGGAATTCCGTCTTTACATATAAGTTGTTAGTTGAAAGTCAACCCATTCAGCTGAGAGTTTGGAGTCTCATTGCTCAAAAACTAACTAGTCGCTTAAACAATAATAATTACATGACCTAATTCCAAATGTCAAATTGACTTACAAGATACGTCAATTTCGAACCTATCGTATTAAGAAATAAGGTAGGTATATAAATGAACAAACTATAAGATAGCCTGAAACAATGTGAAAGTCATAAGCTAAATTAATATTTAAATAAGTTACCTGGAATTTGTCAGATTAATTACGAAAATGTACTGTATGTAGTAAAAAGTAATGCAGGATTTAAATTAAAAACATTATGTTAAAAATTGAGGATTGTTATAATAAAATTTATTATTATATAACAACTAATTTCTATTCTAAAAAATGTAGTCATACTTGTTTTGTCTTAAGAAAAAGTTAAAAAATAAACCCTTTTATAATCAAAGTTTATTAATGGTGTGATATATAAGGGTGCAAAGCACAAAATTAATTAATAATAAATGGAATAATTGGGGACTAATTAGTTAATAAAGGGAGAACTATGAACATTGGAATTGGTGAGATGAGTCCGTACTAACTGGGTTGACTGGAAGAGCTGTGATATGGATTTCTGTCAATACGCAGGTATACATTAAATGTCGATTTCTCTTATCTAGGAATGTCATTTGAGCAAAAATAATTTATTCCTCAATCAGGGCATAATCGCATAATGTGTTTATTTACCTAGTAAAATTAATTTTGTCATTCAATATTATTAGATAATTAAATATAAATTAAGTAGAAACTTCACTACAAAACGAAATAAATACCACCTTGGAAATATTCCCACCTTTGCGTATACCTGGCACGACTTAAGCGGACTAACAATAGTAAACTCATTTGCGGTTTAACTTTTAAAGCTCGCTCTGTCCGAAGTATCTTTGCGTCTACTATACCTGTAAATTATTTGAATCGGTATACTGGCATATACTTATTAATGGATTAATTATAATCTGGAATGTGGATTGCTGGTTCGAGTTCGTGCGGGTCACAATTGAGTTGTATGTAATAGATGATCTACCATCTAGGAGAGCTGGGTGGCTGTTGGAGTTGTAGCGTGACACTTTGGCGGTGTTTGGTTTATTGTAACACTGGAGATTCTAATTGAAGTGGTGTTCCTAGTTGAGGATTGAACTACATGTGACAATATAGTGAAATGGTATTAAGCCCACAACTTGGCTCTGTTCGCAGTGCAAAATATTCAACCGAGTCAATAAAGCACAGAGTTGGGATATTTAATATAATTGCAATTTTAAACAAAAATAAAAATATTAAATGCATTGATTATGAGATGCGAGAAATAGTAATTAGTCGGATAAAGGCATGCAAAGGCAAAGCATATTTCAGAGGGTTTAAATTTGGCTTGTGAATGAAGTAATATAATTAAAATGATAGGTTCGTGCACATGTAAGGCCAGACACAAAAAGGTTATTACGTGCAAAAAGGAGCGTGTTTATCAATAAAAGCCAAGGACAGTCAAATTGTGAGCAAGCAGAAGGGTGAAGCAAGATGAAAGAGAATTTAGAAAATTGCAAAGAGCAATTCCTGAATGGAGACAACAGCATAAAAGCAAGCAACGTGAAAAGTGCGGAACTCAAATAGCAGTGCGTTAATAATTAAAAACGTAGTGCAAAAGCAGAGCTGTGAACTTAAAAACGTTTGTGAATGCAACGCTATGGAACAATTAGTTGTAAGCAAAAAGACAATATTTTAGATTTTAAGAAAATGTTAGATTGTAATTTTATGTACTCAAACTTTATTCCATTTGTGGCGAAAATTATCAATCCTAATTTCCAATTAAAAGTAGAATAACACCGTATCTTAGCAACATGATGCTTTTTTGTCATTAAGAAGAGAATAATTGAATTAAAAGCCTTTACAACATTGCATTGCAATAGCTTGGTTATATTTGTTCTTTTTCTACAGGAGAATTGGGTCCATTTTAAAGGGGGAAGATAACCAGGTATATGTAATTAATAAACATTAATTAGTATTAACAATGGAATAATGAATTATTTACTAAGAATACTTACTCTTTTCAACATATTGGAACTGATTTGTGTTAATTAAATATAAATTCAGCTAAGTGCCATGTTAGTAAGTTGACAGTGACAGTTGAAAGATTTAAAATCATTCTAAAATAACTTCTCAATAACCAAAAATTATGTACAATTATTTTGATAGAATTTTCTAACGCAAGTACCCACCTGAGATAAGATGTTTGTTATAAGCTGAGCTAATCAAAGAAGTAAATAAAAATATTAGGGCAAATGTGTTATTTAAAGTATTACGAAGTGAATGGATAGGAGTAATTTAGCAGTCTATTAGATATTATTATAATATTGGCTTACAGAGTGAAGTTACAGCCATTAACATTCGGGAATCAATAAAACAATACGAAATTCCAAAGCATAAAGAAAACTATCTACAAGCTATTGTGATTAAAGTAAATGAACTTTCTAGTCCAATCGTAATAGCAGCACCCTCTTTTCCCCCGGAACAGAAAATGACCGAAACCATACTACAGCCACTCTTTGATTCACCAAGGCCAAGATTTATAGCTAGTGATGATTTCTAATGCTAAGGATACGCGATGGGGGTCTAATAATTACCACAAAAGGCAGATAATTCAACAAATTCATAACCGATCATGATTACGTACACTTCACCACAAGAAGCTGAATATACTGGCCAATGAACATTAATAAAACCCCAAATTTACTAGATTTCTTCATAGCAAAGGGAGTTCAACCAAATTATGTTGACATTACATCCAGCTATGATTTATTCTCGGACTACACGCCGATCTTTAGTGTTACAGTAATTAAGAAAGAATAAGTTCCTACCAAAATTATGCAACAGAACGACAGGCTGAGACAAGCTCAAATAATATATAGACGAATATATATATACTAATATGAGGCTAAAATCGCCAGAAGAGTTAGAGAGTGAATTTAACAAATTCAACTACTATACACCATCGAATGGTACACTCAAATAAAAATTAAAGAGCCTCACTCCCAAAATATCCTTAGTGAAATCATGAAGCTAGTTAAAGGAAAAGCAGGGACAATTTGGAAACAATAACGACAAAACAAGATACAACCAATTTACGAATAACCTAAGAAGAAAATTAAATGAAACAAGGAATGAAACATTTCAGAATTATGGATCTGCTCTTTCCCCGAATGATCACAATATTTGGAGAGCTACAAAGGGTTTCAAGAAACCGCATATACAAGTAACTCTGATACGCAACCCAGCTGGTTCGTTGTCCAGATCAGAACAAGCAAAAGTTGACCTATTTGCGTAACATCTGCAGATGTATTTAAGCCTAACTCTGAACAATAGATGTAGACTTTGGCACATTCTTTGAAGCTCCACTGCAACAGTAATATCCAGTACGTGATCTTACGATTAGTGAATGAAGGAACGAGATGATAACTGATCCTATCCCTAAACAGCTTCCAGAGAGAGGTAAAAAACTATTATTAGCATTATTCAAGGCAATCCAACGTTTAACATATTCGTCCCACACGATTAAGGTTTGATCACTCACTTCATTGTATTACTGAACCCTGGAAAGCCGCCTAGCGAAGCTTAGTCACATCGTATAATCAGTTTACTATCGATAGTATCTAAACTGCTAGAATAGTATATTACGATACTAGTGTATAAGTACTCCTTTAAAGCACGTGCGGCGAGTTTAAAAGCACGACGCGCTAACGGAGCGCTTTTAACGTCGCTAGTGCTTTGATGGCTCTTATACACGTGTATCATAAGCTATTTTTACTTTCCCATACCCATAGGTATAGGGAAGTCTTGGAATCATGAAAATTTTGGAAATCGAGATTTTCACAGAACTATCCGTTTTGGGCCTCTAGGAACCCAAAAAAGTGGTTTTAAAAACATGTCTGTCTGTGTGTGGGTGTGTGGGTGTGTGGGTGTGTGGGTGGGTGACGCTCCTACAGCCGAAAGTATTGCTCCGATTTTGATGCGATTTGGAATGCGGGGGTGTATCGAAAATTCATCGACAAAATAAGCTTTTCAAAAAAATCCGAAACCGGAAGCGGAAGTTACGCATGTTTTTTGGGTGTCACTGTTTTCGTGATTAAAATTTTGAAAATTTTATCGCGGATAACGATAGAGGGTCATAAGACAAATCTGTTAGTTTTTTCCGAACTCGCTAGGTTTAAAATGAAGGGCGCTATGATTTTTTGAAAATATATGCAAAAAAATATTACACTCGTGGATATATGTAAGCGCACCGGCCCCCTCCCCCCTCTATTTTTGAAAAATATTTTTTTTATTTTAACGGTTGTTATATTTTTGCGTCAAAGAATCTTTTTCGGCGAAAATAAAAAAATCGATTTTGTATTGCCTAGAAAATATAATTTCCAGGTACTTAGAAAATTTCATCTCGGTGCTACAGCCGTTTTGAGGAAAATAATACATAAACTAGCACAGTGGCGGCTTGTCCACTTGGCGCCATCTACAGAAGCTCGGTGGTCACGTTTTGAACTACACATTCTTTTATATTTACCCGCAATTTACGTGAAAGTGTAAACGCTTATCACGGTGAAGACGTGAGTCATCGAGTTGAAATTTTGATATGTTGTAAAGACTGTTGAATAAAGACGATATGAACAGTTTCCAATATGGGAAAATCCAGGGAGGTAGTCACGTCCACTTTTATTTCTACCATAGTAACAGAAATATAAAAACTTAGTTCGGTGACACTTTTTCCGTCACATTGTGTTGATATTGTAGGTTATGTTGACATTCAAACTTACGGCCACATATATGTTTACGGCAAAGCGTGTTTTAATTTAGTATTAAAACACGCCTCCAATGTCGTCGGGCATCGGGCGCGTATAATCCAAAAATTACTAGGATAGCAAATATTCTGAACGGCAGCCTTTTTGGACATTTCGTGTAGCAAACATATCTCAAGTGGTTAGGTGAAGGCACTTCTGCCCACTGTAGCCGTACGTATAGTGAAACCAGAAAACGTTCACCAGCATTAACAACCATCTCCTGAGTGCGTTGGTGTTTTTCAATACTTTTATAATATCAGCAAGATTAAGGTTCTTGGTCAGAGTACGAAGGAACTTCAGTTTCCCTTGATTAAACAATGCTGACGTTGTATTGCAACCACCCATTCCGTGTAAGAAAATAATGTTATAAGCATTTATTGTTTCACTTGCAGCACTAATCAGAGAGAATGTAACTGGAGAAACTGTGTCCTTCCTAGGTTTCAAAAAGAACACACCTTCATACTTGCAGATACCCATCAAAATTATCACGAGGTTTACATCCTCGCCAACTACAATCACGGTCTCATTTGTTGGAACCAAGGACAAAGCTGTGTTTAATATCAGGGTGTCAGCGTCTTTCTTCGCCTGCTTGGAAGTCATTCCTGCTGATTATAACTTCGTAATGAGCATTGATATTAACCGACCTTTGTTTTTCGAGTTAGAAAGAAATTTTCTTTAGACGTCAAACAGTTTGTAAGCTGAAGCAAGTTTTTTTGATCTTTTCATACGTTCTGCACTTTTTGTACTACGTTCTACGCCGTCAGGGTACCCATCAAAAACAACTACTGCTTGTGATTGATAGCTTGACTTGAAATATTCCAGAAATTTTCATAGATAGAAGAAAATGATTGATCCATGGGCTACAGAACCCTATAGTAGTAAAACCCCGCCATTAATGACGCATTGAACTTGGCCACTGAATGCTTGTTTGTTAGGAGTTTGAGTGCTTTATTCAGGGTAGATTTGGTTTCTTTTCTGAAACTGTTGTCAAATAGGGACAAGGAAAAAAGGCCTAGAGCGTAGGTCAAAAACCCCTTAAGCTTAGCAATGGTAATTCTGTAGAACAGAATTGTTGAATTGATAGGAATCAGCTCGTTATCTACTCGTGTCGCACTGGTCATTACCGCCAGAGGTTGTATTCTGTCACTCCGTTTGAATTTGACAGTTGCGAATTCACTACCAATAACTCTGTTAATGCCCTTATTGCCCAAATCTCAAGCCTTATGGCAGTTAATTCGATCGCCAGCCACAATACCAGTGCTGAATGAAAATAAATCAAGGTTTGCAAGGAAATGAAACTGCTGCATTAACCGTTCATACATCTTGGCCCCATGCTTATTGTCCGGTTCAACTCTTGAGTCCTTCAGGCCTACGTGCTGTTCTGAATAGTGAAATATAACGCCATAGTAATTTTCGATCTGTTCACAAACATGTTGCGCAGACGAATTCCCATTGTCCATCTTGCTAGTATACCCTCCCATACCCCACGACCGTGTGCGAGACCTCGATGAAGTTTTATGTTTTTTATGAGAAACTGTTCAATGGTCGTGTCAGTCCAGGTTCCACACCCGACTGTTACATACTGGAAGCTAAACACCGCTCTCGCAGCTGTATCGTTGATCGGAAAGGAAACCTCAAATACATAAAACGTTTTCTAGGTTCTGAGGCCACACTTGGCATTATTCAAAATACTCTTACAATTTAAGTGCACATCGGACATCTGTACTAAAATGCATTATTACGTTTTTTACAAGATGCTGAGCAAACTAAACTTTAAATTGCTTAGTTACTGCAGTTTTCTCATATGTTATGAACTGATTCTACATAAACACATATCTATCAACCAATCTACTTCAACTTATCACTTTTCCAACTCGCTATAGGAATACCATCAGACCTTCGGTTTTGGATCTGATCTTTTCTTCTGACGCTAAATTGATATATTCTGTAGAAAGTCCTGCCCCTATTGGCTGCAGCGATCATGCCGTCATTACAGCTAATTCGCAATTTTCTCTCATTGCAAATAAATCCGGAGCATCTTTAACTCAAAAAACTTTCTACGTGGCTGACTATACGAATATGAATAACTACTTTCGGGACCAGAGATGGACTGCAGCCGATATAAACTTATCATGGCAGACTTTAAAAAATAATATAAAAAATTGTATCGATGAATTTGTTCCTTCGACTTCTTGCCGTAAAAAAGAAAAACCATGGGTTAATAGTGATATCAAAAAGCAAATTAACAAACAAACGAAAATTGTGGCATAAATATAAGTCTATTGTCACCACAGAAAACTAACAAAGTTACAGAGAATGCTGTAACAGCGTAACTACAGCAGTAAGAAGAGCTAAAGCAGACTACGAATCAAAATTGGTGAACAGTAAAAGTACCATAAATTTGTTTAAATATGTGAAAAAGTCTTTAGATACGAGAATATATTCAATATACCTAAGGAACAGCTACGACGACATAATAACCGACCCAAAAAAAGTTGCAAATATTTTCGCTAATGAATTTTCAACATCATTTGTGCCTGAACTGCTAGATAATTTACCCGAACTGCCCGAACTCACAAGTAACCACAACTTCATAGAAACGATAACAATCACTGAAGAGCAGTGCAGTCTTTAGGCACGGGCCAGGCGGGCCCGGGCCCGGGGCCCCCAATTTTTTGGGGCCCCCGACAGGCGCATTGATCAACTAATAATTCTGTAATTCATTAAATATTTTGTAAAAAAATAAAAATTAGAGTTGTGTATTCATTTGATAAATTTAAAGTGGAAGTGTTTATCCCAATTATCGACTCATCGATAACTTAACTACAGCAGAGATCTGCTGCATATATCAAAGTAAACAATCGGTGTGGCTGTTTATCAACTAAGAACCATTAGTCCAAATGTGTTGCACGATAGCTATAAAAAGTTTGCTGAATATTATCACCTTGCTATAAATGGAGAAGAATTAGAAACGGAATGTATTCATTTAGCGCTGTATTTAGGAACTAACGATGTATATAAAACTAAACAAATTGATAACTCGCTACTGTTTAACATTTTAAGAACTGATAAATTAGAAGAAACATTTCCTAACGTTGCGTTATCACTTAGAATTTTCATGTCATTATTCATTAATGATCACTAATTGCAGTGGAGAACTTCATTTTCGAAGTTAAGCAGGATAAAAAACGAACTTTGCAGTACTGTGCTACAAGAGAGGCTAAACTCTTTTATCATTAATGTGCATAGAAAGCGACATATTGTTGAATTTAAATTTTGAAGATATAATACAGGACTTTGCCCATACCAAATCGAGAAAAAATCTTTTATTATTGTGTAGCAATAATTATGACATATTTCTTAATTTTTAGGATTCTTATGTTCTATTGTGTTTATATACATTTTATTAGAATTTTAATTTCGTTTCAGTACATAGTTGTATAAAAATAAAGGCAGGTATATTAATAGCTATTTATGCAACAAGTGCTAAAAGTCAACGTTTATGCGCGAGACATGAAAATCACGAAACGAAGCCGAAGGCTGAGTTTCATAACATGTCTCGTGCATAAACTACTTTTAGCATGCGTTGCATCCAATATTTTATCTACGACCTTAATTTTACCGTTATTAATCCATAATATCGATTTAACAAAGGTTTGCATCTACGACACTTCTAATTTATGTCATAATAAACAGTAGCCCATGCCGCGCGGGCGAATGTTTGCGAAGCCAGTACTGCAAGGTCAGTTACAGAATGTAATTATTAATACTCCACGTCTGACTGTATTTATTACATAACGCGTTAATTATTTCAAAAACACTTTACCTGTAAAGCAAGAAGTAACTAGAATAACTTTACAACTTCACTTCCAGTTCGAAATTGTAGTTTTGTAACCTCACTTCACTTTTAGCACATGGGTTAAAAGTAAACAGCTGATTTCTATAACCACGCTAAACTATAAAACGTCACTTTTAGTGAAACAAGCTAGCGTTAAAAGGCCTACTTTTAGCAGTGGTCGTAGATAAAAATATATATTGTATTGTATTGAGTTACTTCCTTTCTAGAAGGGCCCCTTCATTACCTTGGGCCCGGGGCCTTAATCATATGAAAGACGGCACTGCTGAAGAGTCCGTGCTTTCGACCATAAATAATATAAATGCAGAATCCAGTGCTGGGCCTGACGGTATCAATGCTGTCTTCCTAAAGAACAGTAAATAATCTTTAGTTGAGACAATCAAAAAGCTAATGCAATAATCTTTACTAAAGGGAAAGCTTCCCGAGGATTGGAAGTTCGCTGTTATTGTACCAGTCCATAAACAAGGCAACAAACTTGACCCAGCGAATTACAGACAAATTAGTTTGGCATCCCTTGTTTGCAAATGCTTGGAAAAAATTATATCCCGTGAATTAACTTCGTTTTTAACGAAAAATGGTGCTTAAATGAAAAACAGCATGGTTTTATGCCCGGAAGGTCAACGATCACTAACCTGTTACAATGCCTTGATCACTGGACGAAAGCCGAAGATACTCGGCAACCAACCGACGTTATTTACCTTGATTTTAAAAAGCCTTTGATCTTGTACCTCATCAAAGATTGATTTATAAGCTTGAACATCATGGTGTTAAAGGGAACCTACTAGCTTGGATTAAGGACTTTCTAAATAACAGAACCTGTAGAGTTAGAGTTGATGGAGAGTTATCGGATGAATACTTTGCAGTTAGCGGTGTACCACAAGGATCTGTTCTGGGACCTCTCCTCTTTAACGTTTTCATCAGCGGTCTTGCTCAAGTTTTGGAATCTTCAGCTTCTCTATTTGCGGATGATACTAAATTCTTTGGTAACCCAATCAATCAGGCAGATGTATTACAGTCAGACCTTTCTAAAATGGATAAGTGGTGTGGTCTGTGGTTGTTGGAACTTAACCCGCAAAAATGATCTGTGCTACATATTGGAAGTAATAATCCTAAATTGCAATATAAACTTAATAATGTGACGATCAGACCAGTAACCCAGCAAAAAGACCTGGGAATCATCATATCTTCAGATTTAAAATGGCCCCCCACATGGAAAGATGATCAAAAAAGTTAATTCAGTGATGCATATGGTATCAATAACGTTTAAGAATATGTCACCCACTCTGCTATCAACAGTATATAAATGTTATATCAGACCTTTACTTGAATATGCAGTACCTATTTGGAACCCTTGTTTTGCTGGTGATATCCATGCTTTGGAACAAACTCAACGCAGAATAACGAGAATGTGCCCTCAAATACGTGCATTACCTGATGAAGAAAGACTGCAAGTTCTTGGTTTAACTAAATTAAGTGAAAGACGACTACGTGGTCACCTTATTGAAACGTATAAAATTCTCCATGGGTATTACAGCTTCAATCTTGATATTTTTGTAATCAATCAAAACATTCGTTTAAGAGGCCACAATTATAAATTAATTCGTGAAAGGTTCTATAAACTCTGTCGGCAGTATTTTATAACCAACCGTGTTCATAGGCAATGGAACTGTTTACCGGAGCGTGTTGTGTCTGCGACAAATGTTAATACATTTAAGAACAGCTACGATAGATTTTTTAAAAATGTCAGTTAATTTTGTATATCACATCATGTGCATTGTATGATATGATAAAATTTAAACGGCTTTGCCGCCTAACTTTTAATGTATAATAATAATAATAATGTCCTTGCTATGAAAATATAAATAATGTTTTCTTATTAATTCTGACATAGGATAGAGTATATGAGATTATCCATTTATATTCAGCTTTCATTCAAGGAGTAATATTGTCGAAGAGAAAAAGCTTTTCTAAAGAGGTGATTTTCGCACTTTAGTTTTTTGCAAAATTTCGATTTGTGTCGGAAATTCGAATAACAAATAAAAATTTTGCAAATACATCAATTGAGTGTCACTTACCTGTGGTGTCCAGTAAGCTTGTCTACGACGGCCAGTGTTTTTCCACCATCTGGTTAACCATTAGGTTGTTTATAATTATTTGGGAATTTAAGTGACATCAATGGTAGTGTCCTGGCATCAAGAGGTAGTTCATCTATTTGTCATCTTTCATCAGCTAGGAGGCAGAATACTAAAGCTTTGATGTTAGGGATACTAAAAGTTGTTGGTTGTCGGATAAGCTAACACGTTTTACTGTATAAGAAAGGCTCAGGGGGCAACACTTTAATACACTCATGTTGGCAACATATGCAGTGTGCATTATTTGGCATTTTTATGTGCAACTCAATTCTTGCGTAAGTGAACTGAGTTATATTGTATTTTCTAAACCCTGTTTAAAATTCTTTACGTTGAAATTGAAAATTTAGCGGTTGAATGATTTTATCAACCAGAAAGGTGAAACAACTTGAATCAGAAGGTATGTTGAAGAGGCAGCATATTTTCTTTATAGAAAGTATTTTCAGTACCTACAGATGTAGTTCTAGATCTCCTCCAGAAATTTCAAAAAGGTAATTGAGAGAGAAACAAAAACTGCTACCATATAATAATTGATGATTACCTCTCACCAACTCCAAGGTATAGTATTTCGCTAAGGAAGCATTTCCGGACCCATGTTAATATAAATATTCCACTAGAATGCTTGATGATTTATAATCTACACTACTGTAACTTTAACAATTAAAATCATTTTAGGTAAATATTATACGAAGTACTGAACGAATGGGGATTTTGCATTTGGTGAAAGTATTCAAATCGAAACTACCCTGATTTCAGAACTTTTGACAGCGGCATAACGTTTTTGTTACATTATGAACGAAAACGAGTCGTGGATCTGGCAGAAAAGGAAATGATTTATAGTGTATCGCAATGCACTTGAAGAAAATAAGCTGTGTAATATCATTCTGCTAAAGTGCTCCTGAAAGATACACCATATGTTGAGTGCTTCTAGCTATAACAGTAAATTCCCGAGGCTACAGCTCGGGGACTTCGGGGAATATTTGGAATAGGTTTCGAGTTACCGGCCGCCGTAAACTAATGCCCACCGAACAAAAAGCCTCCGATATATCATATGCACGTCACAGCATGCGACAAACTCACGTTTATAAATCTGAGCGCAGGACTCGCCACTTAAACTCATTAACATATAGCGGAAATTTCTATATTACAAAATAAACCAAAACGAAATTTTAGACGTTGTCAAGCAGATTCCCATTAATCAGGCGCAGGAGAACACGGCGGCGGTGGGGTAATTTACAACGGGGTGTAAATCCGGGTGGGCCGGCCGATCACTGCGGTGGCTGCCGACACCCTCGGGCCATGCGGACACCGTGATAGATCGCATCCTGGTTTCATTTTAACCCACCTATCCCGATTTTAAAATCGCCCCTTGAACACTTACGATGTGTTTTTACAAACCGCGATGAACATTCCTCTGTTGAGTGCTCTCGCAATGCTAGCTAAATTTACGAATTAAACAGTGAAATATGCACGGGGGAGCAAATTTCGATGAAAAATCACTTAACAAAATCCCCAGTTGGGTTAATTTGGATTTATTGGGCCAGAAATGGCGAACCTACGAACGCCTATATTTTCAAATCCTTTATTGGAACCCTCCAAGCGCCCATAGCCGCCGTAGAGCAAAAGCTAAAACAGCAAACCGTTGGCATTGGATGTCATTCTAATGGTTTTGCTTCTTTTTGCGCCACAATTACATAGTCCTGAATTTTTTTATCACTTCATCAATCCTAACTTGCCGTTTTAAGGTCGGGTGATGCTTTTAGTTAATACCCAGTTTTTAATTTAATATGTTGAATGCCTAAATAGTAGTGTCTGGTTATTTGTTAATTTATACAAAAAACTGATGACAAATCAATAAAAAACAACTTTCTGGATGGGTTGAAGGTGATTTAAATTCTCGAATGGACAATAGCAAAAATAACAAAGTTGAAGGCCAATACGAAGAACAGCAAGTTAGTGACAACGGAAACGATTAATATACTCGTACTAAAAATATACAGCTTGTGTCTTTACTTCCTTCGTCTTCGTCTTTCGTCTGAAAGACGAACAAAGTATTGTAATCGCGAAAAATTGCCTTTCGAGATTTCTTCAGATTTTCAAGTCATGATGAAAACCAGGTTTTCTTAATTTCGTCTGTCTGACTGTAGAACTCCAACACTATTTGCTGGAGAAAACGATATTTTCCATGCGGACTACCTGACATAAATCCGAGAAATTTTCGCTCACAATGTGAGCACCTTAAAAAATTAAATTTTGACTATTTTTGCTTTAGCTGATGAGGTGTTAGTTAAATAAAAGTACTATTTTCGACACAGATCAAGGTTTTACGCTTATCAAAAAAAGGGAATATTTTGGACAAACATATACAGGGCAAACACCTTAAAAATTATATTCTGTCTTTTCTTTGATGCTTTCAAAATTTTTTGTTTTAAAACTGTCTCTTGCGAAGGTAGTTTCGTGTTAAACATTTTACAGGTTTTTTTTTCCGTGGCGGATATAGCAAAAACGCTCATTACTAAAGACGGACCAGCACGAAATGTCCGGCTTTACCCCGGATGTTACTCCTAAAGGCGAGAGTGCATTAGAAAAGCGACCAGAATTAGTGATCCACTGAAAACTTCAAACAACTATCACAACAAAACTATAATCAGATTTTTAAAAAAGTAACATATAACCTTGAATCAATAAAACAGTATTAGAGATGTTTGCCAACAAGAACAACATTCTAAAAACATAGAGAAATAGCATATAAACATTTATTACATGCAGTATACAACGAATCTAAAATAGCACGCCGTTAACGTTGGATATCATTGTAATGGTTTTGCTGCTTTTTGCATCACCGTATGACTGATTTGATCACTTGATCAAACGAAATTTGCTACTTTATAGTTAAATGCTTTTCTCAGTGGATATTCATAGTTCATAACAGTAATATCCCAAGTGCATTAGAATAACCGATTAAATTTTGACGTTTTCTGTCAGAATGTTGATTTAAGAAATTTGTCTACTCAATTTTTCTCTCAAAAAGAATCCCGAGTGCGTAACACGATTGATTTAGGGGCGAAAAATTTACAAGAAATATTCCCTCAGGGCAAAACAGTTTGACAGAAAATCGAAAAATTTATTCAGGCTAGTTTATATCACGCTGGATAATCCGCCTGATTATTTCATGAATGAATAGATAAAATGCAGTTAGTGAAGCACCTTTGATAATCATGTCAAAATTATTCAGAAGCGATTCAATTCTTACAAATTTCTAACTGTGGTTACTTTTTGACATTTCAATTTTTTTCATTATTAAACTGACCAAAACCATGGCGCGTATTATTATAGATATCAAGGAAATAGTCAACGATGGGTTAAACAAGCTGTAAACGCCCCTTAATACTAATCATGAATAAGAAACGAATACAATGGCCCCCCGGTCCCCGGCGTTCCCGCTATAACTGGCTAAAGCAGTGGTCATGTTAACGGCAGGAAAGGGGGTGCTAAGAATCACTGGGTTCCAACAGGCTGTACAAGCAACGTTTACATAGCTACGTATAATGTTCAATCTCTTAGGGCCGGTTGCAGAAATCAATGTTAAGTCTGGTGTTAGCTAACGCGACGTCAAAGTGAACAAAAACGAATCAAATCTCAAATGCTTATGGTAACTAATACATTAGTAAACAAAATATGATGCGATTTTGTTCACTTTGACGCGATGTTAGCTAACACCAGACTAAAACATTGCTTTCTGCAACCGGCCCTTAGTAACGAAGATAGATTAACTGAACTAGAGAATACCCTAGACGCCATAAAATGGGACGTTATAAGAATTAGTGAAACGAGAAGAAAAGGAGAGAATTTATTAATATTGAAAACAGAACATCTGCTATACTACAAAGGTAATGAAGATAACAATCTACATTGAGTTGGCTTTATAATCAACAAGCAATTAAAATCCAACTTGAAAAAATTTTACTCCATACCACCAAGAGCTATCTATATGATACTAAAAATTAATAAAAGGTATAGCATAAAAATTATACAAATATACGCCCCAACAACTGCACAAGAAGATAAGGAAGTAAAAGAAACATACGAAGATATTGACAAGACATTACAAAAGACCCCACACAATACGTAATTTTAATGGGAGACTTTAATGTCAAACTAGGTCAAAAACAATATGATGAAAAATAAATCGGGTATTATGGCTACGGGCAAAGAAATCCCAGAGGACAAGTGCTGATAAACTACCTCGAAAAAGAAGAACTGTATGAATACTCTGTAAAAAATACCATAGAAGATGGACGTGGCAAAGCCCAAATGGTAGTACAATAAATGAGATAGATTTTATTATGACAAACAATAAGATGTAACAGTGTTAACCCAGTTGAACACAGGTAGTGACCACCGTATGGTACGCGCGAGAGTGCGCATTCAAACAAAAGTAGACAGATTCAAACAAAAAGGAAGAACTAGATTTGATATTGACAAACTACAAGATAGTAAAATAAGTGAGACAGTTAAAGATAAACTCGACAGAAAAATGACTGAAATAAAGAATGATAAGCCTTTAGATTAATTGCAATAAGAATTTATCCAGAATATAATAACCACAGCAGAAGAAATATTGGGAAAAAGAAGAAGCAATATAAAAATACGCTATTAAAGGATACAAAACACCTTATAGCGAGAAGAAAAAGAATACAGAGACAAATTGTCAAAACAAATAAATTTAGGTTAAGATTAGAAAGAACCGAATTAAATATCGGGTGTCCAAATTTGAGGTTGGATTTTGAATTTCGCGGCATTTGCTTTCTGTCAAACAACGCTAATATTTTATAGTTGTCATTTTGACATATTGCCATTTAAGCTATTTAAGTTATGGAGCGATTCACGGTTCAGCAAGGCATATTTATTCTAAGAACTCATTACAGATATGAGGAGAGAGAAAGTTTTATAGAAACTGCAAGAAAAGTTTGCTCTATGGACTTGTGTGACATGTGGCTTCATCAAGATGGTGTCACAAGTCACACAGGGAGCGAAACAATAACTTTAGTGCAACCAAAGTTCAGAGGTAGACTTATCTCTCGATATGTTGACATCAATTGACGCCTTTGGATTTTTTCCTCTGGGGTTATGTGAAAAGCTAAGTATATGCCAATAGTCTACAAACAATTTCAGACCTAAAGGCCGACATTACACGCGTAATTGGTGAGATAGACCCTCGTTTATGTTTAAATGCCGTTGAAGATTTGAAAGAAAGAATGATTTCATGTCAGACGAGTCGAGGAAGCCATTTAAATCTGATATTATCTTCCATGTTTAATCGTTACGTATATGCTTTAAGTTCTCATTGAAATATCTTATATTTTCAAATTATTTAGGCATTTTATTAACGAATTAAAATCCAACCTCAAATTTGGACACCCTTACAATCATTAAAAAGAGAATACGAAATGACATAAAACAATACAACATTAAAATAATAAAAGAGACCATAGGACAGAACAGAGGTAGCAAAGTGTTCAGAACATCCAATACTGCAAGTCAATTAATAAAATTAAAGATGCGAACGGACAGATAATATTAGATAGAAACATGCTGTTAAAATTAGTGCAAGAATTTTATGAGAAACTATACAAGTCAATGAAGTAAAAGCCAACCGGAGTAGTTATTAAACTACTAAAGAACAGCAAAAAAGAAACCCTAACAACACTATAAAATTAGTTCAATAAATGTTTAATTGAAGGTAATCTCCCCAAGCATGGAAAACAGCAAAAGTTGTTATAATACGCACCGATGGGGCCACAATTATACCGATGGGGCCACAATTATATAACAAGAGATCAATAAAAAAAAAACAATTAAGGTAGGCTGTGATATGTGTTATACGTTTGGCAGTACTGACGTGTATTGTCAGTATATGTCAAAGATTAGTTGGTTAGGTTTTGTTTATTATTTGACACAAACTAACGTAAAACTTAACCTGAAAATCTCGAATTTGACATCGACTGACAATACAGTTCCGTACTGCCAAACGTATAACATATATCACAGCCTACCCTATTTGGTTTTTTTATTGATATCTTGTTATAACAGCAATGAGATAACATGAACAAGAAAATACCACATATTGCTTGAGTAAGAAAGAGATAAACATATACGAGTAGGCTTGACGCTCACTTTAGTTATGACATATGTCAACTAATTGGGCCTACTAAAATAATTTTGTTGTATGGTTATCTCTTTCTTACTCAAGCATTCTATATTGTTGTTCATGTTATCTTATTGCTGTTATATATAATTATGGCCCCAACCGTATATAACAGCAATGAAATAACATAAACAAGAAAATAACTCGTATTGCTTGAGTAAGAAAGAGATAAACATAGTAGCAAATATTCGAGAAGGCTTGACGCTTAATTGAATTATGACATTTGTCAACTAAACATGCCTACTAAAATAATTTTTTTGTATGGCCATCTCTTTCTTACTCAAGTATTCTATTTTGTTATTCATGTTATCTCATTGTTGTTATATATAATTATGGCCCCATCCGTATATCAAAAAGGCGATCGTACAGAACTTCAGAATTATAGACCCATATTATCACTATCACATATCCACAAATTGTTCTTTACTGTATTAACAAACCGAATCGAAAACGAATTAGACCAATCCCATCCTCCTGAACAAGCGGGATTTAGGAAAGGATTCGGAACTGTAGATCACATCCAATCAGTCAGAGAAATTATACAAAAAACTAGAGAATATAACATCGAAATAGCAATGGCGTTCGTGAATTACGAAAAAGCTTTTGACAGCATAGAACACTGGGCCGTAATAGACGCTTTGCGAAGAGTATGGATAGATCAACGTTACATATCCTTACTTGAAGATCTTTATAAGTCAAGTAACTTTTGAGTACAACTTCACGACTACACGGATTTAATTGACATAAAGGGAGGAGTCAGACAATGCGATGCTCTCTAACCTAAACTTTTCCCAGCAGCACTTGAAGATATCTTCAAAACATTAATGTGGGATCAAAGAGGTCTGAACATCGACGTAGAGACGTTATCGAACCTCCGATACGCAGGTGGCAGAGTAGTGTTTGCTAATGACCTACAAAACATGATGACACAACTAAATAAAGTATCAAAAACAGTCGGACTAAAAATTAACATAAATAATCTATCAGTGATGATAGACATCCTTGCAGTAGAAAACGCTCAGGTATATATATATATATATATTTCCGACAGCTTATAACACCTAGTAAAGATGGACAAAACGACGAGGTGGCTAGACAAATTAGAATGAGTTGGGCAGCATTCGGTAAACTAAAGGAAGTATTTAAATCAAAATTACTCCAAGTATTAAAAACAAAACTATACAACAAATGCGTTCTTCCCGTAATAACATATCCCTTAGAAACGTGGTCATTAACAAAATCACAACTTTACCAACTGCAACTAGCCCAAAGGTCCATGGAGGGGGCAATATATAACTCACAGGGACAAAAAGAAAAATGACTACATAAGAAACCAAACGAAAGTACAAGATGTCGTGCAAAAGATCTTAAAATTAAAGTGGCAATGTGCGGGTCATGTAATACGACGACAAGACAACTGATGGACCAAAAAGATAATAGAATGGAGACTCCGTAAAGGACGTAGAAGCATTGGAAGACCTAAAACAAGGTGGAAAGATGACATTGAAGAGTAGCAGGCAGAACTGGACACTCGACAGACATGCGACAGAGAAAACCGGAAAATAATGGGAGAGGCATATAGCCAACAATGGAGTGTACTAATGGTCTGATAACGAGAGAGGGTCAATAGTAATATTCCCAGTGCATTAAAATAACCGAATTTTTTTTCTGTTGAAACGGTTTGCTAAGTAATTTGTCAATAAATATGGTCGTCAACAAGAATTCCGAGTGCATAGCACTCGAGGTTTTGGGAACGGAACATTTGCGAGATATATTTCTTCGGACCAAAACATTCTAACAGAAACTCGGTAAAAATTTATGCAGGCTAGTTTATAACCACGTGTGATGTTCGGCGTGATTATTTCCTGAATAAATAGACAAATTTCAGTTGGTGAAGCACCTTTAATAATCATGTTAAAATTATTCACAAGCGGTAAAATTTTTACACATTTCTAACCGCGGTTAAATTTTGACCTTTGAATTTTTATCATTACTAAACTGACCGAAACCATGGAAATTATTGGCCTATCTTTAGGTCGTGAAGTTCATATTCTCCACATTGGTAACTAACAAATTGCTAAGTTACCAAATATGACTATTTTAATTTTGACGTTTTAACCCTTTAACGCTCTCTGGTAGACAGTTATACCACTACGCATAACAATCAATAACATTTGTTTTGAAACTTAGTACTGCTCTGAAACGTCTTGTGTCCATTCTACAGACATTGCAGTTCCTTTGTCTAATTTTATATTTTCTACAATTATTGTAGTTATAAAACTACCCCAATAAACCTTGGTATAAATGTGTAGCTGGTATGACAGTATTACCAGCTTGCATCCCGCGTCACGACTTTGAAATGTGTACGCGCATTGGTGAAGTTTTGTGTTTGTTATTAGTTTGGGGGAGCAACTTTCAAGTTTTCAGCTGGTAAGTGTTTTAGTATAATATGTAAGGATTATAATATTGATAAGTAGTAGAAATAATTTTGTCCTGATTTTGAAAAATAAATTGATATTTGGAAACCTTTCATTTGCGTCGCAAAAATAGTCTATATTTATGTCCAATTTTGTAGTAAAACGTACGTTTTATACGATTTGTTTTTGTGTTTTGAGTATTTATAAACATATCTACTGAAGATATAATCGAATTGGTTTTGCTGCTATGTTGCGCTAGGCAAATATTTACGGTCAAACCGATCGCGGTGGCATTTTAGCTGAAATTTTTGATTGTTTACGATGGGGTAGTCATAAATTTTAAACAGAACATTAGTGTTCCACTCGCAAGAGTTTATATTATTCAGTTCAAATTTCAAAAACTATTTTACCACCTGTTATACCAGTGAACATTCACAACATATTTTGTCCTGAATGTTCACTGGTAGAACGGTTTACCAGCATCTTTTGTCCTGAATGCTCACTGGTAGAACGGTTTACCAGCATATTTGGGGAAAGTGAAAATGGATTTTTGAAAAAAAAAAGTTGTTTTTCGGTTTCCTGGCATCTCAAAGAACGCATACGACATAAAATTTACATTTTTCCCTCGTACAGTAATTTTGCGCGTTAAAGGGTTAAAGAGCTGTATTGTCAGGTTGACAGTTAAAATATTTTCGAAATTTGTTGGGAATTTAGGTATTAAGCCGTTTGGTAGTGCGAAAAATAGTATATACACCACGGTAGCGAATCGTCTTATAACCTTCGCGTTTTAGATACTTCGCGCTTCGCGCTCAGTATCTAAGATGCGCTCAGGTTATAATACTGCGCTTCGCTACCTTGATGTATAATATACTATTAATTTTATTTGATAAACCAGGACGAGCGCCAAAATAATGTTCTGCAATTCATAAGTAGCAGGTGATATAAGTTGTTCTCTGAATGATGTAATTTTTGGCAGTGGTCAATTATAATATGTTTTAACGGCCTTTTCTCACTGTCTCGGATGTTTGTCACACTACGTTTCGGGAGTTTTTGATTTACTCCCGCCTTCAGGTGTTCCTGGTAGATCCTGAGAAGGACTGATTTTTGTAGGTATTTTCACGTACACTCGTGTCTACCCCGGGCTTTGAACATGGTACCACTGGTCGCTGTGATTACGAGTCTGCCACTCTTACCACTAGGCCACCAGCGCGGTTATATATTTTTAGTTATAAACATATACCGGGTGTGCATTTTCAAAGTCGAACATAGGCAATTAACATTAGTGCAGTCACTCGTTCTTCATTGAAATAATTCATTTTTCTGTAGATAATTTTAACAGACGTTGACAGAAAATATCTGAGTGACGTCAAATAACTACCAATTTTTTTGACAAATGCTATCGAACTAGAAAAGCGTAACAGAAAGGCAAGAAATACAAGACATGTGAAATATTGCATGCCTGAGTTATAATATACATAAGAAATGCAGCAAAAAAGTTGGCGGGAGTTACCCCGGAATAATTGTCACCAATTCAGTAGCAAGACTGTACGGCAAGATATTGAAGCACAGAATTGAAAACAGTCCGGAAGAGTTAGAAACTCAAAGTGGATTTATCGGTAGGGATTGCTTGGATAACATATTTTGTCTGGGACAGCAAATGGACAAAAGGCTAGCAAGAAATATGAGCACAAATTTAATATTCACTAATCTTGAGAAAGCATTCGATAAGGTCCTATTTGTAAATATATTAAACCCTTAAAAACAACTATTTTTTGACAATAGATATCTAAAGTGTATCTATAATATCTATAAAAGATGCTAAGATATTTCAAACGGGTCCAAAAAATATAGTAGAAGGAGTTTAGAATTGGTGAAAATTGTTTGTATCGTCTTTTATTTGACCACGATAAGATAATTCTAGCTAATGACTACGACAGCTCTTAAAGTTAGTCGAGGGGTACCCGAACTGGGGCTAAAAATAAATCTAATAAAAACGAAGAATGCATTCTTATACGAGAGCAGGTGCAACACATATATCTGGAAAATGCAACCATAAGTTGTGACGTGTACAAATACTTGGGTAGCACAATACCAAATTTAGAAACGCTTGACAAAGACATAAGAAATAGGAGCCATAAATTGCAGTGAATGGGAGAGCTGCTATCCTGTGTTCCTGTGTAGGTCATCTTGGCAGTTTGGTTGATAGTTGCAGCCTTCACCGCAGCTGTAAGTGAAGTCCATCCAGCTATACATCCATTTGCAGAGTTGGGAAGATGTATGAAACTACAAATGGAGTTAATTAGATTGAGATGCTGCTATGGACGTTGAAATGAGCTTCTTATTTACTTAACAGTACCGAAGGTGTAGTATAGGCAGATTCCTTATACAAGAACTGGACTAAACATCGTGCTGACGTATTAAGTGGAGTTTGTGACAGATATATTTATGTACATACAACATTAACAGGTTCTAAAAAGTAAGCATTTAAAATATTAATACGAAAGACCATTCTAAAATAATTAAAAGGGAACTACTTACATTTTTCATGTTTATCAAATGATAGGAATTGTAGCAGATATGCTTTTGACTGATTTTCCACATTCATAGTCTTTTGACTTTGGCAATTGTCGAACTGTCATATAATTTTTGAAGTAAGCTTTCAACTTTTCAAGTGTAATACTAATCTTTATAATGCATGAACCCTATCTTATTTAAGAGTAATTGTTCTGCTGCAGCTAGAAAACTTTAATAAAATCAATAAACAATAATTTATATCAAAGGGCATATAATTTACATAAATTCATCTAAAACAGAAATTTTTTGTAATCTAAAACAAAATAATATCGTACAGTGTTATATATTATACTATATAACGTAGGAAAAGCCAATTTTAGATTATGCGAGTATTGTAATAAGATCTAACCAAATATGAAGAAAAACAAAAAAATATTTATAACTAGGTACGATAGAGAATTGGAAACATATTTATCAGAAGGGTATAACCTCTGAAGCTTTCTCTGTTACTCGAATTGTCAATAGTAGAATTAAACTTTTTCTTAGACCATGTCGTCTTTGTAGAAAAAACACCCAGAATTTTTTGGCCTAATGTGCCTAGCACCTTGTAAACTTAGCAAGTGTTTGTGTGATGTTTATATTCCTTGGTGGCTTGTGAACTCTTAGTAGCCACTCATGATTTGGTCAGCGTTGTGAGAATACCTTATGAACAAGGATCTTTAGGCAATATTTTGCAAGACATTGTAGCTTACATTATCAGGATTAAAGTTGCTCTAAGGTCGCGCGGAGGTATTTACAGTCCTCTGTGCCAGCCTTACAAAACAGTGTAACGCTGATTGGTCGTTCAGGTCCAATTCAGCGTGACCAGCTAGTCGAACGGTGGTTGTGATGCTTTAGACTGTGAATGACAGGAGTCCAATTCTTACTAAGCTTAAAACTACATTTCCTGTTTATATTAATTGGATGTCTTTTTTTATACATATGGTTTCACATTGTAACGTTAACACCTGATAGAAATTCAATTAATGCATAAATATAGTATGATCAAAAATTATTTTCATCTAGTATGGCCATGGAATACTTCCTAATTTATGAATGCAACTATAACTCCTTTAAAAAGCAAATGTTACGTTTCACATTTAAGTATAAATGTAGTTGCATTCATGAATTATGAAGTATTTCATGGGCATACTAGATGAAAATAATTTTTGATCATACTTTATTATTTGGAATTTGTACGGCTCTAATACGCCACAATCAAGCCTTGCATCTCTCGTGCGCGCGGTTTGTAGATAAACGAAACCACCCAGGATGCGTGTCGTCGCGTGGACCAGAGCTCGACGCATTCCCACTCAGTCGCTCTCGGAGAAATTGACCCAGATAGCAAAAGCTAGAAAGGTATATAACCAGAATGTTTGACCTACTAAAGGTACTTCGATCCAACAACCCTCCCAGCAGCTCTAGCTGGAAAATCCCCCAGCTCTTAGGCTCTTCGGGGGTTAGCTGAAACCAACAGGAACCGTAAGATACACTCGAGTCCATGGACCCAACCTTTACTAGCAACCAAACGGTGTTTGTTTGGTCGCCGGCATCTGGCATCAGCAAACACCTTCTAAACATCATTTTCGCAGTATCTGTGATCGTCGGATCTGGTATCAAGATGTGGCGCTCAAATTCGCCCCTAAATCGATTCCTGTATTCCCTTTGGGCCAGTACTCCGACACTGTATCACAAGAAGCGATAGAGTGTTCGCCTCTGAGGCATCCCCCAGGTTACTCCTGGCCTGCAGTAAGTAAGGACACGACGTGTTTGTTACGAGGGCACTTCTTTGACCATCATTAATGTCTATCCGTTCAGCCAAACGCGAATTACATGTCTCTCTTAGACCCCGAGGCAAGCTCAAATGTGTTGCCCGCAGCCGGCCAAATTCTTCGTACGCCGCAGTTATAATGATATTAGTTTTTTTTAACGATTAATCTCTAGATCGTTAGTATATTGGTTAAACTAGTAAAAAACTGTTTCATCTTGTTAGGAACGGTGGCGATTTAAATGAAAAGTCTATAGCTAGTGCCGTACAAAAAATTCAGAAAATGTATTGCTATAAATAAAATCTGCAATGTATTGGATGCAGATAGTGGAAGTATATAGCTTTCATTTACCCTGAAAGCAAAACACCGTTCAAACGCATTCGTTTTCCTGTAGGAAAGCATTAGCGCACGCTCTCGATAAGATCGCATTGTAGCACAGACCATTTTTAAGGTTTGACACAATACAAGAATTTTACATATTCCTGGGAAATTAACCACTGGTGCTGATACACCGAGTTTCTAACTTCCCTGTTTTCAGAGAAATTACGCGGATATGAAAATATATGCAACTATGTAGCTACAGTACAATCAGCCTCTGAAAACGTGTCACTCGTTTCTGCATTTGAAGTACGGATAAAACAAAATAAGGAGAGGTGCATAATGTCGAGTATTGTTTAACGTTATGCTCTACAATGTATGCATCACAACTTCCCGCTTTATTCAGTAAGTAATTAGTCAGTTGATGGTTAATACAGAAAAGTGGTGGTTCTTTCGCTCTCCTCAGATATGAAGATTTTTAAAGCAGACTGTACCGGCTGCAGATACTGAAGCAGTAATGTTGGAGAATATGTTTCCGGCGGAAATTTTAGTCATGTTCTGGAGTTAGTGCATATATTCTTCGGGTCTTTTGTTCTGTATTTGTGCTGTATTCTTAAATTAACTTCGACCAGTGAATTTATAACAGGATACTAAGCATATACAGACAGTATTAAGAATGGCAAGAAATGCATTCGTGTAAGTTCGTAGGTAAACTACGGCGTATCCTTTAATGCTAATCGAATCCCATTTCGGATATTACTCCTATATATTTGAAAATTTATTGCAGATCTAAAGAAGTTCAAATCAGAAAGCCTAAGTTATACAGAGGAAGTTAAATAATTTTTGTTGCAACAGATTAATTAGAAATACCTTGTTTTATTTATTGTACTCACTTAAAGTGCGATCTTAATGTTTAGTTTGTCGTTGCTAAAGTAACTTTTTAATTTACAGGGAATAAAGTTACTCAGAGCGTCATACATACCTTGATTGAAAATTAAAGGGTGTTACAGATATAACTAAAGCTTAGCTAATGTAACAAACACAATATTGTGTATAACACAAGATTAAACTGAGCTCTATTTTAATCCCTTGTTATGCAAGGTGATTTAGAACTTACGGAGGATACTGAAAGTTTTTTCCTTCTATTCTTCTGTCCGAAAATTGTGCACCGAAATTCTTAGCCTCCAAGCAGATAGCACCCAGGATAGAAAGGTCAAACGCCAGGCGAGCTACTTGATGGAGCCTCTAACATGAGGATGAGTCCCGCGGTGCTCAAAAAGAAAATCTGGAAGTTGTGAAAGATAGCATCTACTTATGGTTGAAATATAACCCTCTTTTGAGCAACTCTTGAGGTGCCAATTGAAATTTATCTAAGCTCCACGTTGTAAGACAATTGTGATATGTCTCATATCTCGAGTCCTACTTACTGTGTTAATTGTAATATTTATCAACTACACTTGTAGTATCAAATGAAATATACTCTTTTACTAATTATTAAAAAGAAAAGCTATCATTTCCAGTTCATTTATATACCTACCTTATGTCTTAATGCAATAAGTAGGAGTTCACGCAACTCCTAAATCAATTTGACATTTGAAATTATGTCATGTAATTATGACTGTTTAAGCCACGACTAGTTAGTTTTATATGCAATGAGACTCCTGTTTTCCAGCTGAATGGATTAACCTTCAACTAACAACTTCCTCTATATCTAAAGGCTGAATTCCTTTTAAAATATAGTAACTATTTGACTTTATGTAACAAATACAAGTTTAAGGTACTTTATAAACTTAAATCCGTAGGTTCAGTTGGTTAGTAAAACATAGAGGTTTGGTCTGACATTACAAAATAAAATACAGATTGTCAAAAAGTAATTTCATCAATTGTTAATATTTTCAAACTTGACTGAATTAAATGTAAAGTTCTAAATGTTATACCACCTCCAAAATGTTCAAATTTTAAAATATAATTGTCGAAAACGTTGAGCACTCAAATTACTATTGAATTTAGAAAAATAATTATTCTAAAATTAACTTCTAAATATAATTCCAATAGTTTAAAGATTTGCCGCAATAAACTTACTTTATAATTTCTTAATATTTTGTAAGAACTTGTCACTAACCTTCTCAATGTTTATTTCTTGTACCTGAATGCTCTACCTCAGCTCCTAACTGGACAGATTCTAATTAGCAAACCCCTTCTGGTTGTTCCCGACCAAATCAAAAGCTCGTTGTAGCTCTTTGAAAACTCTATTACTTGAATAGACAGTTCTACAGCATACCACAACACTCACTTTCGCTGGTTTTACTGCCTTCGTAGTATTCTAATATTTGCAATAGAATATACTACGTTGAATGAATTCAAATAAACTTGAATTATGTATTTGAATAATATTAGTCACTTGAAGTCAAATTTGAACGTAGAGAATACTACTACGTATCAAATTAGCAATTATTATTTTCTCACAATTAATGGGAATTTAATCCTTAACGTGACTATTTCTCGTAGATTCTGAATTCAAGTTATTTTATTACTCAAAAAACAAACAATCTTGTGGTTTCCCAGTCAAACATACAACTGTTACCTCACATGATATCCATTAGATATCTGGATATAAATATTTAAATTAAATGTATCATACATCCTGTATGCTGCATTACATGGTGCAAGTCGTCAATTTATGTATAT
Organism: Agriotes lineatus; assembly: GCA_940337035.1. Lineage (NCBI taxonomy): Eukaryota > Metazoa > Arthropoda > Insecta > Coleoptera > Elateridae > Agriotes > Agriotes lineatus. Next base: position 119,051,975 of record OW679194.1, read on the forward strand.
ACATACGCATCTGTGATAATTTGCAAGCTGAAAATTTAGTTGGGTTAAATTCCTAAACGTCCTTTTTGGCCCAATATTACGAGTATAAGTAGGTAGATATTGGCGTGATCATCGTCATTATCCAGCCTATACTTAAGTCCACTACTGGACATAGGCTGCCCTTAGATGTAACCACAAATGTCCTCTGCCGACTGCATCGGATTTTGGTGTATTTGCTCCGCTCTAGCCGAGTTCCATATTAATGTTGTTATTTTCCACATTGCATCGGTTACGTCTGATCTGTGCCGAGGTTCTTGATTTGTCACCTTTTTTTATTGGGACGTCGTGTCGGCGTCGTCGGAGCCTGAATCGGCTAACTGAATCGAGTAGGTAATTGACAAATACTATACTTTACAAACAAACAAAAACGAAGCAGCCTGACATGTATCTATATGTGTGTACCCTATGTCATACTCCATTTTCTCCTTTATTCCTTCTTTCTTCCTCCTCCTTGGTGCTCATTATTTCCCCCATTCTCTTCTCTATTGCTTTGCAATATGTTCTGCTCCGTAGCATGATTGTTATCATGTTTTCGCTTGTCAGTTGTTCTCCCGTTTGCATCTGTATGATCAGTCTTCCGCGTGTCCACCAAGGACAGTGGAAGGCTGTATGTTCTGCTGTGTCAGTCTCCTCACAGTAAATGCAAGACACGGATTCCTGTATTTGGAAGCGTTTGAGATACCCTACAAAGCAACCATTTCCGCCTAGAACTTGGGTGATATGGTAACCGACTTCTCCGTGTTTTCGATTTGTCGATGTCTGCACCTCCGGGATAAGTCTGTTTGTCCATTCAGCCTTCCCCTATACTCGTTGTCATTTCTCCTGCCATTTCTTTTTTGTTTCCGCTTTAATCCCAGTCGTAATATGTCGTTCTTGATTCTTATGCTTGAGGCATCTTTCGTACACCAGCAGTTCTATAGGTGGTACTCCGGGAATCACCTGAAGTGACTCAACTGGCGTTATACGGTATGCACCGCATATTCTTGATTTGTCACCCTGTCTCACAGCGACAATCCCAACGTGGCCTTTTGCATTGAACGTTGGTTTATTTTGTTTTATTTACTGATGTCTTGTCAGCGTTACAGTCTTCCCACTGTAGGTCAGAACTGGCAAAACACATTGGCCGAACACCTTTTTCTTAAGGTAGATGGGGATGTCTGGTTTCAAGACGTTTCGCAGCTTTCCGAAAACGGCCCAAGTTAACCCTATGCTACATTGTTGTTCACAGGTTTGGTTGGCCCTGCTTATTAGAATTTCATGACCCAGATATTTTTACGCTGTTATCTGTGCGAGGTTCATACCAGCTATAGAGATGTTATCGTTCAGAACAAGGTTGGTCATCTCTTGAGTTTTTGTGTTATTAATTTTTTGTTAAAACTGTGAAGAGGCTTGATAAAGTTTTCCTCACATTGATATTGCATGGTTAACACTGTCTGTTTTTCACCGTCTATATTTATATCCAGTCGGTCTAGGTTTGTTCGTTTACACATGTATTCTAAGAGCGTGATGAACAATTTCGGCGAAATGGTGTCGTCACCTTGGCGAACCGTTAGTTGGATGTAAAATTCGTTTGCTTCTTCGTTAAGCCTCACACATGCCGTTGCATCTTCGTAGATATTTCTAATAACCGTGGCGTAGCGGTGGTCTATTCGGATTTCTGTTAAAGTTTTTAACTTTTTTAGTCGGGTTACCATGTCGGATATCTTTTCGTAGTCTAAGATTATTAAGACAAGAGGCTTGTTATCTTCGATAACTTTTTCTACCAAGCTTATAATGACCTGCAAATGGTCGTTTGTGCCAACACCTGACCTAAAGCCAGGCTGGTCTCTTAGCTGGTAAAAATCCTACCTAAATTTCAGTCTGTTAATTATAATTTTGGCGAAGAGTTTATAAATATGGCTCAGGTCTGTTATATCTGTTGCCATGTCTATTAGAATTATTACAGTTCTGTTCCACTGGGATGGCTCTATTCCCTTTATAAGAGATTCATTAAATAACAAGGCGAGCTGCTACTATCCCATCTTAGCTTGGTGATCTATTATTCTCTATTAATTTGTGAGAGGTTTAGTTTCAACAATTTTGATCTCAAGTGTTTCGTCAGACCCTTGATCTAGCATCTTTGGTGTGGGAGAGTTTGATACATTTTGTTCACGATTTCTATATAATCTTTCAACAGTTTGTAGAATCTGGTCTTTGTTATAATTGTGCCATATGAGTTTTTAAGTTTAGAAATATTTTTCTTCCTCAATGAGTCTTTTTGTCTTAGTACTTAAGACCTATGTTGTTTTCTATAACCTTCAAGTTTCCATTGGTATTATAAGGTCTTACATCTGTACTTATTGCTTTATATATATTGCAGTAGCTCCACTTTGAGGTAGCCCTTAATTAATGCAATGTTTTAAATGCACCACGTTGATCGACCTATAATTATGCTATAGCTCAATGCTTAAGATGCAAATTTTAATTAGTATTAGGCCTATAATTTCTTTTTCAAATCAATTATGTTAAATTTTACTTTTAACTAATTATGTCAATTGAGTACTCTTATCAGGGTGGCTCGCCAATCTAGTTATCTATTAGTTGAAGTTTAAATTCTATATAAATCCTTGACTACTGAATGACATTAAGTGTCAACTTGACTTCTACATTTAATCAAACCAGGTATTGACAATTATTCCTTACATTGACATATCTATTAATCAATTCACCAAAGTAAGTACTGTATTATGTTTATTTTCACTCTTTCTTTTATTGTTCATTATTCAAAATGCTTTTATATAAATTATTAACACAAACCTTAAAACTTATCCAGCTTTCACTGCAAATATCCAAATACCAACAACTCCCAACGTCCACAGCTTCCGATGTTCACAGTCTGTCAATAACTCCTACTGCTCGTAGAATCCAGTCCTGCTCTCTTCATCAATGTCACCGTCACTCCAATCGATTCCTGGTAACTTTCAGTATTATAGATGATCCCCATCTAACCTTCTTTATTCCTCAGATAGTACTCTGTATCCAGCAACACCCACATAACCGTCCAAATCAAGCAGCTAATTCCGACAACTTCCTTTAAAATGTTTGACCCGTCTTCCATGCAACCACCAACGTCATCAATGAATCCTAATTATATCTTGAATGTATCAAGAAATCCAAATCCCTTCATATAATGTAATCTTCTGGGTTATTTATTTCCAATTCACTGTATTGCACAATCTCTTCACCGATTGTATGGTTTTAATAATTCCAGGTTATATTTTCATATTTTCACCAAGTAGATTTGTTAATAGCCCCTTTATTTTGTATTTTACTAAACAATTATGCAAAATATGGCATAATTTCAAACTTTTTATTCTCAAAATTAGTTATTTCAAAACTCGATCTACATTTTTCTATGAGTTTGTTTATTTAACTAACTAAACAAATTTTTATATCTCTCGTAGTTACAATTCTTCTTACCTTCTTAAAAATATTAGTGTCCTATTATTACATGCTACAATTCTTTATTATTATTGCAAGCACATTTGTCAATTGTAACCTTGGCTTGAAAATTTATTAAAATTGAACTCAACCATCAAAATTGAGTACTCAATTGCTATTTACTTATCAAATTATCTTACTCATTGTCTCAATTAATTTTCATTATTCATTTTGAAATTAACACCCAATCTTATCTAAATACCTCAAATGTTGATTGTGATAATCTTCCAAATTTACCAATTTTATATTTTTATTTTGCAACTACCCTTAGTGTATCATAACAATATATATGTTAAGTTTCTTCAATCTCATTAAATTCATTTCTTATTTGTTCTTAGGTGTTTTTTTTTAATAGTTATAGCGTGTTTTCACTCAATTTCTCTTTTTCCTAACATTGGGACATGCTCTTTCTTCGGCTTCTTGCAAGGCTCTTACAATAATAGTGTTGAGTTGCTCAATATCTATATCTTCGCCGTCGGTATTTATTTTTGTCTCGTATCTACTATCTACAATCTACGTTTTCGGGGGCATTCCATGTTCTGGGCTTTTGTTTTGACATGATTGTTAGTTTTCCTTTTTTGACATTTATGGCCACCTTTACTCTTACCATTGTATGGTCACTAACCGTTGGGAACTTGTGAATCAACTATATGTTCTGGATTATGTGTTTTGTATCTGTCATTGTAAAGTCAACCTCATTTTTGGTAGTGCCATCGGGTCACATCCAAGTCCACTTTAGTTGATTATCCTTTTTGAAAATTTTTTTTTTATCGAGAACATGTTTTTATGTACGAGTAAGAAGTTTCGAAGCGTGTATCCTCTCGGCTTCCTTTCTTCATAGCCATGTTCTTCCAAAGCGATTTCAGCTTGATCTTGTTCTATTTCAAGCTTAGAGTTAAAGTCGCCCATGGGAATGGTGTGGTATATTGGCGTCTTTAACATTGCTGTCGTGATATTATTGCAGAACCTCTTAAATTCACCCTCCAAATGGGTTGTTGTTGGAGCGTATGCTTGTATTATTATCTTTAGGCTATACGTGGAACCTCCTTTGAGTATCAGAAATTGTATTTTAAGTACTTGCTTTTCGTGTACTATAAATCCAATACTTCCATTTGATAAATCGTCTTCTTGTCGAAAATGAAACAAATGACTTAACTTTAGGGTCAATTGCTCCTGATCCGTTCTTTGACTTCGCTGCAACTTTTTACAGATAATAATTGTTTGTATTCTATTACATTGTTTGCAAGAAAAATAATAATAATAAATAGATTATGTTTTAGTTTTTGTTAGCAGATGTTTAATTCTTGCGAGGTATATAAATCTAGTGGATTGGTTTTGCAGTTTACTAATTTCGTACCTGTCGATGTTATTGTTTCTGCTCACTTTACGTTTGACTTATCTCGTCGGTATACAGATTGCGGCAGGCAACTAGGACCATAGCAAAAGCAAGGGGACCTTACATGTGGCCGTAATTGTATTTAAAAATTTAAAAATCGAATATATACCTTGTATTTATAATGATCCTAACGATCTACCGCTATCGTACATTGATTGTTCATTTGTTAAACACAATTACGGCCACATGTAAGGTCCCCTTGCTTTTGCTATGGTTTTAGTTGCCTGCCGCAATCTGGGTTTGCTAAAATATAATCAATTAACGACCGTTGACATTTAGCTCACCATAAGTATTCAATAGTTATATCCCTAGTGCATTCTGTATATTCGAGTATTTCTCGAGAACGCGAGGCGTTCGAGATAAATACTCGAATTATACAGAATGCACGCGGGGAATATTGCAAGACTATTCCTCGAAGAAATATCATCCTTTGTATATCACACTATTCATTTTTAAAGAGTTTTCAGTTTTCTTTCTGAAATTTCTTGTGTACCTAGCTGGTTTGCGTTTCTTCCCGCAAATACTCCTTGTTATAATATATTAAATATTTTCAGGTCGTTACATGCTGCGCCATTTTTGAGTTTTCTTCGATTTCTGTTGATGGTGTATTCACCAAAAGTAGCTGTCACATTATTTATTGCTGTATTTCCAATCTTTGTATTCAGATATCTCGTTAAAATTATCTAATTGCCCATTAAAATCGGCTGACCTGCTCCAGCGCTTTCCATAGTTCCCTGGCCTGGTCCGTTTGGTACCAGTTTCTTCCCGCCACTTTCTCTATGCCGTTGAGCCATCTGGTACAAAGTCTATAGATGCTTTTTTATGCTCGATGCGTTGAGAAAGACGCCAACGAGTCGATTAATGTTTATTACATTTTGGATAAAATGAAAAAATCATACTTTTTGCCAATATTCTAAACTATGTAGACACGCTTCTCATTGTGATAGAAACTTGGTGTATTTTTCGATTACTGTTCGGTAAGTAGCCAGATTTTTATAAGCGATCGAACTCGAAGTGGTAGGCCAAAGTATGATGTCCATCCAAATCTGCTTTTGATTGTCTAAGGCCATTCCTTTACTGTTAGGTATGAGAAAACTAGTTAGAAAATATTAAATTTAACAAAAAATATAAGATTTTTGAGAGTACATAAACAGCATTCCTGTGAACAGTTTTAATGCATGAGCGTGGCAGCCATAATGGAGAAATTTATTATGGATCACAAATTTTCCAATAATTTTTTTCTCAATACATAACCTTAAATAATCACATGTTTCATCAAAAGTTTAGTTCAGTTGAATTTACACCTCTAAAGCTTCAGAGGTGCAGTAACAATATACCACACATTACATTTACAACAAAACCCAATATTATTATGTCAAAGCGTGCAGTACCGCCTACGCCATATTTGCCAAAGGAACTTAGCTGGATACTGACGCAAAATGTAAGTAATGAACAACCGAATAATATTTAACTTTTATTGTGTATTAAAATTTCATCAGAAGAGTACGCCACCTAATGTAAATTAAAACATAGGTCATAAAACACCCTATTGAAGAAATAAAACCAAAACTCATGACTAAATGTACATTAAAGGTATCGTATAGTAGTGAAGAGAAACATGTTAGGAATGTAGTCACAGTGACCCTATTTGTACGTATTCTCAGAAACTGGAGAAAGTGAGCTGACAAAGTCGAAAATTAGGAATCTCTATTATAAGAGTATCCTACTTGAAGTTGCCTTACCCATAGAGAATAACTATGATTGAGAGATTTGTGTTCTACAATATAAATATCTAAACTATACACCATGTCTAAAGCGATTGAAGCAATTTCTACTTATTTATTCGTTATGTATTGATCCCAGATTTAGAGCACCTACACATCTGTTTAAAGTTAACATTGTAAAATATTAATAGTTATTTGTGTATTTAGTTTAATAACGTGAGTTCGAAAGGTTCGGAACGACATGTAGCGGATAAGTGAAATACAAGACCTTTCGCAAAACCACAACAAACAAAATAACACCTTCTGTAACGAACAGTTTGCAACACAATATGAATTTTTGACAAATCCAAAAATAGTTTGCTACAATCTGAGCTTTACACCGTTAAAAATGCACATGCAACGGCTGCTTAGAATCACAAATTGATTCAATGGAGTATACAACTTTTCATTGAGCAATTTCAATATTATTTCTTTCTATATTACAAATTGAGAGAGATCTACAACTTCCAGTTTTTCACCAATTGTTAGCTGTCGCCGATTTTAAATGATACTAACTTAGTAGACAAATTTAAGATCATTTAAAATCGACAATCAACCATCTTTTCCTTTACATAAGAAATTAGTAAAACTATACATGATGAATTCTAAATGGCGGACAATAGACGTAGAATCCGATTCTGCATCAAAGATGGAGCAATACAGTATTATACCAATTGGCTATATGAGGAGTTATTGACAGTCTTAAGTTAGATTCCAGGTTGCTTATACTGCGATTTTTATGAAATAATGATTTGTAGCTGTAGTATTATCAACAAAAGGAATCACCAATCTGTAATTGTAGTCATCATACAATTGATTTACGTAGAATTTTCATCAGAAGTTTGAAGTTTCTGCAATGCTTGAGTTTTCAAAAAATGTTGCAACAATGTGCAATACAATTTTCACATTTTACCTACTTTTGTATTTTTAGTAATTTGACTTTTAATGACATTTCTGTGACAATTCGCTGTACAAAACGCCGTGTTTAATTGTCTTTATGTTCATTATCTTGATAATCTTAGTGTTACCTTCAGTTTAGTTTTATTTTGATTTATTTGTGTTTTTCGTTAGTATACAGTTCTGGAGCTTCGATATAAATATTTCGTTGATTGTTGATTGCCCAAATTAGCTTCACGGGGTACAGTTTTCAGGAGTATGGAGACATGTATTTGATTTTAGGGGAATGTCGTGGCAGTTTTCACGCTGCATACTAATATAACTGTCTGCCGAACGGTATCTAAACAGGAGGCATACAAATGCTAATGTTATTCGACGACTGGATCAACGAATCAGAGAAACTGGGAGAACTGCACAAACTCCAGTAGCTGACAGAGGTCGTCATGATCGAATGTTACTAGAAGTTGAAGAAAACGTCTTAAATGTAGTCGCAAATGAACCAGAACAAAGTACTTGGTCCATTGGCGGAATGTTTGATGTAAGCCAAAGAACGGTTCATCGCTTATTACAGCAAAATGGATTGCACCCGTATCATTACCAACGCGGGGATTATTACTAGAGGACTATGAGCAAAGAGTCAGATTCTGCAGATGGCTACTTCGTGAGCAAGAAAAGAATCCTTGTTTTATTAGACGTATCTTGTGAACTGATGAAACTACGTTCAGCAGAAATTGAACATTTAATATCCATACTATGCACCAATGGAGCGATAAAAACCCCCATGCACTGTATCAGACAAATCAACAAGTTCAGTTTAGCGTTAAAGTGTGGGGTGCTATTATTGATAATAACGTTTGTCCCAAAAGTTTTCGGAAAAAAGTAATGGTTAAATTTTTATTTATTTTGCATGTCAACAACATAACCTTATAACTGTGTTTATTACAAAACTGACCTTTATATTAAACGTCAATCAATTTGATACAATTTGTTTCCAAAGGCAACTGGCTGAGGCGTTATTTACTGTAGGTCTATTTTTATTATTCAACACTATAGTGAACAAACCAATGAAAATTGTTCAATTTGTCAGAAACGGCCAATCAAAATTTACTCTCATTGGAAACACCTAATATCACAGTGTTTTCACGCGAGCCCGATTGGTTTCAATGATTTCAATTTAGTGAGTAGCCTTTGACTGACATTTCGCCAAAACGTCAAAGTCAAAGTTTGCAAATAAGCAAACTCATAATAATCGTGTTGGAAACTCCAGTATTGAATTAATAGTGGAAAACGTTAAAAATGTATGCTGTCTAACACGGTAAAAGTCATCTACCCATATTGTTGAATAATCTTTCCAAACACCAGTCAAGGCAAATTTTTTTAAGGAAATTTATTTCGTCAACATGTAAATTATTGCAAATTTCTCTCAACAAAAACAGCTCAAATTTTTAACGCAGTTTTGGTTTCGAGAAACTGAAACGCAATAATTTGCACGTGAACGAAAAAAAACTCAAAAAATTTTCACCTTTTGTGGTATTACCCTTGAAAATTTTCCGAAAACTTTTGGGACATACGTTAGGCTTATAGAACCACACATTTTGCCTGATTAACTAAACGCGAATAATTTTGTTGTATTCTTAGACACGGATTTTATGGATCTATTAGATGATGTAGCATTAGATTTAAAAAGAAATATGGTTTTTTGCAGATGGACGGAACACCAGCACACTGGGGAATTTAAACCCGAGAATGGTTAAATCAGAAATTTCCAGAACGATGAATTGGTCGTGGCAGTCTTAGTATTACCTTGGCCATCAAGAAGCCCATGTTTAAGCTGTCTAGATTTTTCTTGTATGGAGAATTAAAAGCATTTGTGTATGAAGTAGAAATTGATAATCAAGAGCAACTTCAGCAACGAATAAATGAAGCAGTTATAATAAATCAACAAAACAATATGCTTAAAAATCTAGAAGAGAGCATAATACGTAGGTGTATGAAACGCATAGAAGTTGGGGTAGCCACTTTGAGCACTTACTGTAATTTAGAACGTTTCCAAAATAAAAAACTTAAAACATAGTCGATATTTCCTTACTACTTACGTACTGTTAATTTAAAAATGCAAACAGCATATTCAAATTAGAATTTTAGTATAACAGAGGTCTAGTATGCCTGTATACAGTCTCCTTAGGTTACTAAACCAAGAACATTGCTATAGTCTGTTCAGTAAACATAAAAACACAAAGTGGCCTTTGATTTCCAAAATTTCATGAGTGTAATTCCATAATTAATCTTTGCCTAAGAGTGTACTTCCAAAAGTTACTAAAACAAATAGGTTAAGTGTGTGACATTTACTTTCCAACTGTCATAAATGTTGTAAATAACTACTTTTAAGGATATAATACAAATACTGTGTTGGATACTATTGATGTTACGTTTATTAATAGGTATTTATCTAAGATAGTTTGTAAAATTGCCTTTCAGTTGGCAGTTTTAAGTTTGTAAAACGACTGTTTAATAACATGCTTTCATTAGTTTCAAATTTTTAAAACACGCAAAATTACGACCGGTTGTTGATAATCCTAATTTATATTTAAAAATAAATTATATTTACCGTGTTTTCTAGATGCTATCGTAGATAATAGTTATTTACTATACAAGTGGGATAACAGCATCATTAATATACGTGTGTGTAAGTTAGAAACGAGTGCGTAGCACGAGTTATGTAAGCACACAAGTATATTAATGATGCATTATCACACATGTATTGTACAAAATTTTATCTACGACTGCCTAAAATTGAGAAAAGTGCATTAAGAGAAATGTCAGATCTGACAATTTCAAAAATATTTTAGTACGCAAATGTCATTATGTCATTCATTTGACACTATTGCAGTTACGTAATGAAGTCATTACACAACTCAGTTGCGTAATGAAACCGTTACATAACTGAGTGGTGTAATGAGCTTCATTACGTAACTGAAATAGTGTCAAATGAGTGACGTAATGCGTTACTTATCCCACTGGAGTAGATAAAATATTGTACGATACACATGCGTAAAGCATCTTTAGTCACTCGCGGGGCTTAAAACGCTCGCTTACTAGCGTTTTAACTCTACCCCACTCGTGCCTAAAGAGTAGCTTTACGCACTTGTATCGTAAATTACTATTTTATTACAGTTTATAAAACTTGAGGTGAGAAGTTCTAGAAAAATATCTACTTTGACACTGACAATGAGAAATATTAATTGTCATTTTTTTAAATTCAAATATGCCTCTATACAGGTGTGGAAACCCTTGCAAAACAAAATACAGAATCCCCAATACAATAAAGATATGCACATGCCAACTTCAAAAAACTTTAAATGTTTTTGTGTTTACTGAATGCCTTATATGTGAATTGCAGGCGACTTAACACACACCTTAGTACGACTGACCACACAGTGTTGCTAAGTTTACAAAACTACAAAAATGAATTCTTCAAAAACTAAACGTTTCCGAGCAAAACGTTTGTAGAACTTTTTGCTCAGTTTTTGATGCAGAATTTCGTGATCTAAATATTCTCCGCCATTTACTATTCACCATGTATAAATGGAAAATACACTGTGATTTTTCATCTCGTTACATCACATACGCTAGACGTAATATGTGTTGTAACGCGATAAAAAAAAAACGCAGTGTAGACTTTGAGGTTTTAACACACTAGTGAGAAAATCCTCTTAATATATTTTTATCCATTTTGTCGTAATCGCGATAAAATCACCTTCTGAGATTTCTTTAGATCTTCACGTTTTAGGGTCCCTAGATTACGAGAAACAGGTTTTCTCAATTCCGTCGGTCTGTCTGTCTGTCTGTGTGCTGTCTGTCTGTTGGCGGTATAGCTCAAAAACTATTATTTGGAGGATGACGATATTTTGCCTACACATTATATTTTTACCTGGTATGAAACCGAGCAAATTGCAGACAAATATATACAGGGTCAGCACCTTAAAATAATAAACTGTTGCTTATTTTTTCTTTAATAGAGAAATAAATAGAATTAGTTATTTGTACATAGCGCAGGCTTTATCCTTGCCAAAAATGGGACCCAAGAGATGCAGAATAAATGTTCTGCGAGACAGAGAAGGCAACGAATAAGTTCAGTACTTTAAATGCAGCAAGGATTCGAAGTATCCCAATGGCTCACGCGGCAAATCCTTGATTCAGCAGTGGCCTTCCGACGAACAATGAAATGAATGGGCAGCCTCGTTCGCAGGCACCTGAAATTCGAATCCCATCACGGGTAATATTTCTGTTATTTAAAAATTGATGTACTCTGCATTACCGAGTGTTTCCATTCTATTGTTTCAGTATTATTAGGAACGTGAAAAGTATTTAGACCTAGGTTTCTTCGATTTTTAAAATTATTTAGTGTCACAACGTTTTTACTTCCCTCGTCCAAAAGACAAAGGAAGTATTGTTTTAACCGAGAAACAGGAAAATGCAACTTGCACATAGTTTAGACTTGACTTTGGCGAAAATGGAACTCAACAATGATGCAACGTAAATACCGTACAGCACGAAGAGGCGTCAACGAAATAAGGTTCCATTTATAGCGTGTGGGAAGCTCAGCCACAAGATGTGCTCTGTAGCGCATGTAGGAATAGCCCATTCGCTTGCAGTATCCCACAAAAAGCTGGAATAGCATACGGAACCGCCGCAGCTTCGAATTCCACTACCGGTAATGTTTTTTTTGTTATTTGAAAATGTATCTAATTTATTAGAAACGTGAAGATATTTTTGCCCCTAGCTTAATTTGATTTTTAAAACTATTTAGTGTCACAATGTCCACTTACCAGGGAAGTTGTGGGTAAAGCCTTTTACAGATTTTTTATTTTGCCTTTATTACTTCGACACGAAGTGTACGAAATATTGAAACTCCCTCATACCGAAAACCAATCAAATTTCGTGTCAACCGACTAATGAACCCACTATTCTAAATCTCCGCCTCGGCTGTGCGTATATTTTGGTGAAGACCACGCACCACTAGATCCCACCCTCGTATTGAAGGGTGGGAGGGGGTGTAACTAAACGTGCTGTGCGGTGTACGTATGTTCGTATGTGGATACGATTTCGGTCGCCCGGAACCTTCCTGAAGTGTTGGATCTTTTTCATACGATAGGTCGTCCGAAAATGAAGGCAACATCAACGTTTGAGGTATGGCCGAAGGCTGAAATCCAAAGATATGGCACTTTCTGATCTTTTTCATACAATACTAAAACATCGCTAAACCGACATATAAATAAAAATCAAAGCCTCGATATACCGACATCAATTCAAAAATGACCGTTAACCTATTCTAAGTTCCATCGTGTGACCCACGTGCCATGGGTTTGAACCACGTGTCATGGGTGTGACCCACGTTCCATGAGCCAAGCCATAGCTGCCAGCCCTCAAAATGTCTGTATACGTCCGGTTGTTGTTATTTTCCTTTATAATAATCACATGTAAATATATAGGGCAAATCCACTGATGATGATGATGATAATGATTACAATTTTTTCTTAATTTAATTAAACTTGTTCAAATTTCTTTTTGTCATAAAGGTTTCTTAAGAATCGCACACAACACATACAAAGTTGAATTAATGAGATTTGCCAATTTTTAGCATTTAAGATTATTTCATGAATGATTTTTTGTTTTTGATTGGAATGAAATAATTAATAAATTTGTTTTGGTTAAAAATTAAAATACATTTTAGTTTTTTTCAAATTTTTTACATGATATAACGAACAGCATTATTTTACAGCATTCAACTGATTTCTTAAATATTCTCATTAATAACACATTCAATTTGAGAATAGACGCGAAGATCAGGTGCCGAACTATTCTTGGAAAGCACCGAAGGGCGCGTATCAATAGTTTTTATAACAATAGACTGCTTCATAACATTGAACTGTGAAGTGGAGTGAAGTGCGTATTGACAATTTTTATAATAACTAACTGGTTCATAGCATTTCATGTACTTGCGATACGGAGTGATGCTGAGTGTCGACGTATTCTTGGAAAGCACCGAAGGGTGATTTTCTGGGGTGGGGGTACCGTATATTTTATAATCATAGTAAGCGTGAGAGACGATTCGAAGAGGCTTTAATTGCTCATGGCAAATAGACCAATCATTAGATAAGTAAATCTCAAATTTGGACCAATAATGTTAAGAATTGAAGTGGCAAAAACAAGAAAAGCTCACTTAGGATTATTTACTTGATTATGATACATTTCCTTAGTTACCACTGCAAAAAAAATAGAATTGTTTCACAGTCGAAGTTGTCGTCAAAATGAGTCGTTTCAGAACCGCTTCTGTTGTAGAATTACAAAATAAGATAGCTTAAATAACATAAAAAAAATACGATTGCGTCGAAATATTCGCTTAAAAAACAATTTGTGAAATTTTGCAACAGCAAAAATTACGACCTAAGCTCTACCACACACGTTAGTACCTTAGCAAAAACCTTAACCGATTATACTTATAATAGGAAGAGTTCAAATGGAGACGACAGCCAGGAGAGGTGTATATAAAGTATAAGGAATACGACAGTTAAGATGTTGCAGGAATAGTATTTTGAATGTTGTCATATTTAATTATTTTTCTGATATTCTTTTCAAAAATTCCAGGAATGTTAAATTCGGTAAGCGCAAAGAGTCAGAAAAAATATTTGCCAGAAAAAAGTTGAAAAATATTAGCTAAAACTGAAGTCTATGAAGTGGCGCTTCCATGGGATGAATAAATTGTATCACATTATAATCAGATGATTGAGACCTCTAACGTATCGGATTTACATGTTGCCACTAGTTTATTCTTAGTAGTTAAACTAACACATTTTTACTGTTATACTTTGAAAACTGCGATTTAATTTTAATAACGGTAATCGTAAGACAAAAATAATAGTATATCTTTAACTAGTTTTACGAAATATTTTTTTCAATGCCATTCTACGTTAAGCAAGAATAATATTAAGAAGAGAATACAAAGTTGAAAGTTTTACGGATTTTGTCTACGTATATTTATAGTAGCCATCTTTACAGGCTACTATAATCTAGCTAATACCAAATATTATCGGAGACACGCTACATACCTTACGTATAAGTAAATTATTATTAAAAATGTAATTAATGCCAGTGTAATTAACTTTCAGCGATATTTATAACTAGTTATTAAATAATTTGCATATTTTCCTATACGCTTCACTGTGGAAGTAGGTCACCAAAAAGAAATTACCTGATGGTGCTACCCAAAAACTGAAACTTGACTCCTTCAATAGGGGTTAATAAACACCTCGACGTGGCAGTTAGCGCTATATAAAGTTTCTTAAAGTTGATCACTGAATAAAGAACAAGAGAGAGGCCATAAACGAAACAGGACTAGCTATTAAACGCCTTGGTGTTTCTTTTGGGTTTGACAGACGCTTCGCGATTTATTTTGCTTAACGAAACGAAAAGAGCTTTTTGCGGTTGCAAGTTAGCTGCGAACTTTATGAAGCGCTTTATTTGTGTTCACCTATTGTCTGCAGCATTTTCGGCGAATAAACTAATTAATAATATATTGTCGGATATCTTCCGGCTGAGTTACTTATACCATAGCCTTCTAGGTCGTGTAGTGTAAAGGAAATATAATATGACACTCGAAAATTAATGATGCTTAGCGTCAGAACTGAACCCTTTCACTTGAGCATCGCGTTTCGCCTAATTACCCCGTGTTCCTCGGAGTGGCTGGGTGCAAGGGGAGTTCTTACGCGAACGGAGATTGTTGTGTTATTCTCTATTATGTTGTAACAATGGATTCGGTGTGGTAACAGACGCCGTTCAACGACTACTTGCGCATTTAATTAAAACAACAGTAGAAATGAAACCCTCTACTATCCAGATGGACCAAATATATACAAATCGCTACTCCAACATAACAAGGTTCTGTCTGATTTTTTTAAGTTGAAAATTAACAGGAAAAGCTTCAATGTGACATTATTATTCACTTTAATAGCCTTAGAGACATCCATCAATAATTAAACGAGATATCACTACCACAAAGTTCTAGTTTGTAGTTTTAACAAAGTTTGACTTACTGCTAAAAATTATAGTGACATTCTACCAACAAAAAAAATGAAGCGATATCGCTATAGGCGAGTGTAAATGTGTAGATAACAAAAAAAAATAAGCGAGAGTAGAATACTTAAATATCATAAACACAAAATTCTTTAAAAGACATTGAAACTAAGGAAAACCGTAGTAAATGATGGAGATACAAGTGGAATAAAACGATTTCTAACAAAGGAAGAAAATAGCCATAGCTTGTATAGTATAAAGCAAAAGAAATGTTAAAATTCGACAGTACTAACTCTGATACTAAATACTTTTTTCTATTAACGATCAAGTGCTACAATTATGTAACATTCTATATGTTGCCTGTAAATTTGACAACAAAAAATGTCTATTATGTTTGTAGAAAGAGAAATAGATTTATCGGTTGATCACAATCAGTCAATTAAATGAGAAAAAATCAAGATGTTAGAAATCGTATAAATCTGCCCCTTTATGGAATCGGGTTATAGTAGGGCTAGAACCAATATAAATTATCTAGATCTCCCACTTTTGCACTATTCGGCACAGTATTACTTTCGATCTCAACCGTTTTTATAAATTTTAAATTATTGCCGCAACCGCTCAATCAATCGCACCATTCTTAAAATTACACAAAAGATTTTATAAAATCCCAGAGTTAAAGGAACGTCCTAAAATTAATAGATGTGAAGTATGTCTCGCCTGATGGCTGTCAAAATTGAATTTCGAGAGTCGAGAACGAAATAACCTATCAGGATGATCTTTGTGACATTTGTGAGGAATATTTAATGTAAAGAATTGAAAAGCTTTTCAGAAGGTGGTTCGTTTTTGTTTCTTTGTACGTATTTATCATTTTGTATTTCCGTTACCAGTAATAGATGTTAAGCTGTAACGTAGCTAAACTGTCGGTGTGGTATAGTCGAATATACAGTATGGTGCAAATGAAAGCAATAAATTCACTATTTCGTAAATCGGTGACTTTACAGAACTCCTCAAACCCGTCGATTTTTATTTTTAAATGTTGGTTTCGTCAGATTTTATTTTTATTAGTGACGTTATCTATGTGAGCGTGATGACGTCAGCGATAATTTTTCTTAAATAGAAATGTTGGTCATGCGATATATCCTTTGAAAGATATATCCAACCATATCAGCAAGGTTAAGTAATCGATTTTTATATACAGTAAAAAATATAAACTTTCAATTCAAAGCACACATACTCAACGAGAGGGCACAAATAACTCCGGAAATTATAGATAAAGTTTGAGAAGATTTCACTGCTCGTCATTCTCACTGTATCATACCCGCAGATCGTCAATTTGAGATTTTATTTAAATTTGGTTGTATTTAATAAATAAGAATATTGCAATAATAAAAATGTTTGACAGTGTACAAAACTAAATTACTTGTTGATATGTTTGGATAGATAATTAAAAGACCTTTCAAAGAGGGTATCGCATCATCCGCATTTCTATTTAAAAAATAATCGATGACGCCATGACCTTCACACAGATGACGTCACGAATAACGAGAAACTCTGATTGCACCAGAATTTAAAAATAAACATTGACAGGTGTGAGGATTTTTGTGTGAAGTCACCGACTTACGAACTAATGAATTTATTCCTTTCATTTGCACCATACTGTATATTCGGCTACACCACACCAACAACATGGCTACGTTACAGCTTAACATCTACTACTGGTAACGGGAATACCAAACGTTAAATACGTACAAAGAAACAAAACCGAACGAACTCACTGAAAAGCTTTTCAATTCTTTACATTAAATATTCCTCACAAAATGGCGCGAAGATCCTCCTGATAGGTTATTTCTTTTGATAAATCTCTGATTCGCTTTTAAACTGATTTCGTCCGTGTAAGCTTTGCAATGATTAGTTGATGTATTTCATGCGATTTCTCTCTGCTATCATATATGTATATTACGCCCTATCTTCTATTATAATATTATTAATTGATCTTTGTGTTAATTAAAAATAGCTTGACTATCTTTTGATTTGCCCAGATGTTGCTGTATTGTATTTATTTATTTAATTTTAACAAATGACTAACATCATAATGGGTTGGGTCTCTACATCCTGCCAAATTATTGTTTTTATTTGTACAATTATTTGTAATATTGGCTTTTTACATAATTGGTTTTGATTTTTATTAAAAATGATAGGTTCTACACTGCTTGCTTAAGTACTGGGATCACCTTAATATGGGATTTTTGAATTGATCGGAAAAAGCTCAAACGTAAAAATTAAAGCGCACCTAACCGCACATTTAACGCAGAAAAGCAGATCGAAGTTTGTTTAATATTTAACAATTACCTTTGCTATTACGTATAGTGCGTTGCTAAGGTAATAGAAACGTAAGTACAGGCGCCACTTTAACAACTAATCACTCAAGAGACGCTGTTGGAAATAGAATTGGCACAAAAAGACGACACCGAAAGTGAATTACTGAATTTTTAGAATAAACATGTGTCTGACCTTCATATTCTGCTATGCGATGGATTTAGGCCTTTATCGGAGCCGCAGCAATCCCCGTGACGAATGGTACCCCTTTGTTCTCCTATTGGTTTCCAGGTCAGGTTCCTTGCCCACAGATAATGTTCCACTGCAATCTACGACGAATGCTCCTACGTCAGGCTTCCAGGCCTCCAACAAATCAGCCCTCGAAAAAGCCAGCTTAACTCGATGCACCTCTCAACACCTTTTTGCCTCTGCTGAGGTGCCACGAATTAAAGCAAGACTTCTACAGCCCAACAACAGAACTCGACTAAGTTGGAAAACACTTCTTATGAGTAGTAATAGTGGTATTCATTATCTTTTAGTTTAATTTTTGATGAGAAACCAAAAAACACACCGAAGCTTGGCTTCGGTCACCTAATTGTTCTTCTTTAAATCGATCTTGTAATTATAAAGTTACAGCTTGCTTGATTTAAATTTTCATATTTAAGTCAAGGTTAATGCTACTTTTAATACATTTTTCAAATTCAAATTAGCACATTAATGGAATGTTTTTTACAATAATATTTGAAATGCTTGAATTATTTTTAATTCAAATTGGAATTGTATTGGGTTAAATTGTGTTCATCGCAATATATATAACACAAGAGCACCGTTTTAAGAGATTACGAAGGCTAAATCTTTTTGGAGCAGGCGTTCCCAAAACGCGCATGGCAAAACCACTTCACCCCTAAGTATCGATAAAAAGCATGCACATTCTCATCTACAAAAGTCTATTATATCTATGTAGTCATCAAAATAAAAATACCAAAGTGTTCTGAACCACGCGCAAAGACGTAAGTCAGCAAGCGTAGATTCCCTAAAAACGTCCCTAATTTATTTATGGCTCAGGAATGCAGATCCGCCGAAGAGGCGCGGGCAAACATTACACCAAGATCAAACTGCATGCCCATACATTTATTGAACACTTTGTAGATGCTCAAGCTGGCTTCGTTCCGGTAACAAAGACAAACCGGAAAAGACGCCGAGGAAACAATTGCGACTTTTACTTCCCGGGCTGCAAGTCAAAATCGGGTGTGGCACAAACGTGTGAAAGGTGAACTAAGTACCCTATACATTGAAATCGAATATATGCGTAAATGAAGCGTAACAATATGAAGTAGGTACTACAGACATCGAAATTAAATAGATGCGTAACAGCTTGTTGAGGTTCTCCTGTAGTAATTTTTGGTAACTCTTCCGATCCTTCCATGCTTGTCAAAACGGCATGAATATTCAAACGCCACAAAAAATTACAGAGATTATCTTTTGAACCTCTGCTTACTATTTCCTTTGAAGTTGTTAATTCTTTTTGCCTCGGCGTTCTGACTGGAAATTTCGTGCACTATATTTTGTAATGGGTCTTCTCTGTGCTATGTTCCTTTTCACCGTTTTGTCTAAGTTTCACTATATATATTCATGACTTCCCCTATGTCTTCTT
The DNA here is from genome assembly GCA_940337035.1 of Agriotes lineatus. Taxonomy (NCBI): domain Eukaryota; kingdom Metazoa; phylum Arthropoda; class Insecta; order Coleoptera; family Elateridae; genus Agriotes; species Agriotes lineatus. The sequence goes on from OW679194.1 coordinate 119,071,593, forward strand.
TACTCGATTAACCTATTGGTAGGATGATTAATCTTTCCTTTCTTACGTTGCTAGGTAGAACTTTGTCCTACCTCTTTTCAAGGACTCCTACTATTAAGTCGTTTAGGCTGTCAATATTTGCTTCTGGAGTTCCACATCGAATTTTATAGTACGTCAGAAAAGTATGTGGAATTAACAAAATCCCGATGCACAAACCAATCATTTTTATTGAACCAATCTTCACAAGAAGTGGTTGCGATCTTGCTTTCTTCTGAGAAAGTTCTTGAATACCTAGATGTACAACATCGCGCGTTATATTATTTTAATCGCCATCCTTCAGAATACAGAAAATAACCCAGTACCACTTCGTGCTTATGTTAAAACATTATATACCGTCGACTTGCATTATCCGGGCAGTTTCTCTAATTAAAACATTTTTGGATTGTAATTATCATTCAATTGTACAGGTCTGTTTGGTAGGAGCGTCGATGGGCGGGCGGGCCCCCCGCTTGCAGTCGAGGTCACAGCGAAATTTAGACCGTGCGGGCGAGAGCTCCAATCCCGGATCGAACGTTTGGCTTAGGTAGAATTGGTTTAAGTGACGCCCGAGCCCCCTGAA
>OW679194.1:119072290-119140089 GCA_940337035.1 Agriotes lineatus
ATCGGCCAATCAGAAATTATGTCTAGTATCTTGGTACAAAATTTTATCCAAATCGATTCCTAAATAAAGAAGATATAAGCATGGCCCTAATCTCATTGTCACCCGGTATAGCATTATTTTGCTGATCTGTGGTATTAATGCCAGTAGCCGAAAGTTATCACAGTTATTGGTGGGTCATTTTTTATGTAATGAAATTATTTTTGAAGTCGAATGAGATACAGATGAAAGTAACGATTTCCACATAGTTCAGGCTTTACCCCTAACACAAATTGAACCCAATAGATACAGGGTAAATGCTGTAAAGCAAAAAAAAAGCTGACAAAGAAAATGAGTTCTACTATTGAAAATGTATGTAATTTATTAGAAACGTGAAGATATTTTTACTTCTATGCAAAAAAAAAACATTTTTATATGTTGTGACTTGATGTATTACCACGACTATAGCTATAACACGTAGTTGCGGTCCGAGTTTGTTATGTTATTCCCTATACCTACTGTTTTATTAAAAACAACTTTTTAAAGAATTTTAGCGATTTACATTTTAGTATCGTAGGACGTGTGGGACTACACATTTGTCGCACATCATTCTACAGTACTGCAGCTTTTTAGTGCACGTTATTAAATTCAGATTACAAGAATCCTTTATCTAATAGACTTGTCTGTCCGGGACGCTGGTCCGCCTGGGACGCTGTTTCAGCAGCCAAACCGTAAGAGATAGAGAAAAAAGTTATGAAAGTTATATGTTTGGAATGGTCATGTCAGGTCAGGAACCGAATTTCAGTCACGTGACACTTCCGGTTTTCGAGAAATCACGTGATTTCCGTCCGTCCGGGACGCTGGTCCGTCCGGGACGCTGTTTCAGCAGCCAAACCGTAAGAGATAGAGAAAAAAGTTATGAAAGTTATATGTTTGGAATGGTCATGTCAGGTCAGGAACCGAATTTCAATCACGCGTAGTGATGTGAGCTTGAAAAGTTTCATGAAAAGTTTCAGTGAAAAGTTTCAAATTTTATGAAACTTTTCAAATTTATAAGTTTCACATGTTTCAAAAATTTCCAAAAGTTTCATAAGTTTCAAAAGTTTCTTATAAGTTTCAAGTCAGTATTACAGATTGCTAGTGAAGTCAAAACAAAGCAACCTAAAATACATGAAATTGATGATGATGAAGAAGAAGAACTTAGATTTACAGACTTGGAAGAGTCGGATGGTTCTCTATCTCAAGATGAGGAATTAATGAAAGACTATACATTAAGGGCCGGTTGCAGAAAGCAATGTTAAGTCTGGTGTTAGCTAACGCGACGTCAAAGTGAACAAAAACGCATCAAATCTCAAATGCTTATGGTAACTAATACATTAGTAAACAAAATTTGATGCGATTTTGTTCACTTTGACGCGACGTTAGCTAACACCAGACTTAACATTGCTTTCTGCAACCGGCCCTAAATATGGCAGAAGTTAGTAGTGACGAGGTAACAACTGATGACTATGGTGACACTGGATTACAAAATAAGGAATAAAAATAGTTTTAAATAGTAAATACTAATTTTGGTTATACAGTGTGGTCCATTAAGTGTGCAACAAATGGGAATTTTTTTTATTAGTTGTACAATCGAAATTTAAATATTGCCAAAAGTTAGTGCATGTTTGATAACCATATCAGATGCCATTAGAATGGCTTCAAGTCAAATAATATACAGGGCAGGACAAAAAATATAAAATTCGTTCAAGAACAAAGTTACTCGATTTCAAAAAATATAGCAAAATTTTATTGAGAAAAGTTGTTTAGAATTAAAAGTTATGCTCAAATACAAAGTCACGGCCTCCTATTCGAATTTTGATTCTTTTTTGGAAAATTTTGTATTACCTCCGTATGATACATATTTTAATTATTCTGATTTTATACGTATGTAAAGTAGCCACAACCACATCACTTTTAAATAACTTTTAGCAACTTGAAGTGTATTTGTAAAATTTACTTGGATTTATATTTTTTTAGGTAAGCGTCCACTTCATGTTTGTTGCAACGATATTTAACAGAACTTTAGAATTTCGCAAATATTCTTTTTAACAAGGCAAATGCTTTACTAATAATAATTTACATATGAAAAACTCTTAATAAAATCAGAATAATAAAAATATGTATCATACGGGGATAATACAAAATTTTACACAAAAAGAATCAAAATTCGAATAGGAGGCCGTGACTTTGTATTTGAGCATAACTTTTGATTCTAAACAACTTTTCTCAATAAAATTTGCTATATTTTTGGAAATAAGGTAACTTTATTCTTGAACGAATTTCATATTTTTTATCCTGCCTGTATATTGCTTGACTTGAAGCCATTCTAAGGGCATCTGATATGGTTATCGAACATGCACTAACTTTTGGCGGTATTTAAATTTGTGTTTTACAACTAATAAAAATATTTCCCATTTGTTGCACACTTAGTGGACCACACTGTATATGTTATTTTTAAAAACTGTGTCTTGTAACTTCATAATTTGTAACCCCTTTTAAGTAAAATTAATGTTCTGTTTAAATATTATATATTGGTATTACTGTATTAGATACTTTAAAATGCTGAAAGCTACTTAAATGTACAGGAATCCTAAAAGTTTTATAAGTTTCAAGGTTTTCATGAAATTTTTCATGAAACTTTTCAAAATTATAAGTTTCATGAAACTTAACATCATTAATCACGCGATTTTAAAAAATATTATTGTTTTTATTTAATACGCGTTCTATTGAAAAAACGGTCTTTTTTGTTTTATTAAATGAGACATTTGTCTCACTGGTTGCTAGTCTCCTATAATACTTTAACGATTAGTGAATGCCGATTGCAGTTGGAATACTTTTAATACCATTTTTATCGTCTCACTTCACGAAATAATTTGAACCCTTTATTATAGTTCTATTAAATGAATAGACGTGTCATAGTTGCCACAAAGGGAGTACATTTTAAAATAAATATCAACAATATTGGTCGCCTGCTACACTTTTATTTCCGGTAACTTATACTACGAATTAATTAACTTAGAAATATAAAATTATGATATACCAACTACGTTCAAAAATATACTGGGCGTCTACACTCAAAGTCGAATATAGGCAATCAACATTGTGCATTTGATTTTTAGGTATTTTGCCATTATCTCTATACTATATCAGTATTATATTATTACTAGTATCATTTGATGTGCAATAATTTTATCTTTCTATTGATACCATTAGCTTTCCTGTAAGTTGAATTGGCGAGCAGGAGTCAGCAAAAACGTTTAATGCAATGTTAGATCCCTATGTTCGAGTTTGAGAACGGACACCCGGTATATCGTCATTATTTGATAATGTTAGATTAGATTAGATTAGATTTAGATCCACGACTGCCTTTTGTTGGCTTGCGCACGTCAGCCCTTTGGGCTTTTTGTACTGTCGGGAGTTTTCAAGTTAGCAGGCCGACATCCGTATCTTTTACTAGACTTGCAATGTCCCCTACTAGCTTGCGGTTGTCAATAGAGTTAAGGCTCCAATCGAGTTGGTGTCTTTTACGCTCTAATGCTGGGCATTCAAAGAGGATATGATAGGCTGTTTCATCATCCTCTTGGCATAGTCTGCAAACAGGTTCATCTCTATAGATATTGATCCTGTGCATAAATTCTCTGAATGCTCCAGTGCCTGTTAGTAGACTGACTACTTGCTTGATTCGAGTTCTGTTCAGTCTCAACAGGGTTTTGGTGGTTTGTGGATTCGGAGTTTTTAGCAATCTTTTGCAGTGTGTTGCTTGATTGTAGTTGCTCCACCTTAGTTGGTGTGTGGTATTGACCCATTCATTAATGGCTGAACGGGCTTGGTTTTTCTGAATGCTTAGATCAGGTTCTGGACCGGTCATTGCATTACGGGCTGCTTCTTTTGCGAGCTTGTCCGCCTTTTCGTTTCCTTCAATACCTTGGTGACCTGGGATCCAGCATAATTTTACTGTATTTCCCTGACCTAAGGTTTGAAGTTTGGATTTGCATTCCTTGACCAGTCTCGATGAAGTACTGAAAGCGTTTAGCGCTTTCAGTGCTGCCTGGCTGTCTGAGAGAATGTGTATGTCTCGATTGAGCAGCTTCTTTTCTATGCTGATGTTTGCGCATACGTTAATAGCTTGTACTTCAGCCTGAAAGATGTTACAAAATTTTCCTAGACTGACTTTTTCGTTGGTTCTAGGATTGGTACTGTACACACCAGAGCCTGTACCCCCTTCAAACTTAGATCCATCAGTGTAAAAAATGATGTTCTTATTTGTTGGAGTTGGTAGTTGGTCCGGATTCCAACTTGTGTGTACAGTAAAGTTCTTTTCAAAGTCATAGGCTTTGATTATAAGATCAGAACCCATTCTAATATTGGGTTGTTGATATGTGACATGATCTTGCCATGTCCTAGATTATTAGCTGTGGTCATCCAGTGACCAGTACTTTGTAATCTGTAGGCTGCCATTCTGGCTTCACCTTCCAAGAAGATGTGCAGAGGTGGCAGATTTAAAATAGCATTCAGTGCTTGTCCTGAGGTGCCTTTAAAGGCTCCAGTGATGCACCGATTAGCTAGATATTGTATTCTGCTGATTTTGTGGATCGCAGTTGCTTGTTTTATTTTGGGCCACCAGGCGATTATTCCATATGAAATTATTGGTCGAACCATGGTTTTGTACAGCCAGAGGGTCAGTTCCGGTTTGAGCCCCCACGTACTACCTATGGCTCTTTTTCCAATAACTAATGTTTGTATGCACCTGGTGATTGTTTTGTCTAAGTGGGAGTTCCAAGTTAGTTTGGAATCGATGGTTAGACCTAAGTACTTAACCTCGTTCTCCCAGTTGACATTTGTCTCAAACAGTTTTATGTTCATTCTGTTTGTGATGTTCTTTCTACGAGTGAAAGCGACGAGAGTGGCTTTGCTGGGATTAATTCTAAGATTATTCTCTAGACACCACTCTTCGGTTATCTTTAGTGCTGATTTCATTATATTGTCTACGGTTCTTTGGTATTTACCTTGAATCAGTATGACAATGTCATCAGCGTATCCTTGAGTGTAGTAGCCTTTGTTATTGAGTTGGATCAGCAGTTCATCAACTGTGAGGCACCACCGGAGTGGAGAAAGAACTCCTCCCTGTGGACATCCCCTTGTCGCCTGCACTGTCTTTTCCTTGTCAAATAACTTGACTTTTACAACTCTAGTGTTGAGCATTGCCATAGTCCATCTTATCGTGGTGTTATCGATCTGATGGTTTGTCATTGCTCTTTCAATAGAGTGGTAGGAGATGTTGTCGAAGGCACCTTCTATGTCTAGAAATGCTCCGACTGCGTACTCCTTGTACTCCAAGGTTCTCTCAATTTTCCCCACTAGTTGGTGTAGGGCGGTTTCACATGACTTCCCTGTTTGGTAAGCATGTTGATATTTGTGAATCGGGAGTGAAGTTAGGGCTTCTCCCTCCAGTATCTGTCTACTAATCTTTCCAACGTTTTAAGGAGGAATGACGTTAGGCTGATAGGTCTGTAAGATTTAGCTTCTGCATAGCTGCTCTTACCAGGCTTAGGGATAAATACTACTTTAGTCACTCTCCAGGCTTGGGGAATGTAGCCTAAGGCAAGACTTGCTTGGAACATGTCTTTGAGTGGGTTCAGCAGTATATCTATCCCTTTCTGCAGCATTACGGGTTGTATGCCGTCATTTCCAGCAGATTTGAAAGGACTGAAGAGGCTAGTTGCCCATCTAATCCTTTCTTTGCTGACTATTCTCTTAGCTGTTTCCCAGTCTTCCCTCCTAGGGGTATGATTGGGTTCAGCCAGAGTAGGTTGTTCCACTGCTCCGGGTAGGTGAGTTTTTATCAAAAGAGATAAAGTCTCCTCTTCCGTTGTAGTGTATTCTCCGCTTTCTTTTTTAAGAGTGCCTACTGGGTTCATGGCTTGCTTTGAGATAATTTTGTGGAGTCTAGCTGTGGATCGCGTGGTCTCCACCTCCTGGCAAAACTTTTTCCAGGCTGCTATCTTAGCTGCCTTGATCTTTTTGCCATAGTCTGTGAGAGCCTTGTGATAGTTCTCCAGTTATTTGTGGCTTTAGACCTGTTAAACAGACGTCTGACTTCTTGTCTGGTCTTTTCTAGGTCTTTATTCCACCAATTTGTGTGTTTTTTTGCTCTTTGCTGACTTGGGTCTATTAGAGGACAGCTACTCTGAAAGGAGTCAATCATGGCCTCTTTTAACCGGTCAGCATTTGAGTCTAAAACTACTTTATTGGGAGATCTGAACTTGAGGTGTTCTATCTTCTCTTGTAGTTTTTTGTTTATATAGGTCCCAGTCTGTCTTTCTTGGGTTGTAGTAAACTCTTTGGCTTACTTCCCGTTGAGACAGTTCAAAGGTTATATAATTATGGTCAGAGAGTGATGGTTCGTCTGAAACTTGCCATTTATTCACTGATTGACTAATTCTCATAGTGGTTATGGTAATATCTATAACTTCATGTCTATTAGTGTTGTAAAAGGTTGGAGTGTTACCTTTATTGACTACTACTAGATTGTTAGTTAAGATAAATTCTAAAAGTGACTCACCTCTTATGTTGCAGTTGGTGCTGCCCCAAATGGTGTGGTGAGAATTTGCGTCGCAGCCTAGGATGAGGTCTAGATCGTCTTGGAAAGCAGATGATACTAGGTTCTCTAGTTCCTCGCTAGGCGGTGGGTCCCTGGAATCGGATGGAAGGTAGACGGAGCTTATAATGGCTTGGTCACAACCTTCATCGTTATTCCATTTTATTTTAATTGTGGTTATGTCTCTAGAACAGAATTCCATTAGTGGTAAACAGTCTAGATTATTTCTTATAAGTATGCATGTTCTAGGACTTGCATGATTATAAATAAGCTTACCTTTAGCACCACCTAATCCACGGACTTGTCCCTTAACTATCCATGGTTCTTGGATCAGTGCTAAATCGATGTCATCTGCTAGCAGCTTTCTGCTTAGATTTGCAGTGGCTGCTTTGCAGTGGTGGAGGTTAATTTGTACTACTTTCAGGTGCTTCTTTCCTATCCTTGGAGCGGATAAGGAAAGTGACCTTATTGAGGCCTAGGTGCGCTACGCAGTTGATGGATGTTAGTGCTTGTTTTGCCCTGTCATCTATCATTGCTGCAAACGTTCTACCGCCATCTTCTAGTGGAGTGACGTTGAGTATTCTCCAGGTATCGGTCTGGAGGTCTGCCTTCCGTTTGTTCTGCTTTCCGATCAAACGGAGAATAACCTCGGGTTTCTGTTTGTCGTACCACTTGGGGACGTTGAACACTACCCGGACGGAATTAATAACTTTTGCCCGCTCTTTACCTCCAGCTTGGCATTGGTCACGGGTTGCAGCTTAGGTACTTGCTCACTTAACCAGTGTTTGGTGAGTTCGTCCTTGCACGCAACCACGTATGTACCAGCTTCGAGATAGTGGCTGGTAAAGAGAGGTGTGTTCTCTTCTTCTTCTTCCATCTGGAAGATGAGATCTATCAGACTGTCTCTGACTAGGTCACCTTGTTCCTTTGTCAGTTTGACGTCTGGATATGCAGCAGGGTAGATGGCCATCTTCACCGTAGTGGCTGCCTCAGCGAAATCAAGCTTGCTGGTGCCTGCCTTTGGTGAGGTCGGCTTGTCTACTTTCTGCCTGGGCCTCTTTTTGGCGTTTACCGGGGAGGGAGTGGCTTCGTCAGAGCGTTGCCTCTTTTGTCCCTGGTTGGTTGCAGTTTTTTCCGATTTCGAAGCTGGGTCTGCTGCCCTCTTCTCCATCTTCTGCTTTCTTTTATAGTTTGGGTCGTACTTAATGCCCTTGGCTTCGCAGGCTCGCTTGGCGCGTTCTCTGCGTTCCTTGGCTGTAAGTTGGACCTTTTTGAGGGACACTTTGCCTAGTTGATCGGCTATGTCCGCTCCGGTTGCGGCCTTTTTCTGCTCGGAAGACTGTCCTTGACTGGAAGTCTGGACTGTCAACTCTGCAGTAGAGGCACACTGTTCCATTTTTGTCTCGGTCACCGAAGTCTGAGCATCAGTGATCGGAAGCGGTGATGACTCCATCAGTGTGTCGTCTTCGCCCTGTGAAAAAGCAGTTGTTAAATCCATACAAGTGAGTATTTAATTCAACTGTAAGAGGTTTGGCTAAATACTTCTGGAGGGCGCCTGGTATCCAGAAGGCTCCGTTCATGACGCATATTGTAAGCCCCTGCGCCTACACCTGCTGGTGCTCTGCTTTGCACGGGTCGCATAACACATTCGAAAAGGGGATTTTGGAACCAGAAAGGCTGATCTTCTAGACAGCCATGCATCTCTTGAGCCTGGTCCCCCGCCGTGAGATTTAGGATTTTTATTGAGGTTTTCTCCTCTTGGTCCGGGCAGTAAAGCCAAGACCCCCAGCACAGATATCTCCCGTAATACATGCCTACAGCAGAGATATCCATGTATGGTATAACGGCAATGACGTAACGAGAGGTTCGTCTTTGCCGGCATCGTTATCCCAAGTGCAGACCCTTAGCCACGACACGACAGCTGGGCTTGGGGGATGTTTATCGACTTCCCAGTCTAGATCCGCGGGGTTCAGTCTCAACGGGGCCACCACGAGAAGGATGCAATCGCTAGGATCGCATATCACTGATCGTTGCCAGTGATACCCTGCGGTCTTCCTTGTTGTCAGGCGGGAGGTGCAAGACCTGAACAACTTGGCTGCGCTGCCTCGACATGAATCTTCACAGCGTTTATAGCCGTTCAGTTCAGCTGGCAATGCTCGACCCTGATAATGTTAACGCAATAGAACTTGTGAAAGAGTGATAAATAAATAAATATAATGAAATGTGCAGTGGCTGTAATATTCACAGACAGGAATATTCTGTAGACAAGTAGCAACGAATATTATTTGGAAACTCTAGATTTATTGAATTTCTAAATACATTTAAGGCTCCAAGAGACGCTAATAAAATTTTATCGCTAAAGTTATGGTTATTATATTTAGGGCCGACAAATTGTAACTGAGATAAAGATAAGATAAAACTTTACAATAGCGTTGGAGCAGTAGTTAGAATACCTAACCTGTGCTACACAAGCCAATGTTTGACGAGTACCTTAATTTTCTATTAGCTATAATTCACTTAAGCTGCTTTAAATCTAGCAAGCTTTTCGTCGGCAAAACTCCAAATATACGCCAAATCTCGGAGTTTCAGTTCCAATTTAATATTCCCTAGTCGTTACGACTAAACGAAACCTTTCAACGCTAAAATGGCTTGTTTGCTTAGCAGGTGGTGTATTACGTAGTCTGTAAGAAAATCGCCACTTTTATCGTTAAATAAAAACGATCAAAGAGAAAAACAAGCCGTGCCGGGCCGCTTTATAAAACGCGCGAGGTAATGTTGATTGATGATATCTCAGTCACAGTGTTTACTGCAGAGACTTGCCCCGGTTTGCTTTCCACATTCATATTAAAAATTTTCCAAATTTAGACTAACGACGTCGTACAAAGCCGTTGCAAAACAAAATAAAAATCTCACCGAAGCTGAAAAGGATCGGTCTACCGCAACAGCTAGCGAATACATTTTTCTATTCGTTTGAGTTCATTTTTCAGAAAGACGTCGAGGATCGTGGCCTCGGATTTAAAATAGCAACGTCAGTTTTATGTAATGGATGCTATTAGTTTATTTCTTCCATAAACTATTCACTGCCGGTTATAATCGAAATTCGAACTCCTATAGATACTATTTACAATTTAATGAAGTTATGAGCATCGAAAATGTGTTATATCCAAAAAATCTTGTTAGGTTCATTTTATTGCCACATAAACTTGGGCATTTAGAAGATTTACCGTGATATTCGTTTTATAGGTTTCAGTGCGGTTAAATATTCATTCCGCTGTTTCGTTCAGTTTTTGTTGCTGATTTTTTGCTGGCGGATTAATTCCCAGTTTAATAATAAGCCGCAATGGCATCCTGTTAATAAGGGATCAAGAAATAGTTTCGACTAAAAACCAAATTAAACTTGTACGCAATCCCCAGCATTAATCCTTTACAACCGCTGACATTTAAAATAAATCTCCCCTCAGAATTTATATAACTTCATTTCAAACGTAAACGTGCTTTTGTCCACTAAGCATTCGCATTATACAAAAGTAAAGCTAAACTTGTTTGGAAGTTAATCTACCCTGCATTATTGCTTCTGCGGGTTCGGTAGTATCAAATAAAAGGTCGTAGTATAACTAATATTGTTTCCGAACCAGCTAACGTATCCTGCGAATTCTTTGTTTGCACGACAGCTAACGTACTGAAATAAACAAGTTGGCAATGCAAACTTGCACTGTTTACATGTTGTAATGGAATTCGGAGGCATTGGCACAGAAAAGCATTTGATAAGGTCCCATCTTGGATTATACGACAGTCTCAGGTGAAACATGATCCTTTTTGTTGACATTTGTGATCACGAACCACGGAGCATCAACTCTGCTGACTTGCTACTATTGATTGCCTATTCGACGTCTCCGTGGCGGCGGCTTGTTTGAATATACTTTCCCAAAATTACGGAAATGATTCCCTCAAGATTGCATCAATTGGCAGGAGAATAAACGAGTTCGGTCTTGCTAGACTAGCGTTTTGTGAAGGCACAATGGGAGCAATTGATTCATATTTATATTGGTATGCAACCTCAGGCGCTGTAAACTATTGCCATTGCAGTTCTGGTGCCAAAAATTATACTACGTTAAATATTGACCGACCAACGGGTTGAGTAAACACCTAGTAGAGAGGACACAATGAGAGGATCCTGTCGCAGTTTAGTGGCCGTTACAGTAAATTTCCCTTGCGACACTGTCCTCTAACCTGAGGGACAGCAGGAACGAACATTTAGTGGAATGTGTTTCAGGGCTCCAGAGAGGTGTCAAGCAGCGCCTCCTGAACCCTTTTGATATTATAACAAGATGGAGGACAGCTAAGTAGTATCATCCTTAGTTTAGAAATTGTACAACGTGGCATTTTTCACAAATAAAAGTCTTTTGAATAATGGAAACATTAACTGAGCATTTTAACCTCAATATTTTAAGTTCTAATATAAATGTTTGCATTTGTCTAAACAAATATGAATAAGATGTTTTGCTAGAAAATATTTTATGTAATTTTTTATATAATACTTATGCTTAGGCCTAATGCAAGTAGAATTGTTAATTCCCAATACCTCTAAAAATATTTTGAGTACAACAATATCTCGCAATAACAGTAATAAATATGAAACGATATATTGTTTTTGAGAGAAAGAAGGGGTTGATGTAGGCGAACTATGCTGAAATTGCCCAGTGGTTCTAAAACTAACAGGAGAAATCTCCACAAAATATCTATAAGTGCTATAACATACTACACCGAAAGCCAGCAATAAAAATAGTTAAATCTCTTCAGTAAGAAAATATTTCATCTTGTTATACTCTCTTAACATCGCTGACAATTGATTGGAAAGGCTGGTAGTCGAGTAAGTAATTAAGGAGTAAAAGAAATAAGTGATATCAGTAGTTAAGGCTGGCTTTTCAAAGAATACTCTTTTATAGCATTTACCAAATCTGCGTAAACGTTTTTTGCGAATGTATTTATACCTTCCTTAATGAAAACAGTTATTTAACTTTTGAATATTTTTTTATCTTTTAGTATGTTGCAAATGTAGTATGATAACAAATTATTTTCATCTAGTATATTATGGAATAGTACTACTAGGTCTTAAATGTCAAGCTTGACTTTTAAGTATAAACTTAATGCGCATTCATAAATTAGGATCTACTCCATAGCCATTCTAGATAAAAATGTGTATACACAAAGAATAGAAAATACAGAGATTCAATATTTAATATAATTGTAATCGGTAAATACTATGTGCATATCTAAGCCCACTTCCGAGCATTGGGAAGAACGACCGTTATTTTTGTTAAGTTATTATTGATTCTTGTTTATAATGTGCAGCTGGCTTAATTAATTTTAAATTTCAAAATACCTTTTAGATTATATAATGCTTTACCTATTAGCCATTCTTTAAGTTTAGCTTTAAATAATTTTAATGAGTGTGACTGCTTGATAACAATCGGTAATCTTTGAAATATTTTCATGCCACTGTATAAGGGACCATTTTGACTAAAAGTATTTTTATATGTTGGTAACACGATTTCTGCTTTGCTCTTCATGTTTACTTATTGTCGTTATGTTTTTATGTATGTATTGAGTTAATTTCAAAATGTATAAGTTGGTCATTGTTAAAATTCTATTTTCAATAAACGTTTCCCTTCATGATTCTGTTTTTCTCAAATTGTACATAATTCTGACTGCTTTCTTTTGTGTTTTGAAAATTATATTGGCAGAGGTTGAATTGCCCCAAAACTCGATGCTGTAGGTCATTAAACTTTCGAAGTTAGAATGGTACACTATTTTACAAATATTTCGGTTAACTTTGTATTTTAATTGAGTTAAAGCATACACAGCTGAGCATAAAGATTTATTTAAGTTCGTGATATGGAGGCTCCAGGATAATGCATCGTCAATGTGCAGTCCAAGAAATTTTATAGTGTTTTGTAACTGTTCTATGTTAATTGTTATGTTTGATAAATTAGGTAATGCTCTGGGTGTACGAAACTCAACTGTGCATGATTTCTCATAATTAAATTTTAATTTGTTTGCGGAAATCCACTCATGAACTTCATTAATAATACGTATGGCTTCATTTTGAAGTTCTGTGCTGTCGTTACCTTTAATAATGATATTAGTATCATCCGCAAATAATGTAAAATGACAGTTACGGGTGGTTAACGGAAAATCATTGATATACCGGGTGTCAACGAATTTATTAGACAAGTCATATCTTCTAGAGTATTAGGTGTATTAAAATGAGATTTAGTACAGGTAAATGGTATAGAGAGAGGAGAATTTTCGCGTATTTTTCACTTTTCGGTCACTTCCGGTTTCACCGGAAATGGCTCCGATTTCGAATTTTTAAATGGAACACCCTGTATATTTTTGCATATTTGGATTTCAGAGACAATTTTGGATCAGAATGTGACATTTAAAAAGTTTTTAAGCCTACTTGATTTTTTTAGAGCCAGTTTTAATATGGCATCTAGGTGGCCATGATCAGACGCAAACTAATCTAAAGACCTCAGGTGATGTCAGAAAATTACAATCGCAAAGTTTGAGTGATTAGTATGATAGATAGGAATAAGACAAGTTGGCAAAAGCACGTTTTCTTGTCTAACTATTTTTGTTCAAATGGCGACCCTTTTTTGACAAGCACTTTCCGAAAGAGAATTTTTTGGCGAATCTAACGATACTAATTTATTTGCGATTGGATTAAAAATAAGCTCATAAGTTAAATATTTCTAAGCAAAATACTAGATAATAATTTATTTACTTTTGTCAAGTGTGCCATGGATAAGTTTTTAAAATGTCACATGCTGATCCAAAATTGTCTCAGAAATCCAAATATGCAAAAATATACAGGGTGTTCTATTTAAAAATTCGAAATGGCAGCCATTTCCGGTGAAACCGGAAGTGATCAGAAAGTGAAAAATATGCGAAAACTTTCCCTCCCTATACCATTTACCTATACCAAATATCATTTTGATACACCTAATACTCTAGAAGTTATGACTTGTCTAATAAATTCGTTGACACCCGGTATAATGTAAAAAGAATTGGTCCCAATATTTTGCCTTGCGGTACCCCGCAAGTAATTAATTTAGGTTGAGATGTATATTTTATAATGCATCCGTCAATCTTTTGATGACGTATTATTACTATCTGTTTAAGCACTTACAGATAGGACTGAAACCATTTCAATGCAATTCCACGAATACCATAGCTTTGTAATTTCTCACTTAAGATTTCGTGGTCTACACAATCGAAGGCTTTACATAGGTCCCAAAAATGCCACTTATTTCATATCCATTTTCAAGAGCGTTCACTACGTTATTAAGAAAGTTAAATATTGCCATATTCTGTCGAAAACCGAACTGAGAATTGTTTAATATATTATTTTTTAATATGAATTCATTTAGACGATTAACAATTCGTTTTTAAAAAAATTGGAAATTACTGGTAATAGCGAGATTGGTCTGTAATTTTCGGTTTGTTTTTTGTCTCCCTTTTTGAATATTGGAACCACCAGGGCAGTTTTAAAATTTCTGGAAATATTCCGGATGAAAAAGAAGCATTGAAAATGTCTGATAAAATGGATTTAATGTTGTCAATGCTTGATTTAATTACAGTCATAGGGATGTCATCGATACCACTTGACCTTTTATCGTCAAAGGAATTTACCACTTGTTTTATTTCTGATTCTGTGCATGGTACAATAAAGAAGCAACAGCTATGCTTTAATTTTAAATTGTTCAAGTATGTAATAGGGTTGATGTGCGTTTGAAGTGTGTTTTGTAATTTCTGGGCTACTTCTACATAATATGTGTTGAATAGCTCTGCTATTGATATTGTATGTGTAATTTTTTTATTATTGTGGATAATAATCAGATTTTCGGTTATTTTAGAAGATTGCTGACCCGTTTCGGTTTTTATGATTTTCAAAGTTTCCTTGGCGTCGTTGTTTGCCTTTAAAATTCTATTGTTTTGCAAGATTCACTGTGTGTTTTAATATTTTGACATATTTATCGACATAATTTATAAAATTTTCATTATTACTGTATTTCTTTAATTGCAACAGTTCGTGTTTTCTTTGACATGAAACTTGTAAGCCCTTTGTTATCCAGTCCTTGCCAAGTTGAGTACTTTTTTCTTTAATGGGTATACGTGGAAATGCACTTTCAAAATGCTTATTAAATTCGTTATAAAAAGCTTAAATTTTTTATTAGCGTCTTGCTCAAGGCGCGCCTCTTCCCTTATTAAGTCATGGAAAGCGTTTCAGCAACTTATTAGTGAATTCTTTATCTATTTAGGTTGATTCACAACTCTGTTAGTTTTAGAGATCCCAAGACTTAGCCTCCTACTATGTACCTTGTAAATAACACGAAATACATGTACCATTTAGGTAATAATTAAAATTATCCCTTTAAAAGATGCAGGTGTTCTTCTTCATCAATTGTTTTAAACATTTAAAATTATTTGAACATTTTTAACAATAAATAGATGTTATAATTTCTTACGATTCGATTGCGCATCCATTTGATTTCGATGTCTGTAGTACTTATTCCATATTGTTACCTCTCAGTTACGCATCTATTCGATTTCAATGTCTATGGGACTTAGTTCATATTTCGCGCGCTTGTGCTCTGCCTACTTTTGGCGTGGAACCTGGAAAGTATAAGTTGCGATTGCTCCATCGGCGTCTTTCCGGCTGGTCTTCGTTACCGACATGAAGCCAGTTTAAGCGTCTTCAAAGTGTTCAGTGAATGTATAGGCATGCAGTTTGATTTGTGTGATATTTTGGCGAAGTTGCATTCCTGAACCACGAATTAGGGATGTTTTAATACCACGCCATTGTCGGCGGATTCTACGCTTGTAGCATCTGGATTCGGATGTCATTCAGGGCATGACCGTGACTTATTCATATCTTCAAGTCGCGGCCCGCTTCGCACCTGTTGCGTGAACTTCTTAGAGTGCAGGAAGGGAACCGATTCCACAACGTACCTACAGATTAACGTTTCCTCTTGGTATAGACATTTACTAACGACCAGTGTCCTGTTGCTTTGAGCTCCGTTCAGGCATTTTGCCGTTTGGATATCTGACGTGACCTTGGAAATATACAGTTCGCTCTCCGAGTATTGTACCTGGAAGCACACAAAATGTTGTCCCCCAATCCACGAAGTAGACACCGCGGTAGTATAGCCTTGAAAACCATTGCCTTATTTTGATGTGTGCGATAATATTGTATCGCTATATTGTGCACTTGTATGTATTAAGATTTATACATTTTGTTTTGAAGTGCATCGTAACTTGTCGACTTGTATTTTATATATGACGCTTATGTACTGTGATATTCGCATTCTGGCGTTATTTATTTGTTACTACTACCTGTACTTGAGTTGAGCTTCTCTTTCAGAATATTTTGGATTACTTGACTTTACGAATTCTCTTTGAATGCCTGGATAAACTTGTCGTTACTTGGTAAAAATTCGTTGGCGCATTCGTTGCATACGCCGATTCCATTGTGCTAGTTCCGGCCGGAAATTGTATTCAAGTAGTCATAAAGTTTGTATTGTTTTGAAAGAATTCGCCAATCAATCGTTTATATGCTAACACAATATCGAAAATTACCCATACATCGGGCAATTTGAGTCAACTGTGGTATACTTAAATCTTTTTGCAAAAAAATTGCTAGTCTATAATTTTACATGGTTACTGAGGAATAGATAAAAGCAGTTATTTGCGCATATCTCAGGCTTCGCCCTTAACAAAATTTTAGCTGAAAAGATTCAGGAAAAATGTTGCAAGAAAACACGGGCAACGAGAAGCTCGTCGTATTTAGTTAAGCCGCATCGGGCAAATGCGAGGTATTTTCTCGTGGCCGATCGGGACCAAGGGGCGTGTTGAGCAAAGGTCAAGCGTTGAAATAGGTTTTGCGAACTCTGAAATTGCTCTGAGTTCGAAGCCTATCGCCTGCAACTTTTTTATTTGTAAATTGATATCATTTGCATTATCAAGTGCTTCCTCTTATTGTTTCACTGTTCTTAGGAACGTTAAGATATTTTTACCCCTAGTTTCATTTAATTTTTCAAAATCTTTAATGTCATAACTTCCACTTACGAGGTAAGTTTTGAATTAAGCTCTTTATAGATTTTTCGCCATTGCAATATTTCTTTCACCTTATGCGACGGAAGTACAAATGTATTAGCAGTGCTACATCTATCGTCGATTCAACGGATATGCGTTTTTTCTATGCACCTACATTGCACTGAGAATATTTATGTATTAATTTTTATATTAATATACATTGATTGGTCATTTCCGGAATGACATATTGAAAACATATTCATCTTAACGCCAATTAGAGATGAAAGTAATATGGTGAATCATTAAGAAAACATTGTTAGACTGACATTGCTACGACATGTTTCACACCATGAAATTTAGTGCATTGATAGGATTTATAACCAATTCCAAACAACTCGAACAGAAGCCTATGTTGTGTCTGTATTTTTATTTATCTCGTCTAAAAAACGAAGGAAGTATTCGTGAAACAATCACCTTTTAGATTTATCCAGATCTTCAAGTTTCAGGTCCCGAGATGACGAAAACATGTTTTTTCAAATTCGCCTATCTACCTGTCTCTCCTTCTCTCTGTCTGAATGTCTGTCTGTCCGTCTGTTAGCTTGTAGAAGGCATACCTCTAGATATTTATTGGAGGAAGGCAATATTTCTCAAAACCGAATATGCTTTCGGTCAAATATATACCGGGCGAGCACCTCAAAAAAATTATATGTTGTCTGTCTATTTTTTCGTTAAGGCAGCAATAAATCAAAGTATTAATAATTTTCACATGCCTTAGGCTTGTACCCTTACTGAAAATGGAAC
The DNA here is from genome assembly GCA_940337035.1 of Agriotes lineatus. Lineage (NCBI taxonomy): Eukaryota > Metazoa > Arthropoda > Insecta > Coleoptera > Elateridae > Agriotes > Agriotes lineatus. The sequence continues at coordinate 119,089,806 of OW679194.1, forward strand.
CCAGCACATACAAAGTATTTGTAAAGATGGATAAAAATATAAAGTGATCAACAAGTCCCCTATATAGCCAGTAGCGACCCATTGACTTGCGGCGTAGTCTAGCGATTAAAACTGCGTAATAATGGAGTTAAGTCTAGGTGGATTAGTGTGAAAGAGCCTGGTAGTCAGAGTTCGAATCTCAGCAACTGCATTTTTTTAAATTGGAAAGTGATATAATTCGAAAGAGTCGCGTTTCGTGTAAACCTCTGTACAGATTTTTTTAAGTTCCTTTTGTCGAAATAGATATTTATGCATTAAGGGAGATATGAATATGTTTTTTCCCTCTGGCCCGAGGTCTGTAAGTCAACCGAAGGTAAAGAACATGAATATCTCCCGTGGTGCATACAATATTTTATCTACTAGAATATTCGTAAAAATAGTATGAAATTTCAAAATGTCATCTACTAGAATATTTGTAAAAATAGTATGAAATTTCAAAATGTCATAATGACATTTATAATTAGAATATGTAAGTAACATCAAGGATTGCCTCATTGTATGGTTGCTAAGACGTTAATTGTAGTTGCATTGTTACAATGAGTTTGAGGGAGAAATAATTTGACAAGTCCCTTGGGAGTTATGAGTAGCTTTTCATATTTTGTTTCTATGACGAAAATGTACCATATCATGTTGCTAGCAGATAAAATATATTTTTTTAAATTTCATTTAAAAAAGTAGGCATTTTTTAAATTAATTTCGGTGTGTGAAGTGCCACTTTTTTTCACTCAGTGAAAAAAGTGACATTTTGCTTTTAATTTAAGAATGAACGATTTGAAACAGACGTTTCCTAAGTTACCAGAACTGACCAACGTACTTGACTAAAATGAAGGCAAATACAATTCTATACAAAATAGGCTTGGATTTGAATATTTAATGAAATTTAGAAAATCCTATAGACAACTCGTGTTAGCGTGCATGTTTTTCACGCGTCTAGAATACTAAACTCGGCTACGCTTCGTTTAATAACCCTCCACACTTGTAAAAAAAAGTTGCACTTCTAACACTTGCGATCTAAATAACTATTATACACTCATGTATTCTGCCAACATTAAAATTCCTTACGAAGGAATATTTCTTTAGGTACCTATAAAAATTATAATATGTTTATGGTAAATGTATACGTTCAAAGTGTTACGTAGTAGTTTTCTACACTTATGATTATCAGCTAGTTGTTACTAGAAATATTTTAAGGGACTCTAAAGTAGATACATTGAATAACTTTAATAATATAAAAGCACTCAAAGTAAAATATTTTAGCTGTTGTAACTTGAAAAACCAATTTATTAATCGCTTTCTTTTAATTTCAAATGACAAAGCGCTTGACGAAAGAGCATTTGTTGTGGGTAGCTAATCCATTATAACACAGTCAATAAATCCTCAACACGACAGTGATCTTGAATACACAGGTGGAGATGATTAAAAGTTGTAGTAATTACATTTCGCAAATGAATTCGAAGTTAACAAACGTCGAAGTGAGGGACAATCGTAAACCTTCAAATTGATAATATTTTTCTGTGGAAACTGGAGCATTTATTTGTTCTCGCCACCTTTTACAGAAACGGGTCCGAATTTTGTCAGTATCCACTCTAATACAATTTGCTACTCTTAAAAATGTATGAATCCACTATTCCAATGAATCCCACGCGAGTTTCTTTCTATATAGAATGCTTCGCGTCTTCAATTTTGGTTTAAATGAGGACGTGAAAAAGATGGTTTAAACAATAAATGGCCCGTGTTATTGTAAAACGTTTGGCGAAGCAAATAAATACTAAAATATTACCACCCTCTATTTTATTAAAGCCCTTTTATAACAAAAACACCAGGGCACAAAATTCTTCTGATTTATGCTGCTCGCCACCACAAAACGATTGGTATTGCCAGGGTTGATTTAACTTCTGACACTGCAAATACTAGGAGTCAGAGAAGTTTTCTTTGCTTTTATAATTTTAGCTAATTGCGTTAACCTCGGAATGGAAATATTTGTGTTGTCATTAAATCTTTTAGTGTAACATAGAGTAAAATATCTGTTTGTAAGGGTGTGCAGCTACTGCAATGTCAACCTAGAAGGGTTTGAAGCGCAACTGATTAAAGCCGAAGCAAAAAATATTAATTGGAAAGTTGTTGTTGTTTTTAGTTCCCTCACTCGTATGCATGTCTATAGCATTCAGCAAAAAAGAAATTAAAGTGTAGATTGGAATTGTTAACCGACCGATTCAGGTTACCCGAAAGTGAATATAATGGAAGCATTCCGAGCAACCAGCAATCCCTTGTCGAATTATTGAAGCCGTGAATGCATTTTACAATTTTCACATACTGTTTTCCCTATTTTAAAAAAACAGATTTACTAGTGCCGCATAGCGTTTATTACAATTGTTCTAAAACTTTAAAAATCAGATCAGAATAATGTTACCTAATAATAACTGAAATTTGTGGACATATTGTTCATTCAATTTAAATTGCTTTTCATTTATTCATTCGTAATCGTTAACCATTTTTGGCATTACCGTGTTGGCGATTCATACATATAATTGCAAACAAAACCTAGTCCACCTATCAAATAATGAGAAATAATGTAATGTTACATATCTAGAACAACAGTTAAAATTAAAGCTATTGTTTTCCAGCACAGTTGTTTTGCTTCGATATTTCGCTCTACAAAACATACTAGAATTTATTTACATTTTCGTGGGCTTCCAAACTGTTTGTCATTAATGAGTGAATATAAATGCCAGGCATGTAAATAATAAACATGTGGTTGCATAAGTTACACAATTATCAATGCTAAGAGTAAGAGACACACAGATAGCGAGTCAACACTGTTTGGTCTTAGATATGCATGTGGTTAAGTGTTTTAAAAGTATTATCGTTTAAACGTTTGAACACAAAGGTTATATGATTGAGCAAAGCATGTTATCTAAAGTGACTGCCAGCTGCACGTCATGTACAGGGTGTGCAAATTTGGATGATTTCATAAGGAATCTCGATAGCTATAGGAGATATTGAAACATGGACCCTCCATTCTCGTGTTACGGATAACTTGTAGTTTCCCATGCATTAGTGAAAATTAGCTATTTGTATTTATTAGTAAGCGTTTTGTTACGTTTAATTGGTGGTTCCCAAGGCAATATTTCAAATAATTACCTATCTTCTTTTGCTGTTAATAAATTTCTAGTTTAAAATTACAGTGATGTTATCATATTGGAACACTCCATTTTTCAGTGATTTTTTGTGGGTCCTCTTGCCAACATTTTGGGTTTGTGATAACTTGAATTGGAGGGCATGTGGCTGGATTTTCTCTTTCTTTTCCATTGAAAAATCCATGCAAGCAAGTTGCCTGCCCCCTCGGCGTAGTGCTTCAACAAAAAGCCAATTGGTTTGGCTAAGCTTCATTGGATGTGAAGGATCTGGAAGCACAAATGCTTTTTTGACGTTCGAATTATTGGTTTGATGTTAGAATTCTTACGTCTAACTCCTCGGCGGAATTGTTGGGCTAGCTTTTGCCACCTGCAACGTCCACTCTTGACTACCTTTTAACCCCAGGTTAGTTTACGATAGCTCCTACCTCCTTAGCGGGGCTTCCCTAGAAATTTTGTACGCTTTTAGCCAACCTTTCCCTGGATTTCACAAGGGTATTGGAAATCACTCTGCGCCGCATTCATTGGAAGGGCTTGGAAACGTTACCCACCTGCATTTTGTTAGCTTGTCCCCTGGCCCCGAGGCAAGGCCCTTGCGATAGTCGTTCCCGCAGACGGAAGCTAGCGATTACTTTTCCTCGGACCCTCGATGCCGCTCCTCCAGGTGCGCCACGGAATCGCTCGCAGCCTCTAGCTTCGGCACGTGCAATGCAAGCCCATGACGATCCGAATTTGTTATTGGGTGTGTAAATGTATTTGCAATTAGTTGTATAGATCATAATAGTGCGTTTCGTGCGAATTGTTTAGTCTTGTGAACATAAATACAAATTTAATGATAGCTGCACTCTTAGCGCTAGCTGTTTAATAGTATAATAGATTAGAGCCTGGTCCCCTTTTGCGGTATTTATAGCTACGTTTCATTCACTCACCTTATCGATGTGTTTACGTGACGACCCCGTCGAATGTGTCGAAGGTCGCTTGCCCTGGAATGCATTATGAGTTCCGGTTAGTCCATTAAGCCATATTAGGGCGTTTGAACTCGCCTGAGACACGGCTTGGCTGTGTTTTTTTTGCTTGGGGCCGCTGCCGCTGCTGTATTGTGGCATTTGTACACGAGTTTAGCTTTTGAGGTTATAGGTTAACGTCACAGAGTACTTGAAAGTTTGTGGCTATTGAACCGCCCGCGGTAACTTAACGACCAAAATTTAAGTAATTGAAATCCGGAATTATTAATTATTGCTGTTAGGAGCGCATTCAAGACGTTACCTGAAATGGCATAACAAGCCTATTGAGTTTCTTATAGAGATCTCTTCGACCCCTGTATGACCATGTAATTTAAAGATATTTCGCCCCTTCTAAATTTGGGGTACTGTCATAGAGTCAGATCGGGTTAACGATCGGGGTTAAGGTTAGCTTACCGCATGCATCGCTCTCTTCCATGGCACCTTGCGTAACAGGGTGCGTGCTAATTTGTACCTCCAAATTTATATTTATTTGCTCGCCGGAATTATTCCGACGCGGTCGGCTACGTATGAACATTCGCTTCACGGAGCTTCTCGTTAATTGATTGTCTCCCTTAGCTGGCAACTTTGAAATCAGGAATCAACCTGCTAACCACGGGTTTTTTTTTCAATTGTATTTATGCAGCTCGCCCCCTTTAAAATTATTTATGCAGCTAGTCCCTTTATAATTGTTTCGAAAGCAGTAATGAATACAGCGGCTCATAAAAATTTACATTCAAAATTGTATATCTTTTTTAAACACCCTGTATGGATCTTGCTACATTTTGTATTTATTTATTAACGATGGCCATGTAAGCTTCTTCTTTCGATATTGTTTTCATCTAACGCAGATTCATATTTAAACCCGTTTCTAGGAATTTTTTATTTAATTCCGATAACATACTTCTATTATTTCTTTGGATATCACTGATAAGCACTATATCATCTACAAGTGTTGATTTGAATAGTTTAAGATTCTATCTTTTTGAAGATTTCGCCATACCACAAAATTAAAAATGTTAGAGCATGCAGGTTCGAAAGACAAATCTACTACCGTTTCCAACAATTAATTAATTAGGAGAACTTAGTTTATTTTATTGGAGATCTAGAAGAGTGCGCCTAACCTCTCCAATAAACCGCATGACTATGGCATCCGACTACTTGATTATATCTTTAAGAATCAACAGCTAACTATTATTTAAGCAAACCGAATATGTGGATACGCATATGTCTTTGCCTAGTAAAATATGCGCAGTTGATATCGATCCTTTAGATAACATCTTTGTGTTATGCCACACATTCAGTTGTTTAAAGAATAGGTCCTGGGTGGTGTAGCTTGAACAAGCGTCTACGTTCGATCAGTAGAGTTAAGTAACGCTCTTTCTGGTCAGAACTTGGATGGGAATTCCATGGCTGCTTCTCTCGGCGCCTCGTGATACGGCTGTTACGGAAATATTTGGTCCCGGATGTCATAACAACATCATGACAGTCGTTAGTGGGGTTGGAAGTCCCCATAAAATGTACAGCGACGCCTATAATTGGCCAACGGCTGTTGGCTGAATACCAAAATAAAAAATAAAAATAAAATAGCTGGCTATCCTTTCTTACAGATATAATCAAGTAGTTGGCTGTCAGTGTCACGGTGTTTATTGTGGAGGTTAGTCGCACTGTTCTAGGTCTCCAATAAAATAATCTAGGTTCTCCTAATTAGTTTTTAATTTAAATAGTTAACTGTTGAAACCGGTGGTAGACTTGCCTTCCGAAACGTTCATGTTCTAATATTTTTCATTTTGTAGTGTGGCGAAATACCCAACAATTAGCATAAAAAGTATCTTCTAAACTGTTTAATTCAGCACTAGAATACACATATCTTCAAGCAACCACCCAAAATACAAAAATAGTTATTTAAGTAACAAGGAATGTAAGGACCTATTAACATTTGAGGTAGGCATGCACAAGCCAAGGCGAAGCCGCGGCTTGTTGCCTGCCGAAAATGTTAATAGGTCCTTACATTCCTTGTTACTTAAATAACTATTTTTTGTATTTTGGGTGGTTGCTTGAAGATATGTGCCCAGGAAATTTTAAAAATATTTTCCAGGGTTCACTAGGCATCCCCAAGTAACCCACCGTAGAGTTATTCCGCCATTTTTTGGACACCCTGTGTGTCTGAATATATCATATTACTTCCAATCATATTAAATATACAGCGTACAAAATACTTTCGACCATTTAAATACTACCAAACAAGTGCAAATCCAGCGCAGCTGCATCTGCATACAAATGCAGAAATTAGGTTGGCAAAATTTTCATTACCTAAAATGAATACAGAGCTCTACGTATTTCGGTCATAGATATAAATACTACTGCATTTTGCGTTAATGCACCGAATGGTAGCCACAGATGTGTATAAACTGCAAGTACACACATCACTAACTTCGAACGAAATCATTTACATGAATTTGCACATCCGACGCGCGTCTTTCTAAGTATCTGCATACTCTGTATGCCGACAGCTATATGATTTATATGGGGATAGGGAATGTCAACAACTTGCATTACACACAAACACAACAGGTAGCTAAATCAGCCTCGTATATACGTATAAAAACTGCGGTCTAAAATCTGACGACGTTTTTTATGGTTTGATCACTTATAAGTAAAGGTATTTAAACTTCAACCACTGTGTGCGAAATAAACATCAGTCGACATTTGTATTTTTCTTTGGGATTTTAGCAATTTGAAATAGCCCGATGTGTAATCAGAAAAAGTTTCGCGAATATCAAAATCGGAACGAACATCACGTAGCGAACGCGACCGCTTTAGCTCAATAGCAAACATACTCTGCGTTATCTTACCCGCAACGTGTACATTCTACAATGTCGCAATAAAACACATTTCACAGAAAAATGCCCAACACGTTTTATAGTCTCTCTGCATTCGAGGTTAATTAGTTCTTAATCCTGGAGCTTTTCTAACTGCCACCCGATTTACGAAAGCTAATTGTGATTATCTTGACCTTAAAACCCCAGAAACCTAATATCAACGAGCGTACTTGTATCAATCACTTTACATACATATTGAATGATTTATTTTATTTATCAATTCTTACGTAATATCCTTAGATAAAATTAACGAAGATAATTCATAACTCATAAATCCATTCTGCTGATGCAATGTAGGTATTTCTAAATTCGGATTTTCAGAGAACACGTTCCGCGGATGACGTTAAAGCTTTCAGGAATAGAGATGCAGAGTTAGTAGTCGATTATATTAACAAGGTACGGTTAATTGTGATCTACGCAACTCGCTTACTAATTAATATTATGTGACTGCTGACAAAGGCAGGGTAGTAACTCAAACTTCTACTTGTTGTTATTAATGGAAGTTGCTTGGAATTAATAATAGCTTTACCCGTTTTAATTCGTTTATGTCTATGGCTCTATAGATATGTAAATTAGTAAATTAGAGACAATTTGATGGCATCGGCTTTATTTAAAAATGAATTAGAGGAATGAGCAATAACGACTCTAAGCCGGAATTACGGATCTACAGGCTTGTAAAAATTACATAATCCTGCACATTCCAATAACCCCTTTAAATACTGTGCTTCAGTTTTAAAATAGATTTAGGAATATACTCGTATTTCATTTGCAGCAGAGAAAATTCTGATTTTACCCTTAACAAGTTAAATAGGTTATTGAACTGAACAATGACTTTACCAACATTTTGTATAGTCGTTATGACTGGAATAATATTGTGTAAATATTCAATCAACTAAACTGATTCTAATCAAGGTTTTACAACAGCTTAAAATAAATATTTAAAATTAAGTTCTACTGAAGTATAAAACACTATTTTAACGGTAATGCTTCTACAGGATTATTTTTTCCGATTACACCCGTATCTGTCGTTAAACAGCATTTAAAGTAAGATGAAATTGTTCTCAGTAATAATAGGACGAGAGGTCAAAATATTGCCGACAATAATTTTTGCGATTCAGATACGAGTTTCTGCGGCGACGAAAATAACGACGAGTGCTTGCACGAGTCGTTATTTTCTAAAGCAACAGAAACGAGACAATCTGAAGAGCAAAAATTGTCTGCAATATTTCGACCTAGAGTCCTATTCGTCTTGACAATTTAACTTTTCATTAAAAAATAGTTACAGAAAAAATTGTCGCTGAAATAAAGCTCCTCGAAATATTGTCACTACAATAATTGTTACAGAAAAAATTGTCGCTGAAATAAAGCTCCTGGAATTATTGTCGCTGAAATAAAGCTCCTCGAATTATTGTCACTAAAATAATCGTTCGATTGGTAGTTTATTTTTAAATTGAAGAATGCCATTGGTTGACAATGACACCAGTTAAATTGTCTTTAAAATATTTTTGAGACATTTAAAATACAAAAATACAAATTATGTTTAAAACCCATTAGCAAAAAAATTGCACTTGTGTTTCTGGAAAAGCTGTTATTACAAAGACAAGTAACCCGTTAGAGATTTGAACTATTTCTAGATATTTCCACGAGGAAATGTTAGCATAAATAACAATTTTTACTTTTCAATTGATATTTCCTTGTTGGGTATGCTATTCTTGATTATTTATTCTTGTACGGTGCCGGAAAATTCACCGCCAACAATTCACCGTCAACAATTCACCGCCAACAGTTCACCGAAACACAATTCACCGCCACGATAATTCATCGCGGCAGCAATTCACCGCTAGTATAATTCACCGCGACAAAAACTTAATTTATTTGGGAAGAATTTAAAAATTTAGAAACATACCAAAAATTTAGTTGAACTTGTTTCATTTAGTTACATAAAATAAAAATTAAAACATTTTATTAAAAAACTTTAATAAAAACCAGCAAATAATACAATTTAGAACATGTTGATATAGGAACATTATCAAATTTATATAGAAATATATGGAGTAAACTAGAATAATTCACCGCGACAATTCTTTTCTGTTGGGTAATCTATTTTTGCGAGTGATCATAAAATTAAATAGGCTTTTAATAGCTGTACTTAATAAGTACTAACTATAGCATCACTGCTTATGACAATTACTGAAAGTTATTTTTACAAACTACTTAATCCATTTTCAAGGAATCGAGGCATCAAGTTTAATTTAAAAAAATAATTCGTTTTTGTTGTGGTGAATAATGGCGGTGAATTATTGCGGCGGTTAATTTTTGTTGTGGTGAATTGCATTCCGGTGAACTGCTGGCGGTGAATTGCTGACGGTGAATTGTTGGCGGTGAATTTTCCTAGACCCATTCTTGTAATTTACTTTATGCAATGGCAATGTAATGTCGCATGCAAAATATATTACCTGAGGTATAGATGCTTATTTTCTATCATATTAATATAGAACGGTTTCGCTTTCTATCTAATACATCCATAAATGAAACTCTTGCTAATGATACCCATCTGAAAATTAGCTAGGGGGTTCAATATTTCCTAGAGTATACCAGTTAGCAATCGATTTTGCGTATTTTCTCGCATGAATTCAATCTACGTATATAAATAAACATATTTAGTGTTGGTTGCCATATGTTTTCGAACAACATAGCTGACACTGAAAGTCTGCACGATTTCAGTTAAATAGCTAGCTATAGAAAAATCACCAATGTACACATTGTCTTAGTTTTTTTTTTTGAAATATAGGAAATATGTAAGTACAACAAGGAAGCAGGATGAAAGATAAGGAAATGGGTTCAGGGAAAGAGAATTATGTACCCATGGATATTATGTAATAGTCTATTACTTTACAAGGGATGTAGGTAAGATTTACACTACTGAGGACCGTGCGCGAACGAGGGCAGCAAGGTGCGAGGTAGTGTAAATCTTACTACATCCTGTGTAAAGTACATAATTTTTTTCACTACCAATATTTCCTTATGTAAGTTATAGTAGCTTAGTTCGGGAGTTTGGGTCATTGTTACAGTGCTGTGGAAAATGCGTGAATACGATTGTGAGCTTTGTGCTTGTATTTTGATTAAAAATATAACGGGTGTTCATAAACAGTCGTCATCCCAGTTGCTTTGAAAAACAAAATGTTATATCTTTGATTAATTCGTGCAACACAATGAAACGTCATTGAGTACTGTCAAGCGCAGTTTTTCTCAATTATAATAGACATACGTTTTTGAAGTCAAAACCTACTGGGATGACGACTGTTTATGAACACCCGTTATAATAGTACGAGCGATAATGGTTTTTTTCATGTAAATCAAATGGCAAACATAGCATCTCGTCAGTTATAGTAAATGCGGGATGTAAGTTCACTTCTCTAGGGAAGTAAGTACTTTGTCATGGAAACTGTAACAATTTTTGTAAATGTTTCTTGCATCCCTCAAATCAGACAGTGTAAGGATCACTTGCAACGAAGGTAGTGAAGAATAGTATATTACTTTACAAGGGATGTAGGTAAGATTTACACTACCGAGGACCGTTTGATCAGCAGCAAGGTTCGAGGTAAATCTTCCTTCATCCTGTGTAAAGTACATAATTTTTTTCACTACCAATATTTCCTTTTGTAAAGTAAATGATAGGTAATTACCTGGAGTAAAATTATGACATTTTCTAAACTATAGTAGCCTTATAGCGCTGTGACGTTTTGTTTCACAGTTATAAACGCACTGTGAAAAATTATTGGAAAAAGTGCGTGAATACGATTGTAAATGCTGTTTTGTGATCTTTGTGCTTGTATTCTGATTAAAAATGGATAATAGTACGAACGACAATAGTTTTCTTCGTGTTAACCAAGTGGCAGACATGGCATCTTATCAGTTGTAATACATGCGGGATGTAAGTAATTCACTTCTCTAGGGAAGTAAGTACTTTGTCATAGAAACTGTAACAATTTTTGTAAATGTTTCCTACATACCTCAAATCAGACAGTGTAAGGAACACTTGCAAGGAAGGTAGTGAAGAAAATAAATTAAATTACATTTTATAATAACCATAGATACTTAAAATGCCCACCGTTCCCGTTATAGTACACTTCACCGCAAAATTAAGGGATCAGAAATAAAATTGCAATATTTTTTATCGTTGAAAATATTGTTATGAAGCTCATAGGCAATAAAGATAGCACTATTTATCGCTACATGTGCATATTTTAGGGAAATTCATAGCTTGAGGTACCACAAAAATGCTGCTTGATAACAAATACTGCAGATATCGCATAAGTCTTGTAATTAAAGGTTGTCTGTCAGGGTGTTCTAAACAATTGGTACAGTGATATAAATCAAAATAAATGGCAGCCGATGTCCATAGAAACTATCTTTCGTAGGTAGATGTATCTAAAGTGGTCACACTGCTCGAGAAAGGCTATACTCAGAGATAATTTGCTGCAAGGCTTTTAGTTGCCCAGTCAGTGATCTGCAGAGTGTCTCGGCGGTTTCGAATGACAGGTAATTATACCAGAGGACCTGGCCAAGGTCGTAAAAAGAAAACCACCATGCGTGAAGAACGGTATTTGGCCGTAACAGCGAGACGTGAAAGGTTCATCACTGCTCGATCACTGAAGAATGATCTACCGGAACAGCCATTAGCTGCGATACCGTATTGAGGAGACTACATGATGCTGGTATGAAGGCAAGACGTCCTGCAACCTGTCCAATTTTGACCCTCCTTCACCAGAGGCTACGTTTAACATTTGGTCATGATCGTTTGAACTGGAGAGATGAAGAATGGGCAGCAGTGTTGTTCACCGACGAGTCTAGATTTTCTCTAACCACCGATGATCGAAGTTATGTTATTTAATGGTTATTAACAGCCCGATCTTCATTGCGTATGAGTTTCATAACAATATTTTCAACGATAAAAAAAATATTGCACTTTTATTTCTGATCTCTTAATTTTGCGGTGAAGTGTATTTAACGATATAAGCCGATATTGAGCATATAACAGACGAGGATAAATTTTGTGGTCAAGGCCGATGCTAAGAAATTATCGGAGTTAGTTATAGGTAATATCCGCCGTATGTTGTTTAATCGTTTTCGTAATATCTAAAAAAGCTAGCCAATTCTGAGATACGCGATATAATATAAATAAAACCTACTACAAACGGAATTCAGGTTATTAATACGTAATTTAGTAGTGTAGCAACGGTTTGAACTAACAGTTACATTTTAACGGATGTGGCTGTTATAGCTGACATTTCAATCATGCAGACAGTACTGATATAATACAAAAAACTGTTCATTTATCTCTTATACCGCATTCTTGTTGCACCCATCACTATGCTTCCAAAAACAACTGAGTCAATTTGTACATCATGCTATAACATATTATGATCCAATACTGATAATATAAGTTATTACGGTTTATGCCCTATCGGCTATTGTAATGTTATTAATTTCATGTAAAATAAACGACTCTATCTCATATGGGTCGGGTTTCTACATCCTAGGAAGTATTATCTTGATTTACTATGAATGATTGGAAATACATTTGCTATCAACTTAAATATTGTGGTAATTTTTAATAAATTAATTGTAAACGCTTTGAACAATGCCTGTTTAATCACTTGGACCGCTACAATACTGAATATTTTAACTAATGAGGACCAAATTCAAATATGGCAATCCAACTTAACAATTCTGCAAAACAAATTCGCCGTTATGCGACAATTATCTGTGATTACGTAATTAAATTGTTGCCTAAGTGATAACAATAGCAGTAAGTAAATACGCGTCACAGACAAAAACGCACAAATGACGCGTCTCACGAAAGTACACAAAAAGCCGACTCCACTCGGAAATCACAAAATTAAATTTTTAAGGTAAACTTTCCTAATCATTTTGTTGCTTTTGCTATGAAAACTGTGACTTAACTCGAGCTCCCAGCAAGTTCCACAGTGCGTGGGCCTTTCTTTATCCATTGGCCTGCAGATACTAGTCGCTGATGACTTGCAGACGTTGCTCCACCGCTCCGAAACCGTCTTCAATTCAGCCGTTAACTCACACCTAGGGGTTCAACTGATTCCCACGACGGTTGCTGCCTACGTCTAGCTTACAGAGCTCCAATTGCACTGCTCGAACCTCGTACACAGCCTCCGAAAAAGCAGCTACCACTCGATGCATAAATTAAACCTTTATAAACCTCTGCAGAGGCGCTGCGAATTAATGCAATCTACTACAACGTACCTAAAAGATATAGAATTTATTTAAAATACACTGAATTGGGAAAAGGGTATTTATTTACGTATCAGTAATTATTTATTGGAGAACACCACTTCACAGTTTAGCTTTTTTCCCCCCATTGTTTATCTTCGATCTTACATTTTTATACATTATTTCCAAGCCTGATCTGATTACATTTTGTTATTCAAATGAAGGCTAACATTATTTTTAACACCGCTTTAGAAATTATTATCAAGGCCAATGTTATTTTATACAATTTGCAAAAATTAAACTAACACGTTTCTTGATCATTTTATAAAATAATATTTGAAGCCTGAAATGTTATACTTTGCTATTATAATCATAAAGGCTTAAAATGTGTTGATACAGCAGGGGGTTTGGTAAAGGGTAAAAGAAAAAGATATATAACAAAATCACCGCCGTTTAGACCAAGCACGTAATAAATGTAAAATCTCCTTGTTACTATTTTAGTGAAACGTAGAACAACAATATTTGCTGGTGTATCCTTTAAATAAGAATTCAATATGGTTGTAGATTATAATTTTCTTAATAACCTTGTAGATACTTACTGTTTTTTACGTTTCAAAGACGCCTACGACATTGTTGAAAAATATATTTTATCTACATATATATAACAACAAAAAAGCCGCATAGCGCAGTTGGGTAAGCGCTAGGCTTACATTAAGCAAATCCTCGGTTCGCAGCCTTGGCAATTGGAATTAGGCTCGGTGATACCATTAACAGTTGTGCACCACATTAACTGTGCTCTACTCAGAACCACAACATAAGAGATAGAACAAGGTCAACACATCACGAAGACACACACCGCACACAATGGTTGTTGAGCAAGCACAAAAGTCGCGCTCCAACTATGTATCTCGAATCCGGAGAAAGTTGAACATTGTACCCCCAGATGCTAGTGTATGAAGCACCAGCTTCTACACAGCAACGCAAATAAGGTTACAGATAATACATACATACATATAACAACAGCAATTCTAATTATGTGTGAAGCGTTAAAGTGCATTTGTTTTTACAAATGCACTATTGTTACAATTTTCGGTGTCTTCCTGTACGTACTTAACCATTTTTCTTGTATACATTATATTTAAAGTTACATTTGTCTTTCTGATATTCACTTTATACATCTCTGGCGGTGTCCTTTTTTGTTGAATTGTCTGCGGTCATTCTTCAGGAATTTCTTGATTTTTATTTTATGCTCTTCATTTAAAATGTTGTTAGCCGAATTTTGGGTGACGGATAGTACTCTTCTACGATCCCGGTAGAGGATAGGCTGCTACAGGGTTGGCAACCCTGCCCTACGTTAGCTACTCGTTTTTCTTTCACCTCCCATACCTCGGGAGATACCAGGTCACACACTCCAATCCCACCTCTTCAAACTACCTCCCTACTTATCCCCAACCACTTGCCAACCTGTTTATGGCCAGCCTGGCAAGTTACAAATAGCCAAAACCTCCTTCAGATGAGAAAAACGACCTCCGAAAAGTATTCCTAGGTGGGTCAAACAAATAAGTGTTCGGGATCCCACACCGCTGCTGCGGTCTGCCCCAAGGAATATGGGGAGGGCAAGAGTTCGTTGAGAAGAAAAACAAAACATACACGTCTAAAAACATTTAAAATTGCAACCTACAATGTAAGAACACTCCTGTCCGAAGATAAATTCACAGAAATGGAACTAGAACTGACGAACATAAAATGGGACGTGATTGGAATGAGTGAAGTCAGAAGGCATGGAGAAAATTTGGTGACACTTAAATCTGGCCATACATTCTACCATATCGGTCACGAAAATAAATCAAGTCATCGAATAAGGTTCTTCATAAACAAGAATACAAGCAACATCTACCAGAGTGGCTTACCTCATCATAAAACTAAATACTCGGCACACCTTAAAAATAATCCAAGTATACGTACCCACCTCAGAACACAACGAAATCGATAAAAACAGGGGACAAATTGTGGTTGATTGATGATGATGATGATAGCCGAATTACTGCAGATTTATTTATCGTCATACTTCTAAGCTGAATCTATCTCACTCTCATCAAATTCACTGGAAAAAAGGGCATGAGTATGTTGCGACTGAGGAAAATTATCATCTGTAGTAAATTCCGAAAAAAACAACTATTAAACGTTTTGAACCAACTTAATTTCGAATTCTCTCTCCCTTCCTTATTATTTGCCACCATTATTCTCTCTACTGTGCTCTGTCCTTCCAATTTAGGGTATTAAGTATTTTTTGTGTATCTTCTTCTATGTTACCGACTCGACTTTATCTTGGTCATCCTCTTGTTCTCCTTCCGTTAATGTTTCCTTCATATATCATGTGTCCAAAAATAAATTACATAAGGGTTGGCTATGGAAAGCAGAACTAATGTCGACAGCAAGCCTTAGAGACAGCAAACTTTAGAGTTTCCATAGAGGATTATAATATAAACTTATAACAACAACAGCAATGACAGTTAATGAATTCTAAAGTTTGTTCTTTATATTATTTTTAGTTTCCTTGGTCAACCTTTATGTAATTTATTTTTGAGCACACGGTACTTTTCTCGGTATTTTGTTGCCATCGGTTCTCTTTACATGACCGGCTCATTTCAGTCTTAGCCATTTTGCAGACTCAAATTCAAATTTGCCTTCATTTATAGCTCAATATTATAACGTATTCTTAAGCACTGCACTGGCCCAATAATTATTCGTAATATCCTTTTTTCAAAGTGTAGTAGCGTTTGATCTTCCCCCGTTGTTTTTGTCCATGTGTGACATATGCATGTTACGACTGGTCTAATTGGTGATTTGTGTGTTTTTTTTATCTTGTTACATATGAAGCTCGGAAGATCTGTAATAGTAAACAATATGTCTTATTATCAGCTATAAGTTGTACTTGAATTTCTTGTTTAATTTTCATTTAACTATTATACTTAAGATGATCACCCATTTCGAAATTTTTGTTCTCTACCGTAGAGTTCTACCCCATCCAATTGTTGGTCTTACTACTAGTATCTTTGTTTTCTGTTCATTGATCTGTAATCGTACTCTTTGTGCTTGTGTTTCTATTTTCCTGTAGATTCCTTTAATTTCTCTTTTAGATCTCGTTGCCACATTAAGCTCAACTAAGTGCTCTCCTCTTGTCCAAACATGTATTTTCTTTAATAACACAAATTAAACGTAAAATAAAAACCCGTAGCTAATACGAACTTTTTTTAACACACGTTTTGAGGTTGTTTCCGTAAGATAGAGGCTTCTCAACCACTGACAACAGGCCGGGTGTAAAAGAAATACTCGTTTTTACCACAAGCTGTAGATTGAGATTTCAAAACGATATGATCAGTAATCCTTTTGTGTAAGAATTGGTGTTCAAACCCATTTCATATGACACCCTCGATATAAAGCAACTTCTCTCTGAAGTACAGGAATATATTAAATATCTTCATACCAAAAAATAATATTTATTACTGAAGTATATTGCAATTCAACTAAAGTTTATAACTAAAGGAATAGTTTACTAGATCAGAATGGCATTTCCATTCTTTGTCCAACACAGGAACACATAGAAAGCATATCCGGAGATATATCTAGTATTTAATTTCCGTTTTCCCTCTTGTTTTCAAAACAAAATATTCTACTTTAGAACGGTAAGTATTGTCTAATTATTTAGATTTCAAAATAAAATGGGCATATGAAATTGTATTGATTAGAAATCGATTATGTTATCAGCATGTTTTCAGCATACCTTTATCTGGTAGTTGTATTAGTAGTCGGATTAATTATTTAAATTAAAACGCCATTTTATATGCAACACTCATAAATATATCTAATTTGACATAATTGAACATTTTACTAAAATATACCGAGGGTGGTTAGTGAAAGTGTAAAGATCTTAAAACCCCTTATAATCAGTTCATACCTTGAATTTACTAAACAAGCTTGACACAACTTAAAAATGATTATGAAACACAAATGCCCTTAGTGTTTGTTTAACTATTCTGCGAAAGTACAAGAATTTTGCAATAAAATGGAACCTCTGTTGTTGAAAATATATAGGCAGTTTGGTACAATTACATGTAGGTGTAACCCAGATCAGCATTTGCTGCACCTACAGTCAAACCCAGGCTAACACATCTCCATACCCAAATGTTAGGTCACAAAATAAATTGCTATCCGGGATAAAGATATACTAAGCCTTACGAAAACAAATAGTTGGTGAAATAAAGGAAACTCTAGGGAGCCTAAAATAAATCACGATAAATGTGATTTAATTATGTTTTGGGAGAGCATGCAGACATTAGACGCATAGAAATCCCTTAAAAAAGGTAAATCATGTGGAAACTACTTCAGCGACACCTTTTCCAGGTTATATCGTTTAATTTTCGTGCGACAAGCATAATTGGTTTAGCTATAAAATTTCGGTTATGTGTACGCAAACAGTTCTCTTAATTATAATTTGCAATATCTTATACTAACAAAAAAATCTGCAGGAGCGTGATTTATCAGGTTCGCTGAGCATGAATCTGTCTCGTCCTACAAAAAATTAAATGGGAGTTTGGGGTCGGCTTATTAAATTGTTATCTAAATTAAGCAGATTATCTTCCCTTCGCAATCGTGAATAATTTTTTAACTGTGTTACATTCCTGGATTACAAACGTGCCCTCTCACGTATTCAGTAATTTAGAAAATTTATGTGTTCGTAAATATATATGTCACTTATGAATTTCCGACGTCCTTTAATAAAATGATTAGTATGTAATTTTTGATACTCATTGTTTTAGATTATAGACCGTAAAGTTTTGTACTTCGTAAAATAGGGTATAGGTTGTAATCATGATTTTTCTCGAACTCGAGATATTTGCGAAAACATCCATTTTCGTGCCTTCAAATTCAGAAAGCGAAGCGATGTCTGTCTGTGAGCCTGTGTCCTCTCTACAACACCGATTGTTTAATCTTTCTTTCCCAGCCCTAAGTCGTCCACTGCTGGTTATAGGCCTCCCTCATGCCCCTCCATCTACTTCTATCCTGTGCGATCTGGATCCAATTTCCTGAAACTCTTTTTACATCATCGGCCCAGCTCGTTGGTGGTCTACCTCTACTTCTGAGTGCGTCTTGTCTGGGTCTCCATTCTATCATTCGTTTTGTCCATCATTCATCTTTCAATCTCGCCACGTGCCCCGCCCAATTCCATTTCAGCTCTACTATTCTCGACACAGCATCCTTGACCTTTGTTCGCTGCCTAATAGTAACGTTAGGTATTTTGTTCCTTAGTGTTATTCCTAACATTGACCTTTCCATTGCTGCTTGTGTTACTCTAATTTTCTGTATGGTTTTCTTGGTTAATGTTAATGTTTCGGCTCCATAAGTGAGGACCAGCTTTCCGTAGCCTGCCCATGTTAGATTTATTCTCCTCTTAAGCTCGTGGGTTTGATTACCTCTCCCGATGTTAACTCACGTCTCAGGTATTTGTATGAGTATACTTGTTCGATCTTCATATCATCTACCCAAATGTTGTCGCCGAGGACAAGGTTTGTCATATATTTTGTTTTTGAGTAATTTGTAGCAAGTCCAACTTCCATTGAGGCAGCTTTAAGTTCCTGTAGCATTTTGATTGCTTCTTCTATTTTATCTGTGATCAGGACGAGATCGTCCGCAAATCTTAGATGGTTTAGTAGTACACCGTTGATGTTGATTCCACACTGTTCCCAATTTAGGTTTTTATACATATATTCTAAGTGTGTCGTAAATAATTTAGGGGATATGACGTCTCCCTGTCTTACCCCTTTTTCTATTGGAAATGTATTGTGTCTTCGTGTAATCTTACTGATGCGGTTGCGTGGTTATATATGTATGAGTCTATTCGGCATTGCGAGAGGGCATGGAAGAGTTTTTGTTGATTTATCGATTCAAATGCCTTTTCATAGTCCACGAATATCAGGATTAGAGGCTTGTTATATTCTACACATTTCTCAATTAGTAATTTAAGTACTGTTAGATGGTCCATCGTGCTAAGCCCTGCTCTAAATTCAGCTTGTTCCCTTGGTTGGTAAAGGTCCAGTCAAAGAAAAAAAACTGTTGAATCAATCGGCCTCAAAATTTGAATTCTCATTTTTAAAATCATTTCGGAGATCTCAATGATTTCTGGTAAAAATCGACCAACATCTTCTGAAAACGAACAATACTACTTCAGTCAATCCTTTTCTGCATTACACGATTTTTTACGGGTACCTGAAAAAAATTTGTCAGTAGAGGTTAGCTACAGCATAAAATATAAATACTTCAGGCTATTCATAAATTAGATGATGGATGACTAAAGCTAGGATAGTTGGGCAAAATAAAGCCTCAAAAAATGCATGCAAAAAGGTGAAATAAAAGATTTAAAAAAGCATTAAAAAGGCAAAAATCATGTAAAAAGTCTGGTGTGATACACGGCACACAACTTCCTTTTACAGTGATCTTATAATTAGCCAAAAATTAGATTATAATTTTTAAGCATTTGTCAAAAATTTTAAAAATTACAAATTCTACAAAAACGGTACAAAATAGAGTGTTAGTTCAACAGACAAATTTCCTCTAAAATGTTAAGGTAAACTCAAAAATGTAATAATATACCCGGTGTTCTATTTAATATAGGAGTTAATTAAACAAATTTGAAAAAATACAAAAGAAACCCATCGTAGAGGTATTCAACTGCAAAATCACCTATCTCACATCAGTACACATTAAAATTGTAATAAAAATGTAAAGTTTGAAAAAAATCGTTAGAGCCGTTTTTGAAAAAGTCGAAAAAAGTGAAATCGCAAGAGTAAACACCATACTTCCGGTTATGCGATTTTCTTCAAAAGCTTGCTGTCGCATCTAGATAGTACACAAAACTTATATATGAAGTTTCAACACTATACCTACTTTCGTTTTTTAGATATTTTGTTCACAGGCGGACGGGCGGACGGTTGGACGGACACACAGACCAATGAACGAAATATGTTTTTTGGGTTCAGGGGACTCTAAAACGTGAAGATCTGTTGAAAACTCAATTTCAAATTTTGGGGTGAATCCAATACTTACTTTATCGTAAAAGGAAGTAAAAATGCAAACATGAAAAAAAGACAAAATTAAAAGAATCGTTTAACTGAGAAATACAGTCGATGCACTCCACAAATCACAATGTTAACACGTTCGAAAATTGTGACAAACTGGCTGATTCAGTAGAAAAGTTTCTCCTGACAATACTGGTCCCCTCATTAAAATTAATCTCAAGAAAATAATCCTTCTGAGAAATTTTTAGTAGTAACAATAAAGGGCAAAACCTCTACCTTTAAGTGCTTGGGAATAATACTTTCTACAATTTATTTCAGAAATTTAAAATGTGAATTTCTCTTGGAAAATTGCTAGTACAAATTTCTTTTAAACTGAAAATGTAAGAACTAAATTTCTTAATATACCATAAAAGGCACGGAAAGGCAAGAAAAATAGAAAATTCCTCAAAAGGCAGAATCCTAAAAAAGACGAAAAAAGGCAAAAGAGCCAAGATAAAACTTGCGTTTTTGAATTTTATGTATTCCAAAACGGATTTTAAATTGGGTCTAATAATGACATTTCAGAATAAGATTTACATTTGATCCCTGCCTCTAGCATCACCATTCGTGATAGAGATGGATATATTAGATCTCAATGAACGGAGAGTGAAGAAATACACCATAAGTAATATCCATCGATTAAAACTAATATCTGCTACGGAATATTCACATACAATGGGATGTCTGATGAATTTCTTCTTTCGAGATTTGCAATAAAACAAAAAGTCTGTAAAGGGCTTTACTCAGAATTTTCCTTGCAAGTAACCGTTGTGACACTAAACGATTTTCAAAATCAAAAGAAAATATGGGTACAATTATCTTCCGGTTCGTAATAATACTGAAACAATAAAAGCAAACACTTGCTAATGCAAATTATATCAATTTTCAAATATAAAAAACATTACCGGCGATGGGATCTGTATTTCACCCCTGCAAACAAGCCCTCAAATGCGATATTCATAATCATCGTGGCAGCTCGAAGTAAAGCACGCGTTTGTTGCCTCGCCCACCGAGGACGCCTACGATCGGTGAGATGCGGCTGCCTTAAATAGAACGTATTTATGCTTGACCTTTATTTTATTTTTAGAACATTTATCTTGTTGTTCTCTGCATGATGTCATTTTGGCAGTGTACCTGTTGGTTCTCATTTCGTCAACGATCAAGTCTGAGCTATTGTGGAAATTGTCACGTTTACCTGAAACAAAAATAAACAACAATATATTTTTTGAAGGGGTTCATCCTGTATATAACACTACATTAATAAACGTCTATTTACCAACAGAAGACACACCGAAAGAAATAAAAGATGACTTCTACGACAAACTAAGTAAAACATATCAAAAAGTAAATAAGCATGATGAGATAATTGCACTAGAGGATTTTAATGGACAAATTGGCAAGGAAATGAAAAATGAAGAAAGTGCAGGGAAACACACACTACACAACAGTACAAATCAAAATGGAGAAAGAGTTGTTAACTTCGCTGCCGAAAATGATATGGTAGTAAGCAGCACAATGTTCCTCCATAAGGAAATACATCTTGGAACATGGAAAATGCTAGGAGATAGGACAGTAAATCAGATAGATCACACAATAACAAACAAAAGGCGAGCAACTTCAATACAAGACGTAAGAACACTCAGAGGTGCAAACTGCGACTCAGATCACTTTCTCGTTAGAGCGTAAATAAGACAAATAACTACAGCTGTCAGTACTAATAAGAGAGAAGAGATACGAAAATGGAATGTAGAAGAGTTACAACAACAAGATAATCAAATAGAATTCAAAGAGAAAATTGAAGACGAACTAGAAAAACACCGACAGAAAGAAACAATAGAGGAAGAATGGAATATACTAAAACAAGCAATAATCACTGGAGCAGGAAATACAATTGGAACCAAAAAAAAAAAAATCAAGAGTGGTTTAATGAAGAATGCAGAAAAACAATAGAAAGTGAGAACCTGGCAAGAGAAAAATACCTGCAAAGAAGTAGAAAAAATTCACTAAACGCGTATAAAAATAAACGAAAAACAGCTAATAAGATGTGCAGAAATTAAAAACGCAGTATGTTGAAGGAACAAATAGAAGAACTAGAACATCAAAACACAAATAAGGATTACCAAAAATCGTACAGAGAGGTTAAAAACTAACAAAGCTTCAAAACCCAGTACAACTATCTTGTATGAATAAAAGAGAATAATGCTAGTAGAAGAACAAGACATACTGAACAGATAGAGGAAATATTTTGATGAACTCTCTACAAACACAGGAGAACTACCAGAAGCGTGTGAAACCTTATATCAAACTGTTGATCAAGAAGTGTTGGAACCAAGCTGTGAAGAAGTTATGGAAGTGATAATGAAGTTCAAAAATAACAAAGCACAAGGAAAAGACACAATAATGGCAGAAATTCTAAAGCACGCTTGAGAAGAAAAAATATCGAAGAGACTACACCAGCTAATCATCAAAGTATGGTCTGCAGAATAAGTGCCTAACGAATGGAAACTAGAAGTGATTCACCCGATACCAGAAAAAGGTGATAAAAGAATTTTCAGCAACTACAGAGACATAACGCTGTTGAAAGTATCCTATAAAATACTCCCAGTATGCTGTACTGTACTGCACTTCGCAGAACAATCACTAGGAGACTAGCAGTGAGGATGTAGACCAAACCGATCCACTAATGACCAAATACATCTCATGATACAGCTATTTGAAAAATGCTCTGAACACAACATATACATATACAACATATTTAGCGACTTCAAACAAGCGTTTTACAGCATTCACAAAAAATAAACCTTAAAGCTTCGACTACCTTCTCTAGGAGTACCAATATAGCTCGTTAATTTGGCTAAGATGACTATAGAGGAATCAGGTGTAAGTACAAAACAACAACTCTATGCATACGCAGACGATATTGTTATATCCAGCAATAGTAAGACAGCACTCCAAACAACATACACTAATCTACAAAACGAAGTAAAAAGAATAGGATTAAAGGTTAACATAAATAAAACTAAATACATAAGAAACACCAGAGTGCAGACTAATCAGAACGATATAGAAATAGAAGGAAATACGTTTGAAGAGGTGAATAGTTTCGTTTACCTGGGGTCAAAAGTACACAACAAGAATGATAGGAGCGAAGAAATAAAAACAAGATGTTTAGCTGGAGCAAGGAGCATATGCATGGATAAGAAATTATTACCATCACAATTAATAAGCAGAAACACGAAACTTAAACTATATCACACCCTGATACGACCAATAGTCACATACGCTTGCGAGACATGGGTCCTCACAAAACCAGCTGAAAACCGACTAACAATATTTGAAAGAAGAATGTTACGTAATATTTTCGGCCCGATCATCATCATCATCAACTTCAGCGTTCATTACTCCATTTCTGGATATACGCCTCTCCTGCTTCATGCCATTCTTGGTGGTTATGGGTTTTACGCGTCTATTGTTTTCCAGCATGTTTTTGTATATCATCTCTCCACCTGGATCGTGGCCTGCCTGGGTTACGTTTCCCTATTCTCGGCCTCCACTCCGTGATCTTCTTTGCCCATCTTTCATCCGGTAATCTCATGACGTGCCCCGCCCATTGCCACTTAAGCTTCGCAATTCTCTGTATGACGTTGTCGACCCTTGTCTTGTTTCTGATCCATTCATTTCGTTTCATGTCTTGTAGGCGTATTCCCAGCATAGATCTTCCTTTGGGTGACTTGCAATTTATGTCTTCTTGTTTCAGTGAGCGGCCATGTCTAAGATGCATACGTGAGTATTGGGAGTATGCATTAATTGAAGATTCTGGTCTTTAGGTGTTGTGGGAAACTTGATCTGTCTTAGCTTCCCGTATGCAGCCCACCCTAGCTGGATCCGTCTTTCTACCTCTTTCACTTGACAGTCACCTGAGAGTGATATTCGTTGTCCCAGATATACATATTCCTCGACGATTTCTATTTTTTCATCACCTTCAATTTCAATTGGGATTATGTCTTCTCTATTTGGCATTACTTTAGTTTTGTTGATGTTCATTTTCAGTCCTATAGTACCAGCAGCTTCTCTTAGATCTTTAGTCATTTGCTTTAATCTTTCATGTTATCAGATATAAGCACGATGTCGTCCCGATTCGGGCCGATACAAGAACAAAACGGAACATAGCGATATATAATGAACCACGAATTAAATGCACTCGTATAAGGTGGGAATATAGTGGGGTTCGTCAAATTACAAAGAATTAAATGGCTGGGCCACAGACAAATATTGAAAAACTAATTCTATCTATTTGGAACAGTAATTTTCCCACGTTTCTCTTGGATTCTTCAGTAATACACGAAACACAAAACGTAACAACGAAAAAGTATCTCATAATTTTCACTTCACCGTTAATTTTCTATTATTAACTATTTTCTATAATTTGTTATGATAAATGTAATCGCAGCACTAGAGGGGTATATGAGGAATTCATTTGAGAAACAGTTCAAAAGTTGTAAGGCTAAATTTAGATAGCAGAAAAATGCTGAAAAATATTTTATCTACGACCACTACTAAAAGTAGGCCTTTTAGCGCTAGCTTGTTTCACTAAAAGTGACGTTTTATAGTTTACCGTGGTTAAAGAAATCAGCTGTTTACTTTTAGCTCTAGTGTTAAAAGTGAAGTGAGGATATAAAACTACAATTTCGAACTGGGAGTGAAGTTGTAAAGTTATTCTAGTTGCTTCTTGCGTTACAGGTAAAGTGTTTTTGAAATAATTAAAGCGTTATGTAATGAATACACTCAGATGTGGAGTATTAATAATTACATTTCGTAACTGACCTTGACAGCACTGGCTTGGCAAACGTTCGCCCGCGCGTGGCCTACTGTTTATTATGACATAAACTAAAAGTGTCGCAGATGCAAACCTTTGTTAAATCGATATTTATGGATTAATAACGGTAAAATTAAGGTCGTAGATAAAATATTGTATGCAACGCGTGCTAAAAGTCGTTTATGCACGAGACGTGTTATGAAACTCAGCCTTCGGCTTCGTTTCATAATTTTCATGTCTCGTGCATAAACGTCGACTTTTAGCACTTGTTGCATAAATAGCTATTTTCTACGGTCACCTTTAAAACTGACTATTAAGCGCTCACTGTCAATGCGAAAAGTTAGCGATTCACACATTTTTTCCCTAGTAACCATTTTAGCATCGCAACCACGTAAACAATGTCTTAATGAAATAATCGCGTCACTTCATTTTATTTTACGCATCGCCATGGCTAACCTGATTATTAATTTAATTCGTCATTTTTTGGAACTGGCTAAAATTATTGACAATAATTGCATCACGGTGCGTCCATCATCACCCAACAGATTTACTGAGTTTGCGAGTTTTTGTGAAGTTGAAGATGGAATCTGAAAGTAATTGCACCCCGCCTGAAGTATTTGAAGCGACCCAGACAGCAACCAACGAGCGTTGTTGCCGGCCAAATCGCGCGGCCTTTATGAACGGCGGTACAACGACTTCATCAAATGGTGTGTATCGAAATTTCAATTATTTAACAATTTTGTTATTTATTTAGGACCGTAGAAAAAATTTTGTATGTATTTCGAGTGTAAAGAGCCATTTTGGTATTCGGTTGCTTTTTCGCGCCTCGCTACCGCTCGGCACGAAACTCGCATCCTCATACCAAAATGGCTCTCTTTACACACTAAATACATAAATATCTATTATCTACGACAGTGTGTAAAATTTATTGATTTTTAGTTGGCAGTTTTAAGTTTGTAAAACGACTGTTTAATAACATGTTTTCATTAGTTTACGTCGTTAATAGCAACGTGCTTAAAAAAATTCATTAGGCACGTAGTTAGTAGTAACGTGTTTTAAAGATTTTAAAACGCTCAACATTAGGACCAGTTGCTAGTAATTCTAATTTACATGTAAATATTTTTTATATTTACCGTATTTTTTAGATTCTATCGTAGATAAAATATTGTACCATACACATGCGTAAAGCATCTTTAGTCAGTCGTGGGGGTTAAAACGATCGCTCACTCGCGTTTTAACTCTGCCCCACTCGTGCCTAAAGAGTAGTTTTACGCACTTGTATCGTAAAGTGTGTAAAATTGACTTTTAGTTGGCAGTTTTAAGTTTGTAAAGCGACTGTTTAATAACATGTTTTCATTAGTTCACGTCGTCAGTAGCAACGTGTTTTAAAATCTTTAACCACGCAAAATTAAGACCGGTTGCTGTTAATCCTAATTTACATTTAAAATATTTTTTTATATTTACCGAGTTTTCTAGACTCTATCGTAGATAAAATATTGTACGATATACATGCGTAGATCATCTCTAGTCACTCGCGGGGCTTGAAATGCTCGTTCACTCGCTTTGCCCCACTCGTGACTAAAGACTAGCTTTACGCACTTGTATCGTAAATTACCAATAAACCTAGGTTTTAAGAATCTAACATTACCACAAACAAAAGTCAATGTCCCTTGAAGGAGAGAAACGGTAAAGAAAGGTCTGAATTGACAAGGTTGACCAAATGCTACCGTTATACTGGTGATCAATATATAGTATGAGTAGCTGACCCGGCAAACGTTGTTATGCCCAAAAATTATTTGTCTCTGAAACTCCGTTTCACCACTATACGTTTTCAATTTTATGTCATGTCCACCGTCTTGAACTTAAAAATAAATGCCATTTTCGAAATGAACGTCCCAAAAAACCTCAATAACGACACCCATATTTATTTTTAGACTTATTTGCCCCATTTCACCCCCTTTGGGGTTTATTTTCAGAAAATGAGGAAATACGTGTTTGCTTATTTGTTTTTAGGAGTGCTCCTAAGAAGTTTCAAGTTGAAATGTCTATTTAATATTATTGTTCCATACAAGATTGAAACCCTCATTTTACCCCTTTAGGGGTTGAATTTCGAAATATCCTTACTCATTCCTTGTATACATCATAAAGGGAACCTCTGTGCAAAATTTCAGATTTCTAGGTCCAAAAGTTTGGGCTGGGCATTGATGAGTCAGTGAGTGAGTCAGGACTTTTCTTTATTTATATATAAGATATCATAAACGACTTTCATTTAGTATGGTCATTGAATACTTCCTAATTTATGGATGCAACTATAACTCACATAAAACGTAAATATCAAGTTTGACATTTAAGTATAAATATAGTTGCATTCATAAATTAGGAAGTATTCCATGGCTATACTAGATGAGAATAATTTTTGATCATACTTTATAACAGTTGAAGCGTTAAGTCGTTAGGACTCCACGGTTGCCAAACCGAATTGGGGAATTGCAGTGAAACCGGCACAAGATTTTTATGGCCGTCGAAGTTACTGGAGTTTTAACCTAGATTTTTTGGTTCAGAACTAGCTGGTACCTCTGAGACACCTTCATATATAACAATACGACCTAGAAAACTATCAGGCACATCTAACACTCATACTGTTATTGAAAATAGTAATTTACCGACTAGCACTAAAGTTATAGTTCTGTCATCCAGCGACGCAGGTTTGCAACTGTATAATGGAGACAACCAAACAATACGAGAACGCATGAACAGATGATTCTAGACATCGTGCAAAAGAAACAGTTAATGTGGTATGGACGTTTAAGAACAACGAGAGATGCACGATGTCCAAAGCGGATATAGTTATAATTGGACTCTTTGGCAGAAATGGAAGATAGGACGACCACGGATCAGACGAAAAAACAAGAATGAGAAAGGGATGAGATTAATTATACATAATGTTGTCTTCTACACTCGTACGCTACGCTGTAGATAAAGTTATCTGAACTTTTTTTCGCTCTGAAGCTTGGTATGCGTCAGAATACCTCTCAGAGTCTGTATGGATTTGAAAACAGTTCTTATGCTGAATCTGATTTCCATTCTTGGTAGTTTGTTGGACATTCCTTGGATGTGTGTTGTTACGGCCGTGGTCGTCGGTTCTTTTTTATCATCCTTTGCCGGTGCCGTATTGCTGTCCATTTTTTCTAATGTTGGGTTTAGACTTATTTTGGGTAGTCATTAACTTCCAGCGTTTCTGTGATTATCACAGTTTACCGTCTAACGTTTTATTCCTTCGAGTTATGGTTTAGGTTCGACTGTATAGGTATTTCCGTATGCCACGTTTCAAGCTATCGAAAACCCACCCTTACTGGAAGACGCTACGATACTATCCATCTCAAACACCTAACAAACACATTAAGGCATTCCTTTCTTAAAAATTTTACTGCGCCATCGTCGCTGAAGAACCGTTATAATGACCAAAAAAAAATCAGTAGCAACAAGAAGTTGCTTACATTTAGAAAGTTGTTCTCTGAATGTCATTTTTTGGCAGTGGTCTATTATAATATGTTTTATCGGACTTTTTCCACTGTCTAGGGTGTATATCACACAACGTTTCGGAAGTTTTGATCTACCCCCGTCTTCAGGTGTTCCTGAATATTGTACGTTTTTCTACATAAACTCGTGTCTCCCCCGGGGTTTGAACCGGGGACCGCTGATCGCTGTGATTACTATTCTGCCACTCTTACCACTAGGCCACCAGCGCGGTTATATATTTTAGTTGTAAAATTATATATATATATATATATATATCTTACCTCTGGTGGCCTAGTGGTAAGAGTGGCAGACTAGTAATCACAGCGATCAGCGGTCCCGGGTTCAAACCCCGGGGGAGGCACGAGTTTACGTAAAAAAACGTACAATATCAGTCCTTCTCAGGACTAACCAGGTACACCTGAAGACGGGAGTAGATCAAAAAACTCCCGAAACGTTGTGTGATATACACCTTAGACAGTGTAAAAAGTCCGATAAAGCCTATAGACTGGAAAGCTTGATGGAATACATGTTCGAAAGGATGAACACCAGGGTGAATAGAATCTCATAATTAGTTCCCATAGCAATACAGTAAAGACTGCAATTTGGAACGTTAATAGACTAACCCAACATAGTTTTGAAGTATCCGTTTTCCTCAAAAAGCATGATATTGACATCGTGTTGATATCAGAGGGTCATTGTCATAACAATTTTTACCTACGCATTTATACCTACACAATATGACACCAAAAACCTTGGAAATACATCACCTGGTGACATTTCTATCTGTATTAAGAGCTTGATAAACGATCTTGAAATTGATAACTTTTAAACTGAGTAGATTTTAACATACGAGAATGATACCCATGAGTCCATAACTGCCACCTCGATCAATTGTCTCCTGATATATAAAATTGAAGAGGACACGTTTACAGAATTCTTTGTTATCTTTTGCAACAAATTTTTAGCCTAAGGCGATTATATCACTAAATATCATAGACATAGGTTCCGACTAATAACACTCAAAACACATTAACTAGATAAATAAAAACAAGTTAATCCCGCTAATCTACAGGTAAGCCCAGGTAATACCCAAATAATTGGAAAAAATCAACTACTAGGTATATTTTTATGTTGCAGACAAATACAAGTAATATCAATCATCTTATTCTTGTTCTTCCTTGATTTAATAATTTGTTTAGTTTTTATTGTTGTGTTAAGCTCCTTGAGATGCGGAGGTCCAACTTTCGTATAAGTGGCCCATTTTTCCCTGTGATCTGCTTTCATTTTATCAACATGATTCCTCCAAGGTCCGCGTCTCTTCCTTACAGAGCTTACCACATCTTGTACTTTAAGTCCCGTTCGTATTGATGAGCTTCTCACTTGACTCCTTAAGCGTACTCCATTACTAGTTCTTAACGTTTTCATTTTTGTAGTTCTCTGTATGTAAATCCCTACCATGTCTTTATACGGTACTTATTATTCTTATTGAGACGTTCTGTGTCTTAAACGTTGTTCAATCTTATGCTCTTCGACTGGGTATTGATAGTATGTCAGGTAGTTATACAGATACTGTCGGAAGCATGTGTGAGGTCAACTAGACCGAGGTACAAATGTTGATTAAATTCTAATGGCTTTTCGATTATCTGGCAAAGGATAAATGTTGCATTGATTTATTTTTCATAAAACCGCACTTATTTCAACTATGATTTTTGTTAGTTATTCACTTGCAGAGTTTAATAGACTTATTGCTGTATAGGTCTCGGGGTAGTTCTTAATTTCTATTTAAAAAATCGTACCATTATGGTTTCCCTGTATTCTTCGGTTATTCTTGGAGTTAAAATAATTTTTTGAAATAGTGTCCTTATTGGTTTTTCCAATTATTATTATACCATATCACTAGTTTGGATTTAGAGAGCAGTAGGTAACCATCGAACAGATACATCAGGTAAGTTAAGTTCTTAATTAATTAGAGAGCAAGCAATATTACTCAGTACTCTTTCTGGCTATTCGCTAAACCTTTGATAAGGCACGGCTAGGCAAATTTGACCAAAAACTGCCTGTTACATATTATCAGGCCGTATTATCCTACTTATCTGTGAGATACTTTAGAGTCAAACATCAATGAAAAATGTTAAGACTTGTATCTCGTCAATCTGCAGTACCGCAGAATAGTTACCTGGGTCCCATGCTACAGGTTATGTACACAGCAGATATACCCGAGAGCCCTAATACTATCATCGCTACATTTTCTGGTGAAATGGCCATCATGGCAATGTACCAGCATGCGCATCAGGAAAACGAAAATGTACTCTGGGCATTGTGCAATATTAGCTTAAACCCTGACCAATCAAACCAAGTGAGGCTAATTCCACTCAAGTTACGTTTACTTTGCATAGAGAAATATATCATATTGTAACTTTAGATCAGAAGGAATATCCATAATGCGATTGTATTGGCATCTCGGAATGAATAGTGAAAGAAACATATCTTTGCAAAACGAAATATACGGTACCCTCCACCCAAGAAAAGCGGCCTTCCGTGCTTTCCAAAAATACTTCGATACTCAGCATCACTCCGTTTCGCTAATACAATGAAATGCTATGTATCAGTTATTTATAAAAAAAAAAACAAACAAAATTTTTTTTGCCGACGACCATAGCTCAAAAGTTTTTTTTTTTTAGCCTTTATTTTGTTTACAATCTGCTCGGATGAGCAATAGGTAAATTTGGTAATTATAATTAATTAGTTACAAATTCAAGCATGTTAGAGGTCTTCCCATTGGAAGTCTCCTTTAAAAGTTACTTATTAGTTACATTAAATAGGTGTATTATAGGAATTCGTATACATACATACACATAAAAATTTAGTCGTATAGATGTTTGTCTAGAAGCGGTCCATTAGGTTAAGGGGGTTGTGTCTTTGTAGTCTATTGGTTGTGTTACTGTTATCCAATAGATTTAGGGCGAGGGTGTTGGTGTGATTTTCGAGGCGTAAAATATATTTTTCACTCGCGCACTTCACTACTTCTTTCACTGTCTCCACTTTAAGGTCGCGATGTATGACTTCGTTTTTTACGTACCAAGGCGCGTCTACCATTGCCCTTAATGTTTTTGATTGAAACCTTTGTAGTATATCCAAGTTTGAATAACTTGCAGTTCCCCACAGTTGGACTCCATATGTCCATATTGGTCTTAATACGGTTTTGTACACTAGGACCTTGTTGTTCAAGGTTAGTTTGGATTTGCGCCCTAGTAGCCAGTATAACTTGGAAAACTTTAGGCCCAGTTGTTTTCGTTTATTAAAGATGTGTTTTTCCAAGTTAATCGTCGATCGAGATGCATACCAAGGTATCTGACATTTTCTGCTTGTGGGAGTGGTGTATTGTTTAGTGTAACTGGTGGACATGTTGCTCTTCGGAGTGTAAAAGTTACATGAGTAGACTTTGATTCATTGACTTTAATGCGCCAGTTTCGTAGCCAGTCCTGCACATGGTTGAGAGTAATTTGTAGGTTTCTTGATGCTATGTCAGGGTTTTCGTCAGATGCTAGTATTGCAGTATCATCCGCGAACGTAGCGATGGTTGTATAATTTGTAATAGAAATATCAGCTGTAAACAATATGTGGAGAAAGGGTCCTAATACGCTTCCTTGCGGGACTCCAGCCTTTACAGGGTGCAGGTCCGTGAGTGCGTCTTGAAATTAAACCTGGAAGTGTCTGTCAGATAGGTAGGATTTTATGAGTTGATAATATGTGTGGGGAAGGTTTTTCTTTATCTTGAATAGTAGTCCGGCGTGCCAAACCTTGTCGAACGCTTGGGTTATGTCCAAGAACGCTGCAGAGCAATATTTCTTTCGTTCGAAGGCCCGATTGATTTTGCTTACTACCCTATGGATTTGTTCGATGGTACCATGTTCTTCTCTAAACCCAAACTGGTGTTCCGGAATAAGGTGTTTTTCCTCAGGAATTTGTTTAATTCTTTTTAATAATAACTTTTCGAACACTTTAGCTATTTGTGGTAATAAACTAATGGGACGGTAGGAAGATACGTCTTCTGGTGGTTTCCCTGGTTTGGGGATGAGTATTACCTGAGCCATCTTCCATTGGACTGGAAAATGACTTAATCTTAAAATGGCATTAAATATAGCAGTTAGTAGTTTTATTGCTTTTTCTGGCAGTTCTTTTAAGATTTTTCCTGTGATTAGATCGTAGCCTGGCGCTTTTTTGGGGTTTATTTGAGATTTAATTGTGAATTGGACTTCCTTTGCTTTAATCTTTCTAATTGGTAGGCTTAGTTGATCCGGAGCATCCAGGTAACGTAAGATTTCAATTTCTTCTTCTGGAGTTAATTCAGAGGGGTGCGGTTCAAACACATTTGTTAGGTGTATTGCAAATGTGTCAACTACCTCACCACTAGACAGCCTACATACTGGCCCACTGATATAAGAAAAGTTCCGGACTTGCTGGACTTTTACATTACAAAAAACATAGCACAAAATTACTTAAGTATTGAACAATGCCTTGACCTATCATCGGATCATTCCCCGATCATAGTCACTCTGAGTTCACAATTAATCCTCAGACAAAGACCAATAAGGCTCTATAACAAAATGACCGATTGGGACACGTTTAGACAACTAATCAACGATAATATAAACCTAAAAATACCTCTCAAGACCGCAGATGAAATTGATGAAGCAGTAGAGCACCTAAATCACAACATACAAAGCGCGGCATGGTACTCGACCCCCACAACACAAATCAGCGATACGCAAAATGTGCTACCCGTGGTAATAAAAAGAGTAATAGCAGAAAAACGAAGACTTCGCAGAATCTGGCAGAACACCAGATTTCCAAACGACAAAAACAGACTAAACAATGCAACACGAAGGCTAAAAACACTGCTGCAAGATTACAAAAACCAAACTATACAAAATTATCTGTCCACGCTATCCGCAACTGAAACATCGGATTATTCACTATGGAAAGCCACGCGAAAATTGAAGCAACCCCTACAAGGAATACCTCCAATTCGGAAACCCAACGGAATCTGGGCCAAAAGTGAACAAGAAAAAGCTCAAAAGTTGATGTTGCCTTCATTTTCGGAGTACCTATCGTATGAAAACGATCCAAGACTTCAGGAAGGTTCCTGGCGACCGGAATCGTGTACATATACGAACATACATCCCCCGCACAGCACGTTTAGGCACCCCCCAATACGGGGGATTGATATAGTGGGCTGGGATCTTTACCAAAAGATCCGCACCGCCGAGACGGAGATTTGATATAGTGGGTTCATTAGTCGGTTGGCTCGAATTTTAGAGATATTTGACTCAGAGTGGTTTTCGATATGAGGGAATTTCAATACTTCGTACACTTCGTGTCGAAGTAAAACAGCTATGGCTAAAGTTTTAAAAGATCTATTTGCTATGAGGCAAAGTGTTAAAACTATCGTTAACTAACAAACTAGCAATACACAAAGTGTTGCTGACACCTTGACAGTATACAGATGTGGGCAATGGCAGGTCGAAAATTGAATTCCTCCATAGATTTCGACCAAAGAACTATTACTGTAGATCGACAGTGGTAAAAGAAACCACTTTAGATCTCTTCTACAGCAGAAATACTAATCGGCTAAATTTATGTGTTCTGCTTAATGTATCAAGTATATAACAAACAAGCGAACCATTCAATCATAAAACTATTCTAAGAACAAAATTATCTCCTGTTTTAACATATGTACTGTACAGGGTAATTGACAAGTATGGTCACTAAACTACATGGATTTATACTGACAATCTTTGCACTTAACATTAATTAGTTACGGAAAACAATTGCCATTAGAGTCTGGTGCAAACTTTTGAGAACCGCTGGCTCAATCAGATAAGAGAACCTACTGCACCAAATGTAATTAAAATGCCCAGAAAAATTGTTTTCTGCTTCTACATTTTATCAAAGTTTGGTCTTATCACAACCACCTGCGCGAACTTATGTTCATACAGTTTCATTCCAGTTGCCATCAATGGGTTTAATCAATTACATATTTTTTCTGGGATTATCATTAATTTTTGACATATAGTTTGTTCTGCAAAGTTGTTCTGCTTGACGTCCTCTAACTATTCTTAAATTTAATGACCACAGTTGTGAATCACCCTGCATAGAATATAAATATCGTGTCACTCCTTGGATCAGTACACTAATATAGTAGCAAGTTGTTCTGACAGTTTCAGAGCTCATTCAAAAACAAACAAAGAATAAAACGCGAATCGCACAGGAAACGCTAATCAAATTGATTCATTATACTGGAAGTTTCAGGTGGGTACAAGCAAGGGCTTACCACATTATTAATGACATCGTGTTCACCTTGCTCCACAACCAACGACAGAAGTCACGTCGACCAGCGATTAATATAACGATTTGCATGCTCCAACAACATGCAGAGTGATCAAAACTGAGCCATAATTTCTAAAATTATGGCGTCCGTAAGGTGAAAAATTGCTGGAAGTTTATAGTTCGGGTTAGTCGTTCATTTGTTTTCACTCGCTAAATTCTGTGTTATAATAGATGAATGATTTTATAGAGTTAACGTCAGTATACCTGGAGTTGTCGTAATAATATGGGTATTCGATTACTGTTATTTCATAAGTAAATTGTTTTCTTTGGTATTTCTTACTATAGTATATAGTTGGCTGTTTGGCAGGTTTCAGGCGAAGGGTTCTATGCAAATATGGCTAGAGCAATTTGCATTCGGTTTAGCATAATTGCGCAAAGAGCTAAAAGAGCGTAAAATCAACGATTCCCATCTCCCATTGGTTACGTTACGATATTAAAATTAAACTCGTATTCATATTCAAATTTAATTCCGGGCTTTTATATTATCACATGTATTATGGTTCGTGGAAACAAGAAGTTAATTTAATAATTAAACTTCGCCTATATTATTCTGGTCCAAATGAAAACGGCCCCAATTCATTTACAATGTATATTTTAAACTTAATCTTCCTTCACGATTTAAAACTTCCTCGCTAAAGGAATGCACAATAAAATATCCTGCAACAAAACAGGAAACGGAACATTCCGAATCAGCATGATTTACGGTCAATTTAATATGTATTAGATGTTCTTTTTTAAACGAAATGGGCCTTTAAAGATCCTACTCTGTCGTTTATACGATTTCAAAGTAGCTCGTAAAATCGATATAACGATTTCAAGTTACAGTTATTCGCATTTGTTTGAATACGAAGGATATCTGATTCTCTGAATACAAATAACGCGGAATAAATCAATGTATAATCCTTTTCTAGTTAGTCGTTTCTTAAAGCAGTGCAAGTTCTTCATAAACAATATAAGTACATATAGCAATATACTAGCAACAAAGGCAATTTACAGTCAGTGAATTAAACTGCAAGCTGCTTTATAACATCTTTTGTATATTTTAATGTAACATTTTAATTAACCCTGTTAACATGATGGAGTAGCTTCCTAATTTTAACTGATTAAAATATCTTCTAATCCGCTTGTAAGCCTCCGGTGGTTGAGGTTAAGATATTAAAATCCCCAGCGAGTAGCGTTTTAATAGTCTGTCAATCAGCTCTTAACAGACCGCAGCTCTGTAAAACTTCCTTAGACTCACTGCTCCACTGTCGTGGCGAGCAAAAGAACCTGACAGTGATAAACTGATAAAGTAATTGTAGCTGTTCCCCTTGTTTAAAGTGAACATTTGTAAGGATTAATTGACAAAAATCAACGTGGAAGTTTTAATTTCCTAATTGAAAAGATGCCACGATAGCTTTCCGTAAGAAATCTATCTCTACCTTAATGCTTAGAAAGTAAAATACATCAAATCATCTAAAAGGGCTGTACTCTCAGCGCCGTAATTACGGCAAAAAAGTAAAATCTAATATAAAATTTGAAATTTATTACATCATATTTAATCTTTCGCTATGTGGTTAAATGGTTTCTCAGTGTTAGTAGAATTCAATGAGTTTTGCTAGAATACTATATCGACTTCTGCTGATATCTGCTATTTTACACGAACATATAAACATGGATTATTTTCTGGGTTTAGGAAAATTCTAAGTAACCTAATTACTAGTAACCTGATTACTAGTTAGTACGGTCATATGTTCCAATTTCCTAATTGAAATAATACTAACCCTTAAACGGGTACTGCAACATGTCATACGCCGCATTACACTGAGGTTACAGTTTCATTTTCCTGTACTAGGAAAACGGGATTTTAGTTCTGTTCGCATGAAAAATCTCCGCCTAATTCCACTCACTATGTTTTGAACCTTCGAAGTTGTTAACAAAATATAGAACCTCTAGCTCCTTAATCTACGGTTTTGATATGCAGGCTATAAATAAGCACTCATGCTGGTTTGTCGATTCAAGTAATTATTTTGCGAATTGTAAGATCATATAACGTTATTTTTGAATTTTGCTGTATTGGAGATTTGTTTATAATCAAGCAACCTTTGTCGCTTATCAATTTGATCCTTCTGTGTACTTTCCTGAATTCACATTAGGTGGTTTATTCGCCTGTTGGCATACTAGAGAAGCTTTTGGTTAGATGGCGTTTATGACGTAGAGCGCAGACATTTGTTTTTTACGAGTAGTTAATTTTGCATTATTACGAATGCGCTTCGTTATCCATAGGGCTTTTGTGAAAACCGGAGTGTTAGCGGATTACGATTAAAGACATGGCTTCTTTAATTAGAGTTATCCTCGCCTATTGGGTCCAGGAGAATAATTAATTCCGTTCTTTATATGCTTACATAACCTCACATACGAGTTCATGTCATGATTTTGTTGTAACAATTTATATTTGAAAATTTAACTTTTGAGTTTAAATTTTAAATATTTAACGAAAGCGGTTTAATTTCTATAGTTGTTTATAAGGAATGTTCAGTTAATTTTGAATACAACTACAGTGCCTTTATATAGGCAGTGGCGACAATGGGGTGTCCTATTTTTGATTGGCTCCCTAGATCAAGTGGTTTTATCCGCCATGTTTAGGCTAAATCGTCTGTGATACGTATTATACTTTTGGTAGTACTGACGTGTATTGTCAGTCTATGTCAAATTCGATGTTAGTAGGTTAGGTTTTGTTTGTTATTTGACACAGACTGCTAAACGTAAAACACGTAGCACAGTCTACTCCGATTACGGATTTAAATGAACACCCGTTAGAAATTTGCTTAAATATGGCGGCGGGGTTGTGGCTTAGTTGAATTGTCGCCACTGTCTATATAAAGGCACTGTAAATACAACGAACCCCGCACGACATCTATATTTATATATATTAACTGTATTTGTTCATTTTGAACAGACGTGCCCCTTATACATTTTTATGTTATCAGTAAGTTTAAATTGAGAGTCTTTGAATCTTGCGAGTCGCTTGTAATTTGTATATGCCAGTAATTTTACTTCGGGTGACTCTAGTAGATGCAAACATCATTCAGAGAACAAATTAGTGTTGTTTGTGAAATGTCACTTTTGATATCATGTTTTTAGATGTGGTTGTTTTTAATTGATTACTGTTAATATGTGCTTCGTGTTAACGGTTGTTATTTCATCTTAGAATGGCATCGGCGTGGTGTTGCCTTATTAGAGTTTCGGGGTTGAAATTTTATTAGTATTAGTAAGTGCAGTCTGCTTAGTCTAAATGTCGCTATACGGCAACTGACGCACATCTTGTTTTCATAATCACGAAAAAATCACCTTCCGAAATTTTTTCATATCATCAAATTTCAGGGTCCCTAGATGACGTGTTTGCCAATTCTGTCTATCTGTTCGTCTGTGTATTGGTGGTATGGCTCAAAAGCTATTTGTTGACGGAGAATGACATTTTGCATATGAATTATAAATCTACCTGACCCGTACGATTTTTTTGGTAGCTGTTAAGTCTTTTTTCTAACCCTTACTCACAACCAATCGCAGAATATTTTAGTCTTTCTGGGCCGCGATCCTATCTAGAAGTTGCCTAGGATGGGACACCATGTTTTTTAGACACTACAAGTATGTGTAACTTATGTAATTAAGTGCAGCTAGATTTCCTAGTACACATATGTTGACATCTGCTGCTACGTTTCTCCTACTTCAAATAGAACAACGGCAATTACAGAGAGTGTAGTTAATTTGTATATACTGCGATGGTCTTTAGCCCTGTACTCGGCTCTGGTTGTAATACAGAAAATACAAAATACAGTCACAAAGGCACAAAGTCGAGGCAATGCAAATAACTGGAAAAAGTCATGTAATTTTATTAAATCAGAATAATACTGGTAGAATGGACGATTAACTTTAAAAGCATTCAAATGAGTATACAAATAGGGGAACTCAATTTCAAGTGTTGGAGTTAATAAAAGGATTTCAATTATAATTTCAAAAGTTTGGCAATGTAGAAGCCAGACATGAATTAGTTAAAATTGACACAAGAATTGAAACTTGAGATGAAGCGTTAGTTAGTACAGTAATTAAAGAAAAACTGACGTTGTGAGCTTATTTGATTAAGGTAAGAAAGGATTTACGAATTGGATAATGCAAGCAAGATTAGCATAAAATAGATTTTGGCAAAAAGGACACAGTTAGTTATTTTTGGAGAATATGAAACAGTAAACAGGAAATAGACAAGTTTAGTGCTATTAGTGAGTCAGTGAAGTGATGTGAGCAAAAGACATTTGTTATAAACAATTTAATGGACAAGAAGATAGGTTATACACAATTTACTTTGAAAGACAATAATTTTAGTATTAAGAGTTCTAGTTAAATGTTTGTAAAATATGAACTTAATGTTAAATGTTGTTAATTTGTACTAAGCTGATTTCCTTGTATTTGATTTTTGATGTTCATTTGTTTTTAGAAGCTTGGATAATTCAATTATTATTAAACGTTGACACCAGCAGCATCTGCCTTTTACTCTGCAATTAATTAAAGTTTTTATATGGTTAAAATAAAGATACAGAGTTGAAACGTTACCAAAGTGTGCAGTTTTATGTGTGTAACCAGTGGTGTTAAAAGGGGCGATCCATCTTGAAAGAAAAAAATTTTCACGCCTCCTTCGACGAACCAGCAACGGCAGACAGCCGAGGAGATTGCAATCGAGATCCCAGCGTTCCGGAGGGCTTCGAACGGGTCCAGAAGGTGGAGACAGGCTGTCCGAGGGTCCCAGCAGCGATACCGGCATCAAAGGGCGACCGCAGGTACCGCAGGCACCAGGGAAGGCTTTCCGCAACAGCTACCGATGCAAGAGCGAGGATAGTGTGGGAATTTTCATTAATCGACCGTAAGGGCGTGAAACATATGAGCCTACCTGTGTCTCGTGAGCTTTACAACCGAGGGCCAGCATTAGTTTCTGTCCAGGCAACGATAATCAGCCAAAAATCTCAATTTAATCCAAATTTGGAGGTTAGAATGCAAGAAACAAAAGAGTAGGCGCAAACAACGAAGATCCGGTTTTCCTAGAACAAAAGAATGTACAGACGCTACCACAAAGGCGCGAAAATCAATCCATAACTCACCTGATTTTTAATTTGCTCATAATTTGATTTTACTAATCATTTCACAACGCAGAAAGTCGCACAAACTGAAATTTATGTAGGTCAAGGTTAACTGTCAACTCGAGCACCGGCGCAGTGCAGTTTTGATATTATTTCCCGCCATTTTCAAATAAATTTAAGGAACCCGACACCTGAGAGCTGAGTTTTCATGTTCTTAATTTTGGAGCTAGCAAATATTATCAATAACGGTTATATGCAATGTTAAGAGGGCAAAATACCATAGATATTACTAGTTAATTTGGTGAACCCAAGATTAGTCAGTTTAATGTAACATTTACCGATCTTTGAAAAATAATTGGTATGGTAGACAATTTTAATTTAATTTATTTTATTCTATAATAATAAAAACACACATATCATATCATAGCAATACATACATGAAGCGGTTTTACGATGTTAAACCGTAATCCCGTTAGGTAACCTTTTATGATTACTGAAACTTAAACGGATGGTTGGCTGAAAAAATAGATAGATAGAATGTTTTGACCTCATGACTTTAACGTTAAGTCGCCGGCTTCATTTAGATTCAGAACCTTAAAGTGGTATTAGTTAATTCTAACATATTTGTATCTATAAATGAGGACGAGTATCGAATGCGTGTGTTATTTACTTATATTTACAATTATTGGTGTTATCCCATTTGAATTACTTCAGCGATCTGTAATCTTTTGCAGCAAGCCTACAATATATTAAAGGCAAACTCACTTGCAGAACTCATTCTTACTGCCTAATTTCAGATACAATACGAGTATTTATAACCTATCCGGTTATGTAGAGGAATTTCTACGAAAATAAGAGAAAATTCGCGAAAGAATAAAAACATCTTTAAATTAGATCAATTTATTAGTGCGGAAAGCTGGAACTAAGTAGCTGCACCCAGTAATTACGAGCTTTTGCTACATTTTGCAAGCTTATGCAAGCTGATAGTTTATTATATAAAACAAGTACTAGCAGCGCATGTAGGTTTGTTTGTATTGCTTTTTTATTGACTCGGAAACTACCAATGTAAGAAGCATCTGTACTTATGCTAAATGAATTATCTACGTATTTAAACCCTATGTTTTGTTTGATTGCTTATAATATTTGACCAAAAACTAAGTGATGTGTTCTGTATTAGCTCTTTATAGCAGTGGTATAGCACAAATCCTTTATAACCACAACTAACTGTGCTAAACTGTTGGTTAAAGTGCTATCGTAAACCTTCCATTTACTATGAGTATTGTCATAATATTTTGTTTTTTAATTCTATAATAATATTCTATGAACGAGCTTCCACTATCTGCTTTTGAGTTTATCCCGTTTAAACGATCAACAAATATAGCTATTATTATTTCTTTATGTTGACTAGCATTCCATAACACTAAAACACTAAAAGCGGCAACAACGTAATCTATTAATAATTGAAT
The DNA here is from genome assembly GCA_940337035.1 of Agriotes lineatus. Lineage (NCBI taxonomy): Eukaryota > Metazoa > Arthropoda > Insecta > Coleoptera > Elateridae > Agriotes > Agriotes lineatus. The sequence continues at coordinate 119,131,522 of OW679194.1, forward strand.
GGTTATCAGTGGCATAGATTCTATCGAATAATAAAGCACAGAGTTGGAGAGGAATGAAGCATTGAGACTTTGTTGTGTGGGGGAGGGCATTACATTATACGCAGAAGCATACTGAAAAGCAAAATTTCGCCCGCTCTTCTCCTACTAGCTTGTGAATGCACAACATGTTTTAGTCAAATTTTATACTAATAAACTACCAATTTTATATGCTTTAAGCTGTTTAAGGTGAATCGAGAATTCAAAATAACTGTATGGTGCCATACTGCATATTTATCAAGTGGAGAAAGGGTTTATATGACACTTCATTTAGCAGAATATGCTTATCTATAAGTGCAGAAAATCTTTATGATATTTAACAAAATTGCACCCGTTTTAGTATTCTTAATACGAAAGCTTTATGTTAATTTCCTCTAGGTAAAAACTCGGCGCATACGTCTATGAACTCGACCCGTGAGTGGGGAAGCGTTGCGCGAAGCGTACATCGGCAACGGGTCTCGCAGTTCAGCATTAAGCAGACAAGAAGCAACGAAGCCGCACGTGTTCTAATGGAGGCAATCTACTTTACCCATTGTATGTGGTACAAAAGCAGTGAAGAGAATAAATTCTACTGTGCCAGCATTCATTCTAATATTACTATTATTGAAAAGGTTAGCTGTCCCTGAGCGAGCATCGCCCATGTACCATCGCAAACATATCGCACACCGATGGTTACGCCACTGTAAATTTTAAATACTAATTAACGATAAATATTATTTACAATATATTTTCTATTTTGAAGGCAATAATTAGAAACAACTAGTTGCTTTGAATATAGAGAGAAACTATAAAGACTATTTGGCAGCAATGCAGGATGATTCAGGAACATCTTTAGATTGTGTTGGAATAATTATTTATAAAATTAGCTAAAGTGTCGCTCTTTTGCACGTGTGAGAAAGTTTAAAGAATTGGTCGAAGGCAAATTCTTTAAATCTCACAAGTGCAAAAAAGAAGCTTTAGGTACGAGGTTTATAAAAAATTTTCGACTGCCACATATTTACGCTGAAAAATATTACAAAACGTCAACGTAATTTTAATTTAAAAACTCATTAAAAACCATGGTAGATACGTTTTTATGGTTTTAAATTTAAAACTGACCGAATTTTATAAGTTTTGAGAGACGTGTGGAGTCAAGGGACAGAAGTTTATAGTATACAATAACAACTTGCTTTTGAAGCACGGAAAGTGTCAAATAACAGCGATCTTTAAAAAATGGTAGTCCAAAAAGGTATTTATATTGAATAATGTAATTATTTTACCGAATTAGAAGGGAACGAAATATAAATCGAGAATGCCTAATGACTTTTGAAGATATTAGATATAATGAACAAGTAAAAATAAAAGTAATCGTAGTTTCCAAACTTAAGTAAAGGGTTTATGCAGTTTATAGGAAATTCCACAGTTTTTCTTATGGCACCGATACTGTGAAATGTAGTTTAAATTCCATATTAAACCTATTGAAAAACCCCAATTTCTTGGTCGGTGTTATAAGAATCATAGATGTCATGATTCAATTACTGTCAGTTTTAATACCTACCAATAAAAATAAAACCATCTTTTAAATATTAGCCATGGTTCGTTAATCAGCTAAATGTTACATGTATAACATACTATGCAGCTATGGCCTAGCAAAAATGTAAAAGGTACTTTTGACTTATTTTTTAAAGCACTCCTTATAACGAAATAACTTAAAGTGGTAATTATGAATCACCATGCATCATCCAAATCATCATACAACAGTTCTAGTATTGTCAATAACCTTTTCTTTAATTCAGCTATTGGAATGTATTAATACATAGGCTATAGGTACTATTACTCTATTTCCCTATCTAACTGTTCAAAATATTTCCATTGCCTGTCCGAAGCGAATAGCTTTTTTATATAAACAAATTTTTTATTTTATTTAATCAAAACGGTAGATCTATCTATCGTGATAGTGTTTCTATTAGGAATCATTTGCACTTTTACATTGAATAAAAATAAGGCATGATAAAAAATTATTTCCATCTAGAATAGCTATGGAATAGTTCCTAATCTATGAATGTAACTATGTCTATAGTGTACAATCAGAAATTATTTTCATCTAGTATGTCTATGGAATAGTGCAATATATCCTCCTCTTGGTGTGTATGGCAAATTATATTCAAATGTCATCAATATATTAAGTTTGACTTACCTTCGATACCAAATAAACTTTTATGTCTTAGTTTATGCTTTATAACCCAAATGAAAAGTATAGCATCATAACATTGACGTTTTATACATTTTATTATTTGATGTTTAGCTTATGTCTATATTAAAAATTAATTATTCTCCAAGACTAACTTCAGCTCAAAGCAATGAAAAACCTTATTCTTGGTCAAATGGGTATGTTCACAGTAACAATTCCTACTTACTGACCTTTTATATTTATCAACTGTTGCTGTTGCTAGAAGCGCGGTTTGGCACTTCTACCTCGAAGTTGTGGACTGTATTAAACTATGGATCTTGGTTATTTTACTTTATTTTTTAACTTTACAAACGTAATTACATAGCAACGTACGACCTACTTCTAACGACTCTCGAGCAAGAATGAATGTTTTGCGCCGCTGCAGCTGGTGGCTCTAGTACCGGCGCCGGGGTGGCGCACAAACTCGAACATCCTCCCCCACCTTGAAAGCCCTAGGGATTTCAACATCTTCTTCCATCGGGAGGCGGCATAATCGGGCTGTGGCTCGTTTGGTAATACCATTCTTCGTCTTCAGTGTAACTACTCGAACTTCTCCATCGGCTCCTGGATGAGTCGCTGTGATCCGGCCCATCCTCCACTCTTGAGGACTGATGGTGTCATCTCGAACAAGGACCAAGTCGCCTATTGCAAATCTTGTCCCTCGGGTTGTCTTCCATTTATCTCTAGTCTGGAGATGACAGAGATACTCCTTCTCCCATCGTTTCCAAAAATTATTCGTCATTTGTTGCCGTTGTTGCCACCGTTTAAGCGTCGTAACTGTTGACTCCATGGATCGGCCATCTGGCAGCGCTGTCAGCGGTTCTCCCACCAGGAAGTGTCCAGGTGTTAATACTGTGAGATCATCAGGATCAGGGGATGTGGGGAAAAGGGGGCGTGAGTTGAGAATGGCTTCAATTTGACAGAGTATTGTGGAAAAATCTTCACAAGTTAAATTTTGATTGTGCATTATAACTTTCAGATGTCGTTTCATAGACTTAACTGCAGCTTCGTGTAAGCCTCCCATATGAGGGGAACGCGCAGGAATAAACTTCCAAACGATTTTATGCTCCGTGAGGAAGCAATTAAGATTTTTTGACTCAATATATCTCAAATATTGTTTGCATGCATTGTTCAACTCTTTGTTCGCTGCGACAAAGTTGGTCGCATTGTCCGAGCACAGCATCACCGGGATGCCGCGGCGTGCGATAAAACGCTTGAAAGCATTAAGAAATGCCTGACATGATAAATCAGTGACCAGCTCTATGTGTACTGCCTTTATCGCCATGCATACGAAAATACATACATACACTTTCACGAATTTCCGGTTACGATGCTTCGTTTCTTTGATTAAAAACGGACCCGCAAAGTCAAGACTTGTGTTGGCGAATGGTTTCGCGGGGTTCACGCGAGCCGCGGGTAAATTGCCCATTGTGATTTGGGACTTTACCGGATTAAGCTTGCGACAAATCACGCATTTCCGCAATATGCTCTTTACCGTATTTAAGCCCGCGATTGGCCAAAATCGTTCGCGTATGACTGCCAATAATGACGTTGCACCTAAATGTATGTGACGTAAATGTTCTCGTTTGATTACCAATTCCGTTAACGGGTGACGTTTAGGCAAAATCAGCGGATACTTCTTATTATAATCATAATTTCCGTGGCGTAACCTACCACCAACACGCAATGAACCCGATTCGTCGATGAACGGGTTCAACGCAGATAGCTGACTCGATGTGCGCATATTTCCTTCTGTCGATAATCTTTCTATTTCGGAACTGAACTCATTTCTTTGTGCCATATTGACGAGTGCGGTAAATGCTTCTTCTAGTTCGGCGATCGACAACGGACCTGAGAGCTTCGTTTTGCCAAGACAGTTGGTTTTAAAGCGCCTGCACCAGGCGACCACTCGCTCCAACTTGCTTAAGTTCGAATATCTTGCAATTAAGCCTAACTCTGTCGAAGTGGTTAAAGTGGTCTTCGTCGCGCGGGATTCTAAGGTTGTGTCCGCCTTGTTGTGACGTGCTTCCAAGGGCCACATGTCTTCAAGTTTGGTTAACCACTTTGGGCCTGTCCACCAACCGGCCTCTCCTAAATCGCGTACCTTGGCTCCTCGTGAAGCTAGATCTGCCGGGTTTGTCTTTCCATCCACGTGGCGCCAGCAAGCTTCCTGTCCGCAGATATTGTGGATTTGTGCGACACGATTCGCAACGAACGTCTTCCATCGTGATGCGTCAGATTTCAGCCAGCAGAGGACGATTGTCGAGTCTGACCAGTAAAAGACTCTAGAATATTGAAATCTGATTGCTGTTAGCACGTTTCTCATCAGCTTCGCTAACAGAACTGCTGAGCACAGTTCTAACCTCGGCAAACTTACCTTCTTCAGCGGTGTCACGCGGGTCTTGGCGCACAATAGGTTAACGCGAATAGTACCATCACAATTCATGCTCCTTACGTAGACAGCTGCTCCGTACGCTTTCTCGCTGCTGTCACAAAAACCGTGTATCTGTACACTTTCGGGTTTACGAGTGAGTATGTGGCGTGGTATTTCCAGCGAGTGTAGTAAATTGATCTGCTGCCGTGAGCTGATAAACATATCTTCTATGTCCTTGGGGACGGGGTCATCCCAGCCTAGCTTGGCACTCCAAAGTTCCTGAATCAATATCTTCAAGGGCAGAACGATTGGCGAGGCTAACCCTAGCGGATCAAAGACCCTGGCAATTGTAGATAAAATTGTACGTTTTGTGATTGCGCCGTTCGTAACCGATGTATCCACTGTAAAGCCTAAAGTGTCCTGGTTGGAATTCCAAGCTACTCCAAGTGTTTTTAATTCGCTCGCATCCTTTATGAAATGCTTCTCCGCCTCCGTATTCTCCAGATCTGCTAGCACATTTTCGAAATTGCACCTCCACTTCCTGGCCTGGAATTTCCCCCTAAAGAGGATCTCTCGAATGTCGTCTTTCAACCTTTTTGCTTCTTCGATTGTGTCTGCTCCAGAGATCAAATCATCCACATACATATCTTCAATAATCGCTCGAGCCGCAATAGGATGCTCTAGCACACTCTGCATACCTAGCTCCTTTATGCACCGTGTCGTCAAGAATGTAGCTGGCGCGGTGCCATATGTCACCGTCTTCAATCTGTAAGCGTCCGGTGGTTCAGTATCATTTTCACGCCATACGATGCGATGGAGATCTCTCTGCTGCGGATTCAGCAGGACCTGTCTAAACATCTTTTCTATGTCCGCCGATATTACTACATTGTGGCATCGAAAGCGAATCAACATCGAATATAGATCGCTCTGCACAACCGGGCCTCCCCTGAGGAAATCGTTTAATGATTTATCATTCGTCGTCTTCGTCGATGCATTGTAAACCACCCTGAGCTTGGTAGTTGAACTTGTGGATTTGAGCACTGCGTGGTGCGGAATGTAGTAGTGTGTTTTGTTAGTTTCTCGCTGAACGTCTTCCAGCGTTCCGAGTTTTTCCATATGTTCGAGGTCGACATATTCTTTCATGAATTTCACGTATTCTTCCTTGAGTTTTGGGTCTTTTTTAAAACGAGACTCCAACCCTTTCTGTCGCTTCAGCGCCATCTCTGCACTGTCTCCTAACTCCACGGGTTCGTTCTTGAACGGCAAAGACACTACAAATCGTCCATCTACGTTTCGGGTCGTGGTATCTGGGAAGTTCTTCTCACAGAACCTTTCATCCGGGGTTTGCGTTTGTGCCGTTGCACAATCATCTAGCTTCCAAAATCGTTGCAAATCTTCGTGAAGTGCATCATCGTCAAATTTCGCGTGTGTCAAGTGACACATTCTTCGATTCCTATCTTGCTTCTGTGAACGCATTTCGATTTTACCAGTGACCAACCAACCTAGCTCCGTCTCTTGTAAGACGGGGTTTCCCGCTCCGATGTAAATTTTACGATTCAACAATAATTCATAAAAAACTTCCGCTCCTATGAGCAAATCGATGTGACTGGGAATATTGTAGTTTGGATCACACAATTTAACGTACTTCGGAATCGCGATTGTATCCGTATTAAACCTCACAATTGGTATGCTACCGGTAATTTTATTTATTATCAGAAAATTGAGATCTCTCTCAAACACCGTGTGAAGTGACTTAATCGTAATCTGCGCAATATGCGAAACGTTGGAGACCGTGCCGTTTATCCCAGCCACCGTGACTGGCGTGATGCGCGTCTCCTTTAAACCGAGTCTTTCGTGTAACTCCCTAGTAATATAGTTCGAATCACTACCACTATCTATTAGTGCGCGTGCCTTTACTAAATTCCCTACGCGATCTGCTACATAAACGTACGCCGTCGAAAGCAAAACGTGCGCTTCGGACTGGCAACAATGAGTCGATATCGAAATATTTGGTTCCTGTTGGGTGGAACTTCTGTGTTCAGTTGGGGTATCTGAATTTTGTTTATTGTTGTTGGTGGCGTGTAGCAGGGTGTGGTGTCGCTTTCCGCATTTAAAGCAATTCCTTGCGCTACACTTTGAGACAAAATGGCTTGAGCTGAGGCAATTCGAGCATAATTTTAAGATTTTGATATTTTCCCATTTTTCGTCGACGCTCAACCTAGCGAACGCTTGACAACTGTAGATAGTGTGTGATTTCTTGCAAAATGTGCAGGTATTTGATCGAGCTGCGAAGTGGCTGACGGTTTTCTGCTTTGCGCTAGCATCTTGAGGTTTTTCAATATTAGTTGCCGTCATCTCGAGGACGTCACATCGATTAGTAAGAAAACAAATAAGTTGTTGTACTGTCGGAAACTCTCGCGTTGTTAGGGACGTTTCCCATGCCTTCCTTGTACCGTTGTCCAGTTTGTTTACGATTAGATGTACCAACAAAGTGTCCCAACCGTGTACGGGCTGCTTTAGTGCTTCAAGTGCGCGAAAATGCTTCAAAAACTCGTCCAAAAGTTTTCTCAATGCGGTAAAATGTTCTTTGTGAACTGCTGGCAAATCGAACAAAGCCTTTACATGAATGTTTACGACTAGTCTATCGTTCTCAAACCGGTTCGTTAATGGTTTCCACGCAACAGTGTAATTATCATTCGAAACCTCTAACGCTTCTATTACTTCTGCAGATTTTCCCTTAAGGCACGATTGCAAATAAACAAATTTTTGAATATTCGTAAGCATCGAATTTTCATGTATTAAAGTAGAAAAACTGTCACGAAATTTCGGCCAATTGCAGTGAGAGCCATCGAAATCGGGTAAATTTAGAGTAGGTAGTCGCACTGTACTAAGCGAATTACATTGTTGTTGGGACTGCGTCGAATTATTCAGCGCGGAGGAAGTTACAACACCTGACCGCAATTCGATCATGCGATTGGCGGTTGCAAGGGCGGAAAAATACGCATTTTCGAAATCGTTTCTTTCGGAGTCATGCTCGACAATATTATCGTCGTCATCTAACGCTTCAAGTTCCGCTTGAGTAGTTTCAAACTCGCTTAAACATAGCTCGTGTTTTTCCGTTCGCGCCTTTATCTCGTGCAGCGACGTACTATCTATTGCGTCTCGTATAAAATTTGTAAAGCGAGTGACCGCGGATTTCACGGCGGCACGGCGTCTGATTAAAGCTCTTTTATGCTCTTCCGCCATTATTATATCCGTACGAACTATAAAATTCAAAGGGCAGGCGGTACAAATAGAGCAAACTTGAATAACGCTTCACAACAGATAAGTTATGGGTCGATCAATGCAACTGCAGGCTACAACTACTGCAGACAACCTTGGTTAAACACAGCGTGCAAACAATAATAATCAGCCAACGAAACTGGCAAATGAATGTTTGAACGACACTAAATAGCTGCCGCGAAGTTACGCAGTTACAGAACAAACGAAACTACATATAAATATTTGCTACACATGCAATAAACGTACTATTAAATTGATTAAACTGTCATAACAGAAGCTATTAAGTTTAGGAATGGGCAAAAAGGAATGATTCACTCACGTACGCATCTGGCTTCGCTTCACCTTGCTCTCGCGAAATCTTCAATGGCGGCGCGCTCGTCAAACACACGACCTGGCTGCATACCAGATACGGGTCGGAGGACCAAAAAATGTTGCTGTTGCTAGAAGCGCGGTTTGGCACTTCTACCTCGAAGTTGTGGACTGTATTAAACTATGGATCTTGGTTATTTTACTTTATTTTTTAACTTTACAAACGTAATTACATAGCAACGTACGACCTACTTCTAACGACTCTCGAGCAAGAATGAATGTTTTGCGCCGCTGCAGCTGGTGGCTCTAGTACCGGCGCCGGGGTGGCGCACAAACTCGAACATCAACAGTAGTTATG
>OW679194.1:119140112-119330391 GCA_940337035.1 Agriotes lineatus
GATGATTAATCTCGCACTCCAACTGCGGGTAAGCTCTCCTTTGGTAATGAGTTTCTGCACTAATCATTTAGTAATTAGGCTTTTACCGTTCTCCGAAATAATATTCTGCGGCATTGTCCCGTCAAAGTCACTCGCGGCGGGCACAATTCCTGCTCGTGCTTCCGAGCCAAGGTCGCTTCTTGCACCATTTTCAACCAATGCCTTCGTCATATCAAGATTTCTTCACACTTGCATGTTGTCTCTGAGAACACTATGAAGAAGCTCCCCATAAAGCACTAAGTGCATACTATCTCGCATAATCCAGCTGTTTGTTTGCGTCGATAAGATTCTTAGTAAAAAACAAAGGCCTTCGGGGATAACTCCCACGGGATAACGTATTTTCATAAACTTTTATCAGACGCTACTGCTTTATCACATAGGGAATGTGCCGAAAAGTAAATGCAGTGTGTATGCTGTGATACCATGGTAATGCGCAGTATGACCTTAAATTTGTTGTTTTTGCACATGTGTGATGTTTGAATTTTAATTACAATCATTTATTCGTCTCATAATGATTTCGGTGACTCCAGTTGTATTAATTATTATTTACTGCTGTAAAGCGTTAGGTTTTACTTGATTTAATCGTTACGTACCATTTCTGGTCTTTATTGAGCTTCCAGATTTAATTAGATTGTTGATGAATTTTAAATTCTATATACTGCTATTGTTCCTGGTACATTTACTTTGTTATTTATACCGGGAGTTTTCAAATTAATTACATCTAGTATGCTTTCAATTACCCATAGCGCAATACCAATAACAATCTAGTACACATAAAAATTTATATGTAAACAAAATACAAAACTTGCTTATGTATCTAGATTTGTCTTTATGTTGTGTATAACAACTGGTGCTCATTTGTATACAATTTCGAAGTTTTTTGTAACCTTAACAACAACTGCCTGGTTCTTGTTCACCCCATATTCCGCCGAGGGTTAGAGCTAGCTAGAGCTATGCTACCCTCGTTTAAGGGTAGTACATTGTAATTGCAAAAGATCACCTTCTGAGATTTTGTTAGGTCTTCGTACTTCAGGATCGCTAGATCACGGAAAACAGGTTTACTCAATTCCTGGCATGAAAACGAGAAAATTTACTATTAGTTGAATAACAGTATTTGCTAATAGCTCAGGTTTTTATCCTTGCCTAAAAAGACCATATATTGCATCCAATATGTACAGGATGAACACCTTAAAAATAAAATGTTGTTTATTTTTCCTTTAACTGAGAAATAGATAGAACGGTAAATGTAAAAGATAAAAAAACGAGTCACCAGTAAATGTGTCTTACCGATTCGAGGGGTTCTCGGTGGTCAAGTGCAGCGGACGGGCTTTTTACTTGTGGGCTACCGTCATTCGTTGAAATTGCATTCGCAGGCTTATTGTCAAAGGCTGAGTTTCTAATATCACCCCCGTTAATGATTTTTATTTGAAAATTGATGTAACTTGCATTACCAAGTGTTTCCTTTTATTGTGTCAGTATTACTACGAATGCAATATTATTATCCTCATTTTCCTTTGACTTTGCAAAGTATTTAGTGCCACAACTACCCTTGTGACTGAAGCTTTTAGTAAAGCCCTTTACAGATTTTTGAAGTTGTTTATAAGCAACTTTTGTGGATATATGGTTTTGTGTCTTCTCCGATTACATAAAAATATAGAATGATCATAGTTTTGTGAGGCTTTCGTCATGTTATCTAACTTCATTTACTGCTACAACACCCATTTTATTTTCGCAAATTTAATTTTCGTTTTAGTATTTTTTTCTTCAGTTAATAGGGTTCTTACATTGTAAGTTGGATTACCATAAATTTAAGCTTTTTAGAGTTTTGCCTTCCCATTGCCAAATTTTTGAGTGGGTCAAAAAAGACAGCATAGGATAGCTAAAGGATGAGAGTACTGGGCTACTTTGTAATTATCAGTTTCCGTACTTACAAGATGTGATCCACTGAGGGAATGACTGCATATGCATTAATGAAAATATAACAAAGAGTAATTAATGATAACGAAATAACTAAATCAAGTATATGGAGAGTTTTTTGTATACCCCTGAATAAAAATTCTATGATGGCGTTTGTAGTTTCTATTGATTTAGAAGATCATCTTAAATATAGATTCCACTGAAATGTGATTTTCGATGTAAGAACAATTTCTATACCAGAAGACAGATACTGGAGATAGTCTCATTGAAAAGCATTTTAAATGAAATGCATTTTCTACGAATGGTATAATGAGACTTTTTAGAAACTGTGAATTTGTCATACTTCAGATTCAGCAGTACGATTACAAATTCCTTTGCACATGTAGTAAAAGATTTAAGTGTCTATTAAACTTTTGGAAAGAAAGCCATCTACACTAAAATACAATAACACTTTGTCTGTTTACTTTAAAAATGCCGTAAATTAAATAACACACTATCGACACTTTGAAATTTCATAGCTCATAAGCAATATTTTAACATGCAGGGTTTTAGTATTCTACGGCAGCGATGTGTACTGTTACAAATTTTCAAAATTGAAACCCTACATACTAGCCTATTTGAACAAAGCTACAAACTGGATGGAGCAAACGACCATTTAAGGAAACGTGATCGATTTTGAATGAAGGGATAAAACGATACGCGGTGTCGATACACGTAGATTGTAGAACTTCAATTATGAGGTAGTTGTGACCCTTATACTAATTCCGCATTGAAACCTTCCTAATCTCCACAATCCTGTGTACGGGGGTCCGCCAATTTTCTAAACAAATTTTAACTCAGTTTAGAACACCTACTAAATTTTTATCCAACTACAGCTTGGCCTAGATACCAGTCCTGTGTCAATTAATTAATTAATTGAATCGCTGCTAGTTTAATTTAGAAAATTGATCAACGCGAAGGTATAAATCGGTAGAAGAAACGCGTCCTAGAAAACGTCCTATAGACAGACACACTTCGACGAATTTTATAGCGAGAAGCACTCAACGTGTGGTTTCCCTTCCGAGAACACTTAGCGGAATGTTATTAAGTATTTCTTTATTTAGTGAAGTAGCTTTGTAATTTATTGTATAAACGAAAAAGGTGTTTTAACGTCCCGCAGTTTTCGTATTCTGAAGAACAAAGGCCCCGGTAGTTGGTCTATGCCAAAGGCAAAGCATTACGCTACGTAGATATCTGCGTTGTAAAAATACATTACCTCGAGGTCTTCGTGCCGCGATATCGTAAGCACTGAGCTATGCGATAGTCGTTTTATGAGGCAACGTGGAACACTAAGCTTTGACAAAAAGTGCAATTGCAACGATGCACAGCCGAAGAGGGTCTTGGCGAAGCCTTTCTTTTCCTTCTGAATACCAAAACTATCGCAAAGAGAACGGGGATAACATAAAAAGCAAAGAGGGGACTAAAAAATCTATGCCTGTCACGTTCGAAATTTAATTTGAAAAGTAAAATGTTCGGATCTAAAATTCCGGAAGTTTTGTAGGAATGTCTTGAAAATGAGAAATGATTCTGAACGAGATAATCGTTTTCAGATGGAGTTTGTAGATGGATGAACATTTTATTATCCTTTTTTCAAATCGCATCTCCATTAGCAAACGCGCGTCAGGCCAGTTTTTGTTGTGCCCCTAAACACGAAACAACAAAAGTACCGTCCCCTTATAATTTGTCTTCGCCCCCTGCGACCACAAGAAAGCCACTAGTTTCGTATACAGTCTGCTTCTCACTTATCCACCTACTTGTACTGTTTTGCTAAGCACCAATCTTCGCCGCATAAATTTATATCATTCTGCAGCGATTTCAAGCAGTAAATGCAATCTGCAATACTTGACATAACCACACGTAGCAGCATGTTAAGGGTACAAGAAATGCCTGCTCGACGTACGTAATTTGATTAGACGTGAACTCAGGAGCTTTCAAAGATCTTATATAATCAGCCACTTGACATTCCGGAACTAAAATGAAAAATGACACTTCTAAAGCTCCTAATATTTTTTGCACTTATTCTTTTATCGTTGTCACTTGTAGTGAAAAACGACGGTGGTGGTATGTAATAAATTCTATCTATTTTAGGAGTTCTGTCCGAGCAACATCTAAAATCAGTTTTAATAACCAAGATTTTGTCAACCTAAGCACATATTGTTAAACAATGCGTTGAACATATAAGTAATTCAATAAAACCTAGCTAATCCATTCCTGATAAATATCTTCGAAAACTTACATTTTTCCAAAAAAATATCTTGCTGCAATTGTAGCTCTCAAAATGCCTTTTCTTTTCGACGTCAAAGTGTTAGCGCAGATTTTCATCGAATATGGTATTTTCAAACCAAATACACATATGTTAAAAAACCGATAACCTCCTGCTACCTTAGCGGTATATGCCTCGGTGCTTTGTACGTTAGCACCTGGAGGTGTAGTGCTCAACTTCCCCGTGTTGCGAGTTAGAAGGTTAGAGCGGGACTTTTTTGCTTGCGTAACAACCATTATGTTAGGTATGTGTCTTGCTGCTTTGTCAGCCTTGTTACTCTATCTCTTAGATTTGTAATTCTGATTAGAACACAGTTAATTTGGTGCCCAACTGTAAATGGTCTCACGGGACCCGCCCACTGTGGGTTTCGAACAGAGGATTTGTTTAATGCAAGCCTAACGTTCTACCAACTGCGCTGCCAGGCTCCCTATGTTATAAAATATAACCTTTAATTTGAATATTTAAAATAACCGCATTAATTAAGCACTTTATTACAAATAAGAATTTGATGAAATGAAGCAACGTGAGACGGTTGTAATGAGATCTATGCTCTGGGTGTATATTTTCTATTTATTAGCTAGCCCAAACCAAATGTTAGTGAGGGGTCGTGAACTCCAAAAGCTTTTCCCATGCAACACAACTCTATCTGGCTAACTCGAATCTTCGGCGATTATAAGGTCGTGGGTAGGGATTAGGAAACATGGTTCTTTTAGCTTCTAAAGAAGAGCAACATGAGCGCCAGTTGCCGTATAGCGACAACGAGAAACTGAGATTTATAGTTTAAACAAAGCCCATCGTTTGCAGCTTTTATCTTACACGAACTTAATATCTAAATAACGACTGGGTAGCAGTAGGTCGTATAAAAGGAAATATTCAAGGAAAAAGATAATTATTGCCAAGGCTTTAATGAATTTAACAATCACAGGTTCAGGGAAATCGATTTAATAAAGATCATAAGTCAACTTTAACATTTTAAATTAAAGATAATACACACATGATACTGAATTCGATAAATGAAAAGGCCTGAAAAGTTAATGTTAAAATAAATACCTAGCTACACCGCATTTACGAAACAAGAAAAAATCAAAAGGTAAATCTATAAATTATCGAATATACGTTGCTACAACGAACTCATGGCGTGAAATAATATGCAGTTTGTATAAGCAAATAATAGAATTGAATTAACTGTTACCCTGAATCCGAGAAGCCAAGATAACCGGACTCTTCAAAAGTACTTTAAAAAGTTGTCCTTACGTGTAATTCGCTATCGTGACGCTTATCACCAAGACCTATGGATAATAAAGTGCATCGGAAACTACATTAAATCAATGCTTGTCAAAAAACAATAAATTTGCCAAGCGCCATGTTTGCGGATTAAATAAGTTTCGTATACTACTACAACAAGCAATTGTACAAGTCGTATGAAAAGCAAAATCATTTAAAGTGAAACCGAAAATACAATTAATATACTAAACTAATCAAAGGCAGTTGACTATACACAAATAACTTTGAAATTTAAGGATTAAACATATTAAACAAGCCCTTGATGGGACGCTGTTACTTTAAAATTACTTGGAACGCCCACGTGGCTCTCGGAATTATAAACTCCCGATTGTTTGGATGAAGCGTGCATGGTATTTTTAGCAATTTTTATTGCTGCAGAACAGCGTCACTATGTGGAACTAGAACAGTAAAACACTGTTTTCATAAAGATACTGCAGTTCGAAGAGCGGTGCTGTCGCCTTAGACAGGTACATCTTGAACAAGGTCCAGAATATAAATGGGGGATACACAGAGATAGCCTAGCTAGCGGATTCATCGCTGAAGAAGACATAGCGCGGGGAGACTCGCAAATGGCCTGCACGTGACAATGGGCCAGTAGAGAAACAAGAGCTAAGCACGAAAAGATGTAAGCAGTGTCGCCTAGAAAGAATGAGACTTCACTTCAAGGTTAAGTAATTAAGTCATCGTTGCTCCGCAACAAAGGACGACGACGGTATAGTTAAGAGCTTTTTAAGAGAAGTATACAAATCCTCGGAACACCGAAAGAAGCCTTCGCCATAAAATTAGAAACGTATAATAAGATTTGGAAAATCAACCACAACAAAAATAAGTAACTTGCTCTACTCACAGGCGCTTAACGTGCCCTAATTTCCAGGAACAGAATTGCTATCTATGAAAGAAAATCTACCAAAAAGACGCTGCTATGATGGTGTTAAGAGTTCCTGCGTAACAGTAAAAAACAATTTGGGACGTTACAAGGTATATAATTAATACACAAATGAGTAAAACCAATGATGAATCAAGCAATAAGGCACCAACTTCAAAGACTTACCGAATCGGACTCCGTAAAACCACGTGGAGCGAGTGAACTGGAACGACATAGGCTGAAACAGATAATGAAAATCCAAAGAAACAGCATCGGCTAGTAATGGACAATAATAGTTCGTTTAATCACAACAAAGGTTGAGCCATATCCGAATTACAAATTTCCAAATTGGTACCAATTAAGTTAGACATACATATTCAAGATTGAGAGCTTAAGCTAAGCCCGTGTATGCAAACGAGCTTGATACAGATTTATATAGCACCAAGGTGAAACCACAAAACGAAAATAAATGTAGAAATAAGATACAAAATGTTGGATCAGAAGAATTTCCGCGAGAAACAACAGAAGAAGTAAAAACGCTCTTAAAGAGATGAAAAAGAATAGAACCTCTGGTGAAGATGAAATTACAATAGACATTACCGGAGAAGGAGGCGAAAACCTGTTATATATTATTAGCAAATTATTAGACGAATGTCTGCGACAAGGCGCAATTCCGAACGCCTGGAATAATGCAAAAGTGGTGCTATTATACAAGAAAGGAAACAACAGAAAAATGGAAAACCATCGACCTATTACTCTTTTATCACACTTATATAAGGTATTGACAAAAATAATTACTAGACGTCTAACTAAGAAACCCAATGAATACCAGCCAAACGAACAAGCTGGGTTTAGGAAGGGATTCTCAACAGCAGACCACATATTAACAATAAAGCTGTTGATAGAAAAGTCCAATGAATATAACATCCCCATGTATGTTGGATTCGTCAACTAAGAAAAGGGATTCGATAGCATCGAAGCATGGGCTATACAAACGGCGTTAAAAAATTGCAGAGTTGGTAGCAGATATAGCCAATTATTAAAAGTAATATCCGACAAGGCGACAGCAACTTATCATCTCCACGAGAAAACAGAAGCAGTACACCTGGAGAAGGATATCAGACAGTTATTCACTTTAGCTCCTGAAGACGTTTTCAAATAATTAAACATAACCTTCGTTACGCAGATGATGTAGTACGAGGAAAAGTCCGTAATTAAGCCACAAAAGGCTGTTAAAAAAATACTCGGGGAAATACTTAGCCGAAAACAAGTTTTAACAAAGTCTCCAACTACATTAATACCTTTATCCCATCGCTTTATCAATGCCCCAATACCTGCTGCATAGAAGTCTTTGTGGTGATGTCTCAGCCACATGCGTTCCTCACGTACGACATCATTATCACCTGCGAAACATTTGCCGCCACGTTGCTGCCGCCGCTCTTTCACAGTACACTTTCCAGTACAGTCGCCATTTTAACACTGCCTGTGCACGCATGTTATTGGACCACGGCAACTGTTACTTGACCATCATTAAGTTCAATTGTGCTGCCACCTAATGACAGATTTGAAAATAGGTCACTGTTATATTCAAATATTCCATATCAGTTTGTGATCTAATTACTGACTTTACCTCGTAATTATTACTACAGAAATGCAAGACCTTCAAGATATGTTAGAAGACCTGAATAATGAATGGAAAAAGGTGGGATTGAAAATGAACCTAAATAAAACCAAGATGATGTTCACCGGAGACCAAAGAATATTAGTAGAAAATAACGAGATAAAAAAGGTATCAGAACACATATGCTTAGGGCAAGAAATTGTACTCGGAAGAGAAAACCAAGCAACTGAAATAAAGAGAAGAACAAGACAATTATGGGTAGCTTTTGGAAAACTCAGCTTTGTTTTAAAAAACAAATATATCGCAATGCGTACTGCCTGTAATGGGTTATGCAGCAGAAAATTGTACGACTCTGAGAAATGTGAACGTATTAAGAACGATACAGCACGCAATGGAACCTGTTATGTTTGGAATATTTCTGAAAGACAGAAAAGCGAATGAATGGATACGGAAGAAAATCAGATTAAGAGATGCAATACAGTTCGCGGAAAAACAAAAATGGACATTTGCATACACATATAAAAGAGGTATAGGACCCCGCCAATAAGATGGGCCGACGACTTGAAGTCGATGGCCGGTCTTAACTGGATTCAAAGAATAAGTCATGGGAATGAATGGAAAGCAGAACTTGAAGAGATATATGTCCAAAGATGGATATTAAATTCTAGTTAGGAAGTGAAACGATGCATAGATTCAAGATTTAAAGCTTAATCTAAGCCCGTGTATGCAAACGGCTTTAGGTGAAATAATCATTAGCAAATTAGCTACCGTAGAGGGTTAAATGTAGCACTTGAGACCCTCTCAATAAAAAGTGATTTAGCTGATGCAAAATTGCGCCGAGCGGCTTTCGATACAAAAATCAGAAAAGTCTCTAATTAGTAATAGTTTGTTACAGCATAAAACATTACGTTACGACAAGGGCGCTAGTTTGTTACTACATAAACGGGATTTTACGACATGACACTATGTAGCTAAATGACTAGTGTGACTAATAGAGCTGGGGGTGGTTCAACACAAAACTACACAGGGCAACGGCCTAATAAAGGAAAAGCAGATATTAAATGCAAAGGCGCCACCACTTTCCTAAAACGGAAAAATGCACAGTGAACCTACTGAGAAAAGTGGAAACAAATGAGTGCACCTTCTAACTTCAACCTTGGCATTGATTGGTCGACTAGCCACAAACAACAGCGTTAAACTTACCTTGCGCGAATACTCTTATGCAGCTTTCTAGACTCCTTTTACAAAAGTAAACACATACTAAGTGCATGTAAATATCGTAAACATCAACAAAAGAAACACAGCTTAATGCGAATAAACTGTATTTAAAAGAACAATGGTTTAGTAAATCAATATAACGAAATGGGTTAGTAATAGTTAAATAACGTTACGTTACGTTTTAAACTAGTAAGGGCGGTAAACTTGACATCAACTAGGCGAAATGACTCGCAAATGATAACAACAGTAAATAATCAAAGTGCCGACTCATAAACAATAATACTTGACGTTAAACAAATAAACGTGGCTTAAATACTATACGTACATACTTCCATTACCACAACGTTAGGTTAAGCAGGATCATAAAATTTGACGGTAATTAATTTATTCGACAAATTGACAACAACAGTTCAAACAGTAAATGCCACAATGACCGTAACGTTACGCAAATACTTCAGCAAAACACTACGTAAAACTAATACATAAAAGCGGTACATACTTTAATCAGGAGTCCAGGTGGCTGCATACAGCGCGGTGCCCAACGAAACTGTAGGTGGCCGTTTCCTAAACAACTGCCCGAAGACAATGGAGATACTGAACAATAGCAACGGCATGTTGCTGACTGAAGAAGTTAAGCAGATACTAACATCCCCATTCGAGGGTAATACGAAGTCCTTGACGACATGGCAAGGGTTCTAAACGAGAAGGATGAAACTTCATGATGTCAAATAAGCCGACACTGAAAATCCCACAGAAATAATCCCCCAAACGGCGTGAATCGAAGCTGCCCACTTAGTGATAACCCCCCTTTCGGGTTACGACGACATCGACGACACTTAACAGAAATCCCAAGACCGCCCGTCAACAATCTACGTACAGTTCAACCATGAATACGGAAAAAGTAACTTTTATTTTAAATCACCAATGTGATCTCTCACCGCCGGGACTTTAAACTTGGAACTTTGAAACACGCGGTACCTACACACACAAGTAACAACCGTTAATTAGAACACAATCAACTACAATAACCCTAGCTAAGCCGAAAGGTTCACGCGCGGGTGAACGGACAGATCGAAAACCAACTCTTGCTTATCAGCCGGCTGGCATAAATCCTCTGCAAGAAGCCTAAATCTTGCACACATGGTACAACAAAGTCAGACAGGGTGGAGAAAAAACGTTCGCTTTATCTCATTATTACACACACAACGACTCTTTATTAGCAAAATAATATTTGGTTTTAAAAGTAAGCGTTGCTTCAAAATTCACGTCTTAAAACGCATCGATAAAAGACACGTGTTCGTCTCCCTCGCTTGTGCTCACAGCAATTGATTCCTTCCGCTAAAGCAGCTAAAAATAGGCACATTGTTCGAAATGCTTTTTTACAGGCGGGAGTTTAAATTCAGAGATTGGAAAATACCACAAACTACTCCTACGATCATAAACATAAAAAATGTCCTCACAAACACCAACCTCTAAACTACGTGTTTTGAGAATTTTTCTTCCAAAAGCCTACTACGTCAAATAAGGAACAGAGCATGTACGACAATCTTGAGCAGCAAACTGAGTAACACTTTGCAAGCCCCTCATAGATACTTCATTCAGTTTTCGTAATCTCTTTCAGTGTGTGACGACTACGACTAAAGAGAATATGGAAAGAAGACAGTAGCTAATTAGTTACTGAAAAGCCTGTACGGATAAACTCGATAAAATTGAGTTAGCGATTTACCAATACCTTTGCCGGTGAGCGCAGATAAGGCAGAAGACGCCGATAATATGGCGTTCCAGATTTTAAAGTGACAAGGTATAGAAATTCGCAACTTCATATTTCGTTAACTTTTAGAAACATTTTCCAGTACCGACATCCGAACTAGCAACCTGAGGCTCTGCAGTTCGGATGTGTGCCGAGAGGCCATCCTGACGGGATATTTACGCTATCACTTGACGTCTATTACCGCTAGCCGGAATACGAATCGATAAATACATACAAAGTAAAGCGACAAAGGTCGCCCAAAAGCTTTTCAGTTTTTGGCGTTAATATTCAACGTAAAATGGCGAAAAAATCGTTTTGATAGGTTACGTTATCTTAGAGTTATGATGTTTATATCAATCCGACTTGACATGCTCCATTTTTTAATTAAATTTTCGGCTTTCCTTTAATGCCAAAGCGGTTGCAGTCTGCACAGAACCTATGTTGATTTATGATAACTTTCCTATTGCTTACGATTGGTTGCGATTGATTTGGAGATCAGATAAAAGTATAAGGACTATCTATTCTGGCGCAAATAAAATCTAACGTGTTAGCATTCATGATCTATCACTTTAGTTTCCCTAATTAAATTGAAATATTCAAACGCAGCAGAGGAGACGGCGTGAGTTTCTTTAAATGATATCATTTCCGAATAACATGAGCGGCAACAAGTTTTTCAATTACAACAAATACACTGAGACAGGTCAGGTACCTATAATTAATTAAATTGCACCACATCTGGAATAATTAGACACTGAAAGATATAAATCTGTGCATGTCATGCATATAATAACCAGTACAGAAATATGATAAATTGTTATGTTGCGTTCCCTACTCAAAGGTGCACTCCAATTTAAGGTTATCATAGCAGTCATTTGTACGCTACATCTACACAAATAAATATAAAAACAATAAAAGATGCCGGTCCCCATTAGACACAGTTGCAGTTTAGTTTATCGAGTTTGTGGTATTAAACACTATTTATAACATTGTACTACTTTTCTGAGAGTTTGTGCCTGAGGATGATCCATGGCCGCAAACAGCTTACAGCAGCGACTGCAGGCAGTCAATGTCAGCCAATGTCATTCACTTAGACCTCCGCGGATGATGCTCCAAACGCAAACTAAGCTTTACTGTGCTGTTTTGATCGCCGAAATCTCTAAAGCCGCGGGTGACGGTTGTAGTAGTACACTCTAGCAATCAACCGGAGTCATTGGTAATCTTGTACCATGAAATTGAAGTACTTCACCTCATAGTTGACGCTAAAGCTCCAGACAGAAGTTAGCTTATTGAAATGACGCTATTACAATTTGAAATCGGAGAAATTACACTCACCCTGTATAATTACAGGCGAACCCAATACGACAAGAAAGTTCTGTGTTGATAACCGTCCTAAGTGTACGAAGGTCCCAAAAATGTGGCTAATTTTATAACCTGTATTCTAGCAAAGCTTCCTCACATAATAGTTTACCAAATCAGAAGCTACAGGATAAGCTTGGAGCACACGGATGCACAGAATCTTGCTGCAAAATGACTCTACCTTTTTTGGCCAAGCAATAGAAAACAAAATCCTTGTTATCTCTTAGCTGTTTCCACAGCCGGTAAAACAGATTACATCCCAAACGCTAATACTGCGTTTGCACAGCGACAGTGTTCCAATCCAGGACCTTTTACACCGTCACGTATTATACACCAAATGATTCCCTAGTTAATTAAGCGGTTCTCACGTAACAAACGACCCGATTCGTTTAGGATGAATATTACTATTCAGGTTCCATACTACCGTATCAATATAAACATGTAAAAGATCTTCCTATATCTGAATATGTTTCGTAGTAGTACGGCATCTCTTTCTTTACACAGTCATGTATAGCCGTGTTCATTGAAGTGTTGTATATGATTTGTGCTTTGTGAATATACGTTAATTATACAAAATTAAAAATAAAGTGTTGTATATACAAAAATTTTGAAGGTATACATCTACGTCTACCTAGTTAATGATACAATGTGAGCCTTTTCTGAGTAATAACACAACCACCAATAAACTTACAACTGTCGCTGTATGTATATCATGCTAAAAATTTAAAAAAATGTAGAGGAAGTTAGATTCAACCATAAGCTGTCAGTTATAGTATCATCGCATACTCAATTTTTTTAAATAACGCGTCAGGATTACACAGAAGATGGAAAACGTCGTCGAAAACGCTCACTCATTCGATGGACGAATATCATCGAGTGAACAGAGTTTAAACTGGAAGAGGCAATAAGGAAGACATATCATTGTAATTTCACAAGTTATAAAACGTCTGGATTAAGAAAACAAGCATACAACGATTACCACACCTCGTACATGGCACTGGCCTAAGAAGAAAAAATATGGTAAATTCATTGTTCAGGTATATGAGCATTGTCACAGCGAGTTGAAGTGTCAACAAATGCCAACGCTCAGTTCTGCATTTAGTCACATTAATGTTAAAAATGGCCTGGTAATGTTGAAATTCGTGAACGCACGGTCAACTTATTTCGTAAAGTCTAGTCCAGCTGAACTTGATATTGTGTACTTTGAAATCCACCTCCCATCATTGGTCACTAATGACCGATGCAAACAGAGCTGCGAAAATTACTTCAAAAAAGCAATTAATTACCAATTACCGCCCAGTAAGGTAATTGAATTACCACATTTTCAATTACTCAAATGAAATTGCAATTCAATTACCAATTACCTGGTAATTGTAATTGCACAACATAAATTGCTTTTTCAATTACTTTCACTACAAATTGTTGTGGTATATTTGTATTTAGTAATATTTAGATATCCATATGTCGTTTCGTTTTAAGCAAACAAATTTAAAATGATGAATAATTATTATGAACCAATATTGTATAATGAAGGTATTTGTTATCATTATTTGTTATAGCTTTTTTTACCGTACTTTACTCTGTAATCTGTACTTACAGTCGACATATTCTTCGCGTCCTACAAAACAATTATTAGCAAGCGACAATGCCATATCCTGTATAACCTGCTCTAAACAAGACACAACACATGCACATCTAATCTACAACATACGTGCTTGCACCAAATATCTCTTTTCTCGTGCACACAACTGTCTGTTATCCGACTAGTCACAAAAAATCATGAGTTATACTGACATTGTTCCAGGTATTCCATAATGCCATTTACTTAACATGTAACTTGATAAAGCCTTATCTTATTTTTGCGTTCTGGAGATTTAATACAATCCAGGTCAATAATTCAATAAATTACAGCGAGGAATTTCAGTTACCAAATACTTGTAAATTAGTTAACCTAAATACTTAAACTCAAAAGTAATTGAGTAATTGAACGTAGTACTTGATTACTTTCAAAACGTAATTGTCAAGTACTCTATAACAAAAATGGCAATTACCAATTAGAATTACCCTATTTTGAGAAGTAATTCAATTTCACGACAAATCAACGAAAAGGAATCTAATTGGTAATTTAATTACACCGTAACTAATTACTGCCCGGTTCTGAGTGCAAATCTGCACATATTTTGAAGTTCATATTTTTATTTCTCAGAACTTGACTTACTCAATGAATCTTTTGCACATCGCTATTCTACATAATAAATATGCAATCGCAGCTTTCGTACCTTATTTGAAATATTATGTTTTTTTTTTCAAGCGTTTTCTTTTGGAACTGAGCTTTGTCTTTCAATATGTAAAAGAAAGTTCACAATTGCTGGTATTGCTATACCCTATGGTTTCTATTTACACCAGGTACATTTATATGTAGGTAGCACATTTTCATTTCCATGAGAAACTTAAAAATCACTTATTGGTAGAGGCTATGTTTCTAAAGTATTCAAAAATGCATGTTAAAAGTCGAACAAAGCAGGTAAAAGCAATTTTAAGGAATCACGTTTATTCCTTTGATAACCTTGGGAACGTGCTTAATTTGCTTAGTGGTTAATATAAACCCCCAAAGTAGATATCTTGCACTATATCTATAATGCAAAATTAAAATCAACTTACAATGTTGGCAGAACCAGGGATTATCGAGGAAAGGGAAAACCATTATGTAGAAATTAAACACTGAGTGAATATAGCTTTTATTGCCGCAACTCCTGGCAACAAAAAAGTTTGGTCACGCGTGCTGCTGATTTGATATCATCGTCGAACAATCACTGCGTCAGGGGCAGAATATTGAAACCAAGTAGTATTTGTTAATGTTTATCGAATTGCTTTTGTTGGAAGCGCTTCAAATATACATAGAATTCACTTTCAGCTGACCACAATGGCGGAATTCGTTAACAGAAATGTGATTTTAATGACTGCACTGCGGACGCAAACGTGCCGCGATTTCAATAATCAGGAAGATAGACATGCCACCTTCATAATGAATGCAATCACAGCAACATGTAAGCAAGAGGAAATTGTGTCTATAACAGAACGTTACATCGCATTCCCGGTTGTTAATATTTCAAGGCACATTTGCAGCCGCTCCCTCTCCTGTTATATTAGAATTTGTACCTAGGGTGCACGTGTTGCGTTTCGTACTATTCGAAACGTAAAATTAAGGGAGTATTTACACACGTTTCGCTTAGGTTTTATTGAAGCGACGGTGCCTAGGCTATAAAATTTCAGAAGTATAGCAACGCTTATTACAAAGGCAAGCTTACATGCTCAGAATAATCTATGAAGCTGGCAGCATAAGCAGCAGTGTGCCACACTGATGGTAATCTGCCGATTAAATCTAAACGACCCTAAACAAACAGTGTTAAACAGCTAGAATATTTAAAGCACTCCTTATATTAATATCTCATTCCAAAGTACCTAGCTAATCTGACATAATGTGGTTATACATTTTTAATAAGCACCTGGCGTATGCGTCAGTGCTTCACGTTAAAACATTCCCCAATTTCCGATAAACATCAATTTGAATTTGCATAAAGTAAGAACTCCTAACTGGAACGCAACTCCCGTAAATCAAATAGTGCATAATTTTGCTTGAAACTTTAACAAATTGGTATGGAACACACACAACTCGTAAATTATTAGGACGTGAACATTTTCGAGAAGAACAAAACGAACAAAATAATTTTAACCAGCGAATCAGATACCAGATACTACCTGTTCTCATTCCAACTTCTGTAATGAAATTCATAAACCAGTGGCGGGTGTACAAGGAAAACACTTGGAAAACTTTTTCTGCATGTTTAGATGCTAGTTAACAACGGCTACATTTGTTGAAGACGTTGCATTACGAGCTACCAGTAACGGTACAGAAGCAGCAGCTAACAAGCTACAACCAGCGGTCAACAAAATATGGACATAAGGAAAAATACCATATTGAGACTAAGGGATACCAATAGCAGTCATTCAGCCAACAATTTCACATTCAAAAACAGTGTAATATCTAGGTATGGCGCTCAACGGTAATCGTAACTGGAACGGCATATCAAGAAAAGCTGCATGGATTTGGAAACAAATTCACGAACATTTGGTGAGTACTTGGAAGACATTCTGAGCTGTCATTACACAATATCTTGTTGTTATATTAGCATATTCTAAAACCAGTGTGTACCTTGTTAGCTATATTTATCTATAAATTCCTTTACCTACTTTTAGGTCATCGCTATATCTCTTAGTTAACAATCGATCACTATAAAAGTATATTTGAGGCCCGTCTCTAGCATCAGTGAAGACGTCGCGGATTCTAGTTTATGATGTTATAATTGGCGCCAACAAGTTAAACTCAAATATACTGATATAAGCCAAGAAACTTGTAACTTCACTTTCTATCAACTAATAACAATACGATTATTGAACTCCCTATCAAAATGAAAGAAAGCAATACTTGTAACTAGTTTATTACTACTCGAACATTACTACCATCGATCAGACAATTAGCATCTTTAATATTACTACCTCACGCAGGGTACCCTAAATCGCTTAACTTAAACCGTTCGTAAGTTTAATGGTTACACAGTTTTATATGCAAAAATATCATCAGATTCTAGCTACAACACTTATCTTTGTGCCGATATACTCGCAGACATTTAATACGTCCCGTTACTCCTATCACATGTCAGCTTGATAGGTTCCAACCTCGGCTGTCATTCGCTATACCTCGACCCCCAATACTGCGGTAGATTAGCTTTCCAAGGTTTTCCGCCTAATAGTTGTTGCCTGTTCACAGGCAATAAACTTCGCAATCGTTGTATTCGTGTTTCCCAGATCGCTTCACAGCTTGAATATAAATATTCATTGGAAAAATGACATCCGCTTAATTATCTCCTTTACAGGAACGGCTGGCTAGTAAACCAATTCTTTACTATCACCAAACCATATTAAATGGCGAGATTGTCATTTACACCCCACGAAAACTCTTGCCTTTTTTAAAAGCTGATATACAAATTTTTTCTCAAAACAAAACCAACCTTGTTTTTATCTCTTCCCTAGCAACGAACAAAGCCAATCTGATATTAATTTTATCGCGTCACTCTCACTAGATTCCTCATTCAACACTAGTATTAATATCAAATGCTTTTGACACGTAAC
Source organism: Agriotes lineatus (assembly GCA_940337035.1). Taxonomy (NCBI): domain Eukaryota; kingdom Metazoa; phylum Arthropoda; class Insecta; order Coleoptera; family Elateridae; genus Agriotes; species Agriotes lineatus. Next base: position 119,157,655 of record OW679194.1, read on the forward strand.
AAACTCCCCCCTTACCAGAAAGGAAAAATTTCAACGAAATTTTTAACTAAATAAAAACTTTATCCTAAAAGGATACATACATATACTCTAGAGAGTCAGTAAACCGTCTGGCATAAGACGTCTCTAACAATTAATCTAAAAAAAAAACCCAGTACCCACACTACAAACAAGCAACTACACTGTAGAGACGGTGATGACCCCAGGAGGAACCCAGGACCAGATCAACCCCACAAAATCACTCCAAATCCCCACAGCGTACCCCCCCTGACAACTTCCAATAAACCCCCGAGGCGGAAGCACACCTCCACACAGTTTCAGGTACTGTCAGGCCGAAAATAGTTAAGCCAAAACGAAGAATAACCAGGATCTTTCTTTTGACAACCCTGGGGAGAAAGTAACCCCAGTGAAAGAGGGTTAAAGAAACCAGAAAAGTGATAGGCAGAAGCCAACATCCACACAACTCTCATACGCTCCGACGGAGGGATCCTTCAGCGCCCCGAACGGCCTGAAGAAAATCCCCACCAATCTTCATCCACATCCAGACAATCACTCATCACCAGAGATTTCATCCGCACCAGATCAAAGAGAAATAAAAGAAAACAAATTGTCATTCATCTAAGTAAACAGTTCATTCAAAACAAAATCGACATTCACTACATTACAATAGAGAAATATAGACAAAGCTTTAAGAAGAAAAGAAGGCGAAGAATGAAGACTGGTCATCTTAAAATTTTGTATTGTAGGGAAACACCCTATATCCCAAACCCCAAGGATACCTAAAAGAAACGAAGAAGTTGTACTTCTTTAACGATTAATCTCGTTACCCTTATGTCCCCTTAGGAAAACAGGATAACGTAACGCTCTTCCAATACAATCAAAAAGAAAACCATCCATTAACATTTCCCAACAGGGAACTCCGTATACGTTATACCAAAAGAGGGAAAAGAACAAGATATTAAAGTTTCCCAAATAGTGTCCTTCCGAGTGTGCCCTTCCAACTACCCTAAACCTTAAAATGGGAAAGAACAAGATATTAAAAGTTCCCCAAAGAGTGACCTACCCTACTGTGCCCTTCCAACCACCCTTTGCACATCACACATCATTAATTCATCTCAGAGTTATCATAAGGTTTCAAATCCTTGGCATGCCAAGTCCCCTTTAATATTTTTCCGTCAGGATCTTTGAGTTCATAAACCCATCGTGAAAACTTTCGATTAATAATAAACGGTCCTATAAATTTTGCAGCAAGCTTGGAAGTAAACTGACGAGCAGCATCCGATAACACATAGTGTCTACGCAACACTGCTTGATCCGGAACGAACTCAAAAGGTCGTCGACGAAAGTCATAGCGAGTTTTTGACTTTTGATAAGCCTTATCCAAACGACGTTTAACATCAGCATACAGTTGCTTGAGTACTGTAGAACGATTATCTAAATCTCTATCCCGATTAAATTGAATTTCCGGATTTCCATCACCAACTACCGGTTCGTGATTTAATATGATTTCTCTGCCAAAATTAATGAAATATGGAGTTTTTCCCGTAACTTCATGAACTGAGGTACGTATAGCACAAACTACGTGAGACAGATATTATCCCAATCTCGATGACGATCTGATACATAAGCTGTCAACATAGTTTTAAGCACTCTGTTTATACGTTCCGTAGGATTAGCTTGAGGATGATAATTGGCAGTAAACGAAATCTTACAGCCATACTTCTGATTTAAAGTTTGAAACTCATGACTGCGAAACTGAACGCCATTATCACATATGATTCGCTTGGGAACCCCAAACATCAAAATACGTCTTCCTCAACAATACGTGAGATACCTTAGCTGATGCTGTACGGAGCGGAAACACTAATGGAAACTTACTAAAACAATCAGCCACTACGAATATATACGCGTACCCTCGTACTGAACGAGGTAAAGGACCTACAATATCACAACAGATTAGTTCCCAAGGCTTCGAAATTAATGAATGTCCACCCATATACCCTGAAGGGGCTCTCTGTTCTGGTTTAATTCGTTGACACGTTTCGCAACGGCGAACGTAAGCAGCCACATCATAACGTAGTTTAGGCCAATAGTATCTTTGTGCAATACGATGAAAAGTTTTATTAACACCCGTATGACCAGCGGTCGGAATATCGTGATTTTGTTTGATAACTTCTTGGCGTTGAGTCGTTGGAACAACCAGTTTCAATGATCTTCATCATCTGCCAAGTCTGGATAATCGGTTCGAACATATTTATACAATTGACCGTCACTAACTCTCCAATGGGGAAATTTTCGAGGATTGTTAATAACAAATCGACACATACGATGATACCATGGATTACCAGCAGGACCAAACTGAACGTTAATAGCATCAATAACAGGAACAGCACGAGACAAAGTGTCAGGCACAACATGCTCTTTACCTTTTCGATGAATAATGTCAAAATCATATTGTTGAAGGCGAACTGCCCATCGAGCGATACGACCAACAGGGTCTTTAATACTATTAAGCCATTTTAAGCTATAATGATCAGTTACTACCGTGAACTTAGTTCCCTCAATATATGATCTAAGTTTTTCAATAGCAAAAAGGACAGCGAGGCATTCACGCTCTGTTGTGCTAAAATTTCGTTCGCTTCTAGTAAGCGACCGACTAATGTAACATATAACTTTCTCTCCATCAGCTTGATGTTGAGTAAGTACGGCACCAATACCATAACCAGAAGCATCCGTTTGAATAACAAAGGGTACAGAAAAATCAGGGCAAGCTAATATCGGAGCAGATATCAAATGTTCTTTAATATCACTGAAGGCTCGTTCACAATTACTATCCCAAAAAAATTTCGCATTCTTGCGGAGCAAGGATGTAAGAGGTCCGATAAGTGAAGAAAAATTCGGAACAAAGCGACGGTACCATGACGCCATACCAATTACACGACGTACTTCCTTTACTGACACAGGAGTAGGAATACGATTAATTGCATCTACTTTTTCTGGTCTACTAATAAACCGCGTGAATTCACTACATAACCGAGATACTTAAGTTCTGGCTTACAAAAATGACATTTATTTTGGCTTAAAGTAAGACCAGCAGCTAATAACCGAGACACAACCGCACGAAGAGTAGAAAGATGTTTTTCGAAAGTTGGCGTACAAATTACTATATCGTCAAGATACGTAAAGACATATGGTTCCAAATCAGCACCAATAACCCTATCAATTAGGCGTTGCCACGTTGCCGGCGCCGTATGCAAACCATACGGTAGGCGGCGAAATTGAAATAACCCCCTATTAGGCACAGTAAACGCTGTTAAAGGGCGTGAAGAAACAGCCACAGGTATCTGCCAATATGCGGATTTAATATCAAGAGTCGTAAGATAATGTGCGTCACGAAGTTTATCCAAAGTACTTGATACATATGGAATAGGATAAGCATCAGGTTGACTGACTTTATTAAGTTGGCGATAATCAACACAGAACCGATAACTACCATCTTTCTTTTTAATCATTACTATCGGAGATGACCAAGCAGAAGTCGAAGGTTCTACCACTCCCTCATCCAACATTTTCTTTAACTCAAGATCTACCTGTTTCTGCAGAGCAGGAGAAATAGGATAATATCGCTGCTTAATAGGCGACGATGTGGTTTTAATCTCATGTTCAACAAGATGAGTGCATCCTAACTTATTTCCCATTTTACTAAAAACTTCTTTGACAAAACAATCTAATTGTTCTCGCTGAACTTCAGATAAATGTTCTACAGCCTGTATTGCATTAACTTCCGGGATCAAGTGATCTTTCGAGAAGGTCCATTCGTTAATTCTAAGATCGGTTACAATACCCATTCTACGCAAAAAATCGCATCCCAAAATCAAGGTATGGGGTACGGAAGGCACAACTAATAACTCACAAGTACAAACTCTATCGCGAAGCATAAGTGGTACTGTAACTATACCTAATATTTGACATTCTACACCGTCAGCAACATTACATGTCCTATCTTTACTTGGTGTAAGCCTACAATGACCTTTCAACAGCTCCCATCCCTTTCTACCAACGTATGCGAAGCACCCGAATCTAACAATCCAAGAATCTCATTACCAAAAATTGAAACTTTAAGATACGGTCTCTCATCAGGACCTGCGTGACTTAAAATATAATCTAAAACAGCTTTAGAACTAAAATCTGAATTATTTACAACATTGACCGAAGAATTTATTCGACACCGCGCTATTCGGTCGTCTAGCGGCGTCGACCCCCATTTCCCGAACATGAAGGGCATGTACGGACAGTAAAATCAGGTCGTCCACAACCATAGCAATATTGTTTACTATTTGCTGAACAGTTACGCGCAAAATGATTCAGTTTATCACATTTTCAACATCTCAAATCAGAAGGCTTGGTTGAATTGATTACGTTCGGTGGGTTATTACTACGAGTTTGAACGTAACCCTCATTTGAGGATACATTCACTGTATGAATCCTAGCATTACATTTCGACCTTTGATAGGCTAGATCGGGTTCTAACATTCGATTTCCCTGAGTGGGAGGTCCACGGAACCGTTGTGCACGCACATGTGCATCTTCAACAGCTTTACACACTCGAAGTAATTGTGAAAAGGAAACTATGTTCTCTAAAGCCAGTTGGGTTTGGAAATGTGGTAATAAATTCCTACGTATTAGATTAAGGCGCTTTATTTCCGAAGGCATCGATGGTAATCGATGGAATAAATTTTCCATTATCGACACAAATACGGTCACGGGTTCATCGGCCCCCTGAGTACGATTGCGTATTTCATCCCATAAACAAGCTTCATAATCACATGGAAGAAAAGCTGAACGTAACGCATTAACTAACTGGTCCCAATTATACAAAGTATTTTTAACCGATCGATACCAAATCAAAGCATAATCGGTGAAAAATTCAACAGCCGAAGTAAAAAGTTGTTCCTTAGTAACCCCACGCGCCATTCGCAATTCTTCAACACGTTCTAGAAAACTAGAAAGTCCCGATTGACCATCAAAACGAAGGTTCCATTTATTCATCGGAAGGTAATTGTTATAACGTGGAGTAGCATCAATGACTTTAGTGCTGTTAAAACCAATAGGTGTCGGTAACGTTTGAAACTGTTGACTATCAATTACATTTGAATAATTAAAATGGTTTGGTGATTGATTGGCTTGTAATGGCTCATCGTCAAGGTCCATCAAGTTAACTGTTTGTGAACTAGAAGGAACTACAGGTTCATTTTCAGATGTTAATCTGGACTCGAGATCGTCCATAGCCCCTAAACACCTATTATATAGCTCATCTTTATCATCTGCTGAAGACCCCTCAAAAACTAACCGTTCTAGTCGATTTGAAATATGTACCAAGCGGGTCTGAATACGTTTATAATCATTACCACCCCTAACAAATGACTCAGAAGCTAGTATCTCTTCCACAAGAATGTCAAGCTTCCTACTGCATATATCCAATTCTTCTACGTTATTCAATTCTACTTCCGGGAACGAAGCATTTCCCGTCTTCTCTAACCTAATACGCGCTCTAAGCAATTTACGCTTTTCCGGCATATTTCCCTTACAAACAACTCCCCGTATTCGTAATTCATAATCTATCTCGTCTACCAATAACCTATCAACATCCATTCTGATTCCTCAAAGTAAAACCCTTTTTACCACAAGTATACCGTTTTATGTATTATTCTCAAAGTAATTCTTTGGTTTGTCACGTTCTGACGATATTTTTCCACTTACATAAACGAGTACAGAAAGTTATGTATAACTATTGTCAGTATTGCTCCTTTCTATTATAGTACGACCTAAAGGTATATGTTCCAATCTTGTTAAAGCCCCACGTTGGGCGCCAAACTTGTTAGCTATATTTATCTATAAATTCCTTTACCTACCTTTAGGTCATTGCTATATCTCTTAGTTAACAATCGATCACTATAAAAGTATATTTGAGGCCCGTCTCTAGCATCAGTGAAGACGTCGCGGATTCTAGTTTATGATGTTATAATTGGCGCCAACAAGTTAAACTCAAATATACTGATATAAGCCAAGAAACTTGTAACTTCACTTTCTATCAACTAATAACAATACGATTATTGAACTCCCTATCAAAATGAAAGAAAGCAATATTTGTAACTAGTTTATTACTACTCGAACATTACTACCATCGATCAGACAATTAGCATCTTTAATATTACTACCTCACGCAGGGTACCCTAAATCGCTTAACTTAAACCGTTCGTAAGTTTAATGGTTACACAGTTTTATATGCAAAAATATCATCAGATTCTAGCTACAACACTTATCTTTGTGCCGATATACTCGCAGACATTTAATACGTCCCGTTACTCCTATCACATGTCAGCTTGGCAGGTTCCAACCTCGGCTGTCATTCGCTATACCTCGACCCCCAATACTGCGGTAGATTAGCTTTCCAAGGTTTTCCGCCTAATAGTTGTTGCCTGTTCACAGGCAATAAACTTCGCAATCGTTGTATTCGTGTTTCCCAGATCGCTTCACAGCTTGAATATAAATATTCATTGGAATAATGACATCCGCTTAATTATCTACTTTACAGGAACGGCTGGCTAGTAAACCAATTCTTTACTATCACCAAACCATATTAAATGGCGAGATTGTCATTTACACCCCACGAAAACTCTTGCCTTTTTTAAAAGCTGATATACAAATTTTTTCTCAAAACAAAACCAACCTTGTTTTTATCTCTTCCCTAGCAACGAACAAAGCCAATCTGATATTAATTTTATCGCGTCACTCTCACTAGATTCCTCATTCAACACTAGTATTAATATCAAATGCTTTTGACACGTAACAACCTTTGGCGTTGATTATAGAAAAACAACCTGAAAATGATTTAAACGTTTCAAAACTGAATATTTCGCTGCATAGTTTACTCACAATGGTGTGTTAGAACGAAAACATCCGTCGAGATCTGAAGATGCGTATGATATGGTCGTAGAGAGACTTCGTGGACATCAACATAGTGAGGTGGTGCCTTTCGATCTGGTCTAAAACAAATAAGCCATCAAACATACCAAAGTGGTGTTAATCACCTGAGGCGTATCAATGGAAGTTTATTCAAAACACTGCCAAGACATTATTATTAGAATTAAATTACTAGATACTTTTCAACTAGTTGTATCGGGTACATTACCTAAAAAGTGCTAAATCCAGGCATTGTACAAAATTACTAAGAAGTATATAAAATACGCAACATCTTTAGGCAAAGTATAAACTTTTGTTACTTTTAAAATGCGGTTTACACTTCTTAAAAAAATTCTATACATTGCCTAGGCACGGAATAGGGTGTTTCTAAAATAAGGAAACATACGGTGCAGAAGTATTCTACGATAATTAATTAAATCAAATCCACCGGTATTCGCAAATGCATCCGTTCCAAGATATTAAGCTTTAAATGTTTGATGTAGGTAGTTAAAAAACAATTCCTAAGAATTTTGTGCAACTGTAGATTTGAGAAAGTCTCTTGACAAAGTCTTGCAGCTTTTTGGCCATTTCCATTGGTACGACCGTACATATAAATCATATCCGCTTTTTGATGAGAAGGTGAAAAGTGTTACTGAAACTGGATTTGACTTACTTTCGTCAAATTTCAATAGTACACTGACTTGATTAACAACTTCACTAACTAATTTTGTTAATAATATCCACGTTTGGACGGATCCACCGACAAAACAGGCAACGGCTACTACATCGAGATAGAAGAAAAACAATGTAATACGTATTGCAACTTGGAATATAAGGTCATTTAATAATATAGATAAGGAATTATAAAGAAAATGCAATATAACATTGTAGATGTCTGTGTCTTTCAAGAAACTAAGAAGTAATAAAAAGGACATAGAGAGTATGGCAAATAGTTACTAATATACAATGAAGTAGACAAGGAAATTAGAGCAAAAGGACTTACTATAATGATCCATGAAAAATTTAAGAAAAATGCTGCTACATATCGAAGAGGGCATTAGCTACAAAAATGAACACAAACTAAAGTAGACCTTATAGACCTTAGTATTGTATACCAAAAATTGAGAAAATAAATTTCTACGAAGAACTAGAATTTACTTTAGATACCATACCTATAGAAGACGTTACAGTACTAGTATGAGATTTTAATGCCCGTGAAGCGAAGTGGTACCAGGCATTAAGCAAAGTATTAACAAAGAAATAATAACGGTGGATTAATGATCGTATTCTGCGCACATACCAATTGCGAAGTAAGAGAGAAGCTAAATGTTGAATCATTATGGAATCAATTGACTAATCAACTGTATGAGAAAATACTAAAACTAAAATTAAAGAAGAATGCTACAGAGAATGGAATTGAACCAATTGAATTGATATCGCAGAAAATTAAGAACAGTTTGAAAGAGGCAGGGCACGCAAATTGTAAACAAAAATAACAAAAAAAATCTGTAAACGGCTTCACCCAGAACTTCCCTCGCCCGAATTAGATCAACTTGCAAATAAAGAAAAATGTAGCCCGCTGAGGGTTTGAACCCGCCGCATCTGCATGGCGATCGTAACCGCATCTCCCAACGGATGTAACTGCAGCGAAATTCCAACTGCGCTATCAAGCCTTATAGAAATAAGTGCGGAGCGCGCCTCTCTTGAACAGAACTGGCTTATTGTTGAAATGTTTTTACTCTTTTGTGAAATTATCCTGTATCGGTCGAGTCTTATTTTCGGCAAATGTAAAGCCTGACTTATCTGAAAGTTATTGCTTCTTTCTATTTCAAAATTAACCCAAAAATAAACAAAATTAAATTTTTAATTTAAGGTGCTCACCCTGTATATATTTGTATGAAATTGTACCGGTTTCATGCGAGATAGATATATAATGGTGAGGAACTAACACCCCATGAAGGAGCTTGGCCTGCAAGACGGAAGGTTAGAGCTTCCGTATCCTCGCTCTCTCACACCCGGCTGTCGCGTGTCAAATTCATGACACGTGGTGATGTGGTGAGCACCACGCATTAGACAACCACATTATTACCCCTTGTTCTTTCGAACGCAGGTTCCCAATTATTTAAAGCGACTGGGTAGGCCGCCCGCCAGGCATCGATCTGGGATTTGAACTCCAGACTTCCGCGCCGCAGTCCGATGCTCTAACCATCAGAGCCACGCTGGCATTTATATAATATGTATGCAAAATACCGTCTTCCTCCGACAAATAGTTTTTGATCTATACTGCCAACTCACAGACAGACAGACAGACAGACGGAATTAAGAAAACCTATTTTTCGTCATGTAGGGACCTTGAAACGTGAAGATTTGAAGAAATCTCGGAAGGTGATTTTTTCGTGATTACAATACTAATAAAAAGACAAATCAAACATATAGTTCTCCTATGAGAATAGTGAAATAAATATTTTGATAGTTAGCTATGAAATTTTAGGAGGCATGTGTATTATTAAATCAGAAAACCAAAATATTATAACCTGACAAGACACTAATGACAAATAGAACTTAACCTTAAATATTTGGTCTGTTATTTTTCCTTCGGAATTATAATTTTTTTTATTATTAAAAACTGAATAAATACAAAACATACAAGAAAATACTACAATGGCACTTGGCAGTATATAATATTTATGTAACAGATAATTGAATAAAACTAATGCATAGTAAAACAGTCACAAACACTGAAGAAAACAAAATTATATTAAAAATAGGTTAGTCGTCACTGTATTCGGCAAAATCTGAAATATCGCTTTCGTCATTAACATTTATTATTAAACTTCTACTTTATAAGAATAACAATTTTCAATATCAATAACGTGTTGTACACATTTATTCCAAAGTATCAATTTGATTTACTGCTAGCCTAAGATGATCTAAAACCGTATTGCTAAACTTTGGTGAAGTATTTAATGCTCGAACTTTATGATAATAATATGATAATAATAAGTATTGCTTGAACTAACTAGTATCAGAAAAGATAGTAATGCTAGAGAAGGGAGAGGTGTACAATCTCCAGTAGAGGAAGGCACTTTAATTCAAGAGCTACGAAATAAACTGGAGACTACTTTATTGAAATACAGTGGAACTGATCCTAGAAAGAGGCCCTACATTCCTAAACAAAGTTCATCAATCAGACTAGCCCGTATAGTAAGCGAAATGAACACAGTCTTGCAAGAATATGTCGACACAACAGACAATTTTATAGATCTCCACGCTTTAATATACTGCGCCGCAGTAGTTTGCTTAAAACAAAATGGAGCAATAATCTTAGAGGAATTTCAATCTAAAGAACAGAAACAAAACACTAAAATCAATAAAATGCCATATTGGCAAACTAGGTTACAACTACGAATTAAAAATCTCAGAAGTGATGTCAACAGGCTTAAACAGTATGTGGATGGTACGAGATCAAACAAACTTCTGAAAGAAATACAACGAATTTTTAAGAACTATAAATTACACTCTAAATATGAAGACCAAAATTCACAAGTAAACGAATTTCTGATACTTTGAAACAGAAGCTAGCAGCTTTGTCAAAAGGCTAAAAAGGTATAAAGCATGTAGCGAAAGAAAATACCAAAACAGGTTATTTCGTGAAAGAGAAAGCACCTTCTACCGTTTGTTGATCTGTGAAACTGAAATAAAGGAAGCACCAACTCAGCACCAGGTAGAACAGTTTTGGGCTACTATTTGGTCGGACGAATCCCAACATAATGTGGAAGCGCAATGGATCGCTCAAGAAAAACGTAACGCCGCACAAATACCTGAAATGCAATCATCAATGTAACAACAGATCTCGCATCAGAAGTTATAAAAAAACTCATAACTGGAAGGCACCGGGTGTCGACAATATTCAAAATTATTGGTACAAGAAGTTTATCAGTACACTCAACAAATTAACAAAGTACATCAACGAATACATAGCAAACCCTAAAGAACTGCCTGCTTTTCTTACAGAAGGTGTAATCTGTATGCTGCCAAAGACAGTTGAAACCAAGAATCCTGCAAACTTAAGGCCCGTTACATGTCTGCCTACTATGTATAAAATAATAACATCCTGTATAAATCATATCGTCTACGAACATTGCCAAGAGAACAACATACTCGCAGAACAGCAGAAGGGGTGCAGCAAACAAGGAAAAGGATGTCAGGAACAGCTGATAATCGATTCAGTAGTTGTTTAATCTTGTCTTTAACAGATTAACCAGATATAAATTTATAATTATTCATTTAAATTTTACGAAACATTCTAAAAGTTAAAAGCCACCAAAAACGCAATATTGCATTATGCAAGCGCGGCGACCTACTCCCAGTCAAGTTTAAACACCTCGCAGTCGCCGCTCAGCATTTTTACACGGCTTCGCGTACACAATTACGCAAGGCCGTGACAAGGTTTAAATGCCTACAATCGCAGCTCAGCATAAAAGACGCTCGAGTTCATGGAGTCCATATCATATCACGGAAGCAAAACCGCTGAGTATTGTTTTGCAATACTAGTAAATTAACCTACTGAATATAATACATTGCACCTGTTATTAGAAATGAACTTTGTATATTACTATGATCTAAGCAAATTTGTTTGTATATATAGAACAATTATTTTTGTAATAAACCAGTCTGCATTTACTTGTTAGATTCACTTACTGCGTCGCTGTGGGTCCAAGCCTATAAATAATTAAGGGATGTGAGGCTGCATCTCACACAGTGACGAATTATCATCCCGTTAAGTGGCATGACTAAGCTGTCTTAAAGCGGAAACTGCTGTCTCAGTTCTGCGCTTAACATAAGGGATGGAACCAGCAAAATAACGTAACGGACGCCTGATTTCTACAGCCTCCAGGCGAATCTGTTCATGGTCCTTCGAGCCGGATCTGTCTACAACTAAGAAGAGGTACATCCCGAGAAGAAAACAACATCTACCAACCCACCCGGTTCCCCGAAAATGGCAAACAATATGGAGGAATTCAATCAGCTAGCTGTCGCCCAAGAAGAACTCGGCCAGAAGATCACGCAGGTATTTTCCAACAGCAAAAAGGACCCTGCCAGCCGAAAAACAGAAGCTTACATCGCCAGCCGAAACAAGACGCTGGACGAAACTTGGAACGCCGTGACCAAAAATCACGCCAAAATGGTGCAGCTAAGTATTCCTACACATAATTATTTTACCACAGGGTATTACGAACAAATTAAAGCCATCTACTGCGAAGCAAAAAGTTATTTGCAGAGCTGTTTAAAGGCAACTGAAAATCCCGACCCCTCTGAAACTAGGAGGCGAGAGGAAACAGTTGTAAATCCCGAGCAAAAGGTTCGTATCCGAAAACTGCAGATTCGGATGCAGAATTTTAAGCAATCTTTGGACGACGCCGAACTGGAACAATCACTCGGAAGGCCCGCCATCACAAAGAGGGAATTAAAGGAAGAATGGGACCGGGTGATCGAGATGGACGAAGAAGTCATGTCTAACGAGATGGATTCAAACCAGACGCACTTCAGTCCTGAATTTACTACGTTGAAAGACAGGTACCGAAATTTAATTAATTTGTTACAAGCACCAACAAGGAACGAGCAAGCATCAGCCATCTCGCTTCCTCAAGTTAAAATCCCCATATACGAGGGAAATTATGAGGAATGGGCCACTTTTAAGGACCTATTCACCAAATTAGTAGATGACAACCAAAACATGGATGATGTCATCAAAATGCAGTATTTAAAAACGCATGTCAAGGGAGAGCCCAGCCGACTAATCCAGCATCTCGCAGTGACTCAAGCCAACTACAACACCGCTTGGAATTTGCTGCAACAAAGGTATCAAAATAATCGCCTTATTCTAACCAAATTGCTAGACACCATCTTCGATCAGCCGGTCCTCTCCAAGGAATCAGCCCAAGGGTTGAAAAGATTGCATGACTCCACTAAGGAATGTGTGGAAGCAATCAAAAATTTGGGCATTTCCACCGACAGCTGGGGTCCGTGGATTAACCGAGTTATTACTCGAAAATGGGATCCTGAAACTAACAAATTATATGAGCAATCGCTTCAGTGCCCAAATGAAGTTCAGGATCACCAAACTCTAATGGCTTTCTTACAAATGCGGTTCCAATCCTTGGAATCCATTGATGGAGCTCGAAAACCAACTCAGGACAAGCCACAGAAAAATTACGCTGCCGGATATCTCAACTGCAAGATGTGCAATGGGGACCATTACATCGATAACTGTGGTCAATTCCAGAGGCTCTCCACCCACGAAAAGCAAGAAGTGGTAAGAACCTACCGATTGTGCTTTCGATGTTTGCGACACGATTCTAATATACAATGTCGTTCGTATTATAACTGCAAAATCTGCCGCTTTCCACACCATACTCTGCTTCACAAGGCACAGCCGCCATCAAAGCCGATACCTGCTCCGAAGATGAAGACGTTTTCTCACGCAGCAGCCATGCAGACCTCCAACGCTCCAGAGAAGAAGCCAAAACCCACAATCATTGCCGCCAACCTAGGCGCAAAGAAGAGCCAAGTGCTACTGGCCACAGCAACGGTTCAAGTTAAGGCAGCATCCGGGATGACTCATCTCTTGAGGGTCTTGATAGATCCAGGGTCTCAAGGTTCCTTCATCACCGAAGCCGCAGCCGAATTATTAGCGTTACCCAGGACCAAGGTTCGAGCAGAAATCTCCGGAATTGGGAACAGCGAAACAAAAGTCGCAAAATGGAAAATCACAGGTTTGATTACGCCAAGATTTCCAAGTAAATTTTCCTTACCTGTTACTTTACTGGTACTTCCCAAACTTACAAAAACCATGCCTTCATCACCCATTCCGAACATAAAAATGGATGCCTGGAAACATGTCTTCATCGCCGATCCAACCTTCAACCGACGTGGCCCCATAGATATACTTCTAGGCGCTGAAGAATATTCCCAAATAATTCTCGAAGGAATCAAGAAATCCAAAGATGGCATCCTAGGACAGAATACCGAATTGGGATGGATCTTATCAGGAACCATGGGAAGACGACCTCCCACCAGCCTTAAGGTCAACACCATGGTTGCCAAAATTGAAGAGGATGAGCAGTTGCAGAAATTCTGGAACATTGAAGAGGCTTCTCCTCAAAGGAAACTTTCCCCAGATGATCAGGTATGTGAAAATAAATTCACAGACACAGTCCAGCGAGACGTAGATGGAAGATACGTAGTAAGGATTCCATTCAAACAAACTCCAGTACACATGGGAAGGTCCAAACCCTCAGCATTGGCACGATTCATACATCTGGAGAAGAAATTAGGACAAGATCAAGATCTAGCAGTCCAATACAAGAAATTCATGCAAGAATACTTGGATTTAGGACATATGGAAAAGGTGGCAAGGGAAGATGAGAATAACGGCAAGTATTACATTCCCCACCATGGCGTCATCCGAGAAGCAAGTTCATCAACCAGGCTTCGTGTCGTTTTCGATGCCTCTAGCAAGGCCTCTCACGGAAAATCCTTAAATGAGATGATGTACGCTGGACCTAAACTTCAGCAAGAACTGGTCGACATTCTACTTCGATGGAGGACACACAGGATTGTTTTTTCTGCAGACATTGAAAAAATGTACCGACAAATCAGAATGAACAACCAAGACCAGGAGTACCAAAGAGTCCTATGGAGATTCGACAAATCACAGCCAATCAGGGAATATAAGCTGTGCACCGTCACTTATGGAACCGCATCAGCTCCCTATCTTGCCATTCGAACCTTGCATCAACTCGCACAGGACGAAAAGGTCTCATTTCCATTAGCTTCAGAAGCAGTGAAGAAAGATTTCTACGTGGACGACGTGCTTTCTGGGGCCGACACTGTGGAAGAAGCGATCCAACAACAAGGTCAGCTCATTTCCTTACTAAAGCGTGGAGGCTTTACTCTACATAAATGGTGCAGTAATGAGTCAGCCATCATTCAAGAACTCCCAGAAGAGTTAAAGGAACAAACATACCTCGAAATAAGTGAAGACGGCGTAAAAAAGTCCTTGGGCATTCACTGGTCTCCATATGAAGATGTTTTCTGTTTTAAGGTAGACGTTAAGCAACAGGAATCCACCAAACGCACCATACTATCCGAAGTTGCCAAAATTTTCGACCCATTGGGATGGTTAGCACCCGTCATCATCACTGCCAAGCTACTCATCCAAGAACTATGGCTCGAAAATATCAAATGGGATGACCCAGTGTCTGAAAATATCCAAGGCAAATGGGAGACGCTCAGGTCTCAACTCAAGGCAGTGGAAGAAATTACCTTACCAAGGTGGTTGTTTATAAAAAGGGAATCTCTAGTAGAGCTTCATGGATTCTGTGACGCCTCCGAAAGAGCTTTCGGGGCCGCGATTTATACCAGAGTCACCACATCATCCGGCCAAGTCAAGGTATCCTTATTAATAGCCAAATCCAAGGTGGCACCAGCCCGAGCCAAGACGACATTACCAAGACTGGAACTCTGCGCAGCAGTACTCCTTTCCAATCTACTTCAAAGGGTAATTGCAGCATTAGACCTTCCTAAGGTGTCTATCTTCGCATGGACCGACTCCATGGTTACATTAGGATGGATAAAAGGAGACCCGGTACGATGGAAGACGTTCGTCGCGAATCGAGTAGCCGAAATCAACAATCAAATTCCGGCTCAACATTGGAACCACGTCAAATCCGAAGAGAATCCTGCAGACGTCATCTCCCGAGGCACTAGTCCAGAAAAACTAAAGAATCATCTCCTATGGTGGGACGGACCGAGCTGGCTAGTTAACAAGAGTTCATGGCCGTGTCAACCAGACACCGCAACCACCGAGGAAGAAGCAAGAAGTTACACTGTGCATCAAACTACCATTCATCAAGACGAGAACGAAGTCGTTCATCGTTTTTCTTCTCTAACAAGAATGGTACGAGTCATGTCACATTGCCGAAGATTCATCAACAAGTGTAAGCGACTTCCCACCCAATCAGGATGCCTATCAGTGAAGGAAATGGATGACACCATCCTCCTACTCGTTAAGGTCATCCAAGGAAGTGATCCTATTTTGAGGGCAACAGGATCTCAACTCCGGCAGAACAAATATGTGAGTTCCAGTAACAAGCTTGCCAACCTCAATCCCTTCATCGATCAGCATGGAATAATCCGTGTTGGAGGAAGATTAGAAAATTCCACCTTGTCCTTCAATAAAAAACACCCAATCATACTCCCGTACTCCAGTCATATTTCCAAACTAATAATCCAAGAGGCGCATCTACGCACGCTGCACGGTGGCACCCAACTCACTCTCTCATATATCCGAAGAAAATATTGGATCATCAACGCGAAGAAAGCAGTCAGCTCCAGCATCCAGAAGTGTTTCCGATGTCTACGATACAAAGCAGAGGCAGCACAGCAACTGATGGGAAATCTTCCATCAGCCAGAGTGAATTCAACTCCTCCATTCTTCCATTCCGGAGTGGACTCCGCCGGCCCAATACAGATCCGAACATCCAAGGGAAGAGGGCATTCTTCGCACAAAGGGTACATTGCTGTTTTTGTCTGTCTATCAACCAAGGCAATTCACCTAGAGGCCGTCAGCGACATGACAACCAACAGCTTCCTAGCAGTCTTCAGGAGGTTTACTGCCCGAAGAGGACGCTGTGCACACCTATACAGCGACAACGGAACAAACTTCGTTGGCGCAAGAAAAGTGTTGGACAAGGAAACCCGCCAAACAATTGAAGGCCCAGTTGTCCAAGAAACCTTAGCAACCGGTGGTACCCAATGGCACTTCATCCCTCCAATAGCCCCTCACTTCGGAGGGATATGGGAAGCAGGGGTAAAATCAATGAAGCATCATCTGAAGAGAACTATTGGCCACGCTACTCTCACCTTTGAAGAGTTGACAACTCTTCTCTGCCAAATTGAGGCCTGCCTAAACTCACGTCCTCTATGTCCACAAGGCAACGATATTGAGGACACAACTGCTCTGACGCCAGGCCATTTCCTAATAGGGAGGGAAATCATATCGCCACCAGACCCAATCAACACTCCAATATCTTCAAATCTATCGAATCGTTGGAGGATAATCCAAAAGATCAAGCAAGATTTTTGGAAATCATGGAGCTCGGACTACCTTCATGGATTACAGCAACGAAACAAATGGAAGAAACCATTGGAGAACACTAAAGTTGGAGATTTAGTGTTAATCAAAGAAGATAGTATCAATCCTAGTAAGTGGCCTTTAGCAAGAGTCACTGCAACTCATCCAGCAGCCGATGGATCAGTACGAGTAGTGACGCTCCAGAAATCAGGAGGACATCAGCTAAAACGATCCATAGGCAGCATCATTCCATTACCAGCAACTACCGAGGAATCGCAGGAACCAGAGGCAGAAGATAAAATTTCAACTAACATTATCCAGACACGATCATCCCCAGCACCAAGGAAATCTGTCACGTCCAAATGGAAACTGCTGTTACTCATCTTTACCCTTCTTACCACCAATACATTAAGTAAAGCAGAATTTAATATCCAAAAACCAGACAGCGGGTACTATGTAGAACACATTGGACACGGGAAGATTGAGAGAGGAACATTCCGGATCGAAATCCAGTTCGAGAGGGGGAAGATCGAAGAAGACTTCGAAACAGTCACAGACATGGTAGACAAATTCGACAATCTCTGCGACTCTGCAAAAGAACTGTCCGAAGACACATTATGCAAGACACTGGTGCATCATCTTCTGGAACAGAAAAAGCAAATGGAATGGATTAGAGATGGTATGGAAGAAATAATAACAAGACGAGAAAAAAGAGGAGTCCTTGGCACAGTATTAACATCAATTTTTGGAGTCAACGATGAAGTCTATCAAGATATAGACAGGCTAGACAAGAATCAACAGGAACTAATAAAAATGGACAGTCAACAATCCAAATTCTTGCTATCAGCACTTTCCAGGTTTAATGAAACCGAAGAACGAATCGACAAGAAGCTGGAACATTTCCAAGAAAAATTAAACCAAGGAATCCGGGCCATTAACAACATGGACAAATGGTATAAAGCAACCGACTCCAACCGACTAAATATTCACATCATCAGTGTGTACCAAGTCGCCACAAATGTAATTAGTGAACTGTGCAACTACCATATTCACATCTTAAACGTTCACTTCCAGCAAGGTAATCTGTACGAGCTAATAACACCTGCTCAAATTAAACAGATCCTCGCTAATGCAACCAGTAAACTTTCACCAAATTTAGAGATATTACCAACGCCAATTCTAAAGGTTGACATGGGGCATGACGACATCTACATCAACGTCCAAGGGTATTTCATCATAGTGGAAAAAACGGAATACTCCTTAATTAAAGTGACACCAATTCCTCTCCAAATCAGCAATGGATCCTACTGGATGATCGATGTGCCGAAAGGAATCTTCGCTGTGGATTACAACCTACAAATGTACTTCCACGAAACAGATGAAGAATTCAAAGAAGAGCTACAAATTTCTCCCACTACCTATGTTTGCAGTCCAACGGTAGTTAAAGGAATTGAAAACAACCCAAACTGCATCATTGACGATATATATCACCGAGTAGAAACCAGTCAATGTCTCCTACGAAGACATCGCATCCAGTCCATTATTTGGAAACAATTGTACATGGAAAACACCTGGCTATTTGTAGTCAGTAAACCAACCCGCATAGCAATCACTTGTAGTGGAAACAGGGAAGAAGTCACCGTCAACACTACAGGTGTCATTCAAATTTCATCGGATTGCATCATCCAAACTGCGAGGAATACATTAACCCCAAGGCACAACAGAAAATACAAGATCCTGGCTGGATACTCCAAGGCTATCAGTATCAATATTACCAACCCAATCACAACAAACTCATTTTCAGAAATCGCAGAGGAACCTGTACTAACTCAGTCAGACCACTTCGAAGACCTACAAGCATCGCAGTTAGATTTCCAGGAGCATATAAAAAACTTCACCTGGAAAGCCATCCGACATCATTCTCACCTGTCTATTGGGGTCACAGGCAGCCTTTTGGGAACCGCTGCCCTACTAGGAGCTATCTACTACATTCGGCAACGAATAACACGAAGGAAGCCACCACCCGCACAACCCCAGGCAGAAGAATATCCTCTCAAAACGCTCAATCTCGAAGAAACAATATAATTTATCGGTTTGCTTTTTTGTGGCTTAAAATTGGCAATATGTTTAATCTTGTCTTTAACAGATTAACCAGATATAAATTTATAATTATTCATTTAAATTTTACGAAACATTCTAAAAGTTAAAAGCCACCAAAAACGCAATATTGCATTATGCAAGCGCGGCGACCTACTCCCAGTCAAGTTTAAACACCTCGCAGTCGCCGCTCAGCATTTTTACACGGCTTCGCGTACACAATTACGCAAGGCCGTGACAAGGTTTAAATGCCTACAATCGCAGCTCAGCATAAAAGACGCTCGAGTTCATGGAGTCCATATCATATCACGGAAGCAAAACCGCTGAGTATTGTTTTGCAATACTAGTAAATTAACCTACTGAATATAATACATTGCACCTGTTATTAGAAATGAACTTTGTATATTACTATGATCTAAGCAAATTTGTTTGTATATATAGAACAATTATTTTTGTAATAAACCAGTCTGCATTTACTTGTTAGATTCACTTACTGCGTCGCTGTGGGTCCAAGCCTATAAATAATTAAGGGATGTGAGGCTGCATCTCACACAGTGACGAATTATCATCCCGTTAAGTGGCATGACTAAGCTGTCTTAAAGCGGAAACTGCTGTCTCAGTTCTGCGCTTAACATAAGGGATGGAACCAGCAAAATAACGTAACGGACGCCTGATTTCCACAGCCTCCAGGCGAATCTGTTCAGTAGTATTAAGTCAAGCTTATAAAAAGAAACGGAACATTTACACAGCATACATTGATTATCAAAAGGCATTTGATTCTGTTCCACATTCCTGGCTTTTGGAATTACTTCGTATATACAAAATAAATCCTGCACTGGTCACGTTCTTTCAAGAATTTTCCAAGGCGACAGTTTTAGCCCACTATGGTTTTGCCTAAATCCTCTTTCCAATTTGTTAAATTCGACAAACAGAGGCTATAACATCAGACATGAATCTAATACCTTATACAAGTTGAGCCATCTGATGTACAGTCGTGTGCAAATAAATCTGGGACAGTGTTTTTTTCACATGCAGATTCAGTTAAGAATTTGAAGAATATTTCCATGGATTTCCTCTTATCAGAGAGAGTTACGGGTTTCAGTACCTGTTAAAGTTTAATGTAACTCTTTCTGATAGCAGGAAATCCATGGAGATATTCTTCAATTCTTAACTGAATCTGCATGTGAAAAAAACACTGTCCCAGATTTATTTGCACACGACTGTACATGGACGATATTAAATTATACAGCAGTACTTCCAATCATTTAGAACAACTTCTTAAATTAACAGAAACGTTCAGTAAAGATGTAGGTATGAAGTTCGGATTAGAAAAGTGTAAGACGCAAACAATACATCAAGGTAAAAGGTATGTAGAAGATTACAAGTTAGATAATAATGATGTAATACCCAGTATGTTAGAAAGCGAAACATACAATTACCTAGGTATTAAACAATCTCAGCTGATAGAAGATAAAAAGGTTAAAGAAGAACTGAAAATCAAATTTATCGAAAGAGTTAACACATAACTAAATCTAAGCTAAACTCAAAACATATAATAAAAGCTGTAAATACTTACGCTATACCACTGCTGACATACTCGTTTGGTATTATTGGGTGGACAACTACTGAGTTGAAAGATCTTCAGAGAAAAATAAATACACTGTTAACCAATGCCAAGTTTCACCATCCTAGGTCTGCAACCGTATGGAAGGAGGCAGGGGATTAATTGATATATTAAATCTACATAATAATCAAATACGCAGTTTAAGACAATATTTTACTGAATCACAAGATACATCGATGTTACATCAGTCAATTGTATTATCAGATATTAATTACTCGCCACTCGATCTAGGCAACGAGCGCATCTTTCCTATAATCTCCGAGAGCGAAAAACATGAGATCTGGCTGCGGTAGACATGCTCACGATCTAAATCAACCTCATGTCGATAAGCATGCATCGAACGCATGTTTGGTTGCCGGTGATTTGTTTCCCGAAACCGAAGGTTTTCTGTTAGCCACACAAGACCAAGTAATTAACACAAAAAACTACAGAAAACATATAATCAAAGATGGAACACATGACGATGCATGTAGATTATGCAAGTCCTGCCCTGAGACGATACAACACATTATATCAAGCTGCCATACGATAACACCGACGGATTACAAATATAGACACGACAACGTAGCTAAAATTATTCATCAAAAGTTGGCAGAAATATTCACTTACTACTAGCAGTTCTCCATATTACAAATATGATCCTGAAAAGATATTGGAAAATGAATGGGCAAAAATATACTGGGATAGAACTATATTAACAGACAATACCATTTACGACAATCGCCCAGATATTACGCTCTTGGATCAGAAACACAGGGTAGCCTATCTTGTAGATATCACAGTGCCAAATACATCTAATCTACAAGGAGCATATACCGAAAAGAAACAAAAATACACCGATCTATTAATAGAAATCTCTCAGATGTGGCAATTTAACAATGCTTACGTAATTCCCATTGTACTTTCAGCTACTGGAGTCATTTCTCGATCCTTACATGACTCCTTAAAGACGCTGAAATTAGACGAGAAATTGTATATGTTCTTGCAGAAAGCAGTGATTCTTAACACTTGTAACACTGTAAGAAATTTTTTTAGCATCTATAACTAATAGATGCAAATAACATACTCACCTAGCTTTGGTTAACTGCGACCCGTTAGGTGTAAGAAACCGTAAAAATCATTACGAGATTAACGGTCCGATAAACCATAATAATAATAATAATAATAATAATAATAATAATAATAATAATAATAATAATAATAATAATAATAATAATAATAATAATAATAATAATAATAATAATAATAAGTCCAATTATTCCCCAAGCGGGCATAGGGTGTTGATAAGCTCTTCCCATCCTTGTCTATCTTCTGCAATTCTCTTTAATTCTGCTATTGCTATACTTGCTTCCTCTATTACTATTCGACGCGATTTGGTTTTTTGGCCGCCCTTTCTTTCTATGTATTTCCCTGTGGGCTCTTCATTACCTTTCCTTAGTATATATACTAACCATCCATATTTTCTACGCCTTATTTGCCCATTTATATCATGTTTCTTTGTTCTTACCTTCAGTTCCTCGTTTGTTATTGTTTCAGGCCAACAAATTTTTTGTAAATACCATAAGCACCTATTCACTAAAACTTCGATTTTGCTTCTAATTGCACTAGTTACACACGAGGTTACGGAGCCGTACAAGGTAACTGGTATCAGTATAGTATTAAATACTTTTCATTTTGTATTTATGTTAAAGTTATTTACACGCCATGGCTTGTTCATACTACAAAACGCCTCTCGAGCTTTGTTCAAGCTTTGCTCGATATCTTGTATGTATCCACCATTACATGACAATAGGGTCCCCAGATATATAAAGCTGCTAACCCCATCTATTGCTTCCTCTTTAGGGAGTAAGCTATTAGTAGTTTTTACATTTACACTTATTAATTTTGTTTTGGCTTTGATAACTTTTAGCCCCTTCTTGCTGGATTCACTTTGTAGATCGTGTAGTTTTGCTGAAGATTGTGCGATATTAGGTACGCATCATCCGCATATTCTAAGTTTTCCAAACTGCTGGCCAAGGAGCATACTTTGAGAACCAAAGTTGATGCAAGAAGCAAATGAATTCTTCCAGAAAAAGATGGGGTTAAGAACCATGGTCGAAGATGCTTTAAAAGATGGGAAACGAGATCCAAAAGGGGGAGTTGTGAAGCTCAGGACTTTTGATCAAAAACTAGAGATATTAAATCAAACACATAAATTGGCGACAAAACATATTTATATAGGCAGTGACCTAGCCATGGAAGAACAAAAAATTCAAGCAGCAATAAGGTAAATTGCAAGGGAAGAAACTATCAGGGAAGAGAAAACCCAAATAAGCTACTGCAAGATACAAATAGATGGGATTAATTAGAAATGATCTGATGAAGTTGAAGGCAGCGTGATAGGAGATGTAGATTGTGTCACAAGAAACTGAAAAGCGCTAAGGGCGGGATTGAAAAGAAGACGAACGCGGCAAAGATAATGGAATATTATAAGGAAAAAACTAAAGGTAAAAAGGATAACAAAAATATAGAAAACAATCGATCAGAGATAATAAACGATATCCTCAATATAGAAAACTATCGGCCTATAAGTCTTCTTGCACATCCTTACAGATTACTAACAAAACTTATCACAACTAGATTGACCACTAACGAAACAAGCAGGGTTGCACAGAGGATACAGTACTATAAAACAAATTCAAAATGCACGGAGTATAATGTTCCTCTTCACATGACCTTCATCAATTATGCTAAGGCTTTCGACCAATAGAGACATGGGTGTTATTCAATGCAATGGACAGTGAAAACATAGACTCGAGATACAGAAATCTGCTCAAACACATCTACGAGAAAGCAACAAGTCTAGTAAAAATTGCAGAAGGAATAGAAACATCGAGAATACCTGTGGAAACGAGCATGAGGCAGGGCGACCCCATTTCCCCCAAAGCTCTTTACACTGGCTTTGGAAGATGTATTTAAACAGCTTCATTGAGAGTTCAAGGACATAAACGTAGATGGGCGCTATCTCTCACATATTTTTATTTTGCAGATAACATTGTTCTAATAAGCGACAAATTAGAAAAACTACAATAAATGATTTTCGAACTAAAATCAATGTCAGAAAAGGTGGGCGTAACAATGAATTTGAGCAAAACGAAAGTAATGGCACCTGAAGAAACATCAATCCAGGTAGGGGATAAAATCATGGAAAATGTAAAAGAACATATAACCCTTATCCATCTCATAAAGCTCGGAAAAGGGAATCAACAGCGGAAGTAAACAGAGGAGTCCAAATGACATGGGCCGCCAAAGGCAGACTGAGTGCAATTATCAAAAACCAGGAAATCCCAATGAAACTCAAATGGAAAGTTATAAACACCTGTGTCCTGCCTGTATTAACACAGAGAAGGTGGATAGATGATGTCAGAGAGAGATTGGGAATCGAAAGCAACGGGAACCAAGACATAGATTGGAATGGAAACAGTATGAGGAGGTCTATGTCCAGGACTGGACTGAAAAGGACTGACAAAGAAAGAAACATCCGAAACATCTAGGGTAATGGATGGAATCGAGTGACAGATCGTAATTAGAGACGACGTCCACGGTGTGACGACCAACATATTGGGCTACCTATGGAAAGAAAGTTACAGTTATTACTTCCTATAAGATTGTACATTTCTCTACTTTTTGCTGTCTTTAATTGTGAGCGCCAGTAAGAGGCGTTTAGCACCGCTATGTTTAGGTGGACAATAGAGCTGAAATATTTAATGCAGCCTGGAAGTTTGTAAACTGAAATTGTTGTTGCTTGTAGGAAGTTCGCTTTGTATGAAGGAAGTTTGTGATGTAATATTGATTTTCGAATTAGTATTGCTGCTGCTCCTGGGCGGTTTCGTTTAAGTGTTCCGTATGACACACAGAATATTGAGGTAGTTTTATAAATGTTCTTTCTACATAATGTGTTTCTGATATTAACATGTTGCCTGTGTTGTTTATATGTAAGAATACTGTGACTTCTAGCATCCTCTGATGCAAGCAATTGACGTTCCATAATGCATGTAATAGGAATTGGGAAATTTTTAAATTACATTATTGATAACGGTAATGAGCATGTTTACAATCATGCTATTGTGTTCTATTTCTTGGTTAAACATGTTTCTAAAACTTGCTGATAAATAAACTAAAGATTATTTCCCGACTAGTAATGGTTGATATTTCAGTGACTGTGAATTGACTTTATGTCTGTATATCGATCGATTGGGAAGAAGCAGTTTTGTTGTGATGGTCGTTGTTGTCATCGTCAATCTTGTTGCAACATCCGCACTGCCTTTTCAGGAGAATTACGACCGCACATTCGTGTTCTGGAAGCTGAGGAATTTTTGATTAGTGATTGCTTCTTCGGCTGATATTCTCTTTATAGCTTTTGATACACTGTATCTTCTTTATAGCTTGCGTTGCTCTCGTTTACTTAATGTCTAGGAAAATGTTCCAATTTTAGGTCAGCCCGGTGCGATTTTACAAGTTTCCAGTTTTGCCAAATTAACTTAACATTTTTCAAGTTGTACTTATGTAGATTTGCTAGTTGGAGAACGTTTTGTTGTTACTCTATATACAATTTATTGTTATTTAACGGAATTAAAATCAAAAGATGTGTTTTAAAATGTTTAATGGATTCCAGATGCAAATATGAATTACACTAGCCTAATATGTATAAAAGTGCATACTAGTTAGAGAGATTCTAAATAGATTTGTATATAATAACTCTTTGTAGTTTAGAGGTTTGCACCACTGGAATTGTTATGATATTTATTAAACCTTGTTCACCACTGTGGAATTAAGTTCGGTAAGATACAACCGGTTGTGGAAAACAATAACATTCCTTTTACTTTAGAACACCTAAAAAATTACAAACATATACAAATTCGTTAATGTTGATTTAAATACAAATACGAACTGTGAGTAGCCTGGTGTTCGAGACGGAATTATTTACCTTGGAATCTGACCTTGATCTGCGATTTGCTCCAAAATGAGTCAAGTCGGAATATGCAGAAGAAGTCATGTGAGATCGAAATCGAAAATACTTTCGCTTATATAGGTTGCGCATGAGTAAAAGGGGATATTCCTATTCTATTGAACACAATAGGATTGTGCAGCTAAATAATCTAAATAATTTTGGCCAAAAAAGAACTTTCCTTTTTGGAGTCGTTTACAACTGTATTGTTCACCCGGGTTGACTTTTCCTTTTGGCCTGGTCTATTGTTAGTCGGGACTAAAGGGTATTTACGCTGATATCCCTGCGTTGGCTTGATGGATCCTGCTGTGCTAAAAATTGCATCGTGACGTTTAGACAAGTTAGTTTAGATCGTTTACTCGACGATACAAATCAAACTTGACATTACAGATTTTTTTACTGCACGGGTACAACTGACACTTATACTAGAACTGTCCCATCGCGAATTACACTTTTACTAGCTCATTTAGTAATGCACTATACAAAAATTCATTTTTCATTGTGGTTTATGGCCTTTTCTGCACGAAAGACGTTTTCAGGCCGTTCTTAGCAGCTGCGCTACAGTAGCATTACATAACAATTAGCTACAAAATCAGTTTATTATTGTAATTTATCCCTGATTTACATGCAAAAACTTATAGATAGGTAACACCTTTAACGTTAAATGTTTAAGGTATAACTTTTAATTTTGGCAATTGACCGGCAAATTAGGGATGTTGATTATTAGTTAGAAAACGTTGTAAATTTTCAAAATTATAAAAAAGGATTTCTCTGAAATTTAAATTCCTATCTGGTCTTGCCTTGGACAGTAGAGTGAAAGGTTGCTATCTTTTAAGGTTCTGAGAATTGTCCAGAACTCCGCATTCATCCTGGAGCGAATTAGGTGTTGTATAATCTATTGGTTGAAAATAATCTACAATTTAATATAGGTTTTAAAAAAGATTTTATGGAATCTTGAACCTACACAAGGTGTAAAATTCATTTTTCGAAGCGCTGATTTTGCTGATTTTTCCGGTACTACGTTTTCATCCGCAAATATTCATATTCAGAAAGCCGTTGGTTAACTACAAAATGCCTGATGTGGAGTATCTCTTGACGTTTCACCAGAAGACTGCAGCGTTACTGGTAAAGGTTTAATGACTACAATCTAGACCTGTGATTCCCAAAGTGGGCGGTATCGCCCCCTGGGGGGCGCTGGAACGATCCAGGGGGGCGATAGTAGCCTCGGGTGCATTTGGGGGGCGGTGAATAAAAATAAGGGGGCGATGAAAACTTAAAGAAGGAAGAGAAGATAAGAAGATTTAGAAAAACCATTCGTACATATTTCATCTGTTGTGTAGCAGTGTAACATTATTTTCCAAATAAACACACAAAATGCAAGTTACAGATTTATTTATTCCATGAGACTATTTACCATTATTAAATTTTCTTATTCTTCTTCATACCATACCATTTATTACTTTATTTATTCAGTCAGTTTATTCTTCGTTTATTTAATTTTACTTTATCACACCCTTTAACACACCGTCCATAAAGTAAATACCATTATAATACAGGGCTTTTATTATTCAAATTTGTTTTTACTCAAAATACAGGTTACAAATTCAGAAAAGATTTGTTAATTTTAAAAATATAATTTATCTACTAGCAACATGATATTGTACAATTTCGTCATAGAAACAAAATATGAAAAGCTACTCATAACTCCCAAGGGACTTGTCAAATTATTTCTCCATCAAACTATACAACTACAATTAACGTCTTAGCAACCATACAATGAGGCAATCCTTGATATTACTTACATATTGCAATTTTAAATGTCATTATGACATTTTGAAATTTCATACTATTTTTACGAATATGCTAGTAGATAAAATATTGTGCATTAAGGGAGATATTCATGTTCTTTACCTTCGGTTGACTTACAGACCTCGGGCCAGAGCCCTCGGTCTGTCAACCTCAGGGAAAAACATATTCATATCTCCCTTAATGCATAAATATATATTTCTCTAGCAATAATAATTTATACAAAATTTCTATATGGTATATTTTATTATAACATTTCATAATTGACTTTTTCAGATAATCATTTGAGTTTGGCTTTCACTTTAGTTATTCCGATTGTCAGTTAATACCTACAAATTAAAATCTAAGCTCTGATGTTTACAAAATCAACTTATATGTTCGAACCTTTTTAATAAACTATTCACAATTTAACAGTAGCTGTATCTAATGTATCATTCATTAAACAATTCTCAAATATTTATGTTGTACTTTTAATGTATAAATCCTTCCCTGTACTTTTTAATTGCTAATTAATTTATTCTTTCAAAATAATTTCTTACTAGAAATACTCTTATAGATAATTATATCAGTCTCAAGAAGCTACACCACTACAATATTTTTCTGTTTGTTCGTTTAAAGAATGTAGATTTCCAGGGGGCGCTGAGTAATTTTTTGTTCTGAAAAGGGGGCGGTAGGCCAAATAAGTTTGGGAACCACTGATCTAGACTATAACTGCCAATAGATAAATCAGATCCGCACTAGAATCGAAATAAGACACTGTTTGCTACCCAGAGTAACTTTCTGGTTACTTGGCGTCGTATGGTTCTTATCTACGCTGTAAGTAGCCAGCAGTGAGGGCCCTTATCATCATTGAGGTGGTCCCATAGAGTGCAACTATAAGTTTACTGGTTGCGGATCAACACACTAATTTTATGGCGTTGCGTTCAAATATTTGACCTACGTTCTTGTTAATTTGCTTCTAATCACTTTGATTTATTCAAATTAGTCGCTGGAGTGAAAGAAAAGAATCCACATTTTTCTTAACCTACACTTTCATTTTATGTGTCAGTATCAGTCGAATATAACTAATAACTGTGTCAAATTTTTATTACAGTTAATAGCTATTCAAAAACATGTTTTGGTATACTGAGCAGGTAATAATTATTGAAACTAATTGCTGATTGTTCTTTTATTTGAAGGTAAGTATTTTCAAAAATATAAGTAAAGATATATTGTTCTATTGCGCATTTGTTTGAGCTTGTTGGCTTATATAGAAATTAGGAAATTCTCTAAAATTATTATCTAAAACCTATTCGGTTCAAATTTATTCAACCGTTTTATTACATTACATTACTTTATTAACCACTACAAAATTTCGACAATTCTAGTTTACCTTCTGCAAATTTCAATTAATTTAATTTTATTCTTGTATATACTTCAATTTTTGTACTAACTTGCTGTGATATTGACTATGTATACCGGGTGAACGGTACAAAAGTGAACATAGTAAGCTTTTAATTTTTAGTAAACAAATTATATTACGTAGTTTAATGTTGAAGGACTTTCAGTACCCCCCCAACCCCCTTCCCAGTTTTCTAACTTATATTTATTTTTATTCCTTTTGCTCCTGAGGCGTAAGCTGGCTGGTGAATGCGAACTATCTGAAAGTTTGTATACTTACAGAGGGTACCTATACTGGTCATTCAGATAATTTTTAAACTGAAACTGAAATTAATAAATCTGCAACACTTGACGTTATACGTACAAGTGCAATACGGTATAATTATCTATATAGATTTGAAACTTGTTAGAAGGTAGTTACCTTATCCGGCTTTGCAACTCTTCTTGATATATTTTATGTCCTCTTTAGATAGAACAAACTACTATAATAGTAGAGTTTGAACTAGAAGGATGTAGAAAATGGTTTCTCTGCTTAGTAGAACACTTCCGAGAACTTTTCTTGGGACAATTTATCGGAAAAATATTTTCCAGGATAGTGCGGCACGTTTCCTTGAGAGCTTTAAATTTTCTAAATGTGCTAAATATACAAATGAGGTTTTTCTCTGTTACATCTGGCCAAAGAGCGATATTAGTCTACTCGGTCGTCCAAAGCCATAGGGAAATTCAGTCCGACGAAGTTATGCATGATGGTAGTACGGCTCCTGACGGAATTATATATTTGAATACGCCGTAATTTTAGTTTAAATTTGTTTTATGTACTCTAACGTCTTGCATGAATAAATATTAAATAAAACTTAAACACCTGTACGATACCTCCTTGAGATGCAGCCTTGAAAAGAGGCGCTGTCATCGCCGTCCTTCTGCACACAAGTTATGTCGTACTTGCACAGGGTGCATACAGATTTATCGCGATGCAGAAATGAAATGAGCGGCTTTTATGCTATGCGCGGTATACAAGAACGTAATGAAGATATACGTTATTGGAACCGTAAATCAAACAGTTTGATTTGTGTTTGCGGTAGTTTTGGGTTCATAATAAATCAATGTAGTTTCCCCGGAGACCGCGACATATCAACCGGCCGCGGATGTTCCGGCGACTTGCCCGTAAACTAAATCATCCCCGACACTATTAACCTCTAAATGGAGAAAAATCGCCTTGATAAGGAATCGCAATTTGATTGATAGAATGGATATACGGTTTAGGAGCGTTTTATTACTACCTGCAGCGTTAAATATTCATCAGGGGGTAATCGATACATCTGTCAATAACAGAAACAGCTGCTACAATGTTCCCGGAATAACAACATTTAATAGCTATTTATGCAACAAGTACTAAAAGTTGATGTTTATTCACGAGACATGAAAATTATGAAACTCAGCCGAAGGCTGAGTTTCATAACATTTCGAGTGGAATAACACTGTCAGCACGAGTTTGCATACAATATTTTTTCTACGACCTTAAATTTTCTGTTGTTAATCGATAAATGTTGATTTAACAAAGGTTTGCATTTATGGCAGTTATAATTTATGTCATAATAAAGAAATGGCCTTGACGCGCAGGTGAATGTTTCTGGAGCCTGAACTGTCAAAGTCAGTTATCAAAGGTAATTATAATAGTACACATCTGACTTTATTCATTACATAACGCTTTAATTATTTCAAAAACACTACCTCTAACGCAAGAAGTAACTAGAATAATTTTACAACCGCACTTCCAGTTCGAAATTGTAGTTTTATCACCTCACTTCACTTTTAGCACATGGGCTAAAAGTAAAAAGCTGATCTCATTTTAAATACCCTAAAATATAAAACGTCACTTTTAATGAAAAAAGCTAGCTCTAACAGGCCTACTTTTAGTGGTGGTCGTAGAAAAAAGATGTTACGTACACATATCTTTAAAATTTTGCACATAGTTATCATTCTTTTTGTTTTTGAAACTGCTGACAGAAGTTATAGAAGTAAAATGTAAATAAACAACATAATCAGTGTTGTGCCTGAGTAATTTTTCCCATTCAAAAGCAACGATTTAAAAAAAATTAAAACGATAATTTTGCTTTTACCCTTGCACTGAACCAAATATCGACGTAACTACAACGAAATAGTACGTTAAATTAATAAAAAAAATTATTAATATTTGTCCAACGAACGTGTTTATTATATTAATAAAATGCTTTCATAAAAATATAACACCGTTCATAAAGTTATGATATGTCCATTGAATATACGAAAGAATACAATAAAGAAGTTGACTGTAACAATGAACCAAGTTATTGGATACTAATAGCAGCGGTGATCATACCGATCAAAGAGTTCGTTGAGTCAATGTATCGAGTACAAAACTCAACAACAGAGTTTATTGGGAGTAGGAAAAATTTAATTAACGATATTATTAGGATAATAACTGAGTTTATTAATATAAGGTTACAAATGATACATCAATGATCAAGTTCTT
Organism: Agriotes lineatus; assembly: GCA_940337035.1. Classification (NCBI taxonomy): domain Eukaryota; kingdom Metazoa; phylum Arthropoda; class Insecta; order Coleoptera; family Elateridae; genus Agriotes; species Agriotes lineatus. The sequence goes on from OW679194.1 coordinate 119,189,159, forward strand.
TAATATTATACTAACATTTATTGAATTGATTCGTTCATATAAGAACACTGGTCATTGATAATAATTTGTTAATAATAAACCAGTAGTCCATCAATTATGTGCACTAATTAAAACTAAGGCTGTTCATACAAACGAATTTTCACTCAATCAAATGTACAGTTTAAAAAATGTTTATTAAATGTTTATTGTAGTTATTAACTTAAAATTTATTAATGAACGTTATATAAATATAAAAAACCAATTCATTAATTTGGTTGATAAAGTAGCTAGTATAATTTTGTCTACATCTTTAATTTTTGTCAGCTTTGTTGAACCGCAGTTTCTCGTATTCTTAGCAATGTTAGTAAATCTTCAAAATTAGTGTTTGTTCCCTCCAAGAAATCATCACATTAAAACCTGCAAACAAGCAACATTTATATGCAATTTTTGCCGTGCGTGCAGTACGTGAAAAATATATCCAAATATCAAGCAGAGGTTCCATTGCTACATCGTGTCTTTGATATATAACAATTATTGCCTGAATATCAATCCCACTAGCGAATACAGAAAACTAGTTTATACATAATTTATGCTGTTCATTGAATCGAATATGTTACTGTTCACTTCTTTTCGAACCTATGTCAAACTTTTTTTGTTTATATAAACAAATTGTTCATTTAATAGAGACAACAATTGCCCATCTTTTTGCCTGTTTGTGCTTTTCTCTACTACAAAGCACAATTTAAAGTCAAATAGAATAACTTGATATGCTTTTCATATTGCTTCTTTGAATAGTCACGGCACATTCGAAATTTTCTACTTCGAATACTATACAGAATTGTTTAATGTTGCAGTAACTCCCTGAAGCCAAAATCTCAGCTACCGGACAGGGAGCTTTTTAAAACAAACATACCATTGGGTAGCCAGAGATGTGACTTTCAGCTAAACATAATATACAGGGTGGTTCATGTTAAAAAATGGAGTGAACCAGAAATTATCTTTAAAGAAACTTGGAATCGTAAAAAGCTCAATAGTAAAAATAGTACATCAATTAATATATCAAGCAGTTAAGCATAAATATAAAATAAAATGCTGTATTTATCGTCTCGTTCTATATTGTAGATTACCTACCTTCAATAGAAGTTGTTCAACCAATAATATTGTTTTCGCAATGTTTCTTAAGTTCATACCTTCTTTAAGAAATTTCTCAACTTGCAAACAAAATTTTATAAACTGCAAGAGTATATTATGATCATAGTTGTTATTTCATAACTACTACCATTACAATGCATAGTTTACGAAGCAGATAATGTAATTGAGAAATTATTAATTATATCATAAAAATGACAATGACTTATGATCTATCATGTACTTCACATGGAATTTCTTATTATTTAAAAAAAATCGAAGTGTGTCCTATGTACAATTTGATTTTCGAAAGAAACAACTAAGAATTCCCTTTGAATCATGGAAGAAAAGCTAAGCTGAAACAATAATTTCGGTGTTAATTTGGTTTACAAGACAAGTCAAAAATAGCAATTGCCTCCATGACAAATAGCGAGAAAGGAAATGTGGGTTTTAAATTTATAACATCATTTACACTGGCTTTTTAAGTAAAATTTTATTCATTTAAAAGTTTAATTACATGTCAACAACCCATCTGACAAAATGTGTACTTTAGAAAAGGAGTTTTTTCATATCGAAAAAAGTATCAAGAAACATCCAAAACATGGAGGATTCAGGAGAAAAATCTAAATTAAATACATACATTTATATTGTAGCATCGGTCTGCAGCTCTTAAGAAGTTGTGAATGAGTTATTTTATGTCATCAAAATATATGTAGAATTCCTTTATTTTTATTATATTTTTCACCCACACACAGAATCAACGGTTGAATATTGTTCTTGATTGTCTCTAGGTGACAAATGTAGTCTTCAAATTTCCTGAGCACATTTACCGACGAATACAAATGATTTCTGGAGAATCTTTGATACTGTATCTAGTCATGTTTTTCTTTCCTGTTATCATATCTTTCCTCACTGCTTTTTGAGTCCGCACCAACTATCCATGCAGAGCCCACATTTGGCAGCATCTCTACTATCTGTAAGACAGAACTGCATATAAGTAAAACATTCCTTTTGAAAGTTACACAAAAACTTACTCTCATTAGTCTTTCCCCTCTAAGTTCGCCCCAGTAGGCCTCGAATATTTTTATCTTTGACATTATTATCAACAAGAAGGAACAAACATGCGTTTCTGCAAGTAGACAGAAAACATCAATTTATAAAATTTATTTTGAATTACGCATTATGTTTGAAAGACAAGTTCTATATTGTTTCTTCAAATCTAAACAAACGCCTACGCCGGTATTTATAAAAGTAAGAAAAGAATGCTGATAAAATTTACCTTGTTGTCGCCCTACAAAAAATCATTTGCACTTTCCAGAAACCAGTATCGGCGCATATGTATTGTATACTATATACAGGGTGTAGAAATACTTTACAGCACCATAGGGTTTTCAATGGTAATTTTTTCATATGACAATATTTAGCTTCCCTAATTATTTTTGAGCAAGCTTGTAAAGAGGTTTTTTTGTAAAGCAAAACAACTTCTGCATTCCATTTATGCCATCATTTTTGTCATTTTACGTTAGAAAACCTAATAAAGAAAGAAACTAGAATTATAATTTTTTCAAAAATCGGTGCAAATTGTGAAGTGGTTGTATGATTGAAAGCAGATCAGGTGCAATAAGTGCCATGGTTGCACGTTACATTTGACAGATGCAAACAAATAAACAACAAACTATTTTGTTGATGCTTTGAGATGCTTCAATAATTTCAAGGCCACCACTGATTTGTCTAAAAATGGTAATTTTATTGCTATAAATTTTCGTAAAATGACAAATGCTGGCATAAATGGATACAGGATTTTTTTCTCTACAAAAACGTCCATACAAGTTTGCTCCTAAAGTAATTAGAGGAAGCAAGTATTTTCATATGAAAAAATTATCATTGAAATCCCTATGGTGCGTAAGCATTTCTATACCCTGTATAGGCAATAGGTGTAGACTCTTACTCTCAACCGAGTAAGAACACTTGCACAAGTGCATACAATTACTTATAAATAATTTGCAAACTTAAAACGTGGAGCGTACGTTACCGTCGTTAGTTTCAGAAGTACAAACTGTTTCTGAAATACTATATGCAATACGCGTTGAAACTTCAAAATTGCTTTTATTAATATAACGTTGGTACCAATAGAAATGTTTAGTTAAATATACAACTTTAATGTAACGAATAAATAGTTACATTCAAATAGTAACGAATAAATAGTTACATTAAATTATAATCAGTCGTACTTAATTTTCAATGAACGAATATTTGCTGTTTTGGTGAATGCGATTACTAGTTATTGAAGTAGAGGGAACATTTTTATTCATTATATTAACAAATGATACGTTATATCAATTAAATGACCTCTAACAAACGCCGTTTATTTGATATCATCGACTCGATATTTTTTTCAGCGTATTTACAGTTAGAGTGTGTCCAAAATAATACTCGACAACATGGGAATTTATCAGAAAGCATTTGCTTCTTTTCCGATTATACAAGCATGGCCTTCTATAAGAGAATTTTTGTTATTTATAGACTAGGTTAGTTATGGAAATAGCTTAACTTTACATTCGTAAAAACAGAAAAGCAAGGCTTCTTGAGATGGTACATCGTTTTCTTGTATACAGTATACAAGATCAGACAAATGAATACAATTTTTAAATCGTCTAACTAAACCACTCAAAATCTGCACTGTTTAATCCCACACAAGAATAACTTTCGAGGTGCAGAATAGTTTCTCTTATTTAGTCGAACCTCTCCCTTTGAACATGCTATATACATTCATATTATTCAAAAATAGCATATTTAGCTGTCTGACTGCTGACATCAGGTCTCTAATGGGCTCAGAGTTTTGATTTTTTCTAAATATAGTTTTACTATTGTTTTATAAACCTTTTTCCACTCTCACACCGTAAAGTTAAAGCTTTACACCTATTAATCAATTTCATAGTTGGACGTATCACACGCAGAAAAAAGTATCTTTATAAGTACCTTCACAGATGACTAAGTCAATATTGTATTATAAAAGTCAACAGAAAATGTTTAAGGAAGAAAATTCACCTGAGGTGCATTTTTTTATGACTGAAGGCTAGAAAGAAAGTAAAGCCCGTAATTCATATTACAGTAAAAGTTTTTTACTACTCGAGGGCTATTAAGCTATTAATCTTATTTAGAATTAGAAATTGCAGTTAAAGTTAATACATTGAAATCAGACAAAATATGCACATTATTTGTAACAACTTTTATTGTCCAGAAAAAAATGGTTAGCTGGCTGTGCACATCGATCCGGCGGCGGAAACGTCAAAGCTGCTATGGGTGCTCGGTGCTTGGTTATTGAATAAACGCAGAAACATAACTAAAATCAGTGGAGACTCGCAAGTTGTCGATACTGGATGTAAAAAATATCAATACAAAAGTTTTAAGAAATTACCTTTTTTCAAGAATTAAGGGACGATACTCTTCAGATGTACGTTTTTTCTTAAAATTTTCCGCTGTGTTATACCCTCGTAAAGAGAAAAAGTTAAAATATGTTTTTGTCATTTTAGTGAAAACTAAGTAAAGGCATTAAAGTAAAAAAGTGGCGCATCGTTTGTTACTAACAGAGGGCTTTTAAAGGGTTGAAATTAACAACCCCAGAAGTGTTTTTATTAGAGCTTAGAACTTAGAACCAAGTATTTGATTATTAAAAATATATACCTATTCTCGCAAGCCTGGTTTACTTAAAAATTTTTTAGTTCTTTGATTTATTATAAAGCTAATAGTTTTTGCGTCAAAAATCGAATATATTGTAATGCAGGACAGTTTTCTGAAAAACTGTATGGCGCATATTGATGTATTTTACTTTTAACTCCAAAGCGTTTCCAGTGCATATTTTTATATAATCCAATTGTTGCCCGTTAAATGGTTCTGGTATAACTCCTCTGTTTAGGAGATTGTAACTCCGCGGGGATACAGTCAAGAGAAAATATTTGTATAAAAAATCGCTTTAATTTTCAAAAAAGAATAATTTTGTATATTTGTTTTTAATTTATGCTTGTTACACCCTGTATAAGGATGCATATTCTCATTAAAATAAAAGACGAACAACCTTTGCACTAATTATCATATGATAACATATTAATACAAAATATATTTATTATTAGAAACAAAAGTAAATTACTTTTTCCATAAAAAATCTGTGAAAGACTTTACCCAGAACTTCTCTCTCAAGTGGACATTGTGACATTAAATAATTTTAAAAATCAAAGGAAACTATGTGTAAATATGTTTTCCAGTTGCCATTGAATGCGAATTACATTAATTTTCAAATAAAAAAAGTAGTTGCCTACGGGATTTCTGATTAATTTATTTTCATCTGAATCAAGAAAGAATAAAGCTTTCTACTAGTTTAAAAATTATTGAGAAATATTCAAAAGTACGTTTGTGAATGCGATGTATGCATAAAATTTCTCAAGTTTCAGTAATACAAATATTCTGGGGGAGGAAATTGATCTACATCATCTGCGGATGCAATCGTAACGGCATCGATATGTTTTATTGATCAAACGTTTTGAATTTTTAACGACCTTATCTTGTATTTGTTGGATCCTATTTTTGCCAAATGTAAAGCCTGACCTATGTGCACATTATTACTTTAATCTATTTCCCACTCAACGCAAAGATAGACAAAACTTAATTTTTTAAAGTGCTCACCCAGGTAGACATATAATCTACATGCAAAGTATCGTCATTTTGCAAAAAATTGTTTTTGAGTTATACCGACAATAGGCAGACAGACAGATAGACAGGCGGAATTGAAAAAACCTGTTTTTCGTCATCTAAGCACTCTGAAATGTAAAGCTCTTAAGAAATCTCGGAAGATGATTTTTTCGCGATTGCAGTACTTCCTTCGTCTTTTAGACGAGGGAAGTAACAAAAAAATCTCTATAGGGGTTTAACCGAAACTTGAAAGAGTAATGCGAATTACATAAATTTGCAAATAAAAAATCATTGGGACCGGTGAAATTTGAACTCGGGCTTCGAAACGGTGCGCAATGCTAGCCCAGTACGCAAACTTGTATACCATGAAATATCGCTTATGCTATGTGCTTACGACAGCGGTATAAACGATGGCCTAATAACAAAACTCAAACAAAGTGTTCACTTTGTATATTTTGGGTCCAAAATATTCCTTCTTTTGTCAAAGGTGATATCCTGAACGATCTGCAAAATATTATAGTCGGGGAGGCAGTGAACTTTTTCGGTACTTATTTTCTCAGTCAGTATTTTGGGTTATTTTGATTTAGTTAATGATGCTTTTCAAGATTTGCAAGTCTGGCTATTGATTTCCGATGGGTCGAGTCACGGTAAAGGTTTAAATAATTATAAAATAAGTACATTAGTTGGACTTATTTTCCCAGTAATGAAACTTTGTGTACAAATAAACATTACAATGAAAGTCAGTAAAAAAATAGTCTGGCTGATCTCCGAATATGGAAAATGAGTCTGGCAGGGCATAAATGAGAAAAAATAAGTGATTTCAAGGTACTTATTTTCTCAGTTCTGAAATTTTGTCAGGTGATAATATTCATTATAACATAATTACTAATAACAGTCTGGCTGCCATTGCGCATTACCAAACCCTTGCCAGACTCATGTAAAGAAGCGCGACTAGGCGATGCAGAAGCGATCGGTGTATGAAGACCACGTGGAAAAACCCGCATTTGTTAGTAAGAAAAAATTAAAATTATGTCTTCTCTTCTATTACCTCTGTGTACAACGTAAATATCTCAATTGTCGTAATCGTATACAAATGTAATTTTTTTTTAAATGTAAAAAACCGAGTTTTTGCCCGTGGTCTTCGTATAGCAACATTAATGACAAGAATATAAAACGAAATAAAATAAACAGCCTAATAAGGCCTATACCTGATTTTGACAGGTCTTAATAACCGCTGGCCCTGAAGTGTAAAAAACTGGACACAATTTTGTTACTTTAACAAGTAATTGAAAGAAGTACAATCATAAAATATATAAAGTTTGCAATGGAGAAAATCATTTTCCTACAACAATCATACAAAAATGTTTGATATTGTTTGACTAACAGATCCATATTTTCATGTAAGTGATGATTATGATTATGACAGCTCTTCGTATGACGAAAATCAGTTTCATGATAACGATGATGAAAATGCATCAGTATCAACTGACGACGAAAATTATGGCGAATACCTCCATTAGAAACATGACACACAAGGACACATGCAATAATTTTTATTTATTTTGCGTATATATCAAAAATAATAAAACCGTTTTTTAATTAAATTTAAGTACTATTTGCACTGTCGTGAAACATTTATGTCATTGTGTCTTTTCTCTGATATAATTAAGGTAATGAAGTAAGTAATTTACAAAATTAACAACTTTAACTGCCCTGGTGGAGCTTCGGTGATTCCGAATGGTTGCCAAACTTTCTTTTATATTTAATATTGTGATCGTATACTCTGCCAAATTGTTAGTACTACGAAATGGAAATTGTCTTCCCTGTCTGAGCCCAGACGCCAAATGCACTGGTGCGGTCACTTATACATTACCAAGTTACGCTCCTTTATATAAGTGTCGCAAGTTTTATTAAAAGGCCGCCGAAACGACTTTTTAAAAAACGTTTATTTTTATTTTACAATGAAATATAACATTGGAAGCACACAGCTAGCCGCCGGACAATTTCTTACATCTAGCTATGATACGAACACAATGGAACTTATCGACTGACTGGAGCTTAACTTAGAGGTGGAAGCTACTAGTATATATACTATGCCTAATCAGCTAAGATAAGCGTTATCTCTAAAAGGGAGCGTGAGACAGGAAGCCACGTGCGTTCAAGGTTGCAGACTTGCAGTTCATATAAAGAAGCTATTATTGTTCAAGGTTGCAAGCTTGCAGTTTTACACAGGGGGCCTATTGTCTATTCATAATATAACTCGTCCGCCGATAAAATGTTCAATAGCGGTATTCAAATATGCCTCTATTGAACTTACAAAAAAGGAAAGAAAATTAAACTTATGCATTTACGTTAACTGGTTCAAAATCTTTATTTAAAAATCTAATAAGTTTAATCTTCATTGTGTTTCTATTATAATACAAATACAATATAAAAATTATTAACATAAGAATAGTACACAGAGTAAATATAATTGCAGACACACTTAAATTATCAGATTTAATATAATTAACAGGTTTTAACAAATTTTCATATTTATTAAGCTTAATTCGGTCCTCAACCAATTTCTGGGTGTCAACAGGTATCAAGTCAATCTTTGAAACATTTATGTGGTTCGATTCAGGAATTATTAAGCGGTCAATGTTTGAAATTTTTAAATTAACAATTTCATTTGAGGTTCTTTTTGCGGTGAATAACATGTGTTTTTGATTTATTGAAACAAGACAGTCTGAACTGAGGTGTAAGAGGTTAGTGCCAGATATTCCTTTTCTAAAATTCTGATTTTTACATTTGACGTCCAATATTGCTTCAGATGGGGAAGATATTAACCACGTCGCAGGATTTATTTGTGATATTTTGATCTCTGTTAAATTGAATAAATAAGGGATACATGTTTTATTTTTATTAAATGACAGAAGTTGTGTTTCGCACAATTTGTCGTTAGGGATTTCAAAGTAGTTATTTTGATTACAAAAGTAGGTGTCTAAAGTTATAAGTTTACAATGACTTATTTCAACGGGAATGCTGTTTTTAACGTTGAATAATAAAGTACTATATGTAGGTATAATCATACGAAATTGATAATTTTGGATAAAAATCGGAAATGGTATTAATTGTATCATTTGATAATCGTTAGTTTTGGAAGTAAGAGGTATTTCGAATATAAATGTAATTCTGTTTTTAACTTGGTAAACTTTTGTAATGATAATTGACTCGTATAAATGTAAATACTGTAACTCTGCAGGATATGGAATAGTTAAAGCTTTTTCTGATATGCTATTGAGATACGTCGAAATTTCATTTAGATTTTCAATTAAATCGTCATTATCAATTAATGACATATGCATCTGTGATTTTGAGCAAAAGTTAATGCATTTTCTAGTTCCAAACAAGTGTTAATAAGTAGTTGTAAAAATTGAATTGCTTCTAGCAAGACTGTTTTTAAGGAGTATGTAGCGAGATTTTTGCCTAATTCCTCATTTTATAAAATTATTTTATTTATATTTCTGTCTAATAATTCTTGACTCTTTGCTATATCATTGATTACTGAGATGGTATCATTTAAAATTTTAGTTTGTTCTAATATAACGTCATTTTGAATTTTATCGCTTTCTTGTAGTTTAGTAATCATAGATTCATATCTGACTCCATCGTTGGCGTCGAGGTTGCCGGTTAAAAATTTGAAGGCGGATCCAAGTCCGTCGAAAAGTTAATTGAGAGGACTTTTATTAATTTTATGTTTAATATTGTGAAATAATTGATTCAGAAGTTTATCAGCTTTTTCTACGTATTGTTTTAATATTATAAGTTAATTATTACGGTTGATAATAATGTCAATTTTCTCAAATTTCTATATTCAATAACATAACTTTTATTTTCGAGTAAAGGTATTACTTTCATTAAATTAGTTCTAAGTGTGTCATAATTAACAAATATAGGGGTATAGTCTATATTTCTAATAAGCGTCCATTCGCTTTGTTTAAGCACTACGCTTCCTAAGTTTAAGGGATATAATCCAGGATTATCTTTTAAATTCTTAATAATAATATCGCTCTGTATAACTGGTGATTGAGTCAGCAGGGCACAGGCGATGAAGAGTACTACCCTCTATTCTGAAAAAAGGGAGAGCAATAATTCCTTTTAGTCAGGGTGTTTTATATTTCCTTTTTTCTTAAATTAGATTTAATTTTGAATTTCAACTTTACTTCTGAAATTTGTTTTAACACATATTTTTTCATTTAATTGGAATGTTCAATTTTTCCGAATTGGTTTTAATTTTAAATTTCATTTTTACTTCTGAAATTTGTTTTAACAAATACTTTTTCATTTAATTGAAATGTTTGATTTTTCTGAATTTGAATTTAATTTTAAATTGTTGTAAAGGTTTTTCTTTGTTTTCCTTTAGCAATATCAATTATAAAAGTATGTTGCTGTGAACATTTAGTTTTAACGCGAGAAATATTGTAACTATTAAAATTGTAAATATTTTTCTTTGTTTTCTTTTAGCAATATCAATTATAAAGGTATGTTGCTATGAACATTTAGTTTTAACGCGAGAAATATTGTGATTATTAAAATTGTAAATACCATATTATGCTGGTCTTGTTTGTTTGTTAAATGTAATTTTTATTCGAGTTTTTCTGATTTAAATGATTTTAGTCTTAAGTTTTTTCTTAAGATATTATTTTTTTTAAAAATACTTTTGATACTTGAAGTTACTGATTTATTTATTAAAATTTATTTGCAATACTTAAAGTTTTTCAAAAATTCAGGGGTGTGTACAATCTTATTTCTTTCTTTAAACACACGGTTAAAAATTTAGTTATTTTGGCAAAATTTTTGATAAATGTTCTTTAATAGACTATTTGGTTAAACATGATTTTATTTCGATTTTTAAGTGCTGGGAAATTTTGATTATTGAATTATTTGATGAATCTGATTTTATTCCTTCTAAAGTAGTAGGTAGCTATATAATCTAAATATTTTACAGATTTATGTTTGAATTACTAAACCTTATGAGTTGACTTTTCGTCAGTTTTGAAATTATATGTGCATTGGTTTTAGTCTTAAATTGTTTTTTTAAATTGTTATTTAAAATAATTATCTAAAATACTTTTAATGTTTGGAGTTTTTATATTAAAGTTGTTAAATCTGGTAGACTGATTTTTGTTGAGTTCATAATTTTTATTTTTATAAGATTAAGGATTATAAATATTAATTTCTTGTATTTCATTTAAAGGATTAATTACGCTTGTTTTAAATTGATTATTGTATGATTTCAATTGCTGAAGGCATGACTAATTTTTCATTAAATTTTAATTTTGGAGTTACTTTAGTTTCGTTTTTTTTATGCTGATAAATTTTACGAAAAGTTCTGTACACAGGGTTAACTGTAGGTTTTGTTGAGAAAAATAAAAATCTTAATTTTTAAGTTTGGAAAAATTACATTAGTTTCACTTTTTTTTGTTTAGTTTTTACGGGTTGTAATAAAATGGTATCGTAGCTCTTTCTGTCTGAATATGCATCCATTTATAATCTATTCGTGCGGATAATTTTGAAAGTAAATCGGATCCAATAAGTCCTATATAGTCTTGGTTAAAATTATATAAATAACATGTATGTTTTCCGTTTTCATAAAAAAGACTGGGGATTGGTAAATCTGCAATTAAGTTATGTTGAGAAATTCCATGAGATGTAACTATCTCGAATTCTGTTTCATAAATATAATTTGGAAAATGTTGTTGTACAAATTCTGGAGAAATTATTGTTTGTGAGCTACCTGTATCAATTAATAATTTATCGCCGGTGGCAGGAACTATAATATACGGAAGATCTGATTTTGAATTTATATTAAAAGTTAAAATATGCTTTTCCGAGGCTCTTAATAAAAATTTACGGTATCGCTTGGATCTGGAAATTCATAATAATCTGATGTAATGTCCAAGTCTTGGGGTTCATTTTGAAAATATAGGTTTGATTGGTTGTATTCTGGATTTTCTTGAGAATTTTCGAATAAATTTTCATTGAAGTTTTTATTTTCTTCAGGGGAGTTTTCGAATAAATTTTCTGTTAGATTTTCATGATCAACAGGGGAATTTTCTCGTTGAACATTACTGTGATAAAATAGTTGATTAAAATTTCTATTAACATTTTGAGAATTTGCTCGATATTTATTAGGGAAATTTGATTGTTGAGTAGCTGGTCTTTTTATAGTGCTAAAGTCCATAGGTTCTGGTTTATTTGTTGGTGAAAAAATTGGTTTTGGTGCAAATGCATTAAAGCTTGAATTTTTAGTTATTCTAGAATTATTAGGATTGTTAAAATTTGTTGGACTTTTAAAATAGTTGGGATTCTGATTAAAATTACTTTTAGGATTTTGGTTAAAATTACTTCGATTTTGTTGGAATGGTCTTTGCATAAAATTTGGGTTATTAAATTTAGGTTTCATATCAACCTTTCTTGTTTGAATATTGGAAGTTAAATTTGATTTATTTAATTTCTGATTTTGAAAATTATTTTGATTTTGAGAATATCTGATATCAATTTCTTCTTTTACTATGCTTAAGGCTTGTTCTAGTGAAGTTGGGTTTCTACTTCTTACGAAGCTTCCTAAATTTTCATTTAGTCCACTTGTAAAAGTGCGAAGTGCTAAGTCTTTGTTAGCCTTTAATTTATAAGTGATAATGTCTTTTGATTCTTGACTCAGAGAAACTTTTGAATTATAAATTGCCAAATGAATTCTAACTTCATTGAAAAATTCTATGGGAGAGTCTTAATTCTGTTTTAATTTGGTTAAATCAATTAAAAGATTCAATTCTGACCTTTGGTCGCCAAAATTTTCAATTAAGACATTTTTTAAGTCTTTCCAAGTATCGTACTCGTAACCTGTAATTACTTCTAACGCTTGACCTTTTAATTTATTCCTTATCGAATTTAAAATTATTTGGTTGATATAATCGTTTAAATTTTCTGTGCAAAATTTAGTTGCAATGATTTCTGCGGATCTGATAAATTCCGAAAGAGTGGCTTGATTACCATCATATGTGGGAATTTCATTTAGTAAAGCTACATTAAAATGTGGGGGAAATAATGATGCGTTTTGTTCAACCATATTTGGGTTGTTACAATTATTTAAAAATAAAATTCTAGGGATAGAATTCCTTGGTGAGCGTGATCGATCTCGTGACATAAAATTTTTACAATTGTTTCAAAATATAATTTTTTATCTAATACTTCAAGATAATGGTGATCTAAACATAAAATTTTGTAATTGTTAAAAAAAATTAATTTCTAGGTGTTTTTACTTAAGGCGAGAATTATGTTAAGGATTCTCTTTTGTAGACAAAAATTAATTTTACTTTATTTGTTTCACTTGATTTTTAATTTTGTTTTATGTTAGTAAACAGTTTACTGACTAGGGGGTTCCTAAAAAATGGGGTAGGAGGCCTACGCGCAAGAACGCAAGCACAAATGCAAATTAAGCACAACTAGTATGTGCAGCAATTGGCCTGGCTTACTACGTTCTGCCTGATCTTATAAATAAATATTAGAACTATGTTAGTATAAGTTAAAGTTTGTTTGAGATTAATTAGCTTTATAGTTCAGGCGAACGCTTTAATAATTATTACTTTTGAAAATTATATTACGTTACTTTGTTGCCTTTAAAATTAATTATTTTGCTTTTTCTTTAAAACTTGAAAATTATTACTTAGGCGAACGCTTTAATAGTCGTTACTTTGTTGCCTTTAAAATATACCTTTGCTTTTTCTCTAAAGCTTGAAAATTATTATTTTTAAAATATACCTTTGCTTTTTCTCTAAAGCTTGAAAATTATTCTTTGAATTATAAAAATATGCACTTACATTGTGCGTTACAATTGACGAACGGCGTGCGATCTGCTACGTCCTGTTGTCTTCAAAAAGGATGCGTCGATCCTGTTGATGTCGGCTGGCCTGCAAACAGCTAGGTCCTGAAGTCCGACTTTGGATGGTCTGCTTAACGCTAGAGCGTCATCCAAAAGTTGTCCTGGGGTCGTCGTTGTTGACGTTGCCAAACCAGAGACTGATTCCAATGATCAAGTGGTCCCAATGACCAGATGGTTCCAATAACCACGGAGGAGCAGGAGCTGGGTCGACGGGCGCTTCTCACGATCGGGCGATGTTTGTCCCTGTTGGAGATGTCCGAAGATCCGCTGGGTGGTAGGTGTCGATTTGCGGCAAAGAGCTGAACCTCAAGGAAAGTTGCTGGTCGACTCGATGTTTGTAGTTTTCCAGGTTTTCCTCCACAAATCCTACCGACTGCGCCAGTTTTATTAAAAGGCCGCCGAAACGACTTTTTAAAAAACGTTTATTTTTATTTTACAATGAAATATAACATTGGAAGCACACAGATTAGCTGCCAGACAATTTCTTACATCTAGCTACGAACTAACTGGAACTTATCTTAGAGGTGCAGGCTACTTGTATATATACTATGTCTAATCAGCTAAGATAAGCGTTATCTCTAAAAGGGAGCGTGAGACAGGAAGCCACGTGCGTTCAAGGTTGCAGACTTGCAGTTCACAGAAAGAAGCTATTATTGTTCAAGGTTGCAAGCTTGCAGTTTTACACAGGGGGCCATTGTCTAGCTGTAATATAACTCGCGCCTATTACGCTATTACTCTTAAAGCAAAAAATATTACGTTTTGCAATTTCTATTACTATTCCATTACGTTCCTATTAAATTTCTTTTTTATGTTGAAACAAAATCTGTAGGTAATGGTTTTTAGTTAAACATCAAGAGATTATATTAATTTCTGTTATTTTTTATAATAAAGGGTCAATTTAACACTATTATCTTGTACTTGTAACATTTATTGAACTTTGCTCGGCATGGGGCAATCATAGGCTAGCAACCTTTTGAAAAATGTATCGGCTCTTGTGTAAAGTAAATAAATAGTCATCGTATATGGTCAATTTTTTTCATATGATATGCAATCTAGGGAAAGCATTGGCACTAGATACAATTGTGTTGATGAATACATTTCTGGTTATTATTTTTGCAATGAGGTTAGGTTGCATGTTGACTGGTTGATATCTTAATTCTTTTAAATTGTAGTTATAAACTGCAATTGCCCTCAGTTCAATAACTAGTTAAAACTAATTTACAAAATCAGATTTCAATTTTATAATAGGCACAACTAAAATTTTACATAATTAAATGTCCACCACTCAACATGAAACCTAACCTCACTGCAAACATAATATACCAACACAAATCAGTCTAGTGATAATGCTTGCTGTCAATTGTTTCCTTAGAATTTCGCTATTTGCATTTCCATGTAAAAAATGGGCTATATAACTTTCTGTAGTTAGTCTACAGGTGTTAAAGACCGAGTTCAAAAGTTAACGCTAACATAAAAAACTGATGATTTTGACGGATTTGAGTAGAATTAAAATTATTATTAGTCTATTACCCAAACTGCCAAATCTATTACTATTTTTTTAAATTTCTATTACGGAAAAAATCAAGAGTTGGCAACACTGTTTGACCAACAAGCCTATTGTTCGAGATTAGGTATTGTTTTGTGCGTTCGGGCATGCATTAGCGACTTAAATTTCAAGATTACCTTCCCTAACATTCGATTTGGTGCATTGTATTAGTTGCTTCTTCAAGGTTTTCAATGTAAGTAAAAATATTGGAACCGATTTATAGCAAGTTCGTAAATAAACATAACCAACTTGACCTAATAGAATTTCGCTTAACGTTGTTTTTAAATATTGCATTATAAACCCGGACTCTTTATTTTTATTTTCAGAATGGACGTGAAGCAGGAATTACTTAATAATAATCTGTGTAGTGCAATGACCAGCAGCTTAGACGAATCTCAAATGAAATTTGAAGAAAATAAAGTAGCTGCGAACTTAAATGTACAAGATATCATTAAAGATACTATCGACAACAAAGCTTATTACGAAATGAATATTAAACAGGAAGAACTTAATGTAAAAGATGAATTGCGTGCTACATGTGCAGCAAGTGAAAATATGTTAAACAAATTGTTAGTTTGCACGGTCTGCGGATGTGAAGCAGAAGTCCAGAGTAATTTCTCGAAACATATGGCGACTCATGCAAAACAGTTTCACTTATGCTCCATTTGTGAATGCAAAGCAACACAGGAAAGTAGTTCAATTAGACATATAAGGACACATACTGGTGAAAAACCTTATTCATGTTCCATTTGCGAATATAAAGCAGCAGAGAAACACACGCTAGTTCTCCATTTGAGGACACATACAGGTGAAAAACCTTATTCATGTTCCAATTGCGAGTATAAAACAGCACAGAAAGGTTCATTAGTGAGGCACATGCAGACACATACAGATGAAAAACGTTATTCATGTTCCATTTGCGAATATACAGCAGCAGAGAAACAGACGCTAGTTCGCCATATGAGGAAACATACAGGTGAAAAACCTTATTCATGTTCCATTTGCGAGTATAAAGCAGCAGTGAAAAGTTCATTAGTGAGGCACATGCAGACACATACAGATGAAAAACGTTATTCATGTTCCATTTGCGAATATAAAACAGCAGAGAAACAGAAGCTAGTTCGCCATTTGAGGACACATACAGGTGAAAAACCTTATTCATGTTCTATTTGCGAATATAAAGCAGCAGAAAAAACGTTTATTAGTGAAACATATAGAGACACATACAGGTGAAAAACTTTTTTCATGTTCCATTTGTGAACATAAAGTAACAGAGAAAAATAGTTTAATTATACATATGAGGACACATACAGGTGAAAAACCTTATTCATGTTCCATTTGCGAGTATAAAGCAGCAGTGAAAAGTTCATTAGTGAGGCACATGCAGACACATACAGATGAAAAACGTTATTCATGTTCCATTTGCGAGTATAAAGCAGCAGTGAAAAGTTCATTAGTGAGGCACATGCAGACACATACAGATGAAAAACGTTATTCATGTTCCATTTGCGAATATAAAGCAGCAGAGAAACAGACGCTAGTTCGCCATATGAGGAAACATACAGGTGAAAAACCTTATTCATGTTCCATTTGCGAGTATAAAGCAGCAGAAAATCGTTTGTTAGTGAAACACAATACTGGTGAAAAACCTTATGCGTGTTCTATTTGCGAATATAAAGCAGCAGATAAACAGAAGCTAGTTCTCCATTTGAGGACACATACAGGTGAAAACCTTATTCTTGTTCCATTTGCGAATATAAAGCAGCAGAGAAAGGTTCATTAGTGACACACATGAAGACACATACTGGTGAAAAAACTTATTCATGTTCCATTTGTGAATATAAAGCAACATGAAGAAGTACTTTAACTAAACATATGAGGACGCATACGGGTAGGGTGACCGCCTCTTAGGGTATCACCCGGAGTCTCGGGGTTTTAACACCAAATCTCCGGACTCCTGGTTTTGTTATAATTTCTTCGAGTTCCCCTAATTTTGTAATAACTTCTAACAAAAACTTCAGCTTAAGTCGGTTGTATTAATAAAAATAAAATCGCCACAAAGAATTTCGCGCACGCTCTGAGCATATAATCTTTGATTTTATTGTAATCAAAGGTATAATGTTGTAATGCTTTACTATTATATTAACTCTATACTTTAATATTATTTGTAATACGATAAATAAATAAAATTGATCCACTACATAAAGCTTAGTTTTATTTTTATTGCCTCTAGCTAACTAAAACATGATTATTTAATTATGCTTCATTGTATTAAAGATATGTTGCTCTTTCTATAACCTATCCATTTGTAACTTATTAAAGCTTTTGCGTCCGCTAGCAATTTGAGACTCCTATTTGCAGGGTTGGATTGTTACACTGTTGGAAAAATTTAACAATTGTATGGCAAATGCTCAATTCTGACGAATGACAGAAACCATAAAATTTTTAACCCCAAACAAAGTGTTCGAAACAGAAAATTCATCATATAATTATATATAACTATAATCTATAGACACGGCCTAATCACTAATGAATAACATCCTATCAATAATAAACAGTAAATATTATTCAAATTGTAAACGAATCTCGACTCGTAAACACTTATGAGTAATTTTTTTTTATAGGTCCCGGGTGGTGTAGCTTGAACAAGCGTCCACGTTCGATCAGCAGAGTTAAGCAACGCTCTCTCTGGTCAGAACTTGGATGGGAGTTCTACGGCTGCATCTCTCGGCGCCTCGATGGGATCAGAAGCTTAGGATTGTCAAATTTATTATTTTCTGACTGGTCTGGTTTGTTTTGAAAATAGTTTTTATAGTAACACAACCGATATATGCTGAATTTTAAACGTCTTAGCATACCAACAAGCTAAAATTCGTAATACAGAAGATTTCACCAAAAGTTCAACAAAAAGCTATAAGTGAGGTTATCGGAATCAAATCTAACACTATTTGAGTATTTATTATTATAGTTTAACAAGTTTTGTACATTGTTAATACAGGATGTTAGCTTTAATTAGTTTTAGTGGAGTTTCAGCCATATTTACCCAAGAAAATAATAATTGTATAAAAATTCACTCGTCTTGCCAATTCTTTTACGATTATTCATCATTTGCACAGACTGCATCGGAATGGATTGAAAATTCACAGGAAGATGGTTTGTAACTAATTTTTCCATTGCACATGGTATTTCTGGATTTTTTGGTGATTTTGGTGGGATTTTCGCAAAAATGTAAAGCCATTACCTGAAAAAACAAATTTTATAATTCGGCAATGTAAAACTTTATGTAACCTGTAAACCTTATTGTACAAAAGGTGCAGAGGGCAGATAACCCAATTTGAATTGTTATTCGACCCTACAAACGGGTTTAGTAATAGAAAAATGGAAAAATAAATTTTGATTAAATGGCGATAGATTTCCATGAGAACTTAAATTAGGATTTATGTGAAATTGTGGAAGACAAGGAAGGGTGCTTAGTAACGGACATTCACAGTATAGCTGAACATGGAGAAGTTATTGCGAACAACTATATTCAGTGGAACACAATGATTTAAACAACTATGAAGCCTCTGTTCAGGAACATAGCTGGACAGAAGAACCAGATATCCTAAAAAGCGAAATAGAGGCGGCCCTAAAAAAGCTAAGACAAGAGAAGGCGGCAGGTCCCGATCAGATAACTGCAGAGATACTAAAAGCTACGGAAGAATTAGGCATAGCAATTTTACATCAACTGTGTAACAAGATTTGGCATACAAAAACGTGGCCTTCAGATTGGTCTAGGTAGTATGACGATAATTACAATACATAAAAATGGCAATATCACAAAGTGCGATAACTATAGGACTATAGCACTAATATCTCATGCAAGTAAAATCCTATTACATGTTATTAACCAGAGACTAAAGGCATACCTACAACCTCAAATTCCCCTGGAGCAAGCGGGATTTGTTCAAGGCAGGGGTACTAGAGAACACATATTAAATATGAGACTAATGATAGAAAAAGCACGAGAACACAATTTGGCAGTATACATCTGTTTCATCGATTTCCGCAAGGCATTCGATAATATGATATGGGATAAACTATGGTTAGTACTCAGAGAAATGGGTGTACCAGAACACTTAATCTGCCTAATTGCGAATCTATACAAAAGCACCACAGAAGTAATAAGAATCAACCAGATCAATTCTAACAAGTTTCACCCATGAAAAGGAGTGCGGCAAGGTGCATACTTTCGCCCCAACTATTCAATATCTATGGAGAGTACATCATGAGGAAGCTTTTAGACAGACGAATGGTGTGTCGATTAACGGTAAAAGAATAAACAATCTACGCTTTGCGGACGACACCGCCTTGCTAGCGAATAGCGATGAGGAGATCCGGAGATTCGTCGAGCTAGTACAAACTAAAAATAAAGAATTGTGGTTAGAATTAAATACAACAAAAACAAAAATAATGATCGTAGACAGGATAAACCAAAACAGACCGGAGATAAGACAATAGGCCGCTTCGAAGCTGTTCATCAATATATATAATAATAATAATAATAATAATAATAATAATAGTGTTTATTTCCAAACTAATTTACATTTTTTTTTGTATTGACATTAACTAATAGAATAGAATGGAAAAGCGATGGTAATCAGATGAACCCTACTAGGGGGATCCCTGCTCTTCCTTACCACCGCAGTAAGAAAAAAAATCAAAAAATGAACAAATGAAAAACAATGACAAATCACCAAGCATCTTCTTCTTGTTCATAACATCTTGACAGATGTGTTGTGACCCATTATTAATTTTGGATATTACTGATGGCTCTTTTTACCAAGCATATGAACCAAAAATAACAACATAATACAAATTTCAAAATTAAAAAAAAAAAAAAAACGAAACTAGCCAACCATACAATATAGCTGCAATGCGCAATACCTGCAATACCCAGTCACCCACGAAGAATTACAAATACAAATAATAAAAATAATAAAAAATATGCCTTAAAATAATGTTAAATAAAATGATATATAAATTAATAATTCTAGTCTAATCAGTGCCCTCAAATAACCAACCCTTTAGTCGAAGTTTAAAAATAGGTAGAGCACATGTTTTAAAAGTAAAAGGGATATTATTATAAAGGTTAGCAATATTATAGGAGAATGAACGTTTATACAATTGAGTCCGATGTGATGGAAAATCTATAAGACCTCTATGTCTCAAATTTAAATTATGAATGTCAGTACGAAATTTTATTTTATTGTACAGGTAAGGAGGAGATTTATTGATAATTATTTTATGATAAAATACGAGACAATGTAATAGACGCCTTTTTTCCATACTAACCCATTTGGTCTCTTTAATTTTGTGAGAGATATGTTCTCGACGTCTAATACCATGGATAAGTCGCAAACAGGAGTTTTGGACAATTTGAACTCTTTTGCTAGTCGATTTATCAATACAAGGACCATACACGATATTCGCAATAATTAAACTGTGATAACACCAATGAGTCACATAAAAGCACTTTAACGTTTTTGTTTAAACTTTGTCTATGATTATAAAGCAGTTTAAGGTTTCCATAAGCTATACGAGTATATTTATTAATGTGCTCCCGGAATCTGAGCTGATAATCTAGGGTTACACCTAAATTGCGAGCCGTATCAGTGCAAGGAATTGTGACATTATTAACAGCAATATGAATATGAGGTAATTGGGAAATTCTAGTGTTTTTACCACCAAAAAGTATAACATTAGATTTCAAAGGATTAATGGTAAGCGAATGTAAAGCAGCTAATTGAACTAAATTGTTGAAATCTTCATTAATACGGCTACAAGCAACAACAGCGTCCTCAGGTTTAAACGAATAATACAGCTGCGTATCGTCAGCATACTGATGATATACGCAGTGTTTTAGAATTTTACATAGACTGGAAGAATAAATTATATAGAGTAATGGGCCCAAAACCGATCCCTGAGGAACCCCATGTTTAAGAGTTTGAAGCTCAGACCTATCATTTGCCAACACCACGCACTGCTGTCTGTTGCACAGATAATCCTGAATAAAATTTAATGCTACATTATCAAAACCAAAATGCTGCAGAACAGCCAACAGTACGCGGTGACTGATTGTATCAAAAGTCTTGGAAAAATCAAGTAGAACTAGAGCTGTTAACTTGCCTTCATCGGTAGCTTGAAATATATCATCAATCACTTTTAATAAGGCAGAGACGCAACTATGATTTGAACGAAACCCAGATTGATGATTTGAAAATAACTGATATTTATTAAAATGAGCTCTGATTTGATTGTCCACGATTTTTTCCATGGCCTTCGACAACGCGGGAAGAATGCTGATAGGTCTAAGATCTTTTAGCTCTTTAGGGCTGTTGACTTTACCGATAGGCTTAACATATGCCTTTTTCCATTCATCTGGAAAAACACCTTCCAGCAGGCAGGTATTAATAATATGTGTAATAAATGGTAATAGAAAAGGACAACACAAGTGCAACATCACTATATTAATACCGTCGCAACCAGTAGCTTTAGATTTAATACTATTTAAACACTTTAAAACTTCATCTTCATCAACTGCAGAAAAATTAAATTTAGTAATGTTGGGCTTTATATTTTGGTAAACTCTAAAAACTTCAGAATCTGGATTGTCAATTCCTTGAATTGAACTAAGAAAATAATTATTTATTATATTAGCATTGTCAAAATGTGGGGGGAGGGTATGCTGTGTTTTCTTAGTATAGATGTCACAGTTTCTTAGCTCTTTCCAAAACAATTTGGAGTTTCCTTGTGAAAATTTGTAATTTAAGTAAACTTTTTTTTCATTTCTAATTGAGAAAGTGACAAGATTTCACAACGATTTATAGTAATTCCAATGCTCTTGTCGTTTAGACTTTTTAAAGCGCTTATAGGCAGCATCTCTTAGTGTCATCATCAATCTAATGGTATCTGTAAGCCACGGAGCTTTTGGTTTGCGAAAAGTAGCAGTTTTGAAAGGAGCAAAAATATTAAAAGCTTCGAGAATATTATCATTAAAAAATCTAACCTTATTATCAATTGGCTGCAGATCATATATTTGGTACCACGGTATTAACCTAATATGGTGTTCAAAGTTGTCGTAATCAAAGTTAGAAAAGTCACGAAAAGTGTGTACTACTGGTTGCAACTTTTCCACAGCTGTATTGATATTGTAACGTCCCGCCTTTAATTAGAAATATTTTAATTGGCCTTATTGCCTCAGGTATGCTATAAGCCGGAGAATACGTTCAAATTGCTCTGATATAGTGTAGATCAATAAATAACACCAGATAAATAATAAAAATAAAATACACTGTCTTTAACTATGTACATTGAAAGCGAACTTAATAGAACACACTGTATATTACGAACAGGGGGTAGTTGCGTCAACGGGGGGTTGCTCGGGCTCGTCGGCAGCGCCGTAATCCAAATTGTCCAGAAGAAGGGCAAGCACGTCGAATACGCCTTCGAAGCGCGCGTCGATGCCCCCGCAGGTGTTGCGGAGCCGGCTGTCCGCGCAGCGGCTTCTTATCGGTCAAAGAAGGTCGTTGGTCGCATGCCCCAGTTGATATTTGTTTACAATGGCTAGCTGCTGCGAACACTTCGGATTAGAAATGGTGTTTCAAGAACATACCTGCCGGCGTAGGAAGCTGCAGGAGTTCGCATTCGGTGAGCCAAACTGGACCGGGGGCTGCCATACGATTTGCCGGCTTTCGCGGCTCGAAACGATGCGGCGGTCGGACTTTCAGGAAATTCGCTATTCAAGCGAATTTGCGGCTTCGACTGGATTGCGACGGTGTGGATATCCTTTTCGGAGGGCTTCAGAAATGCTCGTAGGATGCTGGCGGTGACTCTTGCAGGCAGGTCCCTTATCGCATAATCTCTGTATGCGTCCAGCCTGGCGGCGGCGGGCTGTTGATGACTTCCTGGTGCCTCACAATTCGGGCGAGTTAATACGGTTGAAATATGGCTTTCGAGAACGCAAATGAAATGCGCTTCGGAACTCGGATGATCACCGACGGGACGGCGGCGGTGATCTCGTTCAGCGGATTACAGGAATGTTAGTTACAAATTCCACGGTTTCGGCCTTTAACTAACATCGGTTCGGTTACAAGGGATACGGGGAAAGCTAATTAGTAGCCACGGTTTCGGCCTTTAAATTAATGACGGTTCGGGAACGGGTTTGATAAGGATCTCTAGGTTATCGGGGTGTTCTTGCAAGAAGACAGTAACCATACCAAACCCGCGAGAACTCTTATTTAGGCGATTTCCCCCTTGCTAAGACAGTAACCATACCAAAGCAAACGAGTGATCGCTTCGGGTGGATTAGGAGTTTAGGAGAGGACTCGGGAATAGGATCTCTTCTAGGTGGATTGGGAGAAGGCTTAGGGGAGAACCCCAGGATGGGATCTGACTCAGGAGCTGCCATGTGTTCCTTTTTATACGTTCAGTGGCTCCCGGTCGGCGGCGAGGGAAACACTCCTGCGCGCAAACGTAGCTTCCTGCGCATCGGCTACCGGCCCGCGCTATCGCTTCTTAGCGCGGTCTTGAGATGCAAACGTTTGATAAAGCGGCGAATTAAATTCCCAATACGTTTCAAGTATTTTTAGAATTTAGATTCACAAGCGAAACGTTACAATATTGCAATAAACTAGTTCATGGTCAGAGAACGCATGGAGGTGTTTGGTACCTGCTGTTTTTACCAAATCAGAATTAGTGATAAGTATATGATCTAAGAGAGAAGCCGTCGTAGCAGTGATTCTGGTTGGTTCTCTAATCAGTTGCTTAAGACCAATAGCATCAAGTAAGGAAGTATATGCAATTGTTTCAGTAGAGCCAAACTCAAACATATTTATGTTAATATCACCAAGACAGATAATTTCGTCGTGTCTAAGAAGTATATTACGGAAGTTTTCTTTCGATGTGTCAATAAAACTACGATATTTATTTCTATGGGGCAAGTAAATTCCTCCAATAGCAAATTTTTGTTTGTTGATATTAACACAAATCCACAACTGTTCAAAATCAGGATGATCGATGGCACCAACTAAACCAAAATTTAAAGATGTTTTTATGTAGAAAGCAATACCGCCGCCAAATGTGGGACGATCTTTACGGAGCAAAGTATAATTTTCCATATTAACGACATCATCATTTATATTGGCATTAAGAAAAGTCTCAGAGATGAAAATTAAATCATAATTGTTGGATCTGACGTGATCCTTAAAAATATATAAATTATTCGTAAGTGACCGGGCATTGATGTGTGCAACATTTAAAGTATTAATGGTCGACTAAGTAAATAACAAACAAATGATATTATTTTTCTAATTTATGGAAAAGAAAACAAAATAATTCAATACATTCAATAAATTAACTGATTAATTTATTGTATGGGTAAATGTACTTTACGTGGCTCACCGGCATAATCGAGGGCAGGGAAGAAACCATTAAACATGTAAGTTCTTGACCTCATCTTCAGTGATGACTGCTTGTATGCCACTACTGCTCTTTATCCAGATCTTGCCATCGCGGGTCCATACGTTTTCTTTCCTAAAGTTCTCTTTGGCCATCTTCAGAACCTGCAGCCTAGATCTGGTTAGATCCTCGGAGATAGTGATTCCAGTTCCTTTCAATTTATTTTTACAACTTAAGACTGCTGTGCGATCATGATAATTAATAAATTTCACGATGATATGTCTGCTACTGGCATTCCTACCAACGCGATGTGCTCGATCCAAAGCATCAGGCTTCAATTCCACGCCCAAATCGTTTTTAAATAATTTTAGCACGACGTTATCTACAACTTCCTCATGGGTTTGCCGTACACCAAAAATACGGATATTATTCCGGCGTGAATACTGCTGCAAGTCTTCCATAGCGGTATTTAAATGCTTGTTTTCCTTGCTTGTAAGGGATTATACGTTATATTATTATAATTATTATGATTTATAATTTTCTAAATAAATACACACCCTACACATATTTTTATTTTAACATCAAATTTTTACTGATTAAAAACAAATAATTCTAACTGTATCCATGGGTTAATTGAATTCAGTGTTTTTCCCTTTTTAGTATTGCGCACATCTGCAAGTTAGATAAATTATGGCTAGCTCTATTTTTCGGTAGGCATGGACTCAAAATCTGGTCAGGTTCACCCCTTTGTTCAAAATAAAAAATCCCTGTGTTACGCCACTGGGCTATGAAATTCAGAAGTAGCAAACACGCAGACTCACCGCGCTGTCAATAATATCTATCAGCAAATCGATTCCACGTGCAGTTCATTTCTGTATGATTATAGTGAATTTAAAAGCAAATCCATGAACAAATTAACAGGTAATTCAAATCTCGCGCTTTATTAAGCGTTCCTAATCGTGTTTTGTTTTAGATCGTTGGAGGCTTCCTTCGCAATTCAGATGTTTTCAACGCGTCCCTAACGTAACCTCAACTTATATTTTCACAATTTTTGGAATTCATGCTCTATTTTGACGTATTTTATTACTGGGATCGGCTTCCTCTCATAAGGCTCGTTCCTCATGGTAAATTTCGTATCTCTAGCACGCTTATTTGCTTGGCACCACTAACCTGACCTTTCTTAGGCTGCGGCAACTTCCTCGGACAGCTTCTCCTGATACTTGCAGCTGGATACTGAACCCCGGGATGCTGCAACTGCTGTGCTGGTCTCGTACACACCGGGCGGAACTGCTGACACCCTCTCTCAGGCTCTGGAACTAGGCTTTTTTATGTGTTGGATTTTTTTACCCACACTCTCACATGTGCACTGTAAACTGCTGATCACGCCGGTATAATTATTTACTTATTTTTATGGTAAATAGTTTAAAAGTTAAGTAAACTGGAGACACAAATTGGCTTGTCTGGAATTAATTTATTTCAATTGTTTCTTTTTTTCTTCGTTAACAACAATTGCCTATCTGGCTACATGAAAAACGGATGTTAACTGAATACAATGCAATTACTTATAATCTAAATTTACAACTTAATTTATAAAACTGTACGTAATCTTACTTTCTAAATTATCGTTTGTTCATGTTTGCAATTTATCTAAGTTCTAGCGCAACTCACAAAGTTTTATTTTAATTGTCTGATCACTTGTGTCATTACACTGACTTGTTTTTATAAACACAAATTTTGTCTATTTCCTATAGTGTGATTTTCTTGAATTTTTATAAAACCTGTCTGAATTTTACCAATCTTCAAATATCACTGCTCCCTTTTCTTCTAGCCTTATTCGATCTAGTATTGTGCTCTTTTTGCACTGTATTGAACATTCTGTCCTTTTTACCTTTATTTAAAAAGTTTATAGAACTGTACTTATTTAATTAAACTGATATGCAAATTTAATTAACCTGCACGCAATAAATCCCTTTGGTGATAGATTTGTTGAATTATTTATTGGCTTTACATTGCACCAACCTCTTAATTTACGTTAATTGATAAAACTGTGAAACTAATTTACGATTTGAGCTCTGCCTTATTGCCATTTATTCTAAAGTAATTTCATTTAATATCGGCAATGCTTGACCGATGTAATCATAAATTAAAATTTCTAATGTGACTTCTTGCAGATGCCTGCTTACCCCAGCTCTGTGCTTTATTGACTTGCTCTAAATTATTGATCCTGCAAGCAGAGTTGTGTACCGGGCTATTTCCATATATCTGGGATCTCTTATAACAAACATAGGAAGTGTAGAAAGCGAAGCTAAGAGACGCAGTCAAATGGCTAAAGCAACAATAACAAAGATGAGTAAAATCTGGAGAGATTCCAATATATCAAAAGAACTAAAGATTAGACTGGTGCGCTGTCTAATATTCCCCATATTCACATATGCCAGCGAGACGTGGCCTATGAAACAAAATATAAGAAGGATTATCGATGTTACGGAAATGTACTGCTGGCGAAGGATGTTACGGGTGTCATGGACCGAACATAGAACGAACGAATCAGTACTGAAGGAAATTGGGACTAAACGACGCTTGTCCAGCGAAATCCAGCTGAAGACTCTAAATTATTTTGGACATGTAATGCGAAGAGACCCTGAAAACATGGAGAAACTGATCATCCAGGGAAAGGTGGAGGGAACTCGACCTAGAGGCAGATCTCCTACAAGATGGACTGACCAACTAGTCAAAACAACGGGAAAGCGTATGCATACCCTCGTCACTGAAGCCCAAGATAGAGCAAAATGGAAGAACACCGTATCAAATGTAGCAGTGGCCACCACTCTCCCTAGAGGAGAAAAGGACTGAGGAGGAGGTTAGAGAAAACGGTGTAGAAAATTATAGGGAAGTTAAATTTTCTGTACAGTTCCAGATTAAATAAATATGACCAAAGATGTTTCATTTTCACGTTGTAATTTTTCGAGGATTATTATACTACAGTCAGTTTTCCATTATTAATTAATCCTAGTTCGCTAATTGCAATTGATAGTTGTTAGAATAAGTTGAGTTTAATTTGGGGGTCACACAGAGGCTCCAAAACAATTGTTTAATTTTGTTCTAAGCCAAATCGACTAACCTGAGGTTATGTTGTGTTTTATTTTTGGTAGTCTATAAAAGCAAAAACTTTGTAACCCAAATTTGAAGTTAGGTTATTTGTTTATTTTTAAATTTTTTCGAATCAAACCTGAACTAAGATTATAATCAATATTGAAGTGTACATACTCTTGAAATTAATTTATCTTGTAGCAATTATAATGAAAGTTTTCAATTACAACTCGCATTTTATTTCCAACGTGTATTCTGGATGAAGTCATCGGTAACAAAGTATTTATCAATGTTAGATTTGTATAATTACAAATAATACCTTTAATTTGGGTGCCTATTTCCTGGTCTTTGGAAGTGGAAAGCAACAAACAAGCTGACGAGCAACGATCTTCATGTTTCGCATCACTTCCATCAACTGTGCGGGTTGGTGTTGGTGCCATCACCAAAAGAGAGGCTTTGGATTATGGAGCAGGGAAGAAATAGTTTCTCCGCTTACAAGGGAGGTTAACGCATGAAAGTGCATTTTGAAGTAAGTGAAATTTATTTTTATTTCGGGTTCAAGTTGTTGGTTTGTATTGATGTAAAGTGTGCCATTTATTTATGTATTATGTAAAACTTAAGCGAGCTACGGATTATTTTACATCATTGACAACGCTATGGAACGAGTTTCATGCATATTAATTGTTTTATTGAAGCGAGACGTTTAGTAGTGAAAAGGGTGATTAGCTCTGGAATTGATTGTCTTACCGTTTATTTTAAATTTGAATAGAGAACGAAATAAAAGTGTGCGTTTATCCGGAGTTAATTTCTTTGCAGTAAACGGAGATTTCAAGTATTAGTAATTGTCTTTCTATAAATAATTTTATTAGCTAAACCCTTTTGCATTAGCAAATACATTGAATGCTGTACATTTTGTTCTGTTCTACATATAGATTTGTTTTGTAGTTAAAATTTAATGATTCCAAAATTAAATAGTCCCCGTATTAATTATAAGTTCAATTGTTGCTAATTCTGTTACTTTCAGTGAAACTATTATTGATTGTTCATTTGACTTGCTGGCTCTGAAACCTGATTGTCTGATTAGTCAGCAAATGATAATATTTCTAGTAAGGGTTATTACTTTGTAACGTTTCGCAAATTGATTTTAAACTCAAGTTCAACTTTTGATTACTCTGCGTTATTGTTTCATACCTGCGGGTAGTTCTGGTCGAGGGTTTATTAACGTTTCGTAGCTGAAGAGACAAGATTAGAGCTGGATTAAGCAATTATTTATTTTGTTTAACTATTACATATTACATTACATATTAACGTTCATGCACTGCCACGAGTAAGACGTATCTGCACTACGCTCCGTGCTACAAGTAGTTAATGTGTAAATTTAGTAATATTGGTAGTACTAGTGTTGTGCCTGTGCATCCTGCAGTAATAATGCCTACAACAAGGGAGCAATCATCCAAAGATCAGACCCCCGATATCCCGAAGTTAATGAAGGAATTCCTCAAGGAGTTTTTTCAACATGAAGAATTTATCGATACTTTCGTAAATAAAATAACGGATAGGATGGCGGCCTCGTATAAGGAGAAAATGGACCGGCAAGCTGCAAGAACTAACAGCAGAAAATTTAAAACTGTCGCAGAAGTGTGATTCTTTAGAACAGTGGTCGCCAACCTGTCGATCGCGAGCTACCGGTAGCTCGCGGGGCAATTCTGGTAGCTCCCACGATTTTAATTTAAAAAATACAAAATCAGAGAAGCTTCCTAAAATTCCACAAAAAAATCTAATTGTCATAATATTAAACATAAACAGCGGCAACGTTGCGGCGAGCGATCTGCCGCTGACGCCATCAAGCTAGAATCGGCTAGAATCGGCTAGAACCGACCAGCCGGACCAGTGCGTTAGTGTTCGAGAACGATCTGGATTGCTTTGAACGGGATAAATACGCACGGCGCGGCGACATTGCGCTTAGTTTAAAACTGAACGCGTAACCAACGTCCAGCGGTTGGGTTAGTAGTGAACAACAAAAAATAATATTATGGCAAGCAGTTGTAAGAAGGTAAAGACATACCACTTTCATTCGGAATGGGAAGAACAATACTTTTTTACAGAAGTTAAAGATAAAAATGTGTGTTTGTTATGTAATACTTCGGTCTCCGTTGCTAAAAAAGGAAATATTGAGAGACATCATAAAACTGTACATTCTAATTTTGAAAAATCATTCCCACTACATTCTGCCGCCAGAAAGGAGAAACTGAAACAGTTAAAAAAGCAGTTAATTGGACAACAATCAATATTTTTAAGAACAATCGACAAAAATAAGGCTGCAACTGAAGCATCGTACCGTGTGTCCCAGATAATTGCACAAAAAAAGAAACCTTATGAAGACGGGGAAATGATAAAACAGGCGTTTTTAGAAGCTGCTGACTCGTTATTTGCCAACTTTAGAAACAAAGACGAGATAGTTTCAGCTATAAAATCTATGCAACTTTCTGCTAATACAGTGATGAGACGTGTAGAAGTAATGAGCAATGATATTTTTTTACAGTTAAGAACTGACTTAGATAACTGTGTTTATTTTTCACTTCAACTGGATGAATCAACAGATGTCGTTGACACTGTCCAGATGGCCGTGTTCGTCAGGATGGTTTTTAGTGATTTTACGATTAAAGAAGATCTTTTGAAGTTTATTCCACTGAAAGGACACACTACTGACAGGAGTTGTTTTCTCATTTAAAAAATATTATTTCTTCCGAGAAAATTCCAATATCGAAAATGGTAGGCTTGACAACCGATGGCGCTCCAGCTATGGTGGGTTTTGATAAGGGTCTGGTGGCGTTATGTCGTAAAGATGAAACTTTTCCGCAATTTCTCTCTTACCACTGCATTATCCATCAGGAAGCATTATGTGGAAATTTCCTGAAACTAAACAACGTTATGAAACTGGTGGTAAAAATTGTGAACAAGATTAGAGCTCAAGCGTTACAAAGAAGATTATTCAAAACCTTGGCCGATGAAGTTGACTGTCAATACGGGGACCTACTCCTTCACTCTGAAGTCCGATGGTTAAGTAGAGGACGGGTGCTGAAACGTTTTAATGATGTCCTATCTGGCATAGTTCAATTTTTCAAAAAACGCGATGAACCGACTCCGGAACTAGAAAATTCAATCTGGCTTAGAGATTTTGTTTTTCTCGTGGACATTACCGAGAAATTAAACGAACTTAATTTGCAGCTTCAGGGGAGAGACAAAGAACTAGCAGAAATGATTTCTGATATAAAAGCATTTATCAAAAAGCTGGAGTTTTGGGAACAAAACCTAATTAACAGCGATGCCAAGCATTTTCCTATTCTTTCAGAAAAAATATCTCAAAATCCATTAGAACCCTATGACTAAATACATTTATTAAATAGTATACATATAAACGCTCAAAAACTTTAAAACTAACATGAATATAATAACTGAAACATTAAAAGTATACAGGGCGAGTTGTTTTGAAAGTTTAGCATGGGGATCTCGGAAAGTATTGGAGATAGAGAGACGGTTAACTGGGGAAAGAATTGCAGTTTTACGAGCTCAATTTAATGAGCGTTTCGTTTTATGGAAAAAATGCAAGGCTAACTAGATATTTCGCAAAAATGATTTTTTTATAATTTCGTTCGGTGTCTATAGCTCTGTTATTATTGACCTTAGAAAAAATGTGCAAAGAAAAAAGTTGTAGATAATTATGTGCTTAATAACACAGTCTAACCATTTTTTTTATTTGAGCTATAATTTTTGAGTTATGACAGTAACTTGTGTTTTTTCTAATGGAAACTATAGTCGACCATGACTTTATAAAAAAGACAATTTTTAACGATTCGAACAATATACCACTTGATATAGTTATTTTATAAATAAATAAATTTTGGTCATTTTAATCTTTTCGTTTCGAACTGTTCTTAAATTTGTAGTTCGTCTGAACTTTTAATTTTGCACTGACACAGTCTGCATTTTCCTCCAGAATCTATCTTAATAAATACTTTCCAAACGTTACTGGTGAAGGTGGCATATTTGTTTAAAAAAAGCACAATATAAACCCACAATTTTACTGAATAATAAAGAAAACTGATAATAAAAACAGAAACTGTTAATTAATTTACGAACACCCACAGCGACCGCGATGGAAGTGACGAGTGACACAATTGTGGCAATTGCCTTATAGGCACAGTTTTTTATAATCTCGAGTATAACATTTTTCTCGGGGTTTACCAAATTTCGCTGCGATATCCTAGTGAGAAGTTGCTGTTGCTGTTATAAACAGTTAAGCTGAATAATGAAGTTCTCTTTGGATATTTAATCACCATAAAAAATTTGTTGCGATACATGAGATCTCCAGTTCACCAGAATTAGTCATTATTTTACAATTTGCTGTACCAAGCCGAAATCCGAAGCGTAATACGTACACAGATTAAACAGAAACATTCGGCTCAGCAAAATCATTTTGTTTTGATTTTTGTTCTTGCGTTTGTAGAAGCTGATAATTACTTATTGAAAGTTATCTACGTTCGACCATTTAAGACTTCAAGAACTGTTAGTTCCATAAAAGTAATATTTGCACATGCTTAGGTTTTTTACCCTTGAAGAAAAGGGCATATTTTGGACCTTTTCCCATGGGTTTTTTCAAAATTTCTAGTTTTAATACTTTTTGTATTAAAATAAAAATTTCATTATATAGTCAAAAGATGAATTATTATTCTACAGAGGCGGCAAAAATCCAGGATCGGTCCTGCCGATCCGATACTGACCAAAAATAAATCGTATTGGATTGGATCGCCGACTGAATACCGGTACAAAATATCGAGTATCGGAAGACAAAGTACCGGTACTTCAAAATATCGTATCGTACCGCACATCCCTAAGTTGGTTTCCTCCGATCCAGTTATAACTTCCAAAGCAAAGTTTTGAAAAAAAGAAGGCCTCCAAACTACCAGAAGATGTTCTTCAATTAATTAAACATTCACCAGAAACCAAGGAACAAACTTCATCAGAAGAGGACAGTGACAGTGAATACATATTTTCTGATTCTGAATAGTTTTTTTGATAATTAGTTCAGACAGTTTATATTAAACAATAAAATTGTACTTTTGTTATGTTTTAGTACAAATAAACCTAATTTTTCTTAAATTTCAGCTAAGGTTGACATTTTTAATGCCATATAGGTCTATAATTTTGTACTCGCAAGACAATTTTCTATAAGACGGCGTCAACTCCGAATTTTGTCCCGCTAGATTCATGAAATCGACCACTGTGCAGCGGTTCTAAGACATAAGCGAGCTGAAAAGAATAATGAAGTGGAGTAGAATTAAATTACACATAATATGTAATAGAAAGAAACTAACCTAGCAATTAAATGAAAAGTTAAATAAGAAATTACACTAGAAACAAGAAAAACACTAGCTACTACGTATTTACAAGAACTAAACTAACGCCTGTTTGTCCTTTGTGTGCGGCACATACACTTTACCTATGTCCTAAATCGAGAGACACTGTTGGCGGTCCTTCTATTTTAAGTCGATACATAAATTCAGCTAAATATGAATCAAACATTTGTTTTTCGCGATTTCTCTGTGAAAGTTTGGCTTTCACTTGCCGCCAAATGCCCTCGATTGTGTTTGTGTGACACCCGGTCACTAAATCTTTGAAACAAATTGAATGGTTCACAGTTAAGTGCTGGAAACCTTCACTTGCCAACCAATCGTAAGATTTCCAGCAGTCACTATACCGGGTGTCCATTCTCAAAGTCGAACATAGGCAATTAACATTAGTGCATTCACTCGTTCTTCATTGAAATAATTCATTTTTATGTAGATAATTTTAACAGACATTGACAGAAAATACCTGATTTTTTTGACAAATGCTATCGAACTTGAAAAGCAAGGCATGTCATATTTAAAATTCCCAAGGTTTAAATTAGTATTTTAAAATAAAAATCGCATCTTGAATATTCTTATTGGTATCATTTGATGCGTAATAATTTTATCTTTCCATTGATACCATTACCTTCCCTGTAAGTTGAATTGGCGAGCAGGAATCGGCAAAAACGTCCAATACAATGTTAATCCCCTATGTTCGACTTTGAGAACGGACACCCGGTATATGGTGGTCCATGGCTTAATTTTATCTTTGCTAATTGTAAGACGAGTTTCTGTAGACCTATTTTCCACAGTTGTTAAGAAACACTCCTTTGTTTCGCGGCAGACGCCCCCAAAAACCCACTGGCCTTCCATCTGTTTGCTACGGTTATATTTCCGTTTGCCAAACTTCGATTCGTCTATTTCGAAAATTTTGCCTACTCCTCCTATCTTGGCTGTTTTTCTAAGTAGGATTTGTTCGCAAACTTCCATGCAGAACGTATAGCAGTCAACAACGGTGTGGTCGCCAATTGACAGCTCGTGCAACACGATACGTTGAGGGTACTCCAGTATCCAAAAATACGTTAAAAGAAGAATGTCGGGCAACGTCATCTTCGAATCTGAAAAAAACTTCCTTTTCGGATACTGCGGCGGATGTCGTGTTTTCCTTCAGCTCGCCGAGGTCGACATCTCCACTGATATCCGCCACTGCCGTGAAATTCCACCAACTGCATCTTTTCCTCACACGTCGGACAATCGTATGTTTTTGCAATCAAGCCCTCGCATTGTAGGTAGAAGATCAGATCCAATTTCGTTTTTTTTATAGGCGCGAACATCGACATTAAATTAGTAACTTGTTCAGCCATGTTTCTTACTTGAGCAAACGCTCGTTTTTAGTTGAGTAATTCTAATTACAGGTTTACCTGTCATTCTTTTTTACATGTCATTTCACGTTTTATAACAGTACCATAACCACAAAGCAACCAGTAATATCGTGACATAGCCAACTAATATTTAGGTTAGCTTACGCTAATACAGCCATTACAATCACCATAAAAACATGATTCTGTAAAGCATGCCATGACAAAATGTCATTTGGCGCCACCTCTTAGTGTTATTCTGAACTTTTAATTAGGGCCTACCGCGATATTCAAATTAAAAACAAATACTGCCGAATAGGTAGATTTGAAAACTTGTCATATTTCAATCAACTATATCCTCAAATTCATATTGCCTTAGTTTGAGTCAGTAATTTTTATATAAACAGGTTCTTTCAAAGCTATTTAAAATGGTTAGAAAGTGGTTTACCTGTGGAAATCCAAACAAACCACTTTTTGAATTTCCAAGCGATATGCAGATTCGTACCAAATGGCTCAAAGCTAATTCAGAAGTGATATTGTTAACACGTTGAAGGACACTAACGCTGAGCAGCGTCCTTAATTGTATCTACCAGTATAACTGAACGCTGCACTGCATCTAATTTTCCATATAAAATAATAGTACATAATCCAGTTTGTACTGTCACCACTGGTACGTACACAGTCACATCAGTGTCACACAAACACGAGTTATTTGCCCCAAACAGCTCTCTTACAGTTATCTACCTCTTTGCTCCTACTTGTGCAGAACGCTGATAAGCATCGCAGTGTATCACAACACAACCCTATATGAAGTCGGCAACTGCCCTTCAACGTGTTAATTAATAATAAAACTAATTAAATTACCTTTATTTATAATATTTATTATTCATGTATTACATATATTTCTAAACTTATTGAATACTCTACTTTGTGTATTAACCATTTCGATGAGAATTCTCTAAAAGTACTTGACAAAAATACTTGTTTGATTAAAAACGCTACACCAACTGGAACTGTAGATAATACATATTTTTTATCACATTAATTAGAAGTACCATTATGTACATTTTTTAGCAAATTTTACCTAATTTTGAAATTAAATAAGAACAAGAACATTTACAAAAACCATTCAAAAGAAACCCAAGCTGAACTTATATCTCCAGCCCAAATTGCAGATCTTCAGTATATGTACCTACTATTAAAATGTTGACTTTAAAGCTAAAGCAGATTAGTGTTAATTATTCAAAGTTTATTAAAAATAAAACAACTTAGAATGATATACAGAAAAATTGGGGCAAATTAAATGTTTTCCATAAAATATTCCAAGATGCTGACGATGGAGACAAAAAAGCAGAATTTCGTGCAAAAATTGTTCTTAATTATGATAGAAAAAGCTCCTCGTTAGTCAGAAGTTTCGATTCATATGTGTACAGTATGGAGATTTCGCTCTCCTAAAGGATATCAGCACTGCAGAAACTATTTAGCGAGTTTACCATCAAAAACATTGTTATGGTATCTTGGTGACTGTAATTGTTCAGATGAATTAATTAAGCAACGTTTAATGGCTAAAGTCGCCTAATTAACAGTTCCAGCAGAAAGAATTTGCTTCTTAATTATTGACAATATGTCAATTAAGGAGAAAGTGCAGTATAGCAGATCTGAAGATCGCATCTATGGTGTAGATAATACTCAATATACAACCGTTTGCAATAAACCTCAAATAGCAAACAAAATGTGTTGTAATGTTATATGTAAGTACATGGATTGTCAACAAGATACATCATTCCAGCACGATATTTTTCTCATTCTTCTTTGAGAATTAATTACTTTTACTCGTTAACAATGAGAGTACTTAGTCTTCTGACTGTGGTTTCGTTGTTCTAAGAATTGTTGCAAATAATTTTTAGATTTAGATTTTTTGTGGTGGAATTCTAAAAAACTACATGGAACATCCTTTCCTAAAACCAGTACATGATCTGCAAAATGGACTACCTTTTAAGTAAGCTTGTACGGTACTTAACGAAAAAGAATTTGTACTCATCAGATTTTGAAAAAAATTATATTTTACATGCTGTTCAGATTTTTTCACCCACCGCCACTGCCTCTTTACAGTTTTTAAAAGCAGGACAAATTGAATTTCAAAATGTCAACAGCATCTACTGTGAAATGTTTAGAAAGCATATACGACTTTTTCCAGATTCATAATGTGTGTAATAGAACAATTTCTGCAAAAATTAGATAGCAGCACTGCACCGTTGGTTCATGTTTCTGACGAAAGACTATTGATTGGACGTAATACTTCAGAACTATATCGATCCTATGCAAAATTCTTCTGCATCTGTTGGTTTGCGAGGTTTATCCAATGAAAGACTCACGTCTTGAAATTGACTGCTAAAAGTACATCATTATACATCACATTTTTACTTCAAGAAGCTGGTTTTTTTTTACTATGTATTAACAGGTTCATTTAGTTCGGATGCAGTGGAGGCAATGATTGCACACATGCAATAGAAAGTTGCTTCAAATGGCGCAACAATGCTCGAATTGCTGGGCATGCTCTTCGTCTGCTATTACGCTGTGGTATTATGAAGACTGCCATCCTCAAAAATTGCACATTATAGTAACTTCACTAGTTCTGCAGCATTTCCAACTACATCAAGCATAACTGAAAACGAAGATGTCGAATTACCTGTACATTTAACAGTTAAAATTCAAGATCGTGCAGACTTAAATTATCCAAATTCCATTTTTGTAGGTTTTACAAACATTTATTTTAAAACCGTTTATAACCTAAAAAATATCTTTAGTAAAGACAACAACCAGAACCAGATTTAGGTGCTGTATTTCACCACCTGATGGCGCAAAAACCGTACGCGTTGGCAATTGTCATAAGAACATTTTACAACAATGAAAGTGACACTTATGGAATAGCCGTGATAGCTTTGCTATATAAATTTTAGTTAGCCATGATCGTGATTTCTCCCATAGTAAGCTTCACAAAACAGTAACTAAGCTTGTATAAAAGTTTCAGCGCCCTACATGGGTGGGCCAGAAACTATTCCAGCAAGGCGGCAAAATTTAAATACTCCATTACTACGATATTTGGATTAATAAAAAATATGCCATCAACACCAATACAAATTCTGCATATTCATAATTTGCCTTCATCAGAATCTCGATTTTAAAGTTTTGAACCGCATAAATCGGAATATGCAAAATCTTTATAGGTTCTGAAGTGTACAATAATTACGGAAAATTCAAACAGAATATTTGAGAATAACAAATATATTTTAAGTAATTCAAATAGCAATATTGTTTAATAAGTATTGTCAATCTTACAATAGTCGTGCTCAATTGCAACAATTTACTTTGGTTCAAAATGCTTTTCACGCATTTTAAATTATTAGTCCGTGTCAGTTTGACGTATGAGTTTACTCACGGCCTTCTGGATTAGCGTTCCTGACGGCTCCTCGGCAGGCACGCTAATCCAGAAGGCCGTGAGTTTACTATTTACGCACTTTTCAAAAAGCGGACAGGTGACACCAGTACCTCCTGACGGGTGGGCCAATCTCTAACAATTATTTGATTTGACAGATGCATTCAGAAATCGTTTCTATTACTAGATTTTTTTATGCCTTTGGGAAATTTGTGTCTCCTACACTAAATCGGCACAATTTGAAACAACACTTCTTCACATACCTACCCATCATTAATTATAGTTTGGTTTTCAACCTTGCCGAGTGACGACACTAGTGCCCTCCGACGGGTGGGCCGGTCCCTAACAATTATTTGACAGGTGCATTACGAAACTCCTGTATTAGTGGTTGCTTTGTGACCATAACGAAGATTTGTTTGAAGGGTACTGGGCAGTTACGGCATATATATAATACACATATATTGCTGGTAGGGCCTGGAAACTTCAGAAAACATTACGGCACCGACATAGTATCACTTGTAGTATAACGCGTCTCGTGCGCATGCGTGGAAATTCGAACTCCGCCTTTAGAAGCGAATTTTAAACTTGACCACTTCCCCATTGGGCGGACGACGCCGCCGCGCTTGCGCACAGTTCACCGTATACATGAAGGAGTTGGTTGTGTGTCTCACTTCATCGGTGAGTTTCCCACTCATAGCTGCTAGCAATATAGTAAGTATTAGATATATGAGTTACGGTGGCTCACAGTTTCACCAACACATGAGCGAAAAATTTCAAGGTTTTTATCAAATGTTTTGAATATAGTACACAAATATTGACAGAAGTTTGTTTGCACATGTGCTAAATTTGCAGTAATAATGAAGTCTTTCGGAGCTAGAAAAAGAAATAAATCGTCTAAGAAGAAGCCGCCAAATAAGCCGAAACCGCGCCAGCAGACACCATCCCCCCGGAGGCCAAGAACACCATTCGTCGTAAGACAGTGTATTAGCATATGAATATTTATCAATATTTACAAAAATTTTTTCAGGACAACAGTAAGCGGATATGTGATATATGCCAAGAAAGTTTATTTAACCCTAGAACCACACAGTGAAAAAATTGTACAATAACCACACCGTGGGTCGTCGGCGACCCCATCTATAAATATTGCTGTTAATGTAAAATATTACTAAATTATATAAATAAAACGTCGTATAAATGTTATAAACCTTTAATAAACTCCATAATTTTATTATAACGAACCAAAATTATAATTAACGTTCAGAAAAAAAGGCAAATGGATATAACAACATAACGTTATAATAATAAGTAAAACAAAGATACAAACTGTTTCTACGTCATCTCTTCGTTACAATCCTTACAAAGGCTTAATCTGTGTTCAGCACAAAGACTTTGAACATAACACGCATACCGTTTGTCCCTTTCGATCCCTTTTTCGTGGACAAAAGGCACATCAACCTGGTCGTTGATTCAAATCCTTTTTCTTAGCTACTGGTTCTTCATCTATTGCAAGAATTCCTCGTATACAAGCACGAAGCTCCAGTGGAATTCGTTGACAATTAACTCGTGCTCTCAAATGATCTTCAACAAGATAAAAAGCAAGTTGTTTTAAAAAATCTGATCTCTTTAGTGGCTCTCCTTTATTCGACTTGTGGATTACTAGTGAGTTAATGCCAGCCGCATCAAGGATTCCATAAAATACTCTCAAAGGCCACTTACGAGTTTTTCTTGCGACAGTTTTTGAATGACAGAGCTGATCGAAGGTGTCAACACCACCTTTGGTGCTATTGTAAAATAGGATAATTTCAGGTTTCTTCAGTTCATCGTCAACTATTGCTTGATCATGCATTGTGGAGAGTAACACGACTGCCTTGTTCTTTCTTGAAACGTATGAAACAAGAGTTGATATTTCGTCGAAAACAAACTGAGAAGATGAAACTGGTTTGTGTTTAGTTTCCAGCAACTGTGGTGGAATGTGTGGTTTATTCTTTCTCATGGTTCCCACTAAGGTAAGTCTCTTGCTAACTAATTCTTTGGCCAGTGGATATGAAGTGAACCAGTTGTCTAATGTCACATTTCGGTTTGTTCCTTGAATATTTTCCGTCAGCTTCAAAACGTATTGGGTTGGTATTGGTTGATCGGAATTATTGATTTCTTTACCAATATACGGAATTGCAGAATACATGTAGGAAGTTTTCGCGTCACACATCATGACAATCTTTATTCCATACTTGTCTGGCTTATTTGGCAAGTACATCTTGAACGGACACCTTCCTCTAAAACTTAGCAATTGTTCATCAATTGTTACGTATTCTGAAGGAATAAAATTGGAGCTGCAGCGTTTCATAAAGTTGTCCCAAATTTCTCTGATTGCTGAAAATTTATCAGCAACCACTCGTTCAGGTCGTGTAGTTTTATCGTCAAATCTAAGGCAGTTGATTAAGAATTCAAAACGATTTTTGCTCATTGTTCCTCTAAACTGTGGAAATCCTAAAACTTTCGACCACATATCTATAACTGTAAGATGTGCATCTTTCAAAACGCCACTTAGATACAAAATACCAAATAAAGCGCGCAGTTCAGTTACATTTGTAGGTACTAAATAACTCTGATCAACTTTATATTTTACCTTCTGTCTGTCTATTTCTTGATTCGTATAATTGCAAATTTTTTCGACCATTTCATCCGTTATGCATAAATTCCAAGCTTCTTTTATGCTTGTTACATTTCACGCGTCACCTTTACAACCTGGTAAATGAATAACAATATTTTTCTTTGGCGTTCTTGACTTATTTGAAGTGATGGGACTGCTAAACCATTTATGTCCATTTTTACCGTATATTATTTTCCTTCGGGGAGCATCTTCTGTTTCCGAATCTGCATCTACTTCGTCGTCTTCTCTATCATCTTCTAGAATGTTATCTTCTTCCTCACTTACTTCTTCCTGGATAAGGTCATTGCCACCGTCGTCGTCATTGCTAAATTCTTCCTCCCAATAACGGCGCAATTCCTCATCAGTCATAGGCCGCTTAGCATTTGAAAACATTACTATAGACTGAAAGAGGAAATATCAAGAAATAACCACAAATAATAATAAAATCTGCGAAATACCTATCAAACACTATTGTTTCATGTATCACACTGTGGGGTTGTATACGACCCTGTAGCACAAATGTTCTAAAATAAATATAAAAATAAAATACAAGACACATATGCTTGCATCTACTGTAACTGAACACTCCACAATGAAGGTATATGGAACGGCAACTGCCTGTATCAAACTGTACATGCGCAGTAAGAGTTTTGCACAGGGTAGGGTCACCGGCAACCCCACAGTGTGGTTCTAGGGTTAATGGGCAGGAAATATCACTGGCGATATGTAACCACTTATTCCGTCGCCAGTGCATTGAGACATATATTAGAGCCTATAGAAAATGTCCTGAGTGTAACAAAAGACTGGCACTAAAAACACTTAAGAAAGTCCCAACATAATTTTCGAAAATTTGTATTTTTAAATTCACATATAAAGATATTCTTAACTTCTTGTTAGTAAACGGCGAGTGGAGCGGCCTACTCCCAGTTTCTCCCTGCAACGCTTAACGCTACGCGCCAAGGCACCGCTCTGAACGAACATGCATTTTGCGACACCTAAAATGTAAACCGCTTTGCAATAAATAATACACGGTCAATAATTGCGAAATAATTTTTTTCTACTCATGACATTGAAATCAATCATTTTGACATGAATTCCGGTGGTTGAAATTGCATTTCAACCACTAGAGATTGAAATGTTCGGACTACTGGGATTTCAAACTGTTTGACATTCAATTGTTGACAAGAGCAATGTCACGTTATGTTTTAAGTTTTCCTAAAGTGCATTAATTTGTTAAAATTTGTGAAAATTCGTAGAAAAAATAGTATATGCAACTCGTGGCTGATAAAATTTCAACGTCTCGAGTTACTTTTTTCAACGTTGATATTTTATTTCAACCACTTGTCCCATAATATCACTTATAATAATGCAGAAAACTAAAAGCCGTGTTTACACAACTATAAGTACCACGGTTGCATTCGACCATTTCTATTTTCGGGTTTTTGTAAACAAACTTCCCTTAACTTTTAATAGCGATATTATCACAGAAAACAATTATTTATTATGCCTATTTCTTGTGTTTTTTAAAACTATTGACTCAGCTTCGAAGGCAAGTCCACTTTGGTTAATGTTCATATCTGCTTATTGAACGCTCCTAAAATTAAAGCCGCACGCACACGCTAAAAAGGCGTGTCTTTAAAGATTAGGTTAGATAACCTACAAAATTTCAGATTGGCCTGGCAATAACTAATGTCTTCTAGCAGTGGCTACAAGTATTAATTCTGTTAAATGGACTACTGTGCATCAGATAATTGTAGTACAAAGCCAGGTAAGGGATTAGCGTTGTTCAGATTTCCCAAAAAGCAAAAATTGGACTCCGACTAATTCTTTACGGTTATGTTAGGTAAGTAGTTTTGAATAAACTTGTACGTACAATCTTATTGCTTCTCTCTTCTGCAGCGTCACTTTGAAGTATCACAAATTAAAACTAACGCAGAAGGCATTACAACATTGTGGTGTTTTGTAGTTACACTGAATTGGAAACTATGGTTGTTTGTGTA
This sequence comes from Agriotes lineatus, assembly GCA_940337035.1. NCBI lineage: Eukaryota > Metazoa > Arthropoda > Insecta > Coleoptera > Elateridae > Agriotes > Agriotes lineatus. The sequence continues at coordinate 119,231,787 of OW679194.1, forward strand.
ACAGATTTTTAAAAAAGGAGATTACCACATTGTCATGCTTTTAATTCTTGCAGGTATTTATAAAGATACTCTTCAAAACTTTAATTAATTACAAAATATTACATTTTAGGAAACAAGTTACGAACTGCAGAAGACGTAGATAGAATTGTAACATCTCAGCTGTCATTTGATGATTTGAAAACCATTAACGGCCAAGTTTACGATACATTCCTTGAAGCTGCCAAAGAAGCCGGCAGGTATTTATAAAGATACCTCTCAAAACTTTAATTAATTACAAAATATTACATTTTAGGAAACAATTTAGTGCTATAGTGGGCTAACTCATAACCATACAATTGTTGAAATATTGCGATTTTGTTTCTGTCGTACATTATTCAAGTTTTTGATGTTTTGTTAAGAATCGGGTTGGCGTTGTCAGGGATATGTTTACAGCATGTCAATTGTTTCCGATAACTGTCAGTATTAACTGTTAATTCTCACTTCCGTGCCAAAATGCTGATATCTCCAGTAAGATGTGCAAAAATGATCGATTTATGTTGTTACAATCTTTAAGAAATCGCACTGCAACAGCTACAATTACTGCTAATGAACTGGCTGCTGTCAGAAATGTTCAAATATTGTCAGGTACAGTTCAGCGACGACTTCACGAAAACAATCTGAAACCATATCGGGCTGCCATTGGTCCAAAACTTTCAGTACGCCACAAACATAATCGACTAAATTTTGGAAGAACTTACCAGAACTGGGGGGATCTCGAATGGAGATGCGTGTTATGGACAGATGAGTCTCGATTAGTTTGGATGCTCCAGATGGTCGTTCACGGGTATGACCAAGAGAACGCTATGCTGCTTGTGCTATGGCCACAACTTCAAATTTTTTTGGAGGTTCGGTAATGGTATGGGGAGGGATTTCTTCAGATGCGCGCACAGAGCTTCACATCTGTGATAGAGCAGCCCTCAACGCAGATAGGTACATTAGGAACATTCTTGAGGAATATGTTGTTCCGTTTAGTCATTTTGTTGGTAACAACTTTCGTTTAATGCAAAATAATGGATGGCCACACTCTCAATATCTAAACGAAGTTGGAATTACACTTTTGGATTGGCCAGCCTGCTCACCAGACCTGAACCAGATAGAACACGTGTGGGTTCAACTGGGAAGAGCAATTCGCACTCGCCCTAATTGGCTTCGGACATTAGGATAGGTTACCACAAGAAAATCTTGCACAATTGATTAGCAGTATGCCTAGACGTCTAGAATGTGTAATTAGAGCTCGTGGCGTAGAATTAACAGTTAATACTGACAGTTATCGGAAACAATTGACATGCTGTAAACATATCCCTGACAACGCTAACCTGATTCTTAACAAAACTTCATCAAAAACTTGAATAATGTACGACAGAAACAAAATGGCAATATTTCAACAATTGTATGGTTATGAGTTAGCCCACTATAGCACTAAATTTGTTTATTCATACGTAAACATCGACATCAGAACATGGAACATGGAAACGAACAAATACTACCATCAAAACGAAAGTACGTTTATACCGAACGCTGATCCTTCCCATTCTTCTTTATGGATCGGAAACGTGGACATTGCTCAAGCCGGACCTTGACAAGCTTGAGGTCTTCCAAATGCGATGCTTGAGACGACCGCCTTCGAAACGAAACAATTACAGGAAGATGTGATCAACAAACACTGATAGGAGAACAAATACAAAAACGTCGACTACGATGGTTCGGACATGTCTGCCGAATGGACGATAACCGTTTGCCATGTAAACTTCTTTGGTAAGACCGTCCAGCATACTGGAGAATTCAGCGATTGACACCGAAGAAAACCTGGCTAAAGAATATCGAGGGCGACTTGAAGAATCAGCGATTATCGGTTATCGATGCCCAAGACGTCGTCAAGAATGGAAACGAATCGTAAATGGAGTTCGAGACCCAGCGGCACCGACAGCAGCGTATTCGTTGCGGGGACGACCCGCCCGGACCGCCAGCAAACGGACCAAAGAAGAAGAAGAAGACTAATAACAATAAAGAGGGAAAAATACATTCGACGCAAAATCACAATTAATTTTTTCAGGTGTTTACTGTCACAGTTTCTTTACAAGTTTTAATTGCTTTTGTTTTAAGATACAAGGACAGTTGGCGTTCACAAATAGAGAATGGTGAATCATATTTTAGGTTATTAGGATTGTCACAGAAAGAACACATTTTCTCTAAAGGGACAATATGAAACAAAATGAAAATGTCTGTTGTCATGGTATTCGTAAAATAAGTTCAAAGACTGCTAAATACCGATGGGGCCACAATTATATACAGAGAGATAAAAAAAAACCAATTAGGGCAGGCAGTGATATGTGTTATAATCTATTCCATCTTTAAAAAAACGATAGGTTGCCATGCTTTTCTTTTCCTAAATTGGCAGTACTAAGGAAAGCAGTAGTTATATTTCATTTCTTTGTGGTGGCAAACTTTTTCTAACTAAATTTGAAATGCCGTGTTGCCAATGCTACCAAACCAAAAGACAAGAAAATATGTCAATAAATGTCATTACGACACTTAAGAGTGTAAGTGATTATTGTGAAAATTTTAATAAACAGCATGCACAATGTTGTGTCTTCGGCGACGAAAGCAGTGTGTTAAAGTGCTACACACATTTCAGACGATATAAAACCGATCTAAGCAATGATCAAATTATTAGTAGATTGATGAACATTTTCAACGTGAGTACACTGAATTCCTATCCCATAAAAGAATTTTCAGTAGAAATATAACAAGTGCTTGAAAAATTTCCGGAAATATTTGGAAATATGTTCTGCAGCTATTTTTTCAATAAGTGCATGAGTGCATGCCAACTGAAAAAATCCCGACTCCGAAGGAGGAGGGATTTTTTCAGTTCGCATGCACGAATGCTTTTGTTGAAAAAAAATAGCTGCATAACATATTTCCAAATATTTCCATAGGGAAATTTTTTAAGCACGCGTTATATTTTGATATAAAATATCACGAATGAAAAAACACAGTAAAGAAAACATTTTTATTAAAAAAATTACGAAACTAATATCTAAGTACTAATAGTTTACGGTTTTTTGTGATGACAGTGACATAAGTGGAAATTTTCCGGTAAATTTCCGATTATCAATTTTCGCCGTTACCATGGCAAATTTCTAACTAAATTTGCATAAGGGATATTGTCTTAAAAAGTGCATCATTTATTTATAGGTAGGAGGATCTGTTATCTATTCTATAATTACTAAAAATAATGTAGCACATTAATGGCAACATCGGGTATTCTGAACCTTCAACATTCCTAACCTAACTTTACCGCAGTTTTGTCAGTTCATATACAGAGTGATATCTGTCAGATTGTCATGGCCAACCATCGTTTTTTTAAAGATCTAATAGATTATATACGTTTGGCAGTACTGAAGTGTATTGTCAGTCTATGTCAAATTCGAGATTAGCAGGTTAGGTTTTGTTCGTTGTTTGACACGGACTGACGTAAAACTTAACCTGCAAATCTTGAATTTGACACTTCAGTACTGCCAAACGTATAACACATATCACAGCCTGCCCTAATTGGTTTTTTACTTCCTTTTACGATAAAGGAAGTATTGGATTAACCCCAAAAATTCGAAATTGAGTTTTCAACAGATCTTCACGTTTTAGAGTCCCCTGATCCCAAAAAACATATTTTTTTTCATTGGTCTGTCTGTGTGTGTGTCTGTGTGTCTTGTCTGTCTGTCTGTCTGTCTGTCTGTCTGTCTGTGAACAGAATATCTCAAAAATGAAAAGAGGTATGGCGTTGAAACTTCATATATAAGTTTTGTGTACTATGTAGATGAGACAGCAAGCTTTTGAAGAAAATCGCATAACCAGAAGTAGGTGTTTACTCTTGTGATTTTTCAGTTTTTTTTTCGATTTTTTCAAAAACGGCTCTAACGATTTTTTTCAAACTTTAGATTTTTATTACATTTTTAGTGTGTATTGATATGAGCTAGGTGATTTTCCAGTTGAATACTTCTAAAGTGGGCTTCTATTGTTTTTTTTTTATATTTCTTTTATTAACTCCTATTTTAAATAGAACACCCGGTATATTATTACATTTTTGAATTCAGCTTAAAATTTTAGAGAAAAGTTGTCTCTTTAACTAACGCTCTATTTTGTACTGTTTTTATAGAATTTGTAATTTTTTAAAATTTCTGACAAATGCTTAAAAATTTAAAATCAAATTTTTGACTAATTATAAGATCACTGTAAAAGCAAGTTGTGTGAGTGTATCACACCAGATTTTTTATTGATTTGTCTGTATACAGTGAAATCTCCCTTGGGCGGACACCAACGGGACCGACTAAAAGTGTCCGTTCAAGAGGGGTGTCCGCCTAAAAGAAATACGAAAAAAAAATCGTTTTTTTTTAATGAAAACTGTAATTAAAGAAATTGGGACATTTAAAAGGTAATATGTATGTAAATATTTTTAAAATAAACAAAAAACTTAAAACTTAAGGAAAAAATAAGGATTTGTTACCTTACAAAATACTACTACATACAAAATACTTTCTTTATGTTTAATTATATCAGCAGCTTGTGTTTTTCCGATATCAAAACGCTTGGATAAGTTCCTTACACTTAACTTTTCCCTGTTGTGAACTTCAACAATCTCAATTTTTTGTTTAAGCGTGAGAATTTTTATATTTGGTGCCATTTCTACAATGAATGTGTCCCCCACTGTGTCTTTTCCTCATAGACGTCAGACTAATCCTGAATCCCCGTGTGTACCAAAAGATTGAAGTCGGTGAATCCCCGGTTAACTCGGGAAAGTTTCTCAGTGAAGGCAGGCAGCGAAGTTGATGCACGGCACTATTGAGAAATGCAACAGCGACACTTGCGACAGAAAAATGGGACAAGGCGTTTATTTTTTTATTTTGTTTTTTGTCCGTTTAAGAGAACATTTTCTTGTGTCCGCGTCCGTTCAAAAGAATGTCCGTCCAAGAGGGAGTTAACACAATGCAAATTATATGAGAGTCGGTCGGGACCATGAGAAACTGTCCGTCCAAGGGAAGTGTCCGTGTATCCGCGAAGGTGAATTTTACTGTAATAGCAATAAGATAACATGAACAAGAAAATAACTCATATTTCTCGAGTAAGAGATAAACATAATAGCAAATATTCGAGTAGGCTTGACGCACATTTAATTATGAAAGATGTCAACCACACATGCCTACTAAAATAATTTTTTTTCGTATGGCCATCTCTTACTTACTCAAGCATTCTATTTTGTTGTTCATGTTATCTCATTGCTGTTATAGGTACCGATGGGGCCAAAATTATACAGAGAGATTTTTCTTACTACGAACACGGCAGACGATATGTCGAATTTACAAATGCCGAGAATTTAACTTTGACAGTTCGCGTATTTTGTCAGTAGATAATATCTGCTGTCATTTCTATCTTAAAATCGATAACTACGAAGCAACGGATCAGTGCAAATTGTAAAGTGATATTATCAGGGTCCAACGGTCCGGGAAATTCAAAATTCTTTCAGAACATTTGAAAATAGGCGTTATTTATCGTTATCAAAGTTACATGGAGTTATTTCAAATTTTGGAAACTTTGGATGTGTTTCTCCCCAAAAGCACAAAAGCCCTAATGTTCCCAATGAAGACAGGTATTTAAAAGAGGTTTGTATTACCGCTAATGACTATCCAAACTATTTATTTAAATAAATTGCAGAACTAGTAGATTTAGCTGCGATATTCTTCCCGTTGGCCATTTCAGAAGTATGGAATTTTGTGAAACTGTGACAGATATGCCTAAAACTTCCTCTGAAAAGTCGTTTTCACTACAAATAACGATTTGAAGAACTGCGTTTAAAAATTAAAAGGGTTGTTCAGAGTACTAGCACTAATACGTTTCTATGATCGCTTAGGATATTGTTTAGCGCAAGAAGGCAGGCTCTTTGAACAAGAGCTATTTTAAACTTCTTGAATTTTGTTGTTGGAAATAAAAATAGTTTTATTTTTGTTTGCATCTTGTTAGTTTGTTCGGAAGAAATTATTTCTTTCTTCAGAATGCGTTTTACTTTAAGAACTACCTTCTTTTACTGTACTGTTAATCTCTAAAAATCCTGTTTTTCAACTCTGAATTTATCACCTGAATTAATCACAGAATAACAGTACCTCATCCATTCTATCTCTGATATAATAATTAATTTAAAAAAATTACACTAGGCGTCTGCGTTGAACAATTGCTTAAACAATCAACGCAGACGACCCGTGGATTAATATCAGAGTACCTTAGACCGACTGTCCATCGGTCTTGGCGTATTTTTCGGCAATCGTAAATTCGCCTTGATTTACTCGTGTTCGCAGTTCATGAATTTTCAGTAGAAATATAACAAGTGCTTGAAAAATTTCCGGAAATATTTGGAAATATGTTCTTCAGCTATTTTTTCAATAAGAGCATGAGTGCATGCCAACTGAAAAAATCCCGACTCCGAAGGAGGAGGGATTTTTTCTTGGAGGCATGCACGAATGCTTTTGTTGAAAAAAAAATAGCTGCATAACATATTTCCAAATATTTCCATAGGGAAATTTGTTGAGCACGCGTTATATTTTGATAGAGAATATCACGAATGAAAAAACACAGTAGCAACAATCAGTATCGGCCTACTGACTTTGTTCAGAGCTTCATTGTTTCTAAATACTTTGATGACAGTGACAGAAGTGGAAATTTCCCGGTAAATTTCCGATTATCAATTTTCGCCGTTACCATGGTAACTTTCCAACTAAATTTGCATAAGGGATATTCTCACTGTATATAACAGCAATGAGATAACATGAATAAGAAGATAACACATATTGCTTGAGTAAGAAAGAGATAAACATAGTAGCAAATATACGAGTAGGCTTGAAGCTTACTTTAATTATGACATATGTCAACTAATTGTGCCTACTAAAATAATTTTGTTGTATGGTCATCTCTTTCTTACTCAAGCATTTTATTTTGTTGTTCATGTTATCTCATTGCTGTTATATATAATTGTGGCCCCATCGGTATATAATTATGGCCCAATTCGTATTACAGCATAATTTTCATTTAGAGTAATGAAATAGTATATTGTATGTTAAGAGCTGAAAGTGCATTCTTGCCGCTTGCGCATGAAAGCCGAAACCAGCAATCATGCAAAAGCGGCAAGCGCACTTTTAGCTCGAAACATACATACTATTTTTTCGACGACTGAGCATATTATTAATGGAAAATATCATATTTCATTTTATTGCAAATATTAATTGACAATCAAGTTAACATTACTCGCGCAGTCTATTAGACATGTCACGCGATTATTTCGACAAATGACGGGCATTGTCAAGGAAACATTCGGACGTGGCTACCTATTTTGTTCACGCGGAAACCCAAAACGCTCGGCGAGCGGCAAAAAGATGAAAACGCACGCTCAGCGGCAAATGTCAACTTTCTGTTGTCAAATGACAGTGAGAAAAATCTACTTTCGATGTCAGTCGTCGAAAAATATGTTCCTTATGGTTCTGATCCTGGAGGTTGAAAAAATTGTATATACACGGCAGGGCATTTTTCCCTCTGTGTATTTGTAGTGCTTGGCATCGCCCTTGAGCTGCAAACTCACATCTTGGGAAAAATTATGCTTTTCTCTTCCTTATAATGTATTATTTTTTCACATTGCCATTGGTGACATTAAAAAAAGTGACTTTTTGATACTTTTCATAACTGCTCACAATCATATTGATTTCACCTAAAAATGAACTAAATGAATTAATAACAGATTCATCCATTTTCAAGTAAGCTCTATTCTATAATGTATAATGGTTAATTTATACAGGGTCCGGCAACGAACCGGGGGTGGAAGATATTTCTAAAACTATGAGAGTTGCATAAATATTGTGTATATAAAAGTTGTAGGTACTAAGGTGGTGCACGTTACTAAAATAGTTTTGATTATACAGGGTGTCTCAAAAAAGTGTGGCGGATCAAACTTACCTTTTTTTAAATAGATTGTAGTATATTTAGGTAGCTTAAAAGTATTGTATTAAAATACTCTTCATTTTCATATGAAGTTGTATGGGTCTAACGTCAACTGTTTTGGAGATATTAACAATTTTATGCAAAAAATTGCTGAACTTCAGGCGGCTGCTGTAAGCGACAGTAAACAATTGAATGAAGGAAAACGTTACCAGAAAATTATGATTTTTGTAAACTATCTTTCAAGTGTAAAATGGTGGATCTGGGTATTAATGTTATACAGAGTGCTGAATATTTGCAAATTTAATTTCGATTTTTTTCAAATGGAACGCCCTATATATTTTTGTATTTCTGAAGAGCTCTTTTAATGAACTTTCCTTTGATATGTTACTTCATACCTCTTAAGTTCCAACTGTTTTTCAGATATGCGAGTTTAAACATAAAAAACAATTTAAACCCCTTAAGATGCTTTATTTCAAGGGATAAAAAACAAACGCCTTTAAAATAATGATTTAAACACTTGAATTCTTCAAACAAAAGATAAAACCAAGCTTAAAATACAAAAATTGAACCAGAACTCAAAACTAGAAATAACCAATACGACCAATTTTGAGATAGGAAATGAAGTGGAAGCAGAAAGCTCATTAAAAGTACTTTTTAAAAATACAGGGATATACAGGGTGTTCCATTTAAATAAATCAAACTAATTATATTTGCAGATTACTAATTCTCTGTACTGCTTTAATACTCAGAGCAGGAAAGGAGAACTATTTGAACATTTAGTGTAATTCCGTATAAGCTTTTGGTGTATTGGCTTTTATTTTTTTTTATCTGATTTAATTTGATCGTGGAATTAATTTATTCCTGCATTTATCGTTTTTTCGTGTTTATTTCCTGTATCAACACTGACTGAATTTATATTTTCTAAACCTGGTTTTGTACTTTTATTCTAAGAGAGATCATGCGTTTAAATCACTATTTTAAGGGCGTTTGTTTTTTATCCCTTGAAATAAAGCATCTTAAGGGGTTTAAATTGTTTTTATGTTCAAACACGCATATCTGAAAAACAGCTGAACTTAGAAGTATGAAGTAACATATCAAAAGAAAGCTCATTAAAAGGGCTCTTCAAAAATACTAAATATACAGGATGTTCCATTTAAAAAAAAATCGAAATTATTAAATTTGCAAATATTGAGCACCCTATATAACATTAATACCCAGATCCACCATTTTACACTTGAAAGATAGGTTACAAAAATCATAATTTTTTGGTAACGTTTTCCTTCATTCAATTGTTTTCTGTCGCTTACAGCAGTCGCCTGAAGTTCAGCATTTTTTTGCATAAAATCGTTAATATCTCCAAACAGTTGACGTTAGACCCATACAACTTTATCTGAAAATGATGAGTATTTCTATTTAAAAAAAAAGTAAGTTTGATTCGCCATACTTTTTTGCGACACCCTGTATAATCAAAAATATTTTAGTAATGTGCACCACTTTCGTACCTACAACTTTTATATACACAATATTCATGTAACTCTCATAGTTTTAGAAATATCTTCCACCCCCGCTTCGTTGCTGGAGTCTGTATTTATACAGTACAATAAACATTGCGCTTCCATACTTTGACCAAAATTATTTAAAAAGATATTTTTGTCAACTACACGGAAAAATTGCATGTTTAACACATTGGAAAAGTAAGTCTTCCATGCTCACGTAAAACTTTTGCATTCGCTGGAAAACTCTCACTTTTCTTAACTTGTAGAACAATCTACTATTAATTCACTAGCGATTTAAGTACAACTCGCTAGCATATAAACATTATAAACAGTTACTTATGGTTGCTATTATAGAGATAATAATAATAATGCCAGTTTAAAATGACAAAGAAATAATAATTAACTGAGTTATTTAACAATAACAGTAACGGCGTAACTGGAGACTTGAGTTACCGCATTTATATTTTTATGACGCTCAACGCCTCAACGGCTTAAACCTGAAAAGAAACACAGATTGCAAGTAGCTGAAAATTATTTCGGTGGCGCAAATAATTTTCACATATAATCTCAAGAGTATTAATTCTTTCCTGATTTTTTTTTATTGCATCCAACAACGTCGTATTAATTAGGACGCCTTCCAGAGGCGAGCGTTTCCTTTCTAGAGACTTTCCATTTGAAAATATATTTTTTGAAACTTTTCCTTACTGCCAATCTCTAGCGTGCTTTTAAAACTTTTTGTGCAACAAAAGTTATTACATTCGTCGTACATTTTAAATGCGGCATATGCCGCGGGTTTCAACTAGTACTATTATATTACACTAGAAGTCTTCAGCTAAAGTGTGTGCAAATTTCAGCCGCTAATATTAATAACTGAATGTGCAGCAATTTAAAAGAGAAAAATTCTTCGGCTTGTATGGGTTGTAGTGTAATCTTTTTTAAATTTTTTAACGGCGAGGTCTGACTACTTTCAAAACTTCTACTGGTGATAAACTTTTAGTAAACAATGAAAAATTTTAGAGATTATCAATTGAAATTCATGGTGGAAGCAGTGGCGTAACAAGACGGTTTGGCGCCGGGGTGCAAGAATAAATGATAGCCGCTTTAGACAAGAAGTTTCAGAAAAAAGAGGGGGGGGTAATTTTTGGTCGTGCAACACTTTAAATTTAAAAGAAAATTAATAAGCTCTTTTCTTAACATGAAAGGTTACTTACTGCAAAATAAAACACATTTAGATGTTTCAATATTTTATTAAATATAACATAATGATAATAATAATAATAATAATAATAATAATCCCATTATTCTCTATTGGGACATAGGGTATTCGTATATTCTCTCCAGTTGTCATTTTCCTTTGCTCTTTGGCTCAGTTGTGCTATAGTCTTTCGTATCTCTTGTTTCACAGTTCTCCTCCACGTTTTTCGCGGGCGTCCTCTGTTTCTGAAACTCTACAGTTTCCAATCAAAACTTTTCTGCAAATTTCAGTTTTATTTTTTCGCAACGTATGCCCTAACCATCCATATTTTCTTCTCCTAATTTCTATATTAATGTCCACCTGATTTGTTCGGTCCCAAAGATCTTTGTTCGAAATAATGACTGGCCACCTAACACCTATTTACAAACACCTGCAATTTCTGCTTTACCAGTTCTGTAACCGTCCACGATTCCGACCCATAAAGTAGAACAGATTTTACCATTACATCAAACACTCGCAAAATATTGAAACAATTTTTTGGCTTTGCCAAATTGTTTCGCAAGTTTTACAATTATTTCAGGCTTCACCTATATATTTTTATTCAAATTATAATTCCTTTACATTTCGAATTGTTAACATTTTCCAAAGCCGCTTATTTGTACCTGGATTTGAGTTCATATCATTGCACGATGCCCTCTTCTGACCTGCGCTATCTTATCAGAAGGCCGTGGTATGCGAGCTTTCCTCTTGTGGAACGCATCGTCGCACTGGCACTTGCAATTGTCACCTTTGTTAAGTCACATCATGTGTGCGCAACTTTATAATTACGTTAGTGAGCTGGTTACTCATATCAGGTATGTGTTCGCACGGCTTGTTGATATCAACGGTAGTAATTGTATTTTCTCTCGTTAGCTCTTTTCTTGGAAATTCTAATTAACATTCGAACAAAAACGTTGTGGACCTGCTGCTTAATATTGGGAACGCTCCGAAATATCTTCTCGACCCCTATGATAACACTAGACGCTGAACGTAGGATGTCGTTTAGCCCGCTTTAAGCTGTTTCGATCCCTGCCTGCCACAGATTTTTCTACCGATAAGGTTAGTTTCCAAGATTATTAATTACACCGACCGTCAACGAGTTTTGGGTTCGGGCAAATTACTTCGGCAGCCTGCAACGATTTGCGAATTTTTAATAACCATTATTACTTGAAATTATTATCGCCTGTTCATGGCAATGTTTAAATGCACCTTGTTATCTACAATGTAATTCCAAGGGCTTGATTTGTTTGCAGCCTTTGAACTTTAAATTGTTATCACGTGCTCAAAGCATTAATTAAATGTACTGTATCATTAACAGTGTAATTCAAATGCATTATTTGTTTGCAATTGGTAACTTTTAATCCATATTCACATGATCATTTTTACGTCTATTAATTACATGCTTTTGTAAAAAAGTGCTTTCACGCTACTTGTGTCAACACCGAGATAACGGCTAAAACACATGATTGGAATAAGCTTAATCCTTCATTAAATTGTGATCACATGTAAATTAAGGACCCTAAAAGAGGTTCAATTTTTATTATATGCGTGCTGCATTTTTCATGCATATTGGAAACGTTATATTTAAATATATTGAAATTATGACAATAATAATTTATCAATGATCTTACATGACAGCCATTTATTATTTATTAAATAAACTTTAGCTGGTTGTAATTATTTTGTTATTTACTCGAGATCTTTACGGTCTCTGGCGCCCTGTATTCCTTTATTAAAAGAGCCTGTAGAAGCACAGCTGATGAGTTGAATCTGCGATCCAAGGCCACCGAAATTAAGCTAGCCGGCCATCGCGGTAAGTACAAAAAACCTTTCAGAGCTTCCGCGGTGTATAACGGAATAGGGGGGTTGATCTGCGATTGTACTACCATTATTATTAGTAACCAATCGCAGGGTGGCTTCTCTATTTTTGTTTCACTGACGCCAACGTGTGGAGCTCGATTTTTGGTAGTTACATCAGCTGTGCTTTCCTGGATAACTTCGATTATCAATATTTAATTTTGTACTAATTTTTTCTTATCACTTTTGTTTAGATTTTTTCTCATATGCAATTTTGTAATTTCCACATCCTTTTGAGCGCACATAGTTATATTTGTCTTTGTTTTCCTTTCCTTTCTTTACTTATCCTTTCTACGGTTGATTGTTGACTTTTCTTCCCTCACCTTTCTTGACGAATGATTGGTTTAGCAGTATGTTTATAGGTAGTGTGATGGACTTTGTTGAAAGGGTATGCTTTGGTGAGTGAGGTTTCTGAATGGTTTCTTTGATTGGTTGCGTGTGTGCTTTGGTATGTAGTATGTCTGTTTTTTTCCTTATCTTTCCTTTGGTTGTTTATTGGTGGGTCGAGGGCCTGCGTGAATTACTTGTGCGGTTTGGTGTTGTTTACTCCATTTTTGGGAATTTTTAAGTAATTGCCTTGCCGTACTTGTATTTACTCAGGGTCTCGACGGGTTGTTTCCGGGTCGTTCTTTCTCTGGCTTTTCTTTTTTGAATGCGTTTATGCATTTCCTTTTTTGAATGCGTTTATGCATTTCCTTTTTGAATGCGTTTATGCATTTCCTTTTGGATGCGATTTTGAATGCGGGGTTTTTGTTGGCTGCGTCCGATGTGAGGCAGTCCTTCCTGTGTCCGATGGGGTGCAGGTTTGTCTTCTGTCAGACGTGACAGAGGATTTGAGCCAGTTTTGGATGCGCAATTGCATCTTGTTGCTCGTTTTATTTTTGCAATTTTTTGCGTCTTTTTTACGCATCTATTTTGGGTGCGGATTTTTTTCCTTTGCGATTGGAGGCGGTTTGCTTTCTTGTATTTCCTCGTCTTTAAGCGTGTCCATGTCTCCGTAAACCCGGGTCAAGGCATGGAATAGTAGACCTAGCCAGTCGAAGCTTGGATGAGTGGGTGTGGCAGCATGAGTTTTTCCAAACTCTGGTTTTTTGGTTCTTTTCCTCTCTTTCCTTTTCTCTTTTCCTTCTGTCCTGTGTTTTTCTTCTGTTTTTAAAAGTCGCTGTAGGGTATGTTCCCTATGGATCTTGCATTCTAGTGCTTTTCACTTTCCTTTTTACTTGCCATTACTTCCGTCTCATTTGAGGATTTTTTTCAAAAGCGCTTCGCTTATTTGAATTTGTATTATGGTATTATAGGATATTGTGACCCTGGAAACACCTACAGTGTCCCTTTTAGAAACTTGTTTTCTTAGTGTTTTTTTGTTTCTTGCCATGGGCGGTTGGTTGGGCATGCAGGGAAGGTCACCATTGAGGAGCAACGTCATCTTGTTCTCCCCCTAGCAATGCCATGGGTGGTTGGTAGGGCAAGCAGGGTAGGTCACCATTGGGAACTTTTCCATCGAAATATTTTTTTCCTTCCCTTATCGCTTCACGAGACGAGTTTACACTTGTTTGGGGTTTTTTAATTTCATTGTTTTCTGGGTTGGTTTTTTCGGCCTTGTGGAGATTTCTGGGGGTTGGGGCGAGCGATTGTGTTGCCATCTGACTCAGTGAGGGAGTCACATTCAGTCCGTCACCGGCGCGCCTTTTCCATCTTGCTGCGACGACTGGCTGAATGCCCGAGCGGGGTTTGGTGGTTGTGCGGTCGTTGCCTCCGGCTTCTGGGGTCTCTACCTAAATTCGGGGGGGTATGGATTTTAATATTTTGTTCTGGGTTTTCATGCAAATATTTTTTTGTCGCAGTACTTAACTGTGTTTCATTTTTTAGTGTAATTTTTCACTCTCATATTTTTTCTTTGGGTTGCCTTGGATTTAGAGTGAGTGTTGATGATGCGGTGCGAGTTCTTCGGATTTTTGTGAGTTCTTCGGACGTTGGTAGTAGAGTGGACTGTGTCCTATGGGATGCAGTCGGTTTTTGCTGTTTTGTGCAGTTTTCGTAGGCTTCTGTCCGTTTTAGACAGAACGTCTATTTTTTGGTGGTATCCTATGTGGTGCCCCAGTTATTTTTAATCCGATTTATAAGGGTTAGTTCCCTTGGCTTACTTTCTCGAAAGAGGATTTTTTTCCATAGCGTTTCGCTATGTGTGTTGGCATCATCGATCTCATTCTCAAATTCTTTGGTTTCCTACAATTCTTTTTAATGTTTCCTTACGTTAAACCTTTTTATTTCTCTTGGCCGTGGGGAGTGAAACAATTTTTTGGCTTTGCCAAATTGTTTCGCAAGTTTTACAATTATTTCAGGCTTTACCTATATATTTTTATTCAAATTATAATTCCTTTACATTTCGAATTGTTAACATTTTCCAAAGCCGCATATTTGTACCTGGATTTGAGTTCATATCATTGCACGATGCCCTCTTCTGACCTGCGCTATCTTATCAGAAGGCCGTGGTATGCGAGCTTTCCTCTTGTGGAACGCATCGTCGCACTGGCACTTGCAATTGTCACCTTTGTTAAGTCACATCATGTGTGCGCAACTTTATAATTACGTTAGTGAGCTGGTTACTCATATCAGGTATGTGTTCGCACGGCTTGTTGATATCAACGGTAGTAATTGTATTTTCTCTCGTTAGCTCTTTTCTTGGAAATTTTAACTAACATTCGAACAAAAACGTTGTGGACCTGCTGCTTAATATTGGGAACGCTCCGAAATATCTTCTCGACCCCTATGATAACACTAGACGCTGAACGTAGGATGTCGTTTAGCCCGCTTTAAGCTGTTTCGATCCCTGCCTGCCACAGTTTTTTCTACCGATAAGGTTAGTTTCCAAGATTATTAATTACACCGACCGTCAACGAGTTTTGGGTTCGGACAAATTACTTCGGCAGCCTGCAACGATTTGCGAATTTTTAATAACCATTATTACTTGAAATTATTATCGCCTGTTCATGGCAATGTTTAGATGCACTTTGTTATCTACAATGTAATTCCAAGGGCATGATTTGTTTGCAGCCTTTGAACTTTAAATTGTTATCACGTGCTCAAAGCATTAATTAAATGTACTGTATCATTAACAGTGTAATTCAAATGCATTATTTGTTTGCAATTGGTAACTTTTAATCCATATTCACATGATCATTTTTACGTCTATTAATTACATGCTTTTGTAAAAAAGTGCTTTCACGCTACTTTGTGTCAACACCGAGATAACGGCTAAAACACATGATTGGAATAAGCTTAATCCTTCATTAAATTGTGATCACATGTAAATTAAGGACCCTAAAAGAGGTTCAATTTTTATTATATGCGTGCTGCATTTTTCATGCATATTGGAAACGTTATATTTAAATATATTGAAATTATGACAATAATAATTTATCAATGATCTTACATGACAGCCATTTATTATTTATTAAATAAACTTTAGCTGGTTGTAATTATTTTGTTATTTACTCGAGATCTTTACGGTCTCTGGCGCTCTGTATTCCTTTATTAAAAGAGCCTGTAGAAGCACAGCTGATGAGTTGAATCTGCGATCCAAGGCCACCGAAATTAAGCTAGCCGGCCATCGCGGTAAGTACAAAAAACCTTTCAGAGCTTCCGCGGTGTATAACGGAATAGGGGGGTTAATCTGCGATTGTACTACCATTATTATTAGTAACCAATCGCAGGGTGGCTTCTCTATTTTTGTTTCAATATAACATGCAACATAAAAATACATAGAAAAATACAAAAACAGAAACCACGTAAAAGGAATACAAATTTAAATAATTCACAAGAAAGATAAAATACCGATGGGGCCACAATTATATATAACAGCATTGAGATAACATGAACAAGAAAATAACACATATTGCTTGAGTAAGAAAGAGATAAACATAGTAGCAAATATACGAGCAGGCTTGACGCTCACTTTGATTATGACATATGTCAACTAATTGTGCCTACTAAAGTAATTTTGTTGTATGGTCATCTCTTTCTTACTCAAGCATTCTATTTTGTGGTTCATGTTATCTTATTGCTGTTATATATAATTATGGCCCCATCCGTATATCTTTATACATATAATTCTTCTGTACGTGTGTACGTGACTGAACTCCTCCTAAACGGCTGGACCGATTTGATGAAATTTTGTGTGTGTGTTTGAGAGGGTCCCTGGATGGTATAGATTCACAATTGGATCCGGTAGGTGGCAGTGCAATCGGGTTCAAGGAATTAAAAAAAAATTGACGAATTTCTTTTTTTCATTTCTTTAAGATTTCTCGCATATCAGAACATAACACTCTAAAATTTCATCCCCCTCCCACCACCCTCCAATATTTTTTTAAATGAAAAAGATAGAAAATTCGTATATCGAAAAAACGTTTGTTAAACCCGCCAATAGCAGGCAAACCAACGTTCGGGCAGGACAACGTCTGTCGGGTCCCCTACACCTTAGGGGGTGAAATGGGGCAAATAAGCCTAAAAATCAATATGGGTGCCGTTACTGCGGTTTTTTGTGACGTTGATTGCGAAAATGGCATTTATTTTTAAGTCCAAGACGATGAACATGACATAAAATTAAAACTCTGTAGTGGTGAAACGGGGTTTCAGAGAGAAATAATTTTTGGGGGGCCGTTTGCCGGGCCAGCTAGTAGATATATAAATATGTAGGTAGGTATAGCACTTTAATTAAATTCTCTTTTGCGACACTTTGCTAAAGCTAACATATCTATCAGTGAATTAAAACCAAGAGGACTGGCTCTTACTTTCCCGATACTCAGTAATGCAAAACTCTTTAGGCGTATTTGGCCCATCTTACTTAGCAAAAAGTTTTTAATAATTTTTAATTTAGAAAAGAGCGCTCAGTGGATGCTGTAGTGACGAGTTGTAAAAAATAGGATATAAGCTGTATACAAATATGAAAAGCTAGCCAATGATTTGTGATTAGACAGACATTTTTCTCCCACTTCTTTCACTGTAAAGCAATATTTAATACTAGTTGTGTACGAAGATCGAAAGTGTATAATTTGCTTTAGTAAGCCGTCATCGAGATAAGTTTCATACGTAGTTTGAAGTAATATGGCACTCTTTATGACCTCTGCATCTGAGGCAATCGTCAGAAATTTGCGGTTTAAAACTTTGAATTTATAGTATGTTACTACGCACTATGCACTATGCAATCTAAGAATCACAAACACACACTAGAACTGGAACTTCTAATCTACTCAAAAGGAGAAAAGACTGCGCACGAAAAGAGCCCAGTGGCGCTCACGTATCATAGTCTGTTGCAGCTTTGAACCTCTATTCTAGGAAAACTTTTTTTCACAAAAAACTCCGCTACCGCGGCGCCTATATACATTCGGCGCGGAGGTTCTTTGCACCCCCTGCACATATGATAGTTACGCCACTGGGTAGAAGCGCGCAGGCGCCTAAGGCCTCCCCGAAGGCGACAAAGGGCTCTGACACCTCCTCGAAGGCCTAGGACGCCTCCCTGAAGGCCCCCGGGGCCTCCACGTAGGCCCCGAAGGCCACATCAGGTAAGACTGTATTAGCATAGAAATACATATTACAATATTTGTTTTAGGATAGCGATATCAATTGTGGAATCTGCAGAAAAAGACTCCTGTGTCCCGCGCCCAATGTGGGCATCTTTATCATACTCGCTGCATTGAAGATTACATCAGATTAAATAGGAACCGCCAAAAACGCCTAGAAATAAAAAAACTTAGATGTAAAACCATAAATTTTAACTGCCGTTGTAGTACCTATGTAAATATACCTACTTACTTTTTTTACTTCATCTGATCCCTCTTTTACCCAGTGGGTGTCGAGGGTTGGCTGGGTCTTACTTGCAGAATAGCTTCCAACTCTTCCTCTCCTTTGCTGTTGCCAGAGCGTGTCTCCAGCTGCTTCCTTTTTTCTCCACTATTTTTGTTATCACTTCGTTCCATGCTTTCTTTGGCCTCCCTCTTGTTCGCTTCTTGTCTGAGCCCATTTCCCAGAGTTCTTTTACTTTCCTGTCTGTTGGCATTCTTACCATGTGTCCGAACCATCTGAGTTTTTGTTTTTCTATTTTTATTTGTACCTGTTCTACCTCTAAGTCGTTTCTGATTTTGTCTAATCTTGTAACTCCGGCCACTTTTCTTAGAAATTTCATTTCGCAGGCTTGTATCTTGCTCTTTTGGCTATTAGATAGAACCCAGGATTCGCAGCCGTGAATTAGTATTGGCACGAAAACTGAATTATACACTTTTATTTTAGTTTTCTTGGACACTTCCTTCTTTGTTATGAACGGACGATTTAAAGCGCTGAGAAGTCTGGTTGCCGCAATTATTCTATTGTTTACTTCGCCTTCCAAGCTGCCTTGTTCTTCTATTATTGCTCCCAAGTATTTAAGCTTGTTTGTTTGGATTAGTCTTTTATTTTGAATCTGAACATCTATCTCCTCCGGATCTCTCGCTATCACCATTACTTCCGTCTTGCTAGTATTTATTTCCATTTTAAATTTTTCTGTGGCGTCCTTCCAAGCTAGGATGTTTTTCTGAAGCTCTGTTTTGTTATTTGCGAACAGTATTAGGTCGTCTGCGTACATTAGTTCTTTAACTTTCACTGCTTTTAGATTTTGCACCCCCACTATTGCTCCTTTTACCTTGTCGTCCACTTGTTTTGAGATTTCGTCCATTATAGAGATATACAGCAGTGGGCTGAGTATACCTCCTTGTCTAACTCCTCTGTTGGTTATGAATTCCTCTGAACATATTCCATTTACTCGCACTAGGTTTCTAGTTTCAGCGTAGATGCTTTTGATCGCCTCTAACAGATTGTGGTCAGTTCCGCGTCTTCTGAGCGTTTTCCATATTTCGTCTCTATCTATGCTATCAAACGCCTTTGCCAAGTCTATTGCGCAGACATAGACTTTTCCATTATGTTCTAATATTTTTTCTTGGATTTGTCTCAAGCTGAAAGTCCAATCTTGCGTGCCGCGTCCGGGTCTGACTCCTGCTTGGCTGTCGCCTATTGTGGCTTCTATATTTGTTCTAAGTCTCTTCTCTAGTATCCGTTCATATATTTTTCCCACTACACTCAATAGGGATATTCCGCGGTAGTTATCGCACTTGGAACTGTCACCCTTTTTGTATATTGGAACTATGACAGCCAGTTTCCAGTCTTTGGGTACTGTCTTTGTTCTCCATGCTGCGTTGATGACTTTGTGTAGCAGAGTGATACCCTTTTTCCCCATATATTTTATCATTTCTGGCTTTATGTCGTCTTTGCCTGCTGCTTTTCCGATCTTGAGCTTTTGAATTGCCTCTTCTATTTCTGTCAGCTGTATCTCCTCTGTTCCTTGATGTTCGTTTTCCTCAGTTTCGCGCTGTTCTCTGCCTTCTTCGTGCGGCCTTGCGTCTTGGGGAATTTGTGCTTCCAGGAGCTCTGAGAAGTATTCTTGCCACCTTTCTTTTATCTGTTTTTCGGCTGTTAGTAGTTTCCCGTTCTTACTTTTTATCCCTCTAACTGAATTCTTCTTTGTTTTTCGTAACCCTTTGAGTACTCGGTAGAGCATTTTAGCATTTCCTGCGCTATTTTCTTCCATTTTGTTGCCGAAGTCCTCCCATGCTTTGGCTTTTGCTTCCTTAACCATCGTTTTAACCTTTTCTCTTTGGACTTTATAGAGATGGTATCTTTCAGTATGTTTCAAGCTCAGATAGTTCAGCCATAGTTGTTTCTTTATCCTGACCTCTCTTTTGATGTCGTCGTTCCACCAAGCTGTTGCTTTTCTTTTATTAGAAAGTTTGAGCACTCCGCAGCTCTGTCTCGCTGCCTTTATTATTATTCCTTTGAAAACAGTCCATATGTCTTCCACATTTTCTAAGTTCAGTGTTTCTTGTACTCTTAGCGTTTCTTTGTTTGTCGTCGTTATGTATTTTCTCCTGGTTTCTTCTAGTTGTAGCTTGTGGCTCCTAATGGTTTCATACCTTACTTCTTTTTCTTTTAGCTCTTTATTTGGATCTGCTTGCCCTAGTTTCACGTTGGTTACTACTAGGAAGTGGTCGGTTCCCAGTTCGGCTCCTCTTTTAACTCTTACGTTGATTATTGACTTTCTGTTCTCTTTTTCCATCAGCACTAAATCGATGATTGATTTTTCTCCCCTGCTCTTTACTTCTCGTGTGAATTTATGGATGTCTTTATGCTCAAACCACGTGTTCGCCACCATTAGTTCATTAAGGATACAGAAATCTATGATTCTTTGTCCGTTTCTATTCAGTTTGTCTTCTCCGAACTTTCCTACTACATTTTCCGACTCCTCTGTGTTGTTACCGACTCGTCCATTTAGGTCTCCCACTACTACTAATTTGCCTCTTTTGTTATCTACTTCTACTTGTACCGCTTCCCAAAACTGGTCCTTAGTTTGTTTGGGGTCGTTTTCGTTTGGACCGTACGCTATTATTACTGTATACTCTCCTTTTTCCTCAGTTTTTATTTCTAGTCGTAGGAGTCTTTCTGAAATGTATTTACAGTCTGTGATTTTATCTATCCATTCCTTTTTAACAATGCAAGCTACCCCTGCGCTCGCCCAATCATTTTCTTCTACCCCGCTGTAATACATTGCATGGCCCTCTTCCATTTCAACATACCCTTTTCCTTTCTTTTTTGTTTCAGTCACTGCTAACAGTGTCAGTTGTGCTTTTTTAAATTCTTCAATCAATTCTTGTTCCTTTCCGCTAATTCCTCTAACATTCCATGTTCCTAGTTTCCATTCGCTGTTCCTTTGCTTTAATTGTGTGTTGTGATTCCATTTCATATCCGTATTCATAGCCTGATCCGTTACCGTTTTTCCTTCCGCTTTAGTCCTTAACAGTTTTTTGGGGCCTGAGCTTCTATCTTAATCAGTCTTCCTCCTTCTTTTTCGGACCATTCATACTTTGTATCGTTAATTTCTATTTTTCTGTACCCCACTTTGGTCTTCTTTCCTTTGGCCTTCTCATCTCTGGCAACCTTTCTTATTGCTGCCTGGATCTTCTGCTCTTCCTGTGTTAGGTCACAATATGTATACTTCCTGTTGTCCAAGTCTTCTTTTTTGTTTTAGAACTTCTATTTTTTGTTCAAAGTTCTCCAACTTTACTACTGTCACCTTCCTTTCTCCTTTTCCTACCAGGTATGCTTCAGCTATGTCTGTGGATACTCCTAGTTCTTTTCTGATAAATTCCTTTACTTCTTGTTTGATGTTTACTTTGCTGAAATCTGCACCCCTGACGATTATGTCGTTATTTCTCTTTTCGTTTCGTTGTTGATTTTCCATCTTTTTCCTCAGTAGTCCAATTTCGCATCTGAGTTCTGATTTTTCGTTCTCCCATTCGACTTCTTTCTTCAGGGCCTCTTCTTTTAAGGCTCTTATTTCCTCTCCGTACTTTTTCAGTTGGTCATTGATGCTTTTTATGGCCTTATTTGTGCTACTGGTATCTGACTTTATTTCTTGAATTTGGGTAGATAACCCTTTTATTAGGTTTTCCAAATTATCCATGTTTGTCTTCTCCTCTTCTCCTTTTTCCTCCGTAGTTGCGATCTTTATTTTTGGGATACTCTGTATATATCTACTCCTCTTTAATGTGTTTGCTTCTTTTTCGGGATGGTTTTCTTTTTGTTGTCTTTTCCTTTTACTGGGATCCGCTATTTCCCCTACACTGTAATCGCTATTACGCCCGTCTGACATTAAATTTATTATATTTTCTGTTTATGTTGATGTTTGTTGTTTTAGGGCGCGTTAATAATAAGTAACCGTTTCTTATCGCGCTCCGTCTAATCTCAGTTTAGTCTGTTGCCCCGACCTTGTTGATACGCGCCGCTAACACGGGCGATCTTGTGACTTTCGCCGCTCGAGACCGCCTGTCCTTATTTTTGACGATTCTGCAACCGCCCGGAATATTGTGCCTTTACGATTCGCCGCATTTTTTGCACTGTTTTCTTGTTGCCACTACTTCTTATCCTTCGATTTGCAACTAGCTCGCGAAATTTTGGTGTGATAAAGCCCGTAAAACGAGTTATTTAGCGCCACTGCAAACTTTCACGTCTCGCACGATCGCGTAGCCAACTCTCCTTTGAATATAAAAAAATTCAAAGAAATATACGATATACTTAATAGTCCAGTCGCCAAGTGCCGAAAATGAGCATGTTGACGCAAATTCTGGTGTAGTTACAATTCCTTTATGGTTTTTGGTATGCTGAAGAGCAGATATAAAAGGTAATAAGATGAAGAGACTTGTTCTGACTGTAATATCACTAATTTGAAGAAATTACTGTTTTAGATGAAGTCAAAATTAGTAACGATTTACTTGCAATGAGAGAATTAGGTACCTATCCTATTGTTTTTAAATCGAATATTACGGTGAAGTGACGCACTGCGATGTAAATAGCAGTGATTTTATAGATTTTTTTTCAACTGGAATGCATCACAATGACAGGGATAGTGCACTGACAGATTGTTTATTTAGTGACCAAAACTAGTAATTTTTTGTTAAAGGTTGGTGAAGCCGTGTTGCCAGATTGTGGTAGGCCATTCCAAAGGTCACTTTATAGGCCCACTGTCATGGCCTGGAACAATATAGACCGCCTTGATTATGTACTTGAAGTTAAGCCACTATAGCTTCTAACTGTGCCGTTTTAGCCCTTAATTCATGTTCGCCCCCAATTTGTACGTTATCGCTCATTTTTGAGGTTAAGTTTTTCCCTTCTTTCGAATGCGTGCTTATTTTCTTGGATATCTTATTTCGTACCCTCTTGAGTTCGTCAATAACCTGACACCATGTGTTATATGTTCGTTAGCACGTGCTAATTAATAAAAACACTTTACTTTCTTCTCATCATAATATACGCGTTACGAACCTGACAACCTCTAACTAACTTTCCCCACACGTATGTTTTGTATTTATTCAGTTTTTAATAATAAAAAATGTTTATAATTACAAACGCAAAATAACAGACCAAATATTTAAGGTTACGTTCTATTTGTCATTAGTGTCTTGTCAGGTCATGGCTAACTAAAATTTATATAGCAAAACTATCACGGCTATTCCATAAGTGTCACTTTCATTGTTGTAACATGTTCTTATGACAATCGCCAACGCGTCTCAAGGTTGGTGAAACTGAAAAAAACTGAAAGCGAAAACACGCTTTCAGTTTTACCAACCTTGACGCGTCTGGTTTTTGGCGCCATCAGGTGGTGAAATACAGCACCAGTTGTGGTTCTGGTTGTTGTCTTTACTAAAGATATTTTTTAGGTTATAAACGGTTTTAAAATAAATGTTTGTAAAACCTACAAAAATGGAATTTGGATAATTTAAGTCTGCACGATCTTGAATTTTAACTGTTAAATGTGCAGATAATTCGACATCTTCGTTTTCAGTTATGCTTGATGTAGCATGGCCAACTAATATTTAGGTTAGCTTACGCTAATACAGCCATTACAATCAACATAAAAACATGATTCTATAAAGCATGCCATGACAAAATGTCATTTGGCGCCACCTCTTAATGTTATTCTGAACTTTCAATCAGGGCCTACCGCGATATTCAAATTAAAAACAAATACTGCTAAATAGGTAGATTTGAAAACTTGTCATATTTCAATCATAGGCCAGTCGACAAGTACATTTTAGCGGGAATAATTCCGGACAAGCTGGAATAAATTTTAATCTGTTCTGTTGGGACTCAGAAAATATATATTAATTTTGCACCCCTTGACAGGCCCGGATTTAACCGCTATGCTTAAAAAAAGGTCTAAATTTTTATATTTTTCCTAATATTAGTGAATATCTCGATTAGTATCAACTTTTGAGCAAAATACGTAGTTATCAAAATTAAAGAAGAGTAAATTCTCTACAAAAAATGTTCTATACAAACATATATTCGCTTGTTTCGAATTCATAGGCGTCGAAATATATTTTTTTTCGAGCATTTGCTTGTTACTTTCTTTTACGATAAGAGAAGTATTGGATTCACCCTAAAAATTCGAAATTGAGTTTTTAACAGATCTTCACGTTTTAAAGTGCCCTGAACCCAAAAAACATGTTTTTGTTCATTGCTCTGTCTGTGTGTCTGTTTGTGAACAGAATATCTCAAAACGAAAAGAGGTATGACGTTGAAACTTCATATATAAGTTTTGTGTACTATCTAGATGCGACAGCAAGCTTTTGAAGAAAATCGGGCAAGTTGAGCATGGTAGCGCCAGATACAAGCACATAAAGCACCAGCCTCTACACCGCAAGGTAAAACGAGGTTATCGAATTCATAGGCGTCGAAATATTTTTTTTTCGAGCATTTGCTTGTTACTTTCTTTTACGATAAAAGAAGTATTGGATTCACCCTAAAAATTCGAAATTGAGTTTTCAACAGATCTTCACGTTTTAAAGTGCCCTGAACCCAAAAAACATGTTTTTGTTCATTGCTCTGTCTGTGTGTCGGTCTGTGTGTGTGTCTGTTTGTTAACAGAATATCTCAAAACCAAAAGAGGTATGACGTTGAAACTTCATATATAAGTTTTGTGTACTATCTAGATGCGACAGAAAGCTTTTGAAGAAAATCGCATAACCGGAAGTAGGTGTCTACTCTTGTGATTTTTCAGTTTTTTTGGATTTTTTCAAAGATATAGATTATAGTTATATATAATTATATGATTAATTTTCTGTTTCAAACACTTTGTTTGGGGTTAAATATTTTACGGTTTCTGTCATTCGTCAGAATCGAGCATTTGCCAAACAATGGTTAAATTTATCAACAGTGTAACAATCCAACCCTGCATATAGGAGTTTCAAATTGCTAGCGGACGCAAAAGCTTTAATAAGTTACAAATGGATAGGTTATAGAAAGAGCAACATATCTTTAATACAATGAAGCATAATTAAATAATCATGTTTTAGTTAGCTAGAGGCAATAAAATTAAAACTAAGTTTTATGTAGTGGATCAATTTTATTTATTTATCGTATTACAAATAATATTGAAGTATAGAGTTAATATAATAGTAAAGCATTACAACATTATACCTTTGATTACAATAAAATCAAAGATTATATGCTCAGAGCGTGCGCGAGATTCTTTGTGGCGATTTTATTTTTATTAATACAACCGACTTACGCTGAAGTTTTTGTTAGAAGTTATTACAAAATTAGGGGAACTCGAAGAAATTATAACAAAACCCGGGGTCCGGAGTTAAAACCCCGAGATTCCGGGTGATACTCTGAGAGGCGGTCACCCTACCCGTATGCGTCCTCATATGTTTAGTTAAAGTACTTCTCCGTGTTGCTTTATATTCACAAATGGAACATGAATAAGATTTTTCACCTGTATGCGTCTTCATGTGTGTCGCTAATGAACCTTTCTCTGCTGCTTTATATTCGCAAATGGAACACGCAAAAGGTTTTTCACCAATATGTGTCTTCATGTGTTTCACTAACAAACGATTTTCTGCTGCTTTATACTCGCAAATGGAACATGAATAAGGTTTTTCACCTGTATGTTTCCTCAAATGGCGAACTAGCGTCTGTTTCTCTGCTGCTTTATATTCGCAAATGGAACATGAATAACGTTTTTCATCTGTATGTGTCTGCATGTGCCTCACTAATGAAATGAAATCTTTCGTAATAAATATAAGCTTAAAGGCACAAATTTTGTAATTAAGGAAGATCTCACTTTTACCAGGAATCGAATTATGAAGGCAGCGATAAATAAATACGGATTTAGAAATGTGTGGTCAACCAACGGTATTGTCAATGTCAAATGTGCAAATAATATCGTTCATAAAGTTGTAAGTGATCGTGACCTCCTTGCACTGGCTGATACCGAGGATACCGTAAAATAAAATGTGCGACGCCTGCTGTGCTGTGAATTTGTCGTCAGCAACGTCCTTAACGCCAAATTTTTTAAAATTTAATTTTCTTTTTAAGTTTAATTGAATTCTTGTTTGTTTTAACATAATATACATATTTTTCTTGCTGATTAGGTAATATTCAAAGTGAATAATAATATTGATCTTGATACATTCTTTCGTGATAAGGAAACTTTAATATGTAATATTGATGATTTCGGAAATGTTCGGGGTAAGTATATTAATCCTATTTCGCTTTTACACTTGAATATCCGAAGCCTTAATAAGAATTTTGATGAATTTGTTGTATTACTTGAATCCCTCCATACTCGTTTTGACGTCATTTTACTCAGTGAAACATGGAAGATACACAATGAAATAGATAAATACAAAATAGAAAATTATAACATCTATTACAACTACGGCTCTTTTAATCAGAATGATGGAATTGTTATTTATATCAAAAACAGTTTGCAGCATAACTCCCGGGTGATTAATGCTGATTGTGGATTAAGTTTTCTTCGATTAATGTTTTCACATAATAATGTAACTTACGGCCTCACTGCTGTTTATCGACCACCGTCTAGTGATAGTGTTGGGTTTTTGCGAGATCTGAGAACTACACTTCAAAATAATACTTCCCAACAAGTGGAGATTTTTGCAGGCGATATTAATGTTGACATTCTGAATTGTGATTACGTTGGTAATGAATATTTAAATTTGTTGAGTGAATTAGGTTATCTTACTTTTCTATCTAAGCCTACAAGAGTTACGGCCTCCTCTTCTTCTTGCATTGATCATTTTTTTGTTAAACTTGATAAAAGATATGTTGATGATGCTGTACCGATAGTTATTGAATCGTCAATAACAGATCATTATCCTATAGCTTTATTAATTCTACCAAAGAATGCTGTCAGTCGTTCTTCTACAAATAATGAATTGATCAATAACTTTAATAGTTCAATAGATTACATCGAGTTGTTACAGAATTTAGATCATGAATCCTGGAATGATGTATTAAATTTAAATGATACCGACTTGGCAGCGTCACTTTTTGTTAATAAACTTAAAACTTATATATCAAGTGCTCAAAAAACTATTAAGATCTCTTCTAAACAAAGAAAGATTAAACTCTGGATGACAAAAGGAATCTTACAGTCAATAAGAATGAGAGATAAGTTAAGCAAGCAAGCCTTAAAAAATTCAGATAATCAGGAACTTGTTAGACAATACAAAAATTATCGCAATTATTTAACAAATTTAATAAGAATAACAAAAAATAATTATTTTAAACATAAATTAGACTCTGCTCAAGGAAACCTTAGAAAAACATGGCAAGTTGTTAGAGAGGCTACTAACTCTTGCAATATGAAGACCGATAAAGAAATAGAATCCATTGTTAATGAAGATAATATTGAAATATCAGATAACAAAGATAAAGCGATTCACTTTAACAAGTATTTTCAGAGTGTTGGAATTGACATGGCCGATAACATTTCAGCTGACATTAATCACAAGTTTCAGGACTCATATAATCAGAATACCGTTTACTTACATCCTGTTACCGAGGCTGAAATACAAAATTACATTAACTTGTCAAAAATCAACAGTTCACCCGGTATTGATGGTATATCCAATATGTGTCTAAAGAAAATAGCTCCGCATATTTTGAAGCCTCTAGTTCATATCGTAAATTTATGTTTTCTGAATGGTAAGTTTCCTGCTATTTTTAAGAAAAGTATCATTATACCTGTATTTAAATCGGGAAATAAAAAATTAGTAAGTAACTACAGACCTATATCGTTAACATGTAGCATCAGTAAAATAATTGAAAAATGTATTAAGATTAGGTTCATGTCGTTTTTTGAGAAATTTAATGTTTTGGCTGACAATCAATTTGGGTTTCGTAATAATGTTGGTACCAATGATGTCTTATTTGAAGTAACAAAATGTTTACATGACAGTCTAGATAAAAACAAAAAAACATTGGCAGTTTTTCTGGATCTCGCAAAAGCCTTTGATACCGTTAACCATGAAGTTCTCTGTCGCAAACTGGACAGCATCGGAATTAGAGGAAGAGCAAATGATTTAATCAAATCGTATCTAACTAACAGAATGCAAGCTGTTCGTGTTGGTTGTGATATGAGCGACGAAATGGAAGTAAAAATAGGTGTTCCTCAAGGTACTGTTTTGGGTCCACTTTTATTCTTAGTCTACATAAATGATCTTGCTAAGATGGAAATTGATGGAAAGCTCTTCTCATTTGCTGACGATACTGCTGTTTTGTTTGAGGCATCGAACTGTACTGATCTAGTGAGGAAGGTTGAAGAAAGCATGGCTTTGATAATGCAGAAATTAAGTATTGATTTCTTATCCTTAAACTTAACAAAAACTAAATTTATATATTTTTCCTTAAGGCAATTAACACCCATACCCTTTGAATCTATTTGTGTACATTCAGTAAAATGTTTAAAAACGAATAAAGTCAACTGTTGTTGTAATAATTCAATTTTTTCTGTTCCCTATATTAAATACCTAGGAATTTATATCGATTCACAATTGAAATGGACGAAACATATCCAAGAAATTGTTACTAAAGTTAGAAAAACTATATATAAATTTAAATTACTTCGCAATATAATGAAAACTATGACAATTAAAAGTATCTATTTTGCCTTAGTGCAGTCTGTTTTTATGTATGGCATAATTGGTTGGGGTGGTGCTGCAAACTGTCACTTAATTCCTTTAGAGGTCTTACAAAAATTAATATTGAAAGTTATGTTCTCAAAACCAAATCGTTATCCTTCAGATTCACTGTTTGAAGAAGCAAATATCCTTTCTATTAGACAGCTCTACATAACTACGCTGGCTACCTTTTCTTTTAAACTGCAGCTGACCTTTGATAAATTTCCTCATAATTATTTAACGAGAGGTAAGGCTGCTTCAGCTGTAGTTATTCCCAAAAAGACTAAATCTGCCTCTCAAAAAAATTCCAGTTATTTAATTATTAAATTGTTTAACATTATTCCTACTGAAATAAAACTTAGTAGAAGTCTTACTTCTTTTAAAATCAAAATTAAAGAATGGGTTCTGAGTAAGCCGATGGATTTTTATACTTACCTGTCCGAAGTCTACAGCTAGTAATATTGCTTAATTATTGTTGTTTATTACTATACATGTATGTCTTATCTTTTGGCTCCCATAGTATATTTAGTTTTTGCCTGCTGCATTTGCGATGCTCTTGTATGGATATTGACCAAGTCAAATATTGTTTAATATAGTAATTTTTTTTGCCATCTCTATGTAGGAGCGTCGTAGATGTGGAGGAAGCATGATAATTTAAGTTCTTCTGCCACACTCAAGCTTAGCTTCTGTGGCTTTAAATTAATTTCTAAAAATTATGTATTTTAAAATGTTGGGAATAACTAAATAAATAAAAATAAAAATAAAAATGAACCTTTCAGTGCTGTTTTATACTCGCAATTGAAACATGAATAAGGTTTTTCACCTGTATGTGTTCTCAAATGGAGAACTAGCTTCTGTTTATCTGCTGCTTTATATTCGCAAATAGAACACGCAAAAAGTTTTTCACCAGTATGTGTCTTCATGTGTTTCACTAACAAACGATTTTCTGCTGCTTTATACTCGCAAATGGAACATGAATAAGGTTTTTCACCTGTATGTTTCCTCAAATGGCGAACTAGCGTCTGTTTCTCTGCTGCTTTATATTCGCAAATGGAACATGAATAGGGCTTTTCACCTGTATGTGTCCTCAAATGGAGAACTAGCTTCTGTTTCTTTGCTGCTTTATATTCGCAAATGGAACATGAATAAGGCTTTTCACCTGTATGTGTTCTCAAATGGAGAACTAGCTTCTGTTTATCTGCTGCTTTATATTCGCAAATGGAACATGAATAAGGTTTTTCACAAGTATGTGTCTTCATGTGTTTCACTAATGAACCTTTCTCTGCTGCTTTATATTCGCAAATGGAACAAGAATAAGGCTTTTCACCTGTATGTGTCCTCAAATGGAGAACTAGCTTCTGTTTATCTGCTGCTTTATATTCGCAAATGGAACATGAATAAGGTTTTTCACCTGTATGTTTCCTCAAATGGCGAACTAGCGTCTGTTTCTCTGCTGCTTTATATTCGCAAAAGGAACATGAATAACGTTTTTCATCTGTATGTGTCTGCATGTGCCTCACTAATGAACCTTTCAGTGCTGTTTTATACTCGCAATTGGAACATGAATAAGGTTTTACACCTGTATGTGTCCTCAAATGGAGAACTAGATTCTGTTTCTCTGCTGCTTTATATTCGCAAATGGAACATGAATAAGGTTTTTCACCTGTATGTTTCCTCAAATGGCGAACTAGCGTCTGTTTCTCTGCTGCTTTATATTCGCAAATGGAACATGAATAAGGTTTTTCACCTGTATGTGTCCTCAAATGGAGAACTAGCTTCTGTTTCTTTGCTGCTTTATATTCGCAAATGGAACATGAATAAGGCTTTTCACCTGTATGTGTCTTCATGTGTGTCACTAATGAACCTTTCTCTGCTGCTTTATATTCGCAAAAGGAACAAGAATAAGATTTTTCACCTGTATGTGTCTTCATGTGTTTCACTAATGAACCTTTCTTTGCTGCTTTATATTCGCAAATGGAACAAGAATATGGTTTTTCACCTGTATGTGTCCTCAAATGGAGAACTAGCGTCTGTTTCTCTACTGCTTTATATTCGCAAATGGAACATGAATAAGGTTTTTCACCTGTATGTGTCCTCAAATGGAGAACTAGCGTCTGTTTCTCTGCTGCTTTATATTCGCAAATGGAACATGAATAAGGTTTTTCACCTGTATATGTCCTCATATGTCTAATTAAATTACTTCCCCATGTAGCTTTATATTCGCAAATAGAACACGCATAAGGTTTTTCACCAGTATGTGTCCTCATATGTTTAATTAAACTACTTCCCTCTGTTATTTTATATTCACAAATGGAACATGAATAAGGTTTTTCACCTGTATGTGTCCTTATATGTCTAATTGAACTACTTTCCTGTGTTGCTTTGCATTCACAAGTGGAGCATAAATGAAACTGTTTTGCATGAGTCGCCATATGTTTCGAGAAATTACTCTTGATTTCTGCTTCACATCCGCAGACCGTGCAAACTAACAATTTGTTTAACATATTTTCACTTGCTGCACATGTAGCACGCAATTCATCTTTTACATCAAGTTCTTCCTGTTTAATATTCATTTCGTAATAAGCTTTGTTGTCGATAGTATCTTTAATGATATCTTGTACATTTAAGTTCGAAACTACTTTATTTTCGTCAAATTTCATCTGAGATTCGTCTAAGCTGCTGGTCATTGCACTACACAGATTATTATTAAGTAATTCCTGCTTCACGTCCATTCTGAAAATAAAATAAAGAGTCCCGGTTTATAATGCAATATTTAAAAACAACGTTAAGCGAAATTCTATTAGGTCAAGTTGGTTATGTTTATTTACGAACTTGCTATAAATCGGTTCTAATATTTTTACTTACATTGAAAACCTTGAAGAAGCAAGTAATAGAATGCACCAAATCGAATGTTAGGAAAGGTAATCTTGAAATTTAATTCGCTAATGCATGCCCGAACGCACAAAACAATACCTAATCCATAGATAATATAACCCCTAATCCCGAACGGCAATACGCTTGTTGGTCAAATCAGTGTTGCCAACTCTTGATTTTTTTCCGTAATAGAAATTTAAAAAAATAGTAATACCGGGTGGCCATAAATATCTGATATCACATTACCTTTGGAATTAACACCGCTTTATTAAAGTGATGAATCCAACTAAACTAAATGTCATTAATGTAATCACAACTAAAATTCCTATATGTCAAAAAGTATTACAGATTGCAATAAGTAATGAAGTTAGAACAGGAGATTTTTCTAATCAAGTCGTAGGCTAAACTGCAGAATCCGGGGCACATTCTCCTCCTCTTACTGCATTTTACTATATTACATAGGTACCAATACTTATGGTAATTGAAGTATGATGCTAACCAACATTTCTAAGTAGCTAATTCCATGGCTACCGGGATCTCAGATATTTATGGCCTCCCAGATTTGGCAGTTTGGGTAATAGACTAATAATTTTTTGGGTGTTGATTTAAATCCGTGATCAGAGTCGACTGGGATAAGTGTTTTACGTTTGGCAGTACTGAAAACATTCGAGATTTGCAGTACTGAAGTGTATTGTCAGTTTATGTCAAATTCGCGGTTAGTAGGTTAGGTTTTGCGTCAGTTTTGACACAGTGTGGTCAATTTAAAAAAAAGGCAGCCATTAAGAGTCGTCTCTACAACAACCAGCCACGCCCTTAGGTATTGTTCTGTGCACGACCTGCTAAATTGTAAGACAAACGTCACCCTGCTAAATTGTGACATAAACGTCATTTTATACGGACTGGACATATAATATGTGAAATTCGGAGATGCTTTGCAGAGCGCTGTATACCCACGATCGCAAACATTTGTGCAATATGAGGTGGTCAAATGTGCATTGTAACATTAATTTTACAAGAATGTCAATAATATTACTTAAACAGAATTTAACGGTAAGAGACGATGTGAAATGTAAGGAATCGCTGCCAGCGATTAAAAATCCTCGTTAACGAGCAACCTAATATTGGAATATAAGTCAAGGTGTCCTTTTTATCTTCTTTATTGTGTTTTTGTACATAGAAAACAAAAATAGACAACATTTTGCGTTGATCGACACAGAGATTACGTAGAAAAACTCAAAAAATAGTAGATTATGTTATTAGGAGTAAAAGTGATACTTTATGTGGCGAAGCTGAAGTTTATTTGCCGAAAGTTAGTGAGGCAAATAATTCAGCTAAGCCACATAAAGTCACTTTTACTCCGAATAACATATACTATTTTATCCGCAAACGTATTCAGGTAAATTTCATTAATATAAATTTTAAAAAAAGGATGCATAGGCCGGGAATTGAAAGCAGGCCACCCGCGTGATAGGCGGGCACTGTACCTCTGCGCTAACCTCTCCTGTACAAATAACGCGCTACTGTAATGATATATGAACATACTGAATCACCCGAGCTAATAGCACACGGCCACAGCAGCTGTCACACCATAACCCACGGCGACAGATGCTCCGATCAGCTGCTTAAAGGTTTATTTAAATTAAAACTTTTTCGTACTCTTTTTGAAAATAAAAACCGGCCTACGATGTAAGTCTAAAAATTAGCAAAATTTTAAGCCATCATACAATTTAATCGGTCCAGTATCTTCGGAGGAGATAGCCAACAAACATAGAAAGAAAGACAGAGAGCAACGATTTTGTGTGCTTAGGCTGATAAAGTACGCAAAAGTTGCTATTTTATCTGCTTAGGCAGATAAAGTGACACTTTTACCTTGTCAATAAATACAAATAAGTTGTCACTTTTGTGACGTTTGCGGATAAATGTTTTTATTAATATTCTTAATCAAACCGTTGTATTTATTCGACCAGTTAATTTAGAGGAATAGAATATTTAGTGCCCATAAATTCTTTTTAATTTGATACAATAATCTTTGGCAATAAGACCTTTATATAATTTATTATAGCTTTTGATTTGAACTAATGCGCAATTTTCGCAAAAAGCATTTTACTGTAACTCGTTGACATTTACTTATGCAAACGAACATTCGGCATTCGCTTACACGGAACACTGTAGAATTTTATGAGGATTATTTCATTCCACTTCATATTGGGGCGACTTTCAATATTAAAGGACTTAAAAGCAATTTTGTGTGACTATGTGTAGCTTCGTAAAACGACTCTTAATGGCGGATTTTAAAACAACCAATCAGAAACAGGACCAAAATTGACCACACTGTCCTTATATAGCCACTGTACTACGAACTACAGGACAGGATCTCTACTACGAACTTCCTCGTTCCCCGGCCGAACTAGTACGAGTGGAGGAGTAAAACGAGTTGCCTAACCCCGTAGGCGCCCAGAATCCCGTTGGTGTATTGAAATCAAGATCTTTTATTTGAAAATACGTGAAATATTTTAGTTACTATTTTAAACTGTATATAGGTATATAAAATAAACCTCTTTATATGATGTCTACTTGATTACATACTTAAGAGAGTAAATTGAACACTGGCATCTGGTTACCTGTTACAAAAAGTCTCATTAGAACATTAAAAGTGGTAATTAATTAAGCCAGAAAAGAATAAGCACTTACCAGTGAAATTCTAAGAAAAATAATACTTAATAAGCAACAATTAGTATGGTCAGACTGTTATATGACCAAACCAACATAACTTCTCGCACCAAAACAAAACTTGCCTGCCCCCTTCGGGGCTGACAACGTAACGCTATACAACTGTACTCTGTCGCGGCCCAAACTGAATTGACTCAAGCGACGCTGAACTGACTGCAGGGAAGCGTGCGCCAAAAGACGCGTCATCAAGCACACCCAATAGCCAATCGCAAAGCGGAATCGCTCGCCGGGTAAAACAAAATAATGTTGGAACGACAAGGAAGACTAGAGGCCCTCTCAGTTGCTCCCACAGGCGGAATTTTTAACACGCGTGAAACCAGCGTTGCGGAACTAAACCCGGACTGCCACGTGTAAGGATCGGCGTTCAAAGGGTGGCCCAAAATGTTGCCAACTCTACGCATACAGGGGTGTTCGGATTCATTAATGCTAACATAAGCGATGAAAAGTTAAATAGATAAAGACGGGTTTAAAGTACGGACAGGCTGTTCTGAAGGCTTAAATGGTTAATTATATTGCTGTAAGCTGCCAAAATGACCTGACAAAGTGCTAAAAGTTGATGTTTAACACTTTTAGCACGAGTTTGCATACAATATTTTTTCTACGACCTTAAATTTACTGTTATTAATCCATAAATGTCGATTTAACAAAGGTTTGCATTTATGACAGTTACAATTTATGTCATAATAAAAAGATGGCCTTGACGAGCAGGTGAATGTTTGTGGAGCCAGTATTGTCAAAGTCAGTTGTCAGTGTGACATTTGTCCAAAATGACAGTAAAATAACGCGCAATAACAAGCAAGGGAGCAAGTCTAAAATCTTATTTTAAGCGTTAGGGTCTTCTTCGAAGAGGAAAAACGTCGGATTACATAGGTCAAGAATGTCTTGATTTGAATAATATGTTATTTAGAGCATCCCTTACATTAAAGGTTAGGTATATGTCAAGGAAAAACGTCGGATTACATAGGTCAAGAATCTCTTGGTTTGAATAATATGTTATTTAGAGCATCCCTTACATTAAAGGTTAGGTATATGTCAAATTCTTTCTGAAATCTACTTCCTGCGATCTAATGAATTCCAATGCAATATAAGACATACGTTTTAAACGCTATGTTTTGTTATTTCTGACGTCACAAAAAAGGGTAATATGTAGACTTTACTACACATCTGACTTTATTCATTACATAACGCTTTAATTATTTAAAAAACACTTTACCTCACTTCACTTTATAACACATGTGCTAAAAGTAAACAGCTGATCTCTTTAAACACGCTAAATTGTAAAACGTCACTTTTAGTCAAAAAAGTTAGCGCTAAAAGGCCTACTTTTAGTGGTGAGCGTAGAAAAAAGATTTTGTCAATTTTACCCATCGCTGAGAACCAATAAGAAGCTCTCTTTAATTTATCGATGAATAAAATGACAATTTAGAGTAGAGCTTTCAGATCAATAATGGTTATATTATGTAATAATCGTAGATAATAATACATTATTACACATATTTCATAAGTGTATGAATTAGTCGGCCTATTTCCACAGTTTATATTATTGAATCGCGACGTTTCGGAAGCTAATTCTGCTTCCGTCATCAGGGTAGTCTTGAGAAGGACTGGTTTCGCACTTGGAGTGGAGAGTGGAGAATGAAGACCACAGAATCCAATGGGACAACATTCAAATAGTGGCGAAGGAAGAGAACAAAACTCGACGAAAGCTCAAAGAAGCCACTTACATAGCATTGGCAGAAGAACCGATAAGCCAGGCCAGCACAGAAATGAAACCCATCTGGATGCCAATAATGCGCGAAGAATTAAGATGCAATACACCTGCGCAATAGACTACTGACAAAAAGGGAAGCGTATATGTATATATAAGTTCTAAACTACATATATCAGATCCCCCGGTGTCTCAGTGGTAAAGCATCCGACTTACAAATCGAAAGGTTCCAGGTTCGATGTCATTTAAAAATCAAATGTCAAGTTTTTGACATTTAATTGTAAACATAGTGTGTCAATACTTGTGCAGTTAAAAACCAACTCCAAGTGTGAAACCAGTCCTTCTCAAGACTACGCCTGATGACGAAAGCAGAATTAGCTTCCGAAACGTCGCGATTCAATAATATAAACTGTGCAAATAGGCCGACTAATTCATACACAATGAGACCACAGTTACAAAACACTTTCAGATCATATTTCATAAGGCGATTATTGTGGCACGAATGAGTTTTGACCACGACGAGCGTAGCGAGGAGTGGTCAAATAGAATGAGTACTACAAGTCGTCTTATGAAAAGAGTGTAATATAATTTTTTTCTACTTTGGATTGTACATACATTTTAAAAATATATTTTCAATTAAGGATTTTTGACAAATTCGGTTGGTGACAAATGAAGCAATGACATTTGTCTAACAAAATTTGAATTTGAAGCAGTATCTGGCATTTTTTGCTTAGTTTTTGTGATGGAAGAGATTAATTGTACACCCCCCCTGTTTAGGGCGACAGCACAGGAAGCTACAAATAAGTTGCTTCCTTTTTTTAATGTTTAAAAATATAGCCGTACAATCTGTCCAAAGATAGGACAATAAGTGCTTCGTTGGATATAAATGTAATACATATACATTGACTTGTGGAAAACATTCCTATGAATGTTCTCCTTATTATTTGAGCTTACTACTTATGGCTTATAATCATACTAATATATCTAGAGTGACCTAATTAAATCTGATGAGTAAGTTCGAAGGTTTGGAACGTTTTAAATGTCTAATTTCGTCTGTTCTGTCCATAAGTTTATCAACAAGCACATTTTGGTGAACTTCCACTCGGTCACTGTATTTAACACTGTATTTTTTAATTTCTTCTTTAACTGTGGATACACATAAGTCACTATGTATTCGGGTATTAGGAACATACCACGGTGCATTCACTAATACACGGAGAAGTTTGTTTTGAAAGCGTTGGATGATTTCTATGTTGCTGTGGCTAGCAGTTCCCCATAATTGAATGTCATAATCCCATATGGGTTTGAAAATAGCCTTGTATAGTAGTACTTTGTTCTCTAGCGTCAATTGTGATTGTTTTCCTATCATCCAGTACATTTTTCTGAGTTTTAATCGAAGCTGTTTTCGTTTAGTAAATAGATGCTTCTTCCAGGTCATACGTCGGTCGAGGTGTAAGTCAAGATATTTTGCATCGTCTGCATGGTTTAATTTTGAATTTTAATATTAAGTTCAGGTATGTGAAATTTTTAAAAATATTGAAAACGTTTAAAAATAAATTTTTAGCTAAAGTTAAAAAAAATAGGTGTTTTCTGGTCTTGAAATTGTTCAGTTAGCTAAATTTTACTTAATTTCCGAAAAATAGCACCTTTTGGATTTTAACAATTTCAAAAAACTATTTTCTAAATAAGTCAAAATCACTCTGTATGTATGATTGGGACTAAATAGGTTTTCAGATAAACATCAGTTATTGCCGTAAAAAGCTGTTTTGAAGAATCAAAAATAAACATTTTTCCATGTTATGCCGGCTTTTTGGCGGTCACTGTATACTAAACCAACTATTAAATCACAAATTTTTGGTTACGTATTCTCGCTTTTTTTAGAAAGGCTGTAAAAATTTGCAGCTGTAATGGGGGGAATGGAATTTTATTTTATATATAATCAAAAAAAGCCTTTCTACCCATAGGGTCTAAGGTTAACATTTCACACTACATATCGGTCACTAATTTTGTCCATTTCTTCTTGTTTGTCGCAGTCTTCTTAGATTCCGCCCAGCTTACTTTTCGCTTCTTGAGTATAGCCTCCACTTCATCATTCCAGGTCTTCCTTGGCCCTTCCTCTTGTGTTTTTCTTTTGTACTTAGGCTTCCCATACTGCTTTCACGGTTCTACTGTCCTTCATTCTGGTTAGATGTTCAAACCATTTCAATATCTGTGTTTGTAGTCTGTCCTTTAACGATTCCACTCTTAATTCTGCCCTGACAATTACGTTTCTCACTCTGTCTCTGCGTGTGATGCCTTTCACTCTTCTTAGGTACTTCATTTCCATGTCCTGCAGTTTACTTTTTGCGCATTTGATAACACCCAGCTTTCGCTACCATATGTCAAAATAGGTCTGTAAACTGTTTTGTACACTACCATCTTTGTTTTCCTCGATATTTCTGTTTTGCCTATGAATGAATTTGTTAGAGCATAGTACATCTTTGAAGCATTTGTGATCCTTTCATTTATTTAATTTATATATATATATATAATACTACCTTCGTTGTCTATTCATACACCTAAGTATTTGAAGGTTTCAATTTGTTCTATGCCTTCCCCATTTAACACAATCTTGGTCTGGTGGTTTTGGTTTCCTATTACCATGATCTTTGTTTTATTATTATTTAGCTTCAACCTTTTCTTTGTTAGTTCTTGGTGGAATTCTATTTTTTAATTATTTCTTATTGTCAATTCTTTCAGATTAAAATTGATTTCCTTCAAAATGAGCCTGAAACAAAATTATGATGCACATTGATGAAAGTCACTTGCGTGTACGGAAATGTACTTCACAAATTTTTGCTCTAAGGGGCAATTTTCCTCTATCAATACATGTTAACTAGGTTAGCCTTCCGTCTAGATTCTTGGTTCTTTGGAGTATGGAGAACAATCTAACCACATTTTCGTAACGCACGTGTTACGGTGTTAAAAGGGGAAAATTGAGAATTATTTAAAAGAATCGATTATCTGGAGTAATACAGTCCTCCAAATAATAATAAAATATTTGGATTAAAAGAAGAGAAAGAAGATATTGTAGAAAATGTTGGGCCTGAAAATTGAAGCAGAGAATATACGCAGTTGCGATCTAGTTGGGGCCATTAAATACGTACCTAAATATAAAACTAATTATAATATGTACAGGCTTCCGACACATAGATCTACTGTTTCGAAACAAGATGAAGTTAAAAGAGCAGAGTTGTCACTAAATAAAATTTTTCCAATGCCTACTCGTAAAGCTGTTTATCTACGCAAATCGCCATGTAAAGTAGTATTTTAACAATGAGTGTACATAAAATGCTACTTTATTCACTAGTGAATAAAATAGTTCATAATCCATAAGACCTAACAAAATAAATACGTGCTACCATGGTAACTAGCACAAAAACATGTAACGTAATATTTATTTGAAATGATTTAATCAATTTCAAAACTTATCTATATACCTAAATGTAGATATTGGAGAAAATTTTATATGCCACACGTGAATAAAGAGATTTTATCCACTCGGGGAAATTATCTCACTCGGCTTTGCCTCGTTAGCTAAAGCTTTGCCCTTATGGATAGAATGCCTCTTTATTCACTTATAGCGTACATAACTATTAACCAAAACAAGAATGGACATCCTCACATGTTCATCGGATTAGTACGATTTCGGTAACGTTTGGTCCAAGGTTCACATTAAAACCAAGGAAAAAATTATAGCTGTAAAAATCATTCAAGACTTAGAGAGATTGACTGATACATTCTGTACAAATTTACTTTACTGGATTTTCCTTAGTTTTGTATATGTCTTTTATAAGTGGTTAAGCGTTTACGTTTGTCTACTCTAAACAGATGAAACACACATTCTTCAAATATATTTTCAAAATGTACTAAGTCTTCGAACGAAAATGGAGTTTTTTCTACGGCCACCTTTAAAACTGACTATTAAGCGCTCACTGTCAATGCGAAAAGTTAGCGATTCACACATTTTTTCCCTAGTAACCATTTTAGCATCGCAACCACGTAAACAATGTTTTAATGAAATAATCGCGTCACTTTATTTTACTTTACGAATCGCCATGGCTAACCTGATTATTAATTTAATTCGTCATTTTTCTGGAACTGGCTAAAATTATTGACAATTGCATCACGGTGCGTCCATCATCACGCAACAGATTTATTGAGTTTGTAAGTTTTTGTGAAGTTGAAGATGGAATCTGGCCTTTATGAACTGCGGTACAACGACTTCATCA
The DNA here is from genome assembly GCA_940337035.1 of Agriotes lineatus. Taxonomy (NCBI): domain Eukaryota; kingdom Metazoa; phylum Arthropoda; class Insecta; order Coleoptera; family Elateridae; genus Agriotes; species Agriotes lineatus. Next base: position 119,272,535 of record OW679194.1, read on the forward strand.
AATGGTGTGTATCGTAATTTCAATTATTTAACAATTTTGTTATTTATTTAGGACCGTAGAAAAAATTTTGTATGTATTTCGAGTGTAGAGTGAAAGAGGAGAACCCATGGCCGCACCAGAGATTTGTTTACAGAACTGACCTTGAAATAGGAAATAAGTGGAAGAGAGGCATTTTTCTATCAGGGCAGGTAAACTTGAAGACGTCTCCCCATGCTCTGATAACAACTGTTGGATTATGACTATGGAATCGGGAATAGGAACTTTGGTAAAAAGGGAAGTGACATCGAAACTCACAAGTAAATCCTCAGGTTCAACGCTTATATTGGATATAAGTTCAACGCGCTGTCTCAAGTCAGGTCTCGTTTCATCATCGGCCATCGCCGAACACCAACGCGATACTGGTCATAAGATCCTTTTTGATGAAACTTCCATCATCTGCAAATCCCCATTCTTCTTTAGCAGAAAGATTCGCGAAGCCATTGAGATTTGCAAACACCCTAATAATTTCAATCGGGACGAAGGCTTTCCCCTTCCTTCTATGTGGGAAGTGCTAATTCCTAAGCCCCGCCCTCCTTCACTGAACCGCGACGGCATTTGCTGAATCGCTACGGCGCTTGCCTATAAATTCTCGCTTTTCTTCTTCCGATAGTCAGTCGAGTTTCGCCTCTGACGTGGTTAACACGTTGAGTTACCGTGCTCTTCTGTCCCTTCCCTTTGCAAAGAGTTTCGCCTCTGGCGTGGTTAACACGTTGATTTACCGTGCTCTTTTGCTCCTTTCCTCCTGATGAAGCCCCTTACGAAAGTGGGCGAAACGTTGAGTTCTTCGATCTCAATCATGACACGGTCCAATCCCGGAAGTCGTTTGTTACTTAATATATATCTCGATACAAAATGCTTTTGTATTATCAAATGAATTTTTAGGGTTGTCTTCGGTTCGCGAGCATCTGTCATTTCGAATGCAAAGGTAGCATTTCGCATTGTAGATACGATACAAAAATATCTATTTGAGTCTTGATCACCGCGGTTCTACTTATTAAACTGATTGGTTTCAAAAGGGCCTTGTTCTGATTCTTCGAAGTCGATTGTAAATATTGTGAACAAAATATTGGTATGTTTCCAAGTCTTGTGTATAGTGATTAAAATAGAGGAATGTGCTTCATCTTATAGTACAGTGGAGGTTTTACAATGAGACTAAATTCATTAGATAAACAAGATTACGTTTTCGGCGCCATTTTAATATTCACACGTTTTGAATTTATTCTTGTTCTTGTATTTGCAGCAACTTGTGTATTCTAATTGTCTTCGAACAATTGTCAAATTAAGGAATGCAATACGTAACGCAATTGACACTATTAATGAACAACCATTAGTAAGTGGTGTATTTAACAGTTTTGTAAATATGTTATGTCAATGTATTAATGACGTGAGCCAACCGCCTTATGTAATTAAATTCGTTAAATGAGAAAATCAAGAAGTCAGTTATGGTAGGTATTTGGAATTTTGCAGTTCGAAGAAAGATAAAATACATAGATACTTATGCTTTATTCCCAGCAGCTAGCGCTACCATTTTTCTACCACGGCTTCAACTATTTTTGTCGCACTCCACTTATAAGAAAACACCAGTTACTTAATGCTTTCGAGCAGTCCGATCGCTTCCTTAATTCAGTGTGCAAGATCTGCATTTCACCACAAGATGCAATAACACATGGAAATACATTTGGCAACACCGATGGGCTACACAACGTGCAACAGATATAAATGTATATACAACCGGGCTGAATAACGAACTAAACATATCAACGGACTCACATGGTCCTATTAATATATAAAAAAATTAAACTTTTAAAAACATTACCCCTCTGAGAATGTTTTGGCTTGCATTAATAAAAAATTGTGTATAAAGTGATTTATATCTTCCGTACTAAATGTTTAAAGCCGGGTGGAAGAACGGCCCAATAATGTAATGGGATCAACAAGATACCATTTAGCGCTATATATATAATTCTTCTATATGTATGTGACTGAACTCCTAAACGGCTGGACCGATTTTGATGATTTTTTTTGTGTGTGTTTGAGTCGATCACTAAATAGTTTAGATTCACAATTGGACCCGGTAGGTGGCGCTGCAATCGGGTTCAAGGAATATTTTTTAAATGTTTTTAACGATTTAAAAAAAAATAAGATTTCGCTCATATCAGAACATATAACCCCAAAATTTCACCCAACCACCATCCCACAATATTTTTTAAAATGAAAAAAATTGAAAATTCGAATATCGAAAGAACGTTTGCTGAACCCGCTAATAGCAGGCAAACCAACGTTCGGTCAGGACAACATCTGTCGGGTCCCCCAAAATTTCGCCTCCCCACCACCCCCCAATATTTTTTAAAATGAAAATATATATATTTTGAATCGAGAATTCAAGCGTGCGAACGTGTTTATTTCGTTCTCTGCATACTTTACAAAAATCTTAGTAACGTTTTTCTTTAATATTAAGAATATCGTTAGTGGTGCAAATCAATCATGCCTTTAATAAAAAATTGTGGTGCCTGCGGCAAGCCCCTTGCTCCTGAAAAAGAGGTAACTTGTGTTTGTGATAAGTGTTGAATTCCATTACATTCTGCCTGCTCGGGTCTTACTTGTACCGATGTTCAAATGCTGGTCTCGAGTGATAGCAAATACCGGCCCACTTTCCATTGTAATAGCTGCACTTCTAATAAAAATGAAATTTCTGAATTGAAAACGTTGATTGAAAAACTATCAACTGAAATTGAGGCTTTAAAACAGAAAACAACAATCTGTGACGGAAATCCAACAGGATACAATTGAAAATGTAATCAATGAAATTAATGAGCGTAATAAAAGGTCATCCAATATAATAATTTATAATATTAACGAGTCTGAGGCTGTCGATAAAAATAGCCTCATAGCTCATGATAAAGATGTTACTAATAGTATAAAAAAGTTACCTAACGTCAACATTCAGCCGTTGCAAGTTTACCGGATTGGGAAACCAACTTCGGGAAAGGCCCGACCTGTGAAAGTTATTTTCAAAAATCCTAGTGACGCTAAAACTATCTTGAAAAATAAATTCACCCTACAAGAAAACTCTAACATTCGTTATGCGTCAGATCAAACCCCTTTACAGCGTAAATATTTGGAAAATTTGAGAAAATCTTTAACGGATCGATTGAATAATGGCGAACAAAATTTAACCATCAGGTATTTGAACGGTGTGCCTAAAATTACCGATAAATTATCAAAAAACTAAATAATCCGACCACATCCATACCTTCATCGTGTACTGATAGCGAGAACTTTTTACATATTTGCCACATCAACGTCAGATCTCTAGTATCATGCATTGACAACTTTTCGGAAGCAATAAAAAATCACAACTTTCAATTAATAGCTGTATCTGAAACCTGGTTAAATCCAAGTTTTCCATCAAAACTGGTCCATATTCCTGGATATGAAATTATTCGTGCTGATAGAGATTCTAGAGGTGGTGGAGTATGTTGGTACATTCAAACAAATATACGCTATAAAGTTATTAAATTGGACTTCATGACTCTTGAATATTCTGAACAGCTATGGATAACCATACAAATTGACAATAAAAATATTGCATTTGGAGCACTGTACATACCAAAAAAGTGTTACGGGGGCATCGATGAAGTTGAAACAGCTTTATTGAATATTTCTATGACTGTCGATGATATAGTCATGGTGGGGGATATCAACATAGACCTGCTAAACGTCACGTCAACATACACTCGGCATTTTAATAATTTTACTACTGCTTTTAATCTAAAGCAAATTGTTGACAAGCCAACCAGGATTACCCATCATTCAGCTACATTACTCGATATCATATGTGTCAGTAATAACGCCCAAATAAATAAACATAATAATTTGGATATTTTGGAAACAACAGATCATTTATTAACTTACTGTGTGCTAAATTACATAACAGTAAAGCCTACGCCAAAAACTATAACTTACCGTTGTTTTAAAAATTTTGAAATAGATTCGTTTAATCATGATGCTGCGAACATCGATTGGAAATATTTTGATGCACTTGATAATGTAGATTCAAAAGTTGAGGAGTTTAATAAAATAGTTAGTGAAATATTTGATAGACACGCACCCTTAAAGACCACAACACTGCGACATAAATATCGACCATATATAACTGATACATTAAAGCTAATTATCAAAATGAAGAATAAAGCGCACAGAAAGTTTTTAAAATCAAAGCTTGAACGGGATCGCAGATATTACGTAGATTTGAAAAACTATTTGAACACTGCAATAAAAAGCGAGAAAGCGGCTTACATCCAATATCAAATTCGTATACACAAAAACAATCCTCGTGTGCTTTGGAAAAATTTTGCTTCATGGAATGTTCACAATAAACCCCACTTTGAAATGTCTGAAGAAATAAAACACGTCGACTTAATTAACAACTTCATCGTGAATAGTATGCAAAATGTAACTGTAGATGACGCCCTACTTAACTTCTTCAACCTGAATAATTACACCACTTTAAAGAAACATGACCCACACATACCATCAGTAAGTGAAGACGAAATAGATACAATTATTTTGGGTCTAAAATCAAATGCAACTGGATGTGATAACATTAATTTAACCATGCTAAAACTAATCTTACCATTTTGTAGGAAGCCTATATCGAATATTATCAATCTCTCACTTGAAAGTGGAACTGTGCTTTTATTATGGAAGAAAGCAATTATTAATCCTCTGACAAAGGTACCTACAGCAAAAGACTTAAAAGACATTCGACCCATTAGCATACTGCCCACTTTATCCAAAGTACTTGAAAAAGTAGTTAATAATTTTTTAACACAGCATATATTCTTAAACGACTTGCTACCTAACACGCAATCAGGATTCCGGAATAAGTTCAGCACAACTACTGCTATGCTAAAAATAACAACGGATATTGCTCGCAACGTGGATAACTCCGAAGTTACCTATTTAGCTCTCCTCGATTACAGTAAGGCTTTCGACGTTATTAACCGAAAATTGTTACTAGCCAAGTTAAAGTACTACGGAATCAGTTCAAGAACTTTACATTGGTTTTGTAATTACCTATCAGACAGGTATCAAACAGTAAAAATAGATAATTGTATGGCACAAGAACTTCAGGTCTTCCATGGTGTTCCGCAAGGGAGCATATTGGGCCCCACTCTCTTTACAATTTTTTCTGCAGATCTGCCAGATGTGATGGTAAATCAATGGAATGTCCATCTTTACGCCGATGATACGCAGTTGTATAAATCTTGCGTACCAGGGAAAGTGAATACTCTTATCAGCGAACTTAATATAAACTTGAAGCGTATACTGGATTGGTCAAGAAAAAATGGTCTGCGTTTAAATGCTACTAAAACATCAGTACTGTGTATTGGTTCGAAATCAGCAGTGAACAAAGCAAGTGCAACTTTAACACAACAGATAATTTTAAGTGATACTGTTTTAAAAGTTAATGAAAGCGCTCGTGATCTGGGTTTATTAGTTGACCAACACTTGAATTTTGAAAAGCATGTTATCCGAAAACGTAGTGAATGTTACTCAAAACTAAAAGCATTGTGGAAATTTAAATACGTACTACCACAACATGTGAAGTGGAATCTAAGCAATTCACTTATTTTAAGTTATCTTGACTACGGAAGCAGTGTGTATTACAATTTTCTTACCAACAGTATGCAGAACAAGTTACAAATTATACAAAATTGTTGCTTGAGGTTTTCATTTTTAATTCCTTATAGGGACCATGTTACTCCACACCATATTAGGTTAAATATTCTAAAGATAGAATATAGATTTATGTTGTTATTTGGTACAATGCTGTTTAAAATTATAAAATCAAAGGAGCCTTCATATTTATATAATCTTCTAATCAAGCGCTCAGAAGTACAATTGACCAATATTAATTTAAGAGGCAACGAGCTATTTTCTATACCAAAGCATTTGACATCAAAATTTGAGGGTTGCTTTGAATACGTAGCTTTAACGATTTAAAAAAAATTAAGATTTCGCGCATATCACAACATATAACCCCAAAATTTCACCCAACCACCACCCCACAATATTTTTTAAAATGAAAAAAACTGAAAATTCGAATATCGAAAGAACGTTTGCTGAACCCGCTAATAGCAGGCAAACCAACATTCGGGCAGGACGTCTGTCGGGTCCCCCAAAATTTCTCCTCCCCACCACCCTCCAATATTTTTTAAAATGAATATATATATATAATATTTTTTTTTCATTTTAAAAAATATTGTGGGGTGGTGGTTGGGTGAAATTTTGGGGTTATATGTTCTGATATGCGCGAAAACTTTTTTTTAATTAGTCAAAAAATTTTAAAAAATATTCCTAGAACCCGATTGCATCGCCACCTACCGGGTCCAATTGTGAATCTAAACTATTTAGTGACCCACTCAAACACATACAAAAAAAATCATCAAAATCGGTCCAGCCGTTTAGGAGGATTTCAGTCACATACATATAGAAGAATTATATATATATATATATATATACTATAAAGATAGTCCTTCTCACAGCTTGTGTGGTTACATACACAGTAAAATGTTTGACTGGGATAGGGTTTGGAGAAACTCCAATCTCAGTGCTACGCACAGGTACCAAGCTTTAATGGTTAGATTGAATTAAAACCACTTGTATGTTTCGCCTGACGTTTCGTTTTTATTCAAAACTTTATCAAAAGCTATGGACAAAAATTTACAATAAGTAACGTTGTTATAAAAGTTATTGAAAGTGACAGTCTTACCTAACACCTTGTGGACCAAAACACATGTTTTAATAAAAGCATGTGTAGATATTCAAATTTGAACAAATTCATAAACAGGGGCAGTAGGCCACCAAGATTACAGACCTGGGCTGCACATGATATAAATACACTTAGTCATACATCTAGTCAATTACACATTAAAAATTACTAGCACATTTAAAATTTGATTTACAATAATTTTATTAGCTATTTGGCCAACATGGCCGTCAAATTTGGATAAATTCGTGGTATTATTTCTAATCAAACAGCGACAGGTGTCAGAACAAATTGTTATATATATATATATACGTACATGCGGTCATTGTGACCTCCAAAATAGATACGTGTCTAACGAAGTCACTTCTGAAATTACGTTGTCACTTCCGTTTTCGGAGGTGACAACGTTTCGTCATACTTTTCACAAATTCCACCACTAGATGTTGCTCAGAGTCCATTCCCGAAAATTTGCCCGGAGGTGATTTTGACCCCAAGTACCTGCAAAACGGTCTTTTAGTTTGAGTATAGACCGGTGGCGCTGGGATCGCTTCTAAGCTAGGCAAGCCCTGTGCTAAGTCGCCTCCGGTATACGTAAAGCATATTATGACCTCCAAAATCGCGGCAACATCGCTTTTGACCTGCGGACGTCGACAACTTATTTTATTTGATATTTTAGATCATAAGTAGAAGTCGGGAGACATAATTTGTTATTTATTTTTAAGCACTGATTCTTGAGCAGACTTGCTGTTCAATAGCATACTTAGCATTAAGATCGGGTATTTCGTTTTTGTATAACTTCCTAATAATTACTCGTACAGGGTGTAAGAAGATATGTCCCATTTTCGTTACATTTGGAAATGTCCTTTTGTTTTTGAGCTACAGTCAAAAATCGATAAGGTTGCCACTTCGATTATACGTTCATTATAACTATATGGCATTATGTTTACGTATTTTTAATTTAAGCAGTTCAAAATACGTTTTGCAAAAAACAAGCGTTTGACATCCCTTTTATTCTGTTTCTTTTTCAAAACAAGTATATTTGATGTTAACTTTTTCTTTGCAGCTGCAACGTTCTTTTTTTTAATAAAATGCCAAACGATAATTTTTGTTGCGTTTTCTTTTCGTATTTAGGGTTTTTAAATTCTTTTAAATTTAAATCGTTAATTTTCGTGGGGTTTATCAGTCGTTAGCTAATTAAATTAAAATAAAACACATGGTTTCTTCTGTTAAGTTGAATTTTAATAATGATGCATCATTTCCTCATATTATCTAAAAAAGACTCTGAATCAAGCTAATTTTAAATTGCGTTTTCCTGCATTTAACAATAATAATAATATTTATAATCTAGAAGGAAAAATAATTTAAAGAAGTTAGAGAATTAAAGACACAATACTTCAAAATGCAGTAATTAACAGACTGAATAGAATTAGAAAAACTACATTAAGACTCAAACTTCTTGACGCATCTTGGGAAGTTGTTTCAGCAGTTTGAATATGTGAAACAATACACAAATTTATATACACTACTAAAGAATTATTCCAATTTCATATATGTTTTGATATCTTACCAGCTGTATTTTTAGCGAGGGTTTAATAATATTGTCTTCAAGTGGCAAAGTAATTTGTTATTCATTTGATTGACATGATGAACTCGTTTGAGAAATGTTACCCTCTGGTTCAAAGTCACGGTCCTTATCATCATCTACAGTTAGGTCTGATTCACTTACAATAGTAGAGGAGCTACTAATTTTCAGATTACTTAGTTTTGCAGTCCCATCTTTTGTTTTTCCCGAGGCAGGGTATAAATTCTGCATAGATTTTACCTACAAATATGCTAGATTTATTTCGAAATTCTTCTTGGAAATGAGAATTACTATTATTTTCTTGCAGGTTACTAGCATCAAGTGTTTTTAAGGGAAAGTCATAGAAGTTATTGCTATTAATCCATTCCTACAAATAAATAAATTATATTTTATCTACTCCAGTGGGAAAAGTAACTCATTACGTCACTCATTTGACACTATTTCAGTTAGGTAATGAAGCTCATTACACCACTCAGTTATGTAATGGTTTCATTACGCAACTGAGTTGTGTAATGACTTTATTACCTAACTGAAATAGTGTCAAATGAATGACATAATGACATTTGCCTACTAAAATATTTTTGAAAATGACAGATCTGACATTTCTCTTGACGCACTTTTCTCAATTTTAGGCAGTCGTAGATAAAATTTTGTACAATACATGTGTGATAATGCATCATTAATATACTTGTGTGCTTACATAACTCGTGCTACGCACTCGTTTGTAACTTACACACACGTATATTAATGATGCTGTTATCCCACTTGTATAGTAAATAACTATTATTACATTTTCCGAACAAAAAATATTAAATTGTTTACACACACGAGTCTTCTGAGAACTAAATTGTTCGTGGGAAATTTCACCTGATGATACATACATTTCACGTCTTTTCCCCTGCTCATAATATAAAAAATCTAGTGCGATACGCGCACGCAAATTCCTTTTACAGTGATCTTAAAATTAGCCAAAAACTTGAATTTTAATTTTTAGGCATTTGTCAAAAATTACAAGTTCCACAGAAACCGTACAAAAAAAATATAGCGTTAGTTCAGGAAACACATTTTTTCTAAAATGTTAAGCTGAATTAAAAAATTTAATAATATACCGGATGTTTTATTTAAAATAGGAGTTAATAAAAAAACCAAAAGAAACCCATTTTAGAGGTATTCACTGAAAAATCAACTATCTCACATCAATACACACTAAAAATGTAAAGTTTGGAAAAAATCGTTATAGCCGTTTTTGAAAAAATCGAGAAAAAATGAAAAATCACAAGAGTAAACATCATACTTATGTTATGCGATTTTCCTTAAAATCTGGCTGTCGCATCTAGATAGTACACAAAACTTATATATGAAGTTTCAACGCCATACCTCTTTTTTTTTTAAGATATTCTGTTCATACACAGACTGACAGACAGACCAATAAACAAAAACATGTTTTTTTGGATCCAGGGGACGCGAAAACTTGAACATCTGTTGAAAACTCAATTTCAAATTTTTGGGGTGAATCCAATACTTCCTTTAATGTAAAAAGATGTGAGTTCAAAATACAAAGAATTTATTGATTCAATTTGCCTCCTTGTAGGTAGTGGAGGTATGTAACATAAATTATTGGTGAAGGTCTTGGGGTCATAAAAGAGTGGGGTAGTAACTGCGGAGGTTGTTATATTTTTTAAATAAAGATATTACAATATGCACTTTGGAGTCCATATTACCATTAACATACCATAAAAATTAACTAAAGAAAAGGCAGCCCGCATTGTTTTTCAAAATAAAGCATGTAGGTAATATTAAGAAACCTTTAACATGTCTAGATTGTTGTGCTAACATGCAGATCAATTCTTCTGTCTTTTGGAGCAGCAAGATTGTCAGTAAAATGTCCTTATAAAAGCGGTCTATCAGCAAAATGGCCATTTGAGAAAGCGACTAAGCTCTAAAAAAGAACTTTTCAAAATTAAAAAAACAATTTATAGTTTGTTGTTCTATTTGGCGTTATTTTGAATTTTTTTACCATGTTTGAAAATTTGTCATACAAAGTCTAATTGGTTCATGTTTTCTGTTTTTCTATAATTTACTGCAAAAATTCGAAAATTTAAATTAAACTCATACCTTGACGACTGGTATCACTGTCCAGAATATATCACGTTTTGTTGAAAAATCTCAGAAATGGACTAAAGATTCCAGAAAGCAACATGGCTTGATGTTCTACTTATTAATTTTTGAAATCTTCCGAAAATGTTGGCAAAATTATAATGCAATGCGTTTGGCATTTCTTGTTAAAGAAAATTTTAAATAAACTAAATAGATTTTTGAAAATGAAACATCTCAGGAAAATTGCATCGAAAACTAAATGGGACAGAATAAAAAATGAAGACATAAGAGAAATAACCAAACAGGAACCAATAATGGAAAAAATTAAAAAGAAACAACTAAACTGGTACGCGCACATAACAAGAATAAAACCTAACAGAATCGCAAGAAGAATAATGGACGCGAGAAAACCAACCAAAAAATAAAGAGGCAGACCCAGAAGAAAATGGATCGAACAAATCAACGAAATAAGACTAGAAACAGGAGTGACAATGGATGAAATGAAAATAATAGCGAGAGACAGAGAAAGATGGAAGAGCTGGATACAGCTCTAGAGACCATCATCCGACGCCCGAAAGGGCATTAAGGATTAGAGAAGGAGAACTTTTTTCCGAAAAAATATACATTTTTACTAAAAACCTTATAAATAAATTAATGGAAAATTATAAATAGTAGATTATGTTATTAGGAGTAAAAGTGATACTTTATGTGGCGAAGCTAAAGTTTATTTAGCCGAACGTTAGTGAGGCAAATAATTCAGCTAAGCCACATAAAGTCACTTTTACTCCGAATAACATATACTATTTTATCCGCAAACGTATTCAGGTAAATTTCATTAATATAAATTTTAAAAAAAAGATGCATCGGCCGGGAATCGAACCCAGGCCACCCTCGTGACAGGCAAGCACTGTACCCTTGCGCCAACCTCTGTTGTTCAAATAACGCGCTACTGTAATGATATATGAACATACTGAATCACCCGAGCTAATAGCACACGGCCACAGCAGCTGTCACACCATAACCCACGGCGACAGATGCTCTGCTGCTTAAAGGATTTATTTAAATTAAAACTTTTTTGTACTCTTTTTGAAAATAAAAACCGGCCTACGATCTAAGACTAAAAATTAGCAAAATTTTAAGCCATCATACAATTTTGTCGGACCAGTATCTTCGGAGGAGATAGCTAACAAACGTAGAAAGAAAGAGAGCAACGATTTTATGTGCTTAGGCAGATAAAGTACGCAAAAGTTGCTATTTTATCTGCTTAGGCAGATAAAGTGACACTTTTACCTTGTCAATAAAGACACATAAGTTGTCACTTTTGTGACGTTTGCTGATAAACAATATTTGTTATATTCTCGGTTTTCTAAAATCGTCTGAAAATACCGGGTGTTTTAAAAAAAATTACATCTAGTATGCTTTGAATTTCCCAATAACAATCTAGGGCACATGAAAATTGACATGCAAACAAAATTCACAACCTACTAGATGTAATTCTTTTTAAAATACCCGGTATTTTCGATTAAATTCTCGTTTTGCGCAGATATACTTCTAGATAATTTTCTTTAAAAATGTAATTTATAAACTCTTTACTTCAATTATAATGTGTCATTTTATATTCTCTGAATTTAGTTAGGCACATACCATTTAACCAATTTAATTATTTATAAATACTTGACTCAATTAATCAATATAACATAAAGCAATACAATTTGAATTATTGTGACACTTTATCAGTAGTTTAAACGGCGAAGTGATTTATGATATCACTTACGACATACTTTCCTTCTTCTGTGCACAGCCTTCTCTGATTCGGATTATAAAAAAATCATACTGTATTTAGGATTCCTTGCAATCCTTTCCCAGAAAAAAATAAGAACTTTTAATAGTATTTCTCAAAAAAATCTTTAAACATTTTCATAGTGATTAGTTTCTAAAGTCTATTAATTTCCTGGAAAGTTGAAAGGTAAACCGCTTATAATGCGACGTTATGTTAAAGCCTTTTTAAAAATTCATTAAAGAAAAAATTAAAATTTTCTGTTAAAAACCTAGAAATGTATTCAGATAAAGAAATGCTGTGAAAATGTTAGAAAATGTTTCATAAAAAGGGAGGATTTTGCCAACATCTTTCAGTAAAACATTTCGCTCGACGTCTTAGGAGAATTTCACCAAGAAAAAATAACGATTTTCCTTTAATACTTTGGTGTTCTACTTGCTGTCTTTTTTTAACCATCTGAAAATACTAACTTTGCTTGCGTCTCATCTTTATAGAATATTCTTTCAAAAATAATCTAATATAATAAAACACATGCTTTGTGTTATACGTAAATCCCTTTATGGTCCTTTATATTCATTAATCTCTTATCATTATTAATCAATATTGCTGGTTTTGTAATTCCCTTTGCAAAAAAGCGGGAGTTTTAAAACACTGCGTAGATGGAATGACAATTCAGGAGATTTCCGCCTGAATTTAATAGGTGTTCACTGCAGACATTAATAAATTACCGCAAAACAAGTAAAGTTTATGTTAGTTTGCTAGATACAGAAGCAACGTTCTTTTTTTTCTTAAAAAAATGAAAAATGACATATCTTGTTGAGTTTTCTTTTCTTATTTAGCTTTTTGAATGCTTTTGAAAGTTTTTTTCATGTGTCGATGCTTATTTATAAGCGCTTATTCTTTTAACAGAAATTCTTTTTAATCCGCACTCTAATAAACTATGGCACATAAAGTAACTAATTTCTTCTGTTAGTGAAAATGTCACTAGTAATTGGCCTCTGGAAGTCATTTTGAACACCACTTGTCATTGTCACGTTCGTCACAAAACACGAGCTTTATAGAATAGAACTACAACCATTGATTGAAATATCTACAACTCAACATTTAGCGATAACTAAGATCTATTTATAGAACGGGATGTGGAAATGACATCACCCCAAGCTGCGAGAAGTGACAACACTGCTGGAGGAGAGTTAGACGTATCTATCACAAAATATACATGTAAGGGTGGAAGCGACATTGTATTTTATGTATCCGTAATATATACGAAATAATTTATTTGAAAAACATTACCCCTCTTTTGAGAAATGTGTTTTAGACCTTCCCCTCTTCACAAATATACCCTTATATACGGATCTGCATAGCGGGATAACCCAGAGGTCAGGTCGTCTTATTTATGAGTCGGAGGTGACAGCTTAACAGGCATACATATATATATATATATATATATATATTTTATTTTAAAAAATATTGGGGGGTGGTGGGGAGACGAAATTTTGGGGGACCCGACAGACGTTGTCCTGCCCGAACGTTGGTTTGCCTGCTATTAGCGGGTTCAGCAAACGTTCTTTCGAGATTCGAATTTTCAATTTTTTTTCATTTTAAAAAATATTGTGGGGTGGTGGTTGGGTGAAATTTTGGGGTTATATGTTCTGATATATGCAAAATCTTAATTTTTTTTATATCGTCAAAAATTTTTTAAAAATATTCCTAGAACCCGGTTGCATCGCCACCTACCGGGTCCTATTGTGAATCTAAACTATTTAGTGACCCACTCAAACACACACAAAAAATTCATCAAAATCGGTCCAGCGGTTTAGAAGGAGTTCAGTCACATACATATAGAAGAATTATATATATATATTTTTATTTTAAAAAAAATGGGGGGTGGTGGGAAGGCGAAATTTTGGGGGACCCGACAGACGTTGTCCTGCCCGAACGTTGGTTTGCCTGCTGTTAGCGGGTTCAGCAAACGTTCTTTCGAGATTCGAATTTTCAATTTTTTTTCATTTTAAAAAATATTGTGGGGTGGTGGTTGGCTGAAATTTTGGGGTTATATGTTCTGATATGCGCAAAATCTTTATTTTTTTTATATCGTCAAAAAATTTTTAAAAATATTCCTAGAACCCGGTTGCATCGCCACCTACCGGGTCCTATTGTGAATCTAAACTATTTAGTGACCCACTCAAACACACACAAAAAATTCATCAAAATCGGTCCAGCGGTTTAGAAGGAGTTCAGTCACATACATATAGAAGAATTATATATATATATTTTTATTTTAAAAAAAATGGGGGGTGGTGGGAAGGCGAAATTTTGGGGGACCCGACAGACGTTGTCCTGCCCGAACGTTGGTTTGCCTGCTGTTAGCGGGTTCAGCAAACGTTCTTTCGAGATTCGAATTTTCAATTTTTTTTCATTTTAAAAAATATTGTGGGGTGGTGGTTGGCTGAAATTTTGGGGTTATATGTTCTGATATGCGCAAAATCTTTATTTTTTTTATATCGTCAAAAAATTTTTAAAAATATTCCTAGAACCCGGTTGCATCGCCACCTACCGGGTCCTATTGTGAATCTAAACTATTTAGTGACCCACTCAAACACACACAAAAAATTCATCAAAATCGGTCCAGCCGTTTAGGAGGAGTTCAGTCACATACATATAAAAGAATTATATATATATATATATATATTCATTTTAAAAAATATAGGGGGGTGGTGGGGAGACGAAATTTTGGGGGACCCGACAGACGTTGTCCTGCCCGAACGTTGGTTTGCCTGCTATTAGCGGGTTCAGCAAACGTTCTTTCGAGATTCGAATTTTCAGTTTTTTTTATTTTAAAAAATATTGTGGGGTGGTGGTTGGGTGAAATTTTGAGGTTATATGTTCTGATATGCGCGAAATCTTTATTTTTTTTATATCGTCAAAAATGTTTTTAAAATATTCCTAGAACCCGGTTGCAAAGCCACCTACCGGGTCCAATTGTGAATCTAAACTATTTAGTGACCCACTCAAACACACACAAAAAATTCATCAAAATCGGTGCAGCCGTTTAGGAGGAGTTCAGTCACATACATATAGAAAAATTATATATATATATATATATATATATATATATATATATACTAGCTTTTACCCGCGACTTCGTTCGCGCGAGGTTCGTTATTTGTGTATTAAATAATGTTCCGCCCCGCCCCGCCCCGTCTCGACCCTTCCCGTCCCGTCCCGCCCCTTTCCCTCCCGTCCAGTCCCGTCCCTTCCCGTCCCGTCCCGCCCCTCCTCTTCCATCCCATCCCCTCCCCTTCCATCCCATCTTTTTCCTTCCCTTTCCGTCCCGTCCGTCCCGCCCCGCCCCGCCCCGTCCCGCTTTGCCCCGTCCCGTCCCGTCCCGTTCCGTCCCTTCCCTTCCCGTCCAGTCCCGTCCCGCTCAGTCCCGTCCCGTCCAGTCCGTCTCGTTCCGTTTCTTCCCTTATGTCATGTTCACCGTCTTGGACTTAAAAATAAATGCCATTTTCGCAATCAACGTCCCAATAAACCTCAATAACGACACCCATATCGATTTTTAGGCTTACTTACCCAATTTCACCCCCTAAGGGGTTGATTTTCGGAAAATCACGAAATACGTGTTTGCTTATTTGTTTTTAGGAGTACTCCTACGAAGTTTCAAGTCGAAATGTCTATTTAATATTATTTTTCCATACAAAATTGGAACCCCCATTTTACCCCTTTAGGGGTTGAATTTCGAAATATCCTTCCTTATTCCTTGTATACATCATAAAGGGAACCTCTGTGCAAAATTTCAGCTTTCTAGGTCCAAGGGTTTGGGCTGGGCGTTGATGAGTCAGTCAGTCAGGACTTTTAGAAATATATATAAGATATAATATATATATATATATATATATAGTAGTAGTAATAGTCCAGGTGCGAAGAAAACTAAATATCCTTCAAAAAAAAAGTTTTTGCATTCAAGTGGTTGAGCGATAATGAATTTAAAAATTGGATAGAACCAATAACAATCAGCAAAAATAAATGCAAGTGCATCGCATGTAACAAGATTTTAGTTTGCGGTAAAAGTGAGTTACAAAGACATGCAGCGACAGCCCTTCATACGAAGAACATGAAACTGCGAAAAACAACGCAAAAATTGGATGCACATTTCATGGTCACCCAATCCGAATGTGCAAAACAAAAAAAAAACATGAAGCGCAAGTTAAGACGGCGGAATTGGTATTAGCAGCTTTTATTGCCGATCACAATGTTGCGTTTCAAGTCACAGACCACTTGATTCCGGTGCTGAAGAAGATTGCCCCGGATTCAAAAATTATCCAGGACATAACGCTCAAACGCAAGAAATGCACAGCAGTAATTGCGAATGTGTTAGCGGAGTCAGAAACTGAAGAATTGGTTGAAATCTTAAAAGAAGTAAAAATGTATTTTTATTTTATGGTATTCTAATGCAACTAACTTTTTTTATATAATTTTTAGAATAACTTCTCCCTTCTATGCGACGAAAGTACCACCATAGCAACAGAAAAAATACTCACTATTGTGGTGCAATATGTAAATCTCCTAAGTAAGTGTCTCGAATGCAGACTGCTAGAACTTCTACATTTAGATGCCAGGGACGGAACAGCCGAAAAAATATATGAGACCGTTAAAAAAATTTTTGGTAATAAAAATATACCATTATCGAATATCACGGGATCGGCTTGTGATTGGGCTGCAGTAATGGTAGGCAAACATAATTCTTTTTATTCAAGACTGAGTTTTGATGTCCCTCATGTCATTCTCTTGCAATGCATTTGCCATTCTGCAGCTTTAGTCGCCAGTAAGGCTTGTGAGACCCTTCCAAGTGATTTGGAAGATCTTATAAGAGAAATATATACATATATTGGGGGTAGTTCTAAAAGATGTGATCAGTTGAGAGAAATGCAGGACTTTTTTCATGCAAAACATTATAAAATTCTAAAACTATCGGGAACGCGGTGGTTATCAAGACATCAGTGTGTTGAACGAATATTAATTAATTGGAAAATTTTAACGTCTTATTTTGAAATTGCTTTTTTTGAGGATAAATTAAATAGTGCCAATTCAGTATTACAGAAATTTAAAAACCCCGAGATATAGTGTTATATGGAATTTCTAAAATATGCTTTAAACTTTTTAAACCAGTTGAATGCATTGTTACAAACTAAAACTACATTAATATTTAGTTTGCAAAAAGAAAGCAAACGCTTGCTATTGCAATTTTGTCAAAATTTTATAAAAGCTGACAAATTGACGGACAATATGACGGGAAGTATTTTGCACCCATCTAACTATTTACAGCTTGAAAATATATTCATTGCAGCTGATGCAGAGGCAACTTTTGAAACATTAAATACATATAGTCAAACACAAATCAAAATCAAAATTTTAAATTTTTACACTACAGCTGCAGAAGAAATGTTTAAAAGGTTGCCTATTAATAATCCTTTATTCTCTGAATTTTAATTTATTTTTTCAAAAAATGCATTTAACAGAACCAGAGCAGCACATTTGTTAGAACTACCCAATCCATGTAAACAATATAGGAATATAATTGACTGTACTGCTTGCATTAATGAATGGAGAAGTTTACCATTTTATTTCAATACTGAGGAAATACAAGAATTTGAAAATCTGAGTCTGACCCAATTTTGGTCGAAATTAAGTAATGTTCAGGATTTTACTGGAGAGTTTAAGTTTAAAAATATTTCAAAATTGGCGTTAATAGTTTTGACCTTACCTCATTCAAACGCTGAATGTGAGAGGATATTTTCAGTCGTGAATGATGTAAAGACAAAGAAAAGGAACAAAATGGGCGAATCTTCTTTAAATTCTATTTGCGTCCTTCAAGCTGCATTCAGATAAAAAAATATTGATAGCACATCGTTCGACCCGAACGAAAAGCATTTGAAATTATTTACTAATGCAATATATAAAAAAGCAGAATAATAACGCATTATATTTTTTATTATTTTATTATATTTTTCATTATTTTATTATATTTTGTGGTTATAAATAAAGAATATTTAAATTATACCGATTTTTTATCTATTGGCGGGAAACAGGAGGGGAGGGATAATTGTCTTGAAAAGTGGGATAATTTCTTGTCGCTAGGGGGAGCTGTCATCGACAGCACCTACCATCACTGTTGCCGTTCGGGATTAGGTTTTGTTTTGTGCGTTCGGGCATGCATTAGCGACTGAAATTTCAAGATTACCTTCCCTAACATTCGATTTGGTGCATTGTATTAGTTGCTTCTTCAAGGTTTTCAATGTAAGTAAAAATATTAGAACCGATTTATAGCAAGTTCGTAAATAAACATAACCAACTTGACCTAATAGAATTTCGCTTAACGTTGTTTTTAAATATTGCATTATAAACCCGGACTCTTTATTTTTATTTTCAGAATGGACGTGAAGCAGGAATTACTTAATAATAATCTGTGTAGTGCAATGACCAGCAGCTTAGACGAATCTCAGATGAAATTTGAAGAAAATAAAGTAGTTGCGAACTTAAATGTACAAGATATCATTAAAGATACTATCGACAACAAAGCTTATTACGAAATGAATATTAAACAGGAAGAACTTGATGTAAAAGATGAATTGCGTGCTACATGTGCAGCAAGTGAAAATATGTTAAACAAATTGTTAGTTTGCACGGTGTGCAGATGTGAAGCAGAAATCAAGAGTAATTTCTCGAAACATATGGCGACTCATGCAAAACAGTTTCACGTATGCTCCACTTGTGAATGCAAAGCAACACAGGAAAGTAATTCAATTAGACATATAAGGACACATACAGGTGAAAAACCTTATTCATGTTCCATTTGCGAGTATAAAGCAGCAGTGAAAAGTTTATTAGTGAGGCACATGAAGACACATACAGGTGAAAAACCTTATTCATGTTCTATTTGCGAGTATAAAGCAGCAGTGAAAAGTTTATTAGTGAGGCACATGAAGAAACATACAGGTGAAAAACCTTATTCTTGTTCCATTTGCGAATATAAAGCAGCAGAGAAAGGTTCATTAGTGAAACACATGAAGACACATACTTGTGAAAAACCTTATTCATGTTCCATTTGCGAATATAAAGCAGCAGAGAAAGGTTCATTAGTGACACACATAAAGACCCATACTGGTGAAAAACCTTATTCATGTTCCATTTGCGAATATAAAGCAGTAGAGAAAACGAAGCTAGTTCGCCATTTGAGGAAACATACAGGTGAAAAACCTTATTCATGTTCCAATTGCGAGTATAAAACAGCTGAGAAAAGTTCATTAGTGACACACATGAAGACACATTCTGGTGAAAAACCTTATTCATGTTCCATTTGCGAATATAAAGCAGCAAAGAAACAGCAGCTAGTTCTCCATTTGAGGACACATACAGGTGAAAAACCTTATTCATGTTTCAATTGCGAGTATAAAACAGCAGAAAAAGGTTCATTAGTGAGGCACATGCAGACACATACAGATGAAAAACGTTATTCATGTTCCATTTGCGAATATAAAGCAGCAGAGAAACAGACGCTAGTTCGCCATTTGAGGAAACATACAGGTGAAAAACCTTATTCATGTTCCATTTGCGAGTATAAAGCAGCAGAAAATCGTTTGTTAGTGAAACACATGAAGACACATACTGGTGAAAAACCTTTTACGTGTTCTATTTGCGAATATAAAGCAAGAGATAAACAAAAGCTAGTTCTCCATTTGAGAACACATACAGGTGAAAAACCTTATTCTTGTTCCATTTGCGAATATAAAGCAGCAGAGAAAGGTTCATTAGTGAAACACATGAAGACACATACTTGTGAAAAATCTTATTCATGTTCCATTTGTGAATATAAAGCAACACGGAGAAGTACTTTAACTAAACATATGAGGACCCATACGGGTAGCCTCTCAGGGTATCACAAACATATGAGGACCCATACGGGTAGCCTCTCAGGGTATCACCCGGAATCTCGGGGTTTTGACACCAAATCTCCGGACTCCGGGTTTTGTTATAATTTCTTCGAGTTCCCCTAATTTTGTAATAACTTCTAACAAAAACTTCAGCGTAAGTCGATTGCATTAATAAAAATAAAATTGCCACAAAGAATCTCACGCACGCTCTGAGCATATAATCTTTGATTTTATTGTAATCAAAGGTATAATGTTGTAATGCTTTACTATTATATTAACTCTATACTTCAATATTATTTGTAATACGATAAATAAATAAAATTGATCCACTACATAAAGCTTAGTTTTAATTTTATTGCCTCTAGCTAACTAAAACATGATTATTTAATTATGCTTCATTGTATTAAAGATATGTTGCTCTTTCTATAACCTATCCATTTGTAACTTATTAAAGCTTTTGCGTCCGCTAGCAATTTGAAACTCCTATATGCAGGGTTGGATTGTTACACTGTTGATAAATTTAACCGTTGTTTGGCAAATGCTCGATTCTGACGAATGACAGAAACCGTAAAATATTTAACCCCAAACAAAGTGTTTGAAACAGAAAATTAATCATATAATTATATATAACTATAATCTATAGACACGGCCTAATCACTAATGAATAACATCCTATCAATAATAAACAGTAAATATTATTCAAATTGTAAACGACTCTCGACTCAAACACTTATGAGTAATTTTTTTTATAGGTCCCGGATGGTGTAGCTTGAACAAGCGTCCACGTTCGATCAGCAGAGTTAAGCAACGCTCTCTCTGGTCAGAACTTGGATGGGAGTTCTACGGCTGCATCTCTCGGCGCCTCGATGGGATCAGAAGCTTAGGATTGTCAAATTTATTATTTTCTGACTGGTCTGGTTTGTTTTGAAAATAGTTTTTATAGTAACACAACCGAAATAAGCTGAATTTTAAACAGCTTAGCATACCACAAGCTGAAATTCGTAATACAGAAGATTTCACCATAAGCTCAACAAAAAGCTGTAAGTGAGGTTATCGGAATCAAATTTAACACTATTTGAGTATTTATTATTATAGTTTAACAAGTTTTGTACATTGTTAATACAGGATGTTAGCTTTAATTAGTTTTAGTAGGGTTTTAGCTAGGGATGGTTGTCAATTCCCGGACCTACTCTTTTGAACCTAGTTCGTTTGCCGGAGTAGGTGCACCTGGTTCGGCGTTCGTTAAAGAGTAGGTCGCCTGATCCGGCGTTCCTTCAATGAATCGAACCGCTGTGCGGACCTATAAACAGAATGCCGGACTCTCGCACCTAGGAGTAATCCGTCGTTCCTTCAATGAATCGAACCGTTTTGCACCTAAGCCAAACCGCCCCAGCGGTAAGGAGCGCGGAGTGGCGGAACTGTGGAGCGGAACTCCGGACTTTCGCTCCTACGAAGTGGATCGGATCGCTCCTCTTTCTCGGACTGCAAAGACGTCGAATTTGAAATCGGAATGGAAATGGATCGACGCGGTTTGCGCTTCGCAATCGTTCGTAACTGACTAGGAACTGCATAATCTACGCAACGAATTTCAGATTCGGATTCAGAATTGCGGGATCGTTATGGCAATGCCTCGTGTGTTGTGCCAAAATCATAGACCATGTAGGCTACTGTAAGGTATAAAGAGAAAAAGTTGAAAACATCTCACATTTTTAAATTGTAATAGACATATTTAAATGTAACAGTTATTGATGCCCTGCTAATGCAATCAAAGAAATCTTTTACAATTGAAATAGACCACCCAGCAAAAACTTCCGATCGGAGCCGTAACATTTGAGTCATAACATGCGACTGTAGGTGCATGCCCGTCCGAGATCCGACTCCGACCGCTCCAGCGTCTGGCGAGACCTGCAATTTTTCGCTGACCGCGAGCGGAACTGAACCTAGTTTCTTGCACCTAGTTCGGAGTCGGAGTCGGATCAAGTGCACCTGATCCGTTAGCGGAACAGGTTTTACCATCCCTAGTTTTAGCCATATTTACCCAAGAAAATAATTGTATATAAAATTCACTCGATCTTGCCAATTCTTTTACGATTATTTATCATTTGTACAGACTGCATCGGAATGGGTTGAAAATGCACAGGGAGATGGTTTGTAACTAATCTTTCCATTGCACATGGTATTTCTGGATTTTTTGGTGATTTTGGTGCGATTTTCGCAAAAATGTAAAACCATTACCTGAAAAAACGAATTTTATAATTCGGCAATGTAAAACTTTATGTAACCTGTAAACCTTATTGTACAAAAGGTGCAGAGGGCAGATAACCCAATTTGAATGTTTATTCGACCCTACAATAGGTTTAGTAATAGAAAAATGGAAAAATAAATTATGATTAAATGGCGATAGATTTCCATGAGAACTTAAATTAGGATTTATGTGAAATTGTGGAAGACAAGGAAGGGCGCTTAGTAACGGACATTCACAGTATAGCTGAAACATGGAGAAGTTATTGCGAACAACTATATTCAGTGGAACACAATGATTTAAACAACTATGAAGCCTCTGTTCAGGAACATAGCTGGACCTATGGGATAAACTATGGTTAGTACTCAGAGAAATGGGTGTACCACAACACTTAACTGCCTAATCGCGAATCTATACAAAAGCACCACAGGAGTATTAATAAGAATCAACCAGATCAATTCTAACAAGTTTCACCCATAAATAGGAGTGCGGCAAGGGTACATACTTTCGCCACAACTATTCAATATCTATGGAGAGTACATCACGAGGAAGGTTTTAGACGAATGGGATGGAGGTGTGTCGATTAACGGTAAAAGAATAAACAATCTACGCTTTGCAGACGACACCGCCTTGCTAGCGAATAGCGATGAGGAGATCCGGAGATTCGTCAAGCTAGTAGAAACTAAAAGTAAAGAATTGGGGTTAGAATTAAATACAACAAAAACAAAAATAATGATCGTAGGCAGGATAAACCAAAACAGACCGGAGATAAGACAATAGGCCGCTTCGAAGTTGTTCATCAATATATATATCTGGGATCTCTTATAACGAACATAGGAAGTGTAGAAAGCGAAGCTAAGAGACGCAGTCAAATGGATAAAGCACCAATAACAAAGATGAGTAAAATCTGGAGAGATTCCAATATATCAAAAGAACTAAAGATTAGACTGGTGCGCTGCCTAATATTCCCCATATTCACATATGCCAGCGAGACGTGGCCTATGAAACAAAATATAAGAAGGATCATCGATGTTACGGAAATGTACTGCTGGCGAAGGATGTTACGGGTGTCATGGACCGAACATAGAACGAACGAATCAGTACTGAAGGAAATTGGGACTAAACGACGCTTGTCCAACGAAATCCAGCTGAAGACTCTAAATTATTTTGGACATGTAATGCGAAGAGACCCTGAAAACATGGAGAAACTGATCATCCAGGGAAAGGTGGAAGGAACTCAACCTAGAGGCAGATCTCCTACAAGATGGACTGACCAACTAGTCAAAATAACGGGAAAGCGTATACACACCCTCGTAACTGAAGCCCAAGATAGAGCAAAATGGAAGAACACCGTATCAAATGTAGCAGTGGCCACCACTCTCCCTAGAGGAGAAAAGGACTGAGGAGGAGGTTAGAGAAAAAGGTGTAGAAAATTATAGGGAAGTTAAATTTTCTGTAAAGTTCCAGATTAAATAAATATGACCAACGATGTTTAATTTTCACGTTGTAATTTTTTGAGGATTATTATACCACAGTCAGTTTTCCATTATTAATTAATCCTAGTTCACTAATTGCAATTGATAGTTATTACTTATTAGAATAAGTTGAGTTTAATTTGGGGGTCGCACAGAGGGTCCAGAACAATTGTTTAATTTTGTTCTAAGTCAAATTGACTAACCTGAGGTTGTGATGTGTTTTATTTCTGGCAGCCTATAAAAGCAAAAACTTTGTAACCCTAATTTGAAGTTAGGTTATTTATTTGTTTGTTTTTAAACTGTTTTCGAATCAAACCTGAATTAAGGTTATAATCAATATTGAAGTGTACATACTCTTGAAATTAATTTATATTGTAGCAATTATAATGAAAGTTTTCAATTACAACTGGCATTTTATTTCCAACGTGTATTCTGGATGAAGTCATGGGTAACTATCCTTGAACAAAGGCAAACAAAGTATTTATCAATGTTAGATTTGTATAATTACAAATAATACCTTCAATTTGGGTGCCTCTGGACGTGGAAAGCAACAAAGGAGCTCCTGAGCAACAATCTTCCTGTTTCGCATCACTTCCATCAACTGTGCGGGTTGGTGCCATCACCAAAAGAGAGGCCTTGGATTCTGAAGCAGGGAAGAAATAGTTTTACCGCTTACAAGGTAGGTTACCGCATGAGAGTGCATTTTGAGATTAGTGAAATTTCTTTTTATTTCGGGTTCAAGTTGTTGGTTTGTGTTGATGTAAAGCGTGCCATTTATTTATGTATTGTGTAAAACTTAAGCGAGCTACGGATTATTTTACATTATTGACAACCCTGTGGAACGAGTTTCATGCGTATTAATTGGTTTATTGAAGCGAGACCTTTAGTAGTGAAAAGGGTGGTTAGCTCTGGAATTGATTGCTTTACCGTTTATTTTAAATTCGAATAGAGTACGAAATAAAAGTGTGCGTTTATCTGGAGTTAATTTCTTTGCAGTAAACGGAGATTTCAAGTATTAGCATTTGTCTTTCTATAAATAATTTTATTAGTTAAACCCTTTTGCATTAGCAAATACATTGAATGCTGTACATTTTGTTCTGTTCTACATATAGATTTGTTTTGTAGTTAAAATGTAATGATTCCAAAATTAAATAGTCCCGGCATTAATTATAAGTTCAATTGTTGCTAATTCTGTTACTTTCAGTGAAACTATTATTGATTGATTGTTCATTTGACTTGCTGGCTCTGAAACCTGATTGTCTGATTAGTCAACAAATGATAATATTTCTAGTAAGGGTTATTACATTGTAACGTTTCGCAAATTGATTTTAAACTCAAGTTCAACTTTTGATTACTCTGCGTTATTGTTTAATACCTGCGTGTAGTTCTGGTCGAGGGTTCATTAACGTTTCGTAGCTGAAGAGACAAGATTAGAGCTGGATTAAGCAATTATTTATTTTGTTTAACTATTACATATTACATTACATATTAACGTTCATGCACTGCCACGAGTAAGACGTATAGTAGACGCAAAGATACTTCGGACAGAGCGAGCTTTAAAAGTTAAACCGCAAATGAGTTTACTATTGTTAGTCCGCTTAAGTCGTGCCAGGTATACGCAAAGGTGGGAATATTTCCAAGGTGGTATTTATTTCGTTTTGTAGTGAAGTTTCTACTTAATTTATATTTAATTATCTAATAATATTGAATGACAAAATTAATTTTACTAGGTAAATAAACACATTATGCGATTATGCCCTGATTGAGGAATAAATTATTTTTGCTCAAATGACATTCCTAGATAAGAGAAATCGACATTTAATGTTTCGTCGCGTCATATTGGCATTAAAGTGTGTATTTACAACTACATCCCTTCCAGTAATTAGAATGAAAGATAAATTATATAAATCACTTGACTTGTCTTTACTTCCCAAATTTAATAATAACGTTGCTGTTATACTTTGACGCACGTTAATTATCATCTAGTATTTGTGTTGTGTTGTATTTTGTGGAATATGTGGAGACCATGGGATACTAATGAAATTGAGGATGAAGTTGAAGAAGTCGCTGCTCCATGTGATGAGTTAGAAGAAGTTGATGATGCGGGAGAGAGACCAAGCCAGCGATCAATGCATTTTTTATCCGACGATGCGAAGAACATAGTCTTGAATGTATACAACGCACTAATTTCTGAAGGAGAAAGCAATGTTGTGAGAAGAACTGCGTTTTTAACTAAAGTGCCAAAAAGTACGGTTTTTCAAATTGCGAAAAACCACGTAAACGGCGTTCTGATTATGGGTGTCACAAAATATTAACAAAGCCTAATAAACATGCAATACGCGGCGTAGTTTATGACATGTATAAAACTAATGTGGTGCCAACAATTAAAACTATTATATATATACAATAAGAATCAATTACTGGAAGTGTTGTCCATTAAGAAGTTCTCTAAAAAATATGTAGTAGACACCATAGCTACAGAACTAGGCCATAGAGTTTTAAGATTGTATCCCTCATCCTTACTTACCTTTGAAGGCTTACACTTCACCGACTAGCTCAAGATACGGTTTCTTATCAGGGTTTAACAATTGTGGGATTTTTAGTTCGTTTTACTTTCATATAAAGGTAAAAGTTCATTAATCAGAAGAAATGGGCGCCATAACTTTATTTAAAAAGTTTTAAATTCAATAAGTTTACAAAGGTTACGTATTCTTTCTAACAGTCCACAAATCAATTGTTATGCATTAGAGGCTTATACCTTTCTAATTTTAATACACATTATGTAATTATTTAGCAAGTTTTATTCTTCTCTGACAAGTTAGAATTTGTTCTAATAAAACGTTAGGATTAATGAATCTATCAGTATCTAGGAGATTTCTTATACCTATTTAATTAATAACCTCCGGTTCGTAAGTTGAAAATATAAAGAGCTCTCTATACCCTCGTATTTCTCTTTCCTAGGTCTTAATTACGATTAATGATCGGTATTTAGTTTAATTGGTATCATTCCATGTAGTATAAGAAAGGTCCTTTATGAAAAAAAAACTTATTATTTGACAAGTGACCCAAAAACCAACTTGACAGTCACAGAACGATTTAATCTCACTTCAGGCCACATCACCTGGTAAGTAACTATTGTTTTTACTTGAAACTAATCTGTTATTGAATATTCTTAAGGCTTACGCCCTAATTTAATTATATTTAAGCTATGACGCGGGTTTAAGTCTAACTAACGATATTAAACCCTTTCAGGACTAACATACGGTTAATGCAGAGAACCCTTGAACCTGGACCTCTCCATCTGCCAACATTAACTATGAAGAACTCCTCATCGAACCAAAGAAGTTGCCCTTGACTGGTGAGTGATCTCCTAACTGGTTATAGATTTCTAATTGCGTCCTCTCTTTTCCTTATCGCTCATAACTTATCGACACACTTCTCCATGGCGAATATACAACTGACCAGAACTGGCGTCAAATGAAAAAGACCGACGAGCTGGTAGTCAAAGAGGAAGCCCTAAGAGCTGGTGGTCAAAGAGGTGACACTAAGAGCTGAATCAAGGAAAACCCTCTATTACGATTTGTATGTATTAGTTTGCCGTCTACCTACCAGTTATATAATAACTGCCCTTTTCAGAAAGAAAATGTTTGTGGAATTTATCCTATCTGCTATTGTCTGCTTGTATCCTTTCTAAGCTAGGATTTTCAATTTGCTTCGCTTCTGCATAGAGAAGCGCCCTTTTGCTTTCTCAATTAAACAGGAAGTAATAATTTTTGTTATTTATTGTTCTTTTATTAACGTAACCATGTGCCTTCTAAATTAAATTTCAAAAAGGGTAGGCAACCCCTCCTACTGGTCTTGCGCTTAAAGTTGCCTATCTATTAGGATTAATTAATATTGAACGATATTCCTGTAGAAGCTACGATATGTACTGCTACACTATCTCCCTTCTAGAATTAATAAGAAAATTGAAATCCTCCCCTTTAGACAGTTGGCTAAAGTTATTATAACACCCTTTTTAATATTTGCTAATACATTAACTTCAAACAATCTTTCTTAATAACATTGATTATTCATTATCTATGTACACTAATACCCTATCTTTTAAACTAAGTTATTACAATCTATGAACTCTAACTATTACCACTGAAGTTACTTCAAGTTACTTTTCTAATCTTAATTGTCCATAACGAAATCCAATGTATCTAGAATTCCATCATTTATTTCCTTTCCAGATATGAAACATTTCTGTAAATTCTTTTTAAGAAAAGGAATTAGCTTTGGAGGCATAGTCCATTCTATAAAGCTACTTTTTATTTTGTCTGTTTTTCTGCAGAAGTAATTGTTAACCTCTTGCATTTAACAGCTAATTATTAACTTTGAGTAAAGTAATTTAATAGATAACTAAGGACAGCACCTCATAGGACACTACCTAAAATTCAAGATCTTCAGTCATGCGAGACTGGAGTCTTTAAAATAATAAACCGCACCTCATAGGACACAGTTTCGCTGAGGAGTGCTATGCCACAACTCAATGACATCAAGTTAGAAAAGTCGTTCGGTTATACAACCTAATCCTTTTGAAATAATATCTTTGGCAATTAACAAACTACTTAATTATACCTACTTATTTACAAGCTTAAACGAAACTTCATAATTCTTCTTCTATCAAATCTGGTTGACTACTGGTTCCAGGTTTGATATCTTTTACATGCCAGATTCCTAAATTCCTACCGTCCAAATCTACTAACTTGTACGTTACAGAACCTGTGACTTCGGCTACCTTCGCTTTTATAAATTTCGGAGCTAATTTCTTTGCAAAACCTTCTTTCGCATTTGAAAGTACCATGTTACGTTTCCAGACTATGTCACCCTTCTTGAAATGTAATGACCGTTTTCTCAGATTATAATAATGCTTATTCCTTTCATAGGCTTGATTAAGACATTGTATTACCTCACTATAAATAGGAGATAGTTGATTGACATCTTTAACTAACTGTTCGCGTGTTTCTAATGATATGTCCTCCTTTGTTAAATTTTCTAACCGACCATAATAATCACCGTGAGCAGGAACAGTTCGGCCAAAATTTAAAAAGGATGGCGTATAGCCCGTAACTTCACTAACAGCGTTTCTTATGGCATGTGCTATCTTATAAATTTGAGCATCCCATATTCTATGATTTTTTTTTATATAAGAGCGTAATGCAGTAGTAATGATTCTATTCGTACGTTCGACCGGATTTACTTGCGGATGATAAGAAGCGTTATACCAAACCTTTTGTACTTTATACTTTTCTACTAACTTCTGAAAAAGTCCACCTATGAACTGAGGTCCATTATCACACATAATGATTTGAGGAACTCCAAACATTAAAAAGACATCATTTTCTAGAAACTTAACGATAGAAGAGGCGGTTGCTTTTCTAAGTGGTTGTACTTGCACAAACTTAGTAAACCAATCAGTTACTACTAGAATAGAAGTGTAACCTTTCGTTGATCTTGGTAAAGGACCAATTAAATCTATTGAAATCAGCTGGAATGGATATTTAATTTTCTTTTGATTTCCCATTAACCCGGGACGAAGTTGAGAAGACGACTTACTGGCTTGACATATATCACATTTTCTGACATACTTAGCGATATCTGCTTTCATCTTAGGCCAATAATATATTTCAGCTATTTTTCTAAAGGTCTTAAAAGATCCTAGGTGACTTGAGGTAGGTTCGTCATGAAATTGTTGTAATATATCTAACCTTTTAGCTTTAGGAACAACTATCTTCCATTCTATTAAATTAGACAAGATATCATGTTTATTGCTAATGTACTTATATAAAATGTTATCTTCTACTCTCCACAAGGGATAATTCTCTGGATGATCTTTTATTCTACCAATCATACTTTTATACCACGGACATAAATCTGTTTCCTCTAACGTCATCATGCTAATATTAACAACAGGAATAGGATTTCGGGATAAAGCATCTGGAACAACATTGAATTTTCCTTTACGATGTTCTATTTCAAAACTATATTGTGACATCCTAGCAGTCCAACGAGCTAATCTACCTGTAGGTGATTGTAATTTATGTAGCCATAAAAGAGCATGGTGATCAGTAACAATTTTGAAATGAGTAAGTTCAATATAAGGACGGTATTTTTCTATACCAAATAAACATGCTAAACACTCTTTTTCAGTTACCGAATAATTAGATTAGATTAGATTAGATTAGATTTCACGACTGCCTTTTGCTGGCATGCGCACGTCAGCCCTTAGGGCTTTTTGTACTGTCGGGAGTTTTCAAGTTAGCAAGCCGACATCCGTGTCTTTTACTAGACTTGCAATGTCCCCTACTAGCTTGTGGTTGTCAATAGAGTTAAGGCTCCAATCGAGTTGGTGTCTTTTACGCTCTAATGCTGGGCATTCAAAGAGGATATGATAGGCTGTTTCATCATCCTCTTGGCATAGTCTGCAAACAGGTTCATCTCTATAGATATTGATCCTGTGCATAAATTCTCTGAATGCTCCAGTGCCTGTTAGTAGACTGACTACTTGCTTGATTCGAGTTCTGTTCAGTCTCTACAGGGTTTTGGTGGTATGTGGATTCGGAGTTTTTAGCAATCTTTTGCAGTGTGTTGCTTGATTGTAGTTTCTCCACCTTAGTTGGTGTGCGGTATTGACCCATTCATTAATGGCTGAGCGGGCTTGGTTTTTCTGAATGCTTAGACCAGGTTCTGGACCGGTCATTGCATTACGGGCTACTTCTTTTGCGAGCTTGTCCGCCTTTTCGTTTCCTTCAATACCTTGGTGACCTGGGATCCAGCATAATTTTACTGTATTTCCCTGGCTTAAAGTTTGAAGTTTGGATTTGCATTCCTTGACCAGTCTCGATGAAGTACTGAAAGCGTTTAACGCTTTCAATGCTGCCTGACTGTCTGAGAGAATGTGTATGTCTCGATTGAGCAGCTTCTTTTCTATGCTGATGTTTGCGCATACATTAATAGCTTGTACTTCAGCCTGAAAGATGTTACAAAACTTTCCTAGACTGACTTTTTCGTTGGTTCTAGGATTGGTACTGTACACACCGGAACCTGTACCCCCTTCAAACTTAGATCCATCAGTGTAAAAAATGATGTTCTTATTTGTTGGAATTGGTAGTTGGCCCGGATTCCAACTTGTGTGTACAGTAAAGTTCTTTTCAAAGTCATAGGCTTTGATTATAAGATCAGAACCCATTTCTAATATTGGGTTGGTGATGTGTGACATGATCTTGCCATGTCCTAGATTATTAGCTGTGGTCATCCAGTGACCTGTACTTTGTAATCTGTAGGCTGCCATTCTGGCTTCACCTTCCAAGAAGATGTGCAGATGTGGCAGATTTAAAATAGCATTCAGTGCTTGTCCTGAGGTGCCTTTAAAGGCTCCAGTGATGCACCGATTAGCTAGATATTGTATTCTGCTGATTTTGTGGATCGCAGTTGCTTGTTTTATTTTGGGCCACCAGGCGATTATTCCATATGAAATTATTGGTCGAACCATGGTTTTGTACAGCCAGAGGGTCAGTTCCGGTTTGAGCCCCCACGTACTACCTATGGCTCTTTTTCCAATAACTAATGTTTGTATGCACCTGGTGATTGTTTTGTCTAAGTGGGAGTTCCAAGTTAGTTTGGAATCGATGGTTAGACCTAAGTACTTAACCTCGTTCTCCCAGTTGACATTTGTCTCAAACAGTTTTATGTTCATTCTGTTTGTGATGTTCTTTCTACGAGTGAAAGCGACGAGAGTGGCTTTGCTGGGATTAATTCTAAGATTATTCTCTAGACACCACTCTTCGGTTATCTTTAGTGCTGATTTCATTACATTGTCTACGGTTCTTTGGTATTTACCTTGAATCAGTATGACAATGTCATCAGCGTATCCTTGAGTGTAGTAGCCTTTGTTATTGAGTTGGATCAGCAGTTCATCAACTGTGAGGCACCACAGGAGTGGAGAAAGAACTCCTCCCTGTGGACATCCCCTTGTCGCCTGCACTGTCTTTTCCTTGTCAAATAACTTGACTTTTACAACTCTGGTGTTGAGCATTGCCATAGTCCATCTTATCGTGGTGTTATCGATCTGATGGTTTGTCATTGCTCTTTCAATAGAGTGGTAGGAGGTGTTGTCGAAGGCACCTTCTATGTCTAGAAATGCTCCGACTGCGTACTCCTTGTACTCCAAGGTTCTCTCAATTTTCCCCACTAGTTGGTGTAGGGCGGTTTCACATGACTTCCCTGTTTGGTAAGCATGTTGATATTTGTGAATCGGGAGTGAAGTTAGGGCTTCCTCCCTCTAGTATCTGTCTACTAATCTTTCCAACGTTTTAAGGAGGAATGACGTTAGGCTGATAGGTCTGTAAGATTTAGCTTCTGCATAGCTGCTCTTACCAGGCTTAGGGATAAATACTACTTTAGTCACTCTCCAGGATTGGGGAATGTAACCCAAGGCAAGACTTGCTTGGAACATGTCTTTGAGTGGGTTCAGCAGTATATCTATCCCTTTCTGCAGCATTACGGGTTGTATGCCGTCGTTTCCAGCAGATTTGAAAGGACTGAAGAGGCTAGTTGCCCATCTAATCCTTTCTTTGCTGACTATTCTCTTAGCTGTTTCCCAGTCTTCCCTCCTAGGGGTATGATTGGGTTCAGCCAGAGTGGGTTGTTCCACTACTCCTGGTAGGTGAGTTTTTATCAAAAGAGATAAAGTCTCCTCTTCCGTTGTAGTGTATTCTCCGCTTTCTTTTTTAAGAGTGCCTACTGGGTTCATGGCTTGCTTTGAGATGATTTTGTGGAGTCTAGCTGTGGATCGCGTGGTCTCCACCTCCTGGCAAAACTTTTTCCAGGCTGCTATCTTAGCTGCCTTGATCTTTTTGCCATAGTCTGTGAGAGCCTTGTGATAGTTCTCCCAGTTATTTGTGGCTTTAGACCTGTTAAACAGACGTCTGACTTCTTGTCTGGTTTTTTCTAGGTCTTTATTCCACCAATTTGTGTGTTTTTTTGCTCTTTGCTGACTTGGGTCTATTAGAGGACAGCTACTCTGAAAGGAGTCAATCATGGCCTCTTTTAACCGGTCAGCATTTGAGTCTAAAACTACTTTATTGGAAGATCTGAACTTTAGGTGTTCTATCTTCTCTTGTAGTTTTTGTTTATATAGGTCCCAGTCTGTCTTTCTTGGGTTGTAGTAAACTCTTTGGCTTACTTCCCGTTGAGACAGTTCAAAGGTTATATAATTGTGGTCAGATAGTGATGGTTCGTCTGAAACTTGCCATTTATTCACTGATTGACTAATTCTCATTGTGGTTATGGTAATATCTATAACTTCATGTCTATTAGTGTTATAAAAGGTTGGAGTGTTACCTTTATTGACTACTACTAGATTGTTTACCGAATAATTACGTTCTGCACTAGTCAAAGACCGACTGGCATAGGCAATAACTCTTTCTTCTGACCCTTCACCTTGTAGTAAAACCGCGCCTACACCTACGTCACTGGCATCACATTGTATAATAAACATTTTATTGAAATCTGGACTACTCAATATGGGAGAAGAAGTTAATAATTTCTTAAGTTCTTGAAAAGAAGACTCGGCTCGCTCATTCCATCTAATAGATTTCTTTTTCTGATGGCCTTTAATTAAATCTAACATAGGAGAAGCTAATGTTGAAAAATTTGGAACAAATCTCCTATACCAGCTAGCCATTCCCAAAAATCTTTTTACTTCTGTGGAATTCTTTGGAGTAGGGAAAGAAACTATTGCTTCCACTTTGGACGGATCTGTTCGCAAACCATCTCCATCAATTAGGAAACCTAGATATGTCAATGAAGGTCTACAAAATTCACATTTTTCAATATTGATAGTAAGTCCCGCATTCTTTAATCGATTGAAAACCTGTTCTAACGTGTTTAAATGTTCTGAAAATGTCTTAGAAATAATTATGACGTCGTCCATATAAACAAATACATTATTCAATTCTGGACCAAAAATATTATCCATTAGTCTCTGTAAAGTTTGAGCGCTGTTATTAAGACCGAAAGGGAGAACTTTAAATTCAAATAATCCTCTACCAGGAACCGTAAAAGCAGTTTTTTCACAACTATCTGGGGAAAGTGGTACTTGCCAAAATGCTTTCTGAAGATCAATTGAACTTAGAAACCTAGCATCTTGTAATCTATCGAGAATACCATTAACATAAGGTAAAGGGTATGCATCTCTCTTAGTAACCTTATTCAATTGACGACCATCAAAACAAAATCTTAATGAACCATCTTTTTTCTTAACCATGACAATAGGAGAATTCCATGGCGAAAAAGATTTTTGAATTACCTCTAACTTTAACATTTCATCAATTTCTTTATTTACTGCTTCTAGCATAAGAGGTGACAATATCTTTGTTTAATGGGTTTAGCATCACCGGTATCAATGCGATGAACTACCATATTTGTACTACCAAGCTTAGGACCACTAATTTCTTGAAATTTATCTATAACTACTTCCAAACCACGGATCTGTTCTGGAGATAGATCTTCCCTTGCTAAAATGACTTTATTTAAACTATTCATGCCCGAAACTTGAAATTGACCTGACCGAAAATCTGTAATATTCAAATTAAACACATAGCAACTATCAACTCCAAGAGTAAGAGAAGCCGAAATAGTATTGGAAACTAAACAACTAACAATTCTAGTTATTCCTTTTATAGTTATCGGTAATTCTACTATTCCCATAATAGATTGATAATTTCCATCAGCTGTTTGCAAGTTCATCTGTATTCCAGGCTTGGTTAAAGGTAATTTAAGCTGATTAATCAAAAATAAACCCTGCCTGCCTATTATAGTTTGATTAGCACCAGTATCTAAAAGAGCTAACAATGACATGTTTTTAATTTTAACCTTAATAAAAGGACGATTATCTTTATGATTATGTGAAAACGTATAATTAGCTTGAGAACTTTTACAAAATTGTGAGACTTTTTTTAACCATTCATTCCATTTCAATTTTTCAGCCCTTAGAATTGTTGGACTTAAGCTTCGCGGACTGCGGACGATGCTTGTCTCTGTTCGTTTTTTTCGAAATTGACCTTTACATTTATCGCAATTATTAGAATTAACATTGGGATTCCCACAAATGTAGCAGAAGAAGGTACGTTCTTTATTGCATTTATGATAGGTGTGACCTTTTTCATTACAATTCCAACAAGTTACATTCGTAAAATTTCTTATAAACTTTCTAGATGATACTTCTCTCTTATCAGCATTGGTTAACTTATTTGACAACTTGTTACCAATAGTAGAGGAATGAATTTGACGTTTTACTTGAGCTTGTACTTTATATGCTAAGTCAGGTTCTAAAGGTGTTTTAACTAAGGAAAAATTTGGTCTAAATTTTTTATTTCTTTCTTTCGTCTCTTCTAAATCTCGACAGTAATCAATAAGTGAATTTATGCTAATGACTTGGGTTAACGTAAGGTGACTACTATAATAAGGTTGCAAGTTTTTCCTAATATATTTTAACTGAATATCTTCACTGGGAACTGAGTTTAATCTATTGAACAAATTTATCATAACCGCTATGAAGATGTGAGGACGTTCATCTACACCTTGTACTCGAGATCGAATTTCATCCCATAATGCTTCATCGTAATCACTAGGTAAATAATGTCTTTTTAGTAATTCTACTATTTCTTTCCAACTCCCTATCTTACTTCTAATTGACCTGAACCAAATTAGTGCTTGATCCTCAAACAAATCTATTGCTTCTAAGAATAACTGTTCATATGACAAATTTCTGGCCACTCTTAGTTCTTCTACTCGTTCTAAGAATGAGTTAACACCTTGACTAGCTGTATTACCTGAGAACTTAATATTCCACTTGGATACACTAACTGAATTCATTACAAAACTTGTTTGATAATTGTATGACGGAGCTTGTGATATATTTAAATTTTTCATTCTCTCTGTGTATTGATTCATTGGTTCCGAGATATCAAATTCTACCTTTCGACTATTAATGTTAGGTGAACTATGAGATGGTTGATTAATTGTTTCTGTTGGTAACTCATAATTAATGTTAGGTAACGGATCTGTACCTCATACTGGCAGTTCTATTTTAACATCACTTTGATTAGGTTGTCCTGAATGATCCAACACTGCTACCAAATCATTGAATCGCATAGCATCATCCTCAGCTACTTCTGAAATTGTTACTGATAATTCTAACCATTGATCTTTGAGGTGAGTCCATTTAGTTTTAACTTGATCATCTACTGAAGTCGCGATATATTCTAACCTACGATATAAATGTTGTAGTTTGGTAGTTAATCTATCATAAGTAACTGATAACGGTTTATCTTCAAAGTTCTGCGCTAATGTTCTAAGATATTTTATTCTGTTACTGCAAAAATCTATTTCTTGAGAAAGCTCCAAAGCAACTGGTAAATATGTGGAACTTTTAGATACATCACACTTCTCTATATTCAATTGTGTTCTTAATAATTTCCTTTTTTCCTCCACATTCCTATTTTCAGTATTGATATTTCTAGTAACCAACTCCCAATCTAATTCATCTGAGGCTAAATAATTTACTTTTATCATATTGATTTAATTACTATGCAATTAATGAACTGTATGATCGAATACAATGCAACCTATTAGTAATTGTTAAATTCCGGAACTATACTTTTTATGATAGTGAAGCGTTAAATTTTCTTTTAATTGAAATGGTCCCTTTTACTCGAGCCTCCACGTTGCGTCGCCACTTCGTGTACCCCTCATCTTTACTTACCTTTGAAGGCTTACACTTCACCGACTAGCTCAAGATACGGTTTCTTATCAGGGTTTAACAAATGTGGGATTTTTAGTTCGTTTCACTTTCATATAAAGGTAAAAGTTCATTAATCAGAAGAAATGGGCGCCATAACTTTATTTAAAAAGTTTTAAATTCAATAAGTTTACAAAGGTTACGTATTCTTTCTAACAGTCCACAAATCAATTGTTATGCATTAGAGGCTTATACCTTTCTAATTTTAATACACATTATGTAATTATTTAGCAAGTTTTATTCTTCTCTGACAAGTTAGAATTTGTTCTAATAAAACGTTAGGATTAATGAATCTATCAGTATCTAGGAGATTTCTTATACCTATTTAATTAATAACCTCCGGTTCGTAAGTTGAAAATATAAAGAGCTCTCTATACCCTCGTATTTCTCTTTCCTAGGTCTTAATTACGATTAATGATCGGTATTTAGTTTAATTGGTATCATTCCATGTAGTATAAGAAAGGTCCTTTATGAAAAAAAAACTTATTATTTGACAAGTGACCCAAAAACCAACTTGACAGTCACAGAACGATTTAATCTCACTTCAGGCCACATCACCTGGTAAGTAACTATTGTTTTTACTTGAAACTAATCTGTTATTGAATATTCTTAAGGCTTACGCCCTAATTTAATTATATTTAAGCTATGACGCGGGTTTAAGTCTAACTAACGATATTAAACCCTTTCAGGACTAACATACGGTTAATGCAGAGAACCCTTGAACCTGGACCTCTCCATCTGCCAACATTAACTATGAAGAACTCCTCATCGAACCAAAGAAGTTGCCCTTGACTGGTGAGTGATCTCCTAACTGGTTATAGATTTCTAATTGCGTCCTCTCTTTTCCTTATCGCTCATAACTTATCGACACACTTCTCCATGGCGAATATACAACTGACCAGAACTGGCGTCAAATGAAAAAGACCGACGAGCTGGTAGTCAAAGAGGAAGCCCTAAGAGCTGGTGGTCAAAGTGACACTAAGAGCTGAATCAAGGAAAACCCTCTATTACGATTTGTATGTATTAGTTTGCCGTCTACCTACCAGTTATATAATAACTGCCCTTTTCAGAAAGAAAATGTTTGTGGAATTTATCCTATCTGCTATTGTCTGCTTGTATCCTTTCTAAGCTAGGATTTTCAATTTGCTTCGCTTCTGCATAGAGAAGCGCCCTTTTGCTTTCTCAATTAAACAGGAAGTAATAATTTTTGTTATTTATTGTTCTTTTATTAACGTAACCATGTGCCTTCTAAATTAAATTTCAAAAAGGGTAGGCAACCCCTCCTACTGGTCTTGCGCTTAAAGTTGCCTATCTATTAGGATTAATTAATATTGAACGATATTCCTGTAGAAGCTACGATATGTACTGCTACAAGATTGCCACCATATCATTGTTGTATGAATCCTATAGAAATGATATGGGCAGAATTAAAAACACACATTCGAAAACGTAACCAATGCCCCAAGTTTAGTGAGAAAATGATAGAAATAATTAAAGAAGAAGTTAATAAAATTCATGTAAATAGCTGGAAAAACTGTGTTCGGCATGTGATTGGCATTGAAGACCAATTTTTTAAATTTATTGATATTCCAGAATTAATTATTAATTTAAGAGACAGCGATAGTGACGATTGGCCATGTGATAGCGATAACGAAAATTAATTTATATATTGTACTCATAATTGTTGTTTTTTGTATATATCAATCAATAAACTGTAGTTATTTGTTGCATATACATATTTTCTATAATTTTTTGTCTTTCTTGATTGTATCTTTTTTTATTAACAATGTTGTTAAATAAAAATAATAAGTTTTTAAACACTAACAAACATTGCGTTTCCGTAGCCGCATTTCGATTTTAAGGATATGGATTTGCTTGTGAACTATTAGAAAGGGATTGTCGTGTGTACAACATAATCCCACCTGCCATGCTCATTAACCTTTAAGTAGTAGCCTGAGGCGTCCGAAATATCTTTGCTCCAACTATATCTGCACTACGCTCCGTGCTACAAGTAGTTAATGTGTAAATTTAATAATAAGGTAGTACTAGTGTTGTGCCTGTGCATCCTGCAGTAATAATGCCTACAACAAGGGAGCAATCATCCAAAGATCAGACCCCCGATATCCCGAAGTTAATGAAGGAATTCGTCAAGGAGTTTTTTCAATATGAAGAATTTATCGTTACTTTCGTAAATAAAATAACGGATAGGATGGCGGCCTCGTTTAAGGAGAAAATGGACCGGCAAGATCAGAAGCTGCATGAACTAACAGCAGAAAATTTAAAACTGTCGCAGAAATGTGATTATTTAGAACAATATGCCTACCCGCAGGAATAGTTTGCGGTTTTTTGGAATTCACGAAGACGAAGAAGAGCGTGGAAACCTGGAAGTCAAACTTGTGAAGTTGTGTTCCGAAAAACTGGGGGTCCAAATTGATTCGAATTGCATAGATCGCTGTCATAGGGTAGGCAAGAAGAATTTCAATTTTTCACGTGCAATAATCGTTAAGTTCGTGAGCTATAAATACCGGAGTGCTATCTTTAAGAACAAAAAACACCTCAAAGGCACACGCATCACAATCTCTGAAGATTTAACCAAGCATAGGCATCAGGTGTTACGAGCAGCCCAAGCTCAGCTAGGCAAAAAACAAAGTTTGGACACTGGCCGGTAATATTTACACCAAATATAATGATGAGCTAAAATTGATTAACTGCCAGTCAGATTTAGACAACATGTAATGTAATTAATTATATCTACGTATTTTTATATTTTGTTGGTCAAAAAGAAAGTATCTTTTTAGTTCCACTTAGTGTCTGTTTATAGATAGCACGGTGCTGGTGCAGCTGTGTACCTCTGAAGCGTGCAAATAAAGATAAATTATTTTTAACTTAATTCCCGCCTTATTTTGAATGTTTATTGTTAATTAATTTACATAGGGTACAGGAACAAATTGACGCATTTAATGAAATTGAAACTTGTGAATTTGTTGACAAAAAGCATTGTAGTAGCTTACTTAAATGAAATAATTTCAATATCCTATCACTTAATGTAAGAAGCGTATCAAAACACTTTAATGAAGTATTAGTTCTGTTACACATTTTTGAAAAAGAACATGTTTATTTTGATGTACTTAGCGCATATGAAAATTTTTGCATTGACAGTTATAACATTTACTACAATAATGGAAAAGTGAATCAGAACGACGGTGTTTTAGTATACGGAAGGGGCCATAATTATAGTACCGTGTGTCCACAGGAGTACGCACCATAGAGATAAGATAATGCTAATAGAATATAAATATCAACCAGTGCTGTGATCACCGTCCCTTTTCTTGTACCATTTATAACAATATTGTTTCATACAGTGGCGAGTCAGAAGCCAGAAAACAACGTTTTAGCGTGCCGGCGATCACAGCATTAGCCGATCTTTCTATTTTATTAGGTTATCCCTATGGTGCGTCCTCCTGTGGACACACGGTATATAACAGCAATGAGATAGCATGAATAACAAAATAACGGGTGTTCATAAACAGTCGTCATCCCAGTTGCTTTGAAAAACAAAATGTTATGTCTTTGATTAATTCGTGCAACACAATGAAACGTCATTGAGTACTGTCATAGCGCATCTTTTCTCAATTTTAATAGACATACGTTTCTGAAGTCAAAACCTACTGGGATGACGACTGTTTATGAACACCCGTTAGAATGCTTGAGTAAGAAAGAGATGGCCATACGAAAAAATTATTTTAGTAGGCATGTTTAGTTGACAAATGTCATAATTTATTAAATTAAGTGTCAAGCCTTCTCGAATATTTGCTACTATGTTCCTCTTTCTTACTCAAGCAATACGTGTTATTTTCTTGTTCATGTTATCTTATTGCTGTTATATACGGAAGGGGTCATAATTATAACGGGTGTTCATAAACAGTCGTCATCCCAGTTGCTTTGAAAAACAAAATGTTATGTCTTTGATTAATTCGTGCAACACATGAAACGTCATTGAGTACTGTCATAGCGCATTTTTTTTCAATTTTAATAGACATACGTTTCTGAAGTCAAAACCTACTGGGATGACGACTGTTTATGAACACCCGTTATATAACAGCAATAAGATAACATGAATAACAAAATAAAATGCTTGAGTAAGAAAGAGATGACCATACGATAAAATTATTTAAGTAGGCATGTTTAGTTGACTTATGTCATAATTAAAATAAGCGTCATGCCAACTCGAATATTTACTACTATGTTTATTTCTTTCTTACTCAAGTAATACGTGATATTTTCTTGTTCATGTTATCTCATTGCTGTTATATATAATTGTGGCCCCATCGGTATAATTGTGGCCCCATCGGTATATCCATAAAAATAACATAGTCACCGATTATTAAGTAATTAAGAATGCAGAAACTAATATCTTAAGAATCATAGTAGAAAAAGGAGAACTTATGATTGGTTTAAGCGCGGTTTATCGAGGTCATAATGTTAACTTGGAATTATTTTTACAAAAATTACACAGTTATCTACAAAAATGTGAAAAACCTGTTGAAATTTTTATTGGGGACATTAATATAAATATTTTAAAACAAGATAGAATTACCGACAAATATTTAAACACAATGTCGGAATTTGGTTACATTTCCGTAATAAATGCAGTGACAAGAGAATTTGGTGGTAGCATTGATAAATAGTCAATGGTGGTAGTCGATCTTGCTTAGATCACATTTTTGTAAAATGAAAAAGCATATTAATGATTACACCGGAATAGTATTACAAACTGATATCACCGCTCATTATACAACTATCTTCGGGTTAAAACGAAAAACCAAGTTGATGACTGATGTCGATAAACCTCGTAATAAGATTAGTGTTTTTAATAAAGAAAATGTTGTAAAAGAAATTTCAGAGGCTGTGTGGGACGGGATCAGGGAAGAGCAAGATGTAGATAATGCTCTCAGGTTGTTTGTTGACACGCTTCAGGAAGCTCAAGAAAAAGGAAAGAGTGGATCACTGCAGGTTTGGTAAATTCAATTAATTATAGAGATAGATACTCTTAAAGTGAAAATCGGAAGAAACCCAACAAATGTCGAGTTGCATAAATATTATAAACATTATCGGAATGTTCTTACAACATCTCTTAGAATAGCAAAGTCAAATTACCATAAATCAAAAATTATAAATGCACCCAATGGCATTAAAAACTTGTGGAAGGTTGTTCGCGAATCCACAAATAATTGCAACAAAAGTGAAGAAATTAAAATAGTAAATTCTACAGATGACAAACTCTTAAGTTTACCCATTGAAATAGCAAACGCTTTTAACGATTATTTTAGTAATGTGTCGGAAAAAATTTTGCTGAAAATCTCATTAGCAAAAATAAATTGCAGAAGACACCCTTCCCTATGAACGAAAGAACTTCCTCTGGTAGTATGTTCTTAATTCCCGTTACAAAAAAGGAAGTAATAGACGTTATAAACTCACTTAAAAACAAAAGATCATGTGGTAGTGATAAAATTAGTGTTGAGAGCCTTCGTCT
Source organism: Agriotes lineatus (assembly GCA_940337035.1). NCBI lineage: Eukaryota > Metazoa > Arthropoda > Insecta > Coleoptera > Elateridae > Agriotes > Agriotes lineatus. The sequence goes on from OW679194.1 coordinate 119,314,836, forward strand.
TGTTGAGCACTATATAGCTGAACCTTTACAAATTATTATTAACAAATCTTTCTTTTCTGGAAAATTTCCGTCAATGTTAAAAAATGCTGTGGTTATCCGATATATAAATCTGGAAATAAAAATACCCTATCTAACTATCGACCAATATCATTATTATCTAATATATCAAAGGTATTTGACAAAATTATAAATAAAAGATTAAACAGCTATCTAGAGACCAATGATTTGCTCGAACCGTATCAGTTTGGGTTTAGGAAAAATAAGTCAATTGATAACGCCATTTAGTTATTAACTACAAAAATTTATCAAAATTTGGATTCATCACTATGCTCGGCTGTTGTTTTTCTTGACTTGGCGAAGGCTTTTGACACAGTAAGTCACACACTATTATTGCAAAAAATAGAGAGAATAGTAATTCGCAGGAACTGTTATAAATTGTTTAAGAGTTACTTAGAGGATCGTACTCAACAAGTGAGAATAGGAGATTCTGTGAGCTCAAAGGCAATAATAACATTTGGTGTACCACAAGGCAGCGTGTTGGGTCCAACCCTTTTACTGATTTACTTAAATAATCTACTGGGCAAAAAGTCAGACTGTATGACAATATCTTATGCAGATGACACTGTTTTGCTTTACACGGATACAACATGGGACGCTCTGTACTTAAAAATATCAACATCTTTTCCTCAAATTATGCAGTGGTTAGATAACAACCTCTTAGTAACGATAAATTTAGACAAAACAAAGTGTGTGCCGTTTTCATGTTATACAGGGGTGTTTGCTTGCATAGGTATCCAATACAAATGTCTAAAAACGCATTTCAGGATTTTGCCATAATCAACCCCTAAAGGTGCAAACCTGGATTCGGGGTGAATTAAAGAACCCTTTTTAACGTGTAGGTTTATTGAGTTAGAACATTCCTTTTTTGGCATATAGATGTATTCTTAAAATATTTCGAAAGTGGTTTAAGGGATTTTACAATTTTACTCCTAAGGGGGTGAAAAAGGGTAAACTGTATTTTCACGAATTCCTCAATATCTCTTACACCCAATAAGATATCGACTTGGTGTTTGCTTGCATAGGTATCCAATACAAGTGTCTAAAAACGAATTTCAGGATTTTGCCCTAATCAACCCCTAAAGGTGCAAATCTGGATTCGGGGTGAATTAAAGAACCCTTTTTAACGTGTAGGTTTATTGAGTTAGAACATTCCTTTTTTGGCATATAGATGTATTCTTAAAATATTTCGAAAGTGGTTTAAGGGATTTTACAATTTTACTCCTAAGGGGGTGAAAAGGGGTAAACTGTATTTTCACGAATTCCTCAATATCTCTTCAACCTAATAAGACATCGACTTGGTTTATTGTATGCATAAGTATCCAATACAAATGTCTAAAAACACGTTTCAGGATTTTCCCAAATCAATCCGTAAAGGTGCAAATGTGGATTTGGGGTGAATTATAGAACCCCTCGTATCTCCTATGTTTATTGAGTTAGAACATTGTTTTTTTTGGCATACACATATATTCTTAAAATATTTAGAAAGGGGTTTAAAGAATTTTTAATGTTACCCCTAAAGCGGAGAAAGGGAAAACTGAATAGAGGTAGGGCATTAAATTTATTTTTCTATTCGCTGTGGGCTTATTTCAGGATAATATGGGCTGAAAGAATTTTTCAAAATTCCACCCCTAAGGGGTAAAAAGGAATTTTTTCGGAAGAATTTTGTTTCCTTTTTTCCTACAATATTGTTTTGCAGCGTTTGTTCGTTTGGCGTATTGAATAGAACTCATTTGAAATTTAGAAGAAAAAACATCTGTTGCCCGTACGAAGAACGGCCATCTTGCTAGTCAGTTATAAACGTCAAACAGCAAAGACAAATACAGGTTACAGAAAGTACAGTCACTTTATAGCAAATAAAGCAACTGTAACAGAAAGTAGATTGGGATACGGTGAAAATCGGAACTAATGTTAGAATCTAGTAATTTTCAATTTTCGTATTGGTAACATTTTTACATCTATCATATTGACATTAAATTGTTAACCTTATTTAAGCTAAATGACACAATAAATCAGAGGCGTACGCAACATTGAGGTATGGTATATTATCAGTTCTTGAATGTTAATAGGATTGCGGAAATAATGATGTACGTTGAACAACCAGGCTCTGCTAAATCTTCTATCCCAGCAACAGCAATTTCCACACTTTAAAACACAAAGAATCTGTCATATGACGTTAGTCACTGCGCAAACGAAATCCCTCTACCCACCGTTGCTGTTTACTTGTCATTTAAAATATAACCTAACTTTGTATGTTTTTGACAACTTTCCACATATTGCCAATTCATCAAATATGATCACAGCGCCTTTCATGACCTACCTTGGCACCCAATCTACTTTCTGTGACCTGTAAATGTACGTGTTGTTTGTTTACATAATTCCAAGGCATCAGTGATTTTTTTAAAAATTGAATTATTATTTTGTTGATTTCTACGGTTTCGGAAAATGAAAAATTGTAAACAATAGTATGTACAGGTGCAGTATTTTTTCCCTACAAAAAACTTATTTACACTTTCATTAAAAACAATAGGGGAGCCATTAATCAAACATTAAAAATTTACCATTGAAATACCTATGCTGCGTCGCGCAAGTGTGTAGCCTATATTCTATTTCTGTTTTTATGCCCTAATCTTTTTGAGAATGAAAGCCTAGTCTTTCGAAACATAGAAGATAAGAAAAATAAAGAAAGTAGTTTGTTGTGTGGTTGTTACCATAAACTTAAAAACATTAATACCAATGAGTCATGAAAGCCTGCAACAAAATATAATTTATACATCAATATATGTACCTATTCAATAGGTCGCCTCTGACCGCCCCCTTGCTAAATTCACTCACAAGCTCGCAGGTTACGAGTGCCAATTTGGTACTTGCGAGTCGCATCTACATAGTACACAAAACTTATGTATGAAGTTTCAACGTCATTTCACAAACAGACCGACACACACACACACACACACACACACACACACACACACACACACACACACACACACATACACGTACTGCGTAGACTGTGACATCCCCATCTACACCATGGAAAGTTGCCACAACGGTTTTATCGGTAGTAAAAGACACACAATTAAGTGATATAATTGTGGTTTTAATACACACTCTGATACACAGCAAATTAAGTCGATTGTGAAAATGACATCCGAGGTCACTAATACGGTGCAGCCAGGAATGTGTAAGTTGATGTCACAATTATAGGACACTTAAATTGTGTAAAAGCGATGTCTCAGTCTTAGTAAACCGAGAAGCTGTGTAACGGAGGTCATAATCATAAGAAATAGGCAAGATTTGTGCAAAATATGACACAAGTATACCGGGTATGCTAAGCTGAAAGGTCATCATTAGAATGTTTGAAATGACAAAAACCTCAGTTGTACATTTATGCAGACAGTTACAGACGATTTTCTTTTCATCGAGAAACTGATGACCTCATAAATGCATCTATATAACCGAAATTATTCAGTTTCTTTGTTCTTTTAACAGTAGAAATAGGGTTAAATTCTATAAGATAATTATTTTAAATGACCTCGTTAAGATAAATTACGTATGTTTGAGACCATATACAAAAATTGAATTTTTAAAAGTGAACATAGGGAAATAGCAATCGTATACCGGGTGACAATGAGACTAGGGCCATGCTTATATCTTCTTTATTTATGAATAGACTTGGATAAAATTTTATACCAAGATACTAGACAGAATTTCTGATTGGCCGATAGATATAGTCAAAATGGCTGACTTCCGGTTTTACCGGAAATGAGAATACCTTTAATTTTTTAAATGAAACACCCTGTATATTTTAAGTTTTTTTTAATCTACGAGTCAAATTACATATAATAGTCTTGTCAAATTTCAATTTTTTTAAACAAAAAAATGATTTTTTGATTTTTATTTTTTACCATGGAAGGCCTTGACTTGGAAAAATTTATTCTAATTGACTCTAGCAACTCTTAATAATAGCTATTTTATCAATAAGGTCAATAACAAACCTATAATAAATGAATATAGTTTGCTAAACTCGTTTTTTAAGAAAAAGACACTTTTTTTAAATCACACCTACTAAGGGCCATCTTGCTATTAGATAGAAAATGCAATTGCCAATCTAACGATATGCATTATGCACTACTATCTGAAACTAAAAATTAATTAATCAATTATTCTTTAAAATATTTTTATGTAATAACTAATAATACCTAAGCAAATTTGGCAACACTGTTGTATGTAATTTGAGTCGTAGATTCAGACAAACACAAAATATACAGGGTATTCCATTTAAAAAATCAAAGTTGGTATCATTTCCGGTAAAACCGAAAGTTAGCCATTTTGACTATATCTATGGGCCAATCAGAAATTATGTATAGTATCTTGGTATAAAATTGTATCCAAATCCATTCATTAATAGAGAAGATATAAGCATGGCCCTAGTCTCATTGTCACCCGGTATATTATGCAGATTCCTGCTTGCCGCTTGAATTGATAGGATTGATAGTGGTATCAATCGAAAGAGAAAAAATGCGCTTAATTTTATACTACTTTACTTGAATTTGTTGCTTCTGTAAGATAGAAACAGCTTAAAACTGTAATAAATATTGTGCATTTTATTCACAAAAAAAAGCAGAACAGCCATGATCAAATTTGTTTCTGCCAAAATTAATGTTATTTTCTGTTAGTTATTAATTCACATATTTAACTAATTACTATGAATAATGTTGAGTATTCTAATGAATATTTGGGAATATCTAAATTTTAAAATTAACATTTTTATGCACAATTTACATTATTCAATAAATTTTTAATACTAAACGATGCGGAAATTTATTCTCTTTAATTTAGTACCACTACCATTTTTTTCCACAAAAATGGTGACCAGGTATATGCATAACCGTGAACCGGTATACGATTTCCCATGCTAGGTCCCTATGTTCGCACCTTAAGTGAAACACTCGGTAGATTGTTTGTCACCAAAGATTTTTTTCGCTTTTTCAACAATATGTCACTTCAAGAACGAGGTAACTAATATGCAACTACTATGCATTTATGATGTCTCCGAGACTAGAAAATTCTCGATCTCGTCTCATCTTCTCTCGAAATTCAAGATCGAGACATATATTTTTCGATCTCTGAATTTTCGAGACGAGATTAATCAAATTCTCGAATATTCAAGACGAGATTAAAAACATTCTCATCTCGACAGATTTTCAATAATATTTTTAAAACCAATATAAAAATGTAATAGAATCGGCCTGTTAGTGGTAGTGCCACCGAAATTCGAGATCGAGATTGGCATCTATCGATCTGAAATATTCTAGAAAAGCGAGATTAATCGAATTCTCGAATATTTGAGACCAGATTAACTAAATTCTAGGTATCGACAGTTTTTCAGTAGTACGAGTATTTTTTAAACCCCCATAACCAAATCGAACAGTTATAGGACTTTCTTTTAGTTTTTACTTCCCTCCTCTAAGAGACAAAGGAGTAGCTATTGTAATCGCAAAAAAATCACCCTTCGATGTTTTTCCAAATCTTCACGTTTCAGGGCTTAGAGATGACGAAAAACAGGTTTTCTCAATTCCGACTGTCGGCCTGCCTGTCTGTTGCCCGTATACCTCAAAAACAAAATGTATACAAGGTGAGCACTTTAAAAAATTAAATTCTGTCTATTTTTGCTGTAACATCAAGAACCACTACTTAAATGAAAGTAATATTTTTACATAGCTCAGGTTTTTACCCTTGCCGAAAAAGGGCAAATTTTGAACCCAACATATATAGGGTGAACACCTTAACCAAATAAAATTTGGTTTATTTGTTTTAACTCAGAAACAGATAAGAGTAATTTGCACATAGCTCAGGGCTTCGCCCTTGACAAAAATGAGACCCAACAGATTCTTTGCTCAAAGAAGAGTGCTACCTGAAGCTTACAACTTTGTTATAGAAACTCTGCATAAAACTTCTGCAGATATAAATTTTACAAATATAAAGGTTTGGCTAAAAAAGTTTGATGTTTTAATTTTGCTGGAGAGCTATGAATTATACCAATTAATTTCTGCCTATCAGTTAGCAAATAAAATGAAATTTTTATTCTTATGTGGTTTTATTAGAAAGTAGAAAAAATACCTATATTTAAACAAATAAAACATTTCTGTAGTACAAAATAACGACCCTACATATAAAAATAGGTATCTCATACATATTAGAAAGTGGTATACAGTGGGTCCTAAGCAACACAAAGTATGGGTGATTTTCTAATAGATATTAATTAATTGATTGAAAGCAAATTTTTAAAAAGAATTCGGTACATCTGGACTTTACTCATGTCAACATAGTAAGGCAATTGTTTTAATAAGGTTGCCGGAAAAAAATAATTTAATAATTTATTAAACTTGAGTTACGTTTGAAAAGATTATTTCAACCTGTTTACTGGTTTTTGGCAAGGGAAAACACCATTATTACTTGACTAATCATCGGTAACAAGCGAAAAAGTAATTAGTAATTATATGTGGTTAATAATCACAGCATATTTATAATATAATAATAATAATAATATATACAGTCAGACCTCGCCGTTCGCGACTTTGCGGTTCGCTGATTTGATTTTAAGCGGGGCACCCTTGTGCTCCCTTTTCTTTGCCGTTCGCGGATATTTGCTTTGCCGTTCGCGGATGGAATTGCCAACGTTAACTGTTTCAACTTTCACACACTAACGGCCGGTCTTGTGAAGGCCGCTAATCTAAAGTTAACTTTAATTCGCTGTTAAAATAAACAAAAGCTCATAGAAGTTTGTTTACTAATGAATAATATGTCATAAGCGCCAACGTTTTGATGAGCTTTTGTTTATTTTAACAGCGATTTAAAGTTAACGTCAGGTTAGTGACCTTCATAAGAACGGCCGTAAGTAAATAAAGCAGACGTATGCGCTTTATATCAAGAACACCTAAATAACATTATTTATCACGAACTTGTAAACACACTTATCGAGCCTATTTCTTTGAATCTCTTATTACCAAATCGAACCTGAAATAAATTGTACAATTATAACTTGAATAAACAAATGGACATTCAAGCTCTAGATTCAAGTGGCAGACTTATGTTACGTATGGAATTTTAATTCAAACTTGACTGTCTTCTCGAGCGTTTATGCCGAAAATTCAATTGAGTTTAATTTTTAAAACACCGAAAACCATGTCGTCAAAGCGTAAAGTTTCTGCTTCAGATTTGCCAGACAAAAAACGCAGCAAAGTTTTGGGTTTTTGAGATTGCATAGTATAAATAAATCTAGTTAATGGAACCTAACCCCGTATTTATCATTTATGCGTTTACTTGCGCATCGCGGTTTTGCGCATCGCGGCATTCTTCTGGAACGTAACCCCCGCGAACGGCGAGGTCGGACTGTATTTATTTTCTCAACAGGCATAGTCGCATAGTTCCCAATTACAAAACAAAATTATAAATATTATACACCAAGTAGAAAGATGATGAGCTCACGAGCACGTAGTGCGAGTGAGATCATATCTTTGAGTTAATAAATGTTTAATACACGTAGCGTATATATGTTTTCATTCAAATTTGACGAAATTTTGAATAAAAAATTTAAACATATTCAAATTAATATATAAATTTGCCCATTCATCGTCGATTTGATCTAAATTGTAGTAATTATATATTACACACTAAAAATAGAAAGAATAATTGAATGTAAATATTTGTAGAAATCATAAAAATATGTTGTTCTGCATTGAAACGTTTTTAATTCTCTAGTGAATTAAACTTTTTTCATTCTCTAGTGAATGTAAACACTTTTATTTCTCTTGTGAATCATATATTGTTTATGAAGGTTGTTATGGAGTTAATAATGTCACTTTAAACTGTCAAAATTGAATAATAGTTATTTACTATACAAGTGGGATAACAGCATGATGCATTATCACACATGTATTGTACAAAATTTTATCTACGACTGCCTAAAATTGAAAAAAGTGCATTAAGAGAAATGTCAGATCTGTCATTTTCAAAAATATTTTAGTAGGCAAATGTCATTATGTCATTCATTTGACGCTATTATAAGTCATTACACAACTCAGTTGCGTAATGAAACCATTACGCAACTGAGTTGTGTAATGACTTTATTACGTAACTGAAATAGTGTCAAATGAGTGACGTAATGAGTAACTTATCCCATTGGAGTAGATAAAATAAATTATCTTACTAATATTTGTACCGATCTCAGAAAGGGCAAAAAAAAGAAAATCTAAACAATATTGATTTAATTAAAAATAGATTAAGTTAAAACCTACATATTAGAAAGCAAAGAACAGCAAAAACACGACTTGACATTTGAGTAGGGTGACCACTGACCACCTCTCAGGGTTTCACCCATAGTCTTATTACGGTTTCAACGCCAGATCTCCGGACTCCGGGTTTTGTTATAATTTCTCGGGGTTATGCTAATTTTGTAATAATGTCTTCTAACATTAACTTCACCGTAAGTCGGCTATAATAATAAAAATAAAATCGCCACCATAAATCTCGATCAAGGCGCTAGCGTATAATCTTTAATTTTATTGTAATCAAAGGTATGATACCTATATCTCTTTCTATTTATCTTAATGGTCTGTTTGCGATTTCACAAGCTGCATGTTAGCCTACTTCAGCCGGTAGTTGAGTCAATGCAACTATAGCGAAGGCCCCGTGACCGTCTGTGTTTATGTTTTATTTTGAATACATGCAGATCAAGCAGAAACAAAACAATCCGTGTTCAGTACGGCGCGGCGTACGATGTGGACAAGTATTTCAGTTACACATTTGCCGACCATTAATAGAAATTAATAAAAACATGGTTGTTATTTGCTTGCTTTTTGTTTCTTATAAACATTCTGCATTTGTCATTGAAAAAACCCTTTTTTTAACTTACGAAGGATCTCAGGGTTTGTATACATTGAAAACTGGTCACCCTAGATTTGCCGTATATATGTTACTGCAAAAAGTAAGCATGTCAATAACGATATAATTTACATGCGTAGGTACCTACTTGAATAACAATAAAATCCAACAGACACTTATAAAACTTACCACTTTTTTAATTTTTGGGTTGAAAACAATTTCAGCTTTAAAAAACTGAACATATAGTGTTACTGTTGATAAGTGTACATTGTTTCAAGGCAATCGCGATTGTAATTAAATAAAGAAAAATACTAGTAAGTGAAATAACTCGTTAAAGAGCAATTTTAGGTATACATACAGAATGATTAAAAAAGAGATATAAATAGTTGCCTCTGTCGCATTACTTTTTTTGTAAATATAGTTTGATGAATAAACGTACAGACGAGTTCAATTTTGCGAACAATGGAATGTTTCATAGAAGATATAAGTAACTACTTATCAACCTAAAAACCACAGAAATTATCAAAATAAATGGCTTATTTATATTTGGTAAGGTATTTTAAATAATACAATTATTGGTTTATTACATTTTCTAAGAAATCATATTGAAGACACTTCAATGGATAACCTTCAATTAGATTTAAAAGTAAAATGTTATTTTCAACAAGATAATGCACTTGGCCATAATGGTGTTTTAGTGAGGCAATATTTGAACAACACATTTGGTAAGTAGTGGGTAGGAACTCATCTCCCTATACCATATCACCTATATCACCGGACATGAGTCCGCACGACGTTTTACTTTTGGGATACCTGAAGGATATTATTTATACAGAAAGGTATGATAACCTCCAGATGATCCAAGACAAAAATAAGCAAGTTTTAAGTGACATTGATTGAAGAAACCTGAGTCGTCTTTCATGCAACACATATATTGTTTTAATAAAATTGTTCAGATTTTAAATTTTTAAATAAATTGTTCAAATTTTTAATTATCATGACTACGTTATCTTGCACGCAAAAAATGGTTTTCTTTCAATATTTAAATTTTGCTGACAGCCTACACTTAACTACTATTTTAATAACTTTTAACTTTAAATTTTACTTTTCAATGACATTTGTAACAGTGTCAACTAATAAAAATTCCATTTTCAAATATCATTTAGATTTAAAAATTTGGAAATTATTTTTAGTACGTAGTTTCAATAACCTTCAATTCAAAAATAAGATTTAAAAATAACTCTTGCTGTTTAATTTTTTAAAATTATTTAAACTTACAAGTAATTTCTAATAAGTGTCAATATTTTAAATTTCCAAATCTAGATTACAATTTATAAAAATTTTATTTTAAAAACACATTTTTATTTATTTTGGGTTTAAAAATAATTTTTTAAATGTATTTAATAGTAATTGCTAGTTGATTCACTTTACGAGTAATTGAAATATAATTTCTAAACTTAACTTCAATATTTTTATTTAAATTTAAGACCTTCTTGAGTTATCTTTAATTTAAAAAGATCTTTTAATTATTAAATACGCGCTAGGGCAGAGAGAAATGGAACAAGTGCTGTAGGAACTACGAACCAAACATCCAGAGAACCCGCCGTACTATATTGCTATTTGATATACGTGATATACGTGATCCTAATAATAACATAACAGCTTCTACTACAAGCGGTTTTTTAGTTCCATCTTAATTCGGTAGTTATAGGTGGCGCCACAAGTCAAATTGTGTAAAGAGGTCACAATAGTTGCTGGATACCATGTGAACTATTGTGGATTATGACTTCACAGATGGCCAAATTCAGAGTTTTGCCTATACGTTATAATTTGACGTAAAGAACAATAAAAACGAAGAAAAAATTACAACATCCAGTGTATGAGGTCACTATACGTGAAGCCGTTACAGTACACGATGATGTACACACAAGAGGTCACTCTCAATACAATACAAACACACACACACACACACACACACACACACGCACACACCCTACACAATGGTTGCTGTGCAAGCACAAAAAAGCACGCGCTAACTTTGTATCCCGAATCCGGGGCAAGTTGAGCATTGGACCACCAGATGCAAGCACATAAAGCACCAGCCTCTACACCGCAAGTTAAAACGAGTTTGTAGATTATACATACATATATACACACGCGACATAACGCATAGATACTGAGCTAAACTTTTCAAAATGATGCAATACTTTCAATTTATTTGCCAACACATATTTACAAATGTTGGCTGGTGCCCCGCCTTTCGGCATTAGAAGCAGCGCCAAGCCGAGCTGTACAAGCCAGATAGAGGTGATGAAGAAGCTGTAATTTATCAGTCATTACAAAATGTGCCATAGTTCAAACGCGCAAACGTTCTTGGTGCTTAATGCGGTTGAGCATATATCACCACAAAGGCGTCATTAGAAACAGCTGTCGGGGTAATTTAATGTTGCTGTTCTGAGCACCATCGCTGTAAAATGCGTGGTAGAAACAGCTTTTTGCGTGCAGATTGACATTATTCTACAATAGTAGAATAGTTGTTCGCTTCTCGATTTAGTAGTTAGGTCTATTAGTAATTAGCGTTGTCTGCTACATGAAAGATAATATGCTTCTATAAATCGTACTTGTAAATTATCTAAAATATAGTTAGAAGGAGACTCTGACTAAATTTAGGTTCAGTGTCTTCTATTTACTTTAGTGGAAATTCCTGAAAATATTTATATGCAAAACACTTCTTTGAACTTTGTGAAATTAAGCACAAAAGCTGTATAACACTTTAATGAAAACGACTGTATGTGTAGATGTCAGAATTCGTTGAAGTTTTGCAGAAATTAGTGTTTTATATATGCTATAAACCATAAACCCAAAACAACATCTTTTATGGCTGCTATACAAGTAATTCTTGCCAGTAATTCTACAAGTACTGATTTTGCAGATGTACTTCGCGAAAGAAAAATATTTTCACTGCTAGACATTTTCCAAGTATATTTCTGCGTAGCAGATCGACAACAGGTTGTTTTGATTTGAGCACTTTTTTCGCTCCTCGTTAACCGGGAGTTGAAAATATCAAAAGTAAACTAAACGTGTTTAGCGCTCAATCAAAAGTTGTACAAGTGGGACGCCGAGTTTATTACGTTTATTAAAGAAAACACATTAAATGTTGGAGCGAATTTGTTTTTGCTTATTAGCAGGAACAACTTTCCGGACAAGCCTTTGATTTCGGCGAATGTGTTGCCAAAGAGCACCTAATTTTGAATTTGTGTGCTTTGGACGGCAACATTCGTTAAATATATAGGCACCTGGCTACATTCAGTACCACTTCCTCAAATAAAATATTAATAATGTAAACTTACTTTGAGTGCTCTAGATTTAGACCGATTCTCCAGGTCTTTGCCCGTAAAACGCCTGAAAAACAACCCTGTAGCACAGATTCTTTAAAGCAATATGCAATTTTATTTTCGTTGTAGCTTGTGAGAGTCTTTAGGTCTTTGGCCTCAAGCAGCAGCCCTTGGCGCATTACAAATTTGGGATGGATCAAATCCCTGCTGACTCTAAGGATTCGAACGGATTAAGGAAAATCTGCGCGTCTGGCTTGTAAAGGCCGCGTGGTTGCCCATTGTTATGCAAAATTTTAATGTCCTCCCTTTACCAACAGTAACAAGTTAACAATGCTGCCTAGAATTATCATACTGATGGCCCTTCGTCCGAAAATTGAATCGTCTAGGCCTAAATGGCATCCGTATCAGATTTCCCAGTGTGGGTAAAGCTTGAATAAAAAGAGTTGAACGGTCAGTACTAATTAGTGTAGCATAAGATGTATAAAATTTACTACTTAATCAGTTCAACAATTCAGCCAAGTATTTCCTTGAAATACTGTGCCTTTATAAAGCACTACAAAATTATACATTAAAAAACACAGTATTTATTAATATTTATGCCCTTTGTGCAATAACATCAGAATATAACACCCCGTGTAGAGTAACCAGTTTTCCATTGGCGACTCCATAGGTGGCGGACATAGGAAAGCCCACCAGATATGGTGGGTACCGAAGAGCAAACCAAAACTAGCAGAATAACGTATGCCTTAAGAAGAGCTACATTTTTCATAGCGTCTGTTCATCAAGTTGAGAACAGTTGAAACAACACCTAGGAAAACACAGAGAAACTACATCGCTTTAATTTTTTTCTAGGATAATATTATGGCAAAACACAAAATGAGTACGGACCTCTGACCAGTCCTTAAGTGAGTGAGGGTGCTAAGGAGACCTCGCTGAAATTTTAAGACAAAAATAGAAACGTGGAATGTGCGTAGTCTGCTATATGCAATCAAATTTGCAAAAGAGGTGGGTCGGTTAAACTTAGATATCCTAGATTATAGTCATATTGAAATATCAGAATAAATTGCTAAGAAAACATATCGTGCTTCTATATGATAGTGTGGAAGGTATACTGTGATGGTTCCTTGCCCATAGAAATTCTGCCTAATTAACTAAATGAATAAGGTCAACATGAGCACAGAATTAAATATTTTACCTATTGCAAGATAATCAGTACTTTACATTAATAAATGCACTTGATGTGAGCAGCAGTACCTAATAATTTGAAGGACAAAGGTTAGCATGAAATAAAACAGGTTACATTAGGGTTACGTTCGGAGTTTCAGATATGATAAATGTTCGGAAGGGCTAATGCAATTTAAGTTGTAACTGATTAATTTGGGCTTATTATTGTCAGACATAATGTGAATAAGGTAATACAGAATTATTTTTTAGGACAGAAAGAATATGGGCGTTATGTGGTAAAAGTGTATAAGTCAGCAAAAGAAAAATTCGCTGAAAGGTAAACGAAACAGTGCTACAAAATAATCATTGCAAGGAGCAATGAAAAATGGAAGGCAACCATTCGAAAGAAAGTTAGTGAAATGCTAAAAGGAACTGCAAGTGTACCAGTGCATTATAAACAAAAGGGATTTAAAAGCAGAGCAAGTGTAGTTGCATGTATTCCAAGAAAAAGACAATTTTAGTAGTTAGGTAAAGATATGACATCAAAACTGTGGTCCATAAAGTTAAACATGTTATCAATCCTAATTTCCTTTAAGAAAATTGAAAATGTAGTTGCTAAGATACATGACCTTCTTTTGCTAATAATAACGAAAAAAGCTTAAAAAAATTGTGTTGAGGCCCTCCTCAGTTTATCACATAAAATTATAAATAAAAAAGTCTTTAGTTATAACAATTGTGTTTAAAGTTATTCACCAGTGTCCAGGGCATCTGTGAGTATAGTTTTCCAGGTGTTAAAAGTGCCAACTGAAGCAGTTTAACCACCAGAAGGCTTCAACCAAGTGCGAGTAACTTCGAGGGGCCAATTCCAGAAGTAAACAGCATCGTCCAGCAAGAATAGTGCCTGTAGGGAGGACCTTCAGGAGCCCGTAAGGGTAGGAATTCCAACCAACAAACCCAAGTCTATAATTCTCGTGGCGTCATTGGGGAGCGTATCCAGCATCCGAGAAGGTAGAAGGTAGAAGCTAGAATTTCGCAGGAAAAGCGTTGGAGTACGTCCATTATTTTTGGATATCATCAATCTCAGCCCCAAGTTACAGTGGTCCAGAGCCGTGCAGCTTCCAGAAATTTAGGTAGCGTCCCTTGGAAATGCGAAATGACGGGGCGTTTTTCAGTTTTGGCCAGATATAGAAAAAAACGATCACGCGTGGGTTGCGAAGTCACATTAGAGACAAAATGAGCTTAGCAGTTGCTACGTCACAGTATTAATATTTACCTGATGATCCTTTGCCATTTTGGAGTTTTTAAAATTCAATTTGACGCTGTTTTTGCATTGGCAGATCATCATATTTACTAAGTCAAATTCGAGGTTAGCTATACGTCAAATGGAAATTGTGCATTTTCTGGAAATATTTGGGAGTATTTGTCATACAAAAAGTCATTTGTCATACAAAGTGTTTCTAAATTTATGAACCTACACCCTGAACCAAGTTTGTCTAATGTTCTACTGAGTTATGCCCGAATTTATTGCGGATAGATAAAGTCATTTGCCCTGAGTTTGACAGGCACGTTCGTAATTGAATCTAACACAATTTATGAAGTGTAGTTTCCTTTGCCATTAATTATTTTATTTTAAAAAACATGTTCAAAACAGCGGTCGGGAAAATAGAATAGGCCAGAGTGATCTCCGACGTCCGTGAAGGATTGGTAATGAGAAAAAAAAGAATAAAACGCAATAACGTTTATAAATCAGTAATTAAACTATTGTGCACTTTCTAGTTTGGGGTACATAGGGTGAGTCACGTTAATGGCAAATGTGTTGCCTATGTGTAAAGCGTGATCTTACTACGGTTCAGTCAGTTTTTCGACTTCTTATTGTCCATAACCATTGTTATTATGTGTTTTATTGCTTGCATTTGTAACTATTGATCGTTACTAACTATCTTAATTCATAAGAAAATATTGGTCACAATTTGTAAATGAGTACGTGAAGTTGAAACTCGATAATATTCTTGAAATATAGAAATGGTTTGCACTATCACACTGGAATACCCCTAGTTATTTAATTGTCACGTTTCACAAAATATTAAAGATAAACACGAAACTTATAACCAACC
>OW679194.1:119330491-119601839 GCA_940337035.1 Agriotes lineatus
GGATTAATGACAATAGAGACTTAACGAGGTCGAAAACTCTAACAACAGGGTGGTTCAAATTTATTTCGGGAAACTTTAGGAATACACAGAACACCTCAAAATAAAGCGGAAAACGTTAATCAACTTATATCGAAAACGTATAATAAGCGAGATGTAAGACGTTGAAGTTGAGTTAAAAAATCTGGTGTGATACACTCACACAACTTCCTTTTACAGTGATCTTATAGTTAGCAAAAAATTTGATTTTTAATTTTTAAGCATTTGTCAAAATTTTCAAAAATCACAAATACTACAAAAACTGTACAAAATAGAGCGTTAGTTGAAGAGATAAATTTTCTCTAAAAGTTTAAGCTGAATTCAAAAATGTAATAATATACAGGATGTGGGTGTTCTATTTCAAATAGGAGTTAATTAAAAAAATTTAAAAAAAAATAAAAAAACCCATTTCAGAAGTATTCAACTGGAAAATCACCTACCTCACATCAATACACAATAAAAATGTAAAGTTTGAAAAAAGAGCAGATCACTAAAATAATCATAACGGCCATACTACCATAATAGTTATTAAGGTACCAAGGGCATTATGAGTAAAATAAGAGCCCAAGATTGTTAGTGTACTAACCGAGGGCTTTGGCCCGAGGGGTGTACAACAATCGCTGGCTCTTAGCTCATAATGCCCGTGGTGCTTTCAATGTTTTATGTCCTACCAATTTTCTTACCTAATTCATATTCATATTCAATTCATATAATTACTATGATATAGTATTTAAGATTGATCTAGTTAGCTGATCTAAGTTAGATTTGTGACATTAGCTGAGCTGTCATTAATTTTCATTGTGACAGTGGTGCATAATAAAGTTGTATCTATGAAAACAAATACTGTTAATTATTCATAATAACCCTAGTGTTCTTATGAAGAAAATAATTGCCCTGGAGCTTTATTTTGTATCTAAGATACCTTAAAATAGTGTCATTAATTTCAATTAATCTACTGGTAGGACATAAAGGGAATTTTCTAATCAAAATCATTATAATGACCACCATGTGCATGATAAAAAGATTAGCAAAAAGTAACAAGTATGCTCATTACCATCAACAACTAATCAGACGGTTTAATGCATATAAGAAGTGTAATATAACTTTAATAACCTTTAACGACTTTCTAATGGGAAATAAATGTGAATAATATTTTAAAGCTATTAAAGATTTCGAACATGTATCATTTAAAACATGTAAAACTTTGATTCCATGTTTTGCTTAGATATAGATAAGTGAAAAAGTGTTTTTTTAAGTCGGAAATGTAAAATAATCTACGGCGAAATGGCGACGGCAAAATGGCGACGGCGAAACGGCGACGGCGAAATGGCGACGGCGAAATGGCGACGGCGAAACGGTGACGGCGAAAAGGCGACGGCGAAATGGCGACGGCGAAAGGGCGACGGCGAAACGTCCCATTCCGTTTTTATAATCCGCTTATTTGTAGACCATTCTTACCCGAAAACGCCATTTTTACTTCCTTTTACTATAAAGGAAGTATTGGATTCACCCCAAAAATTCGAAATTGAGTTTTCAACAGATCTTCACGTTTTAGAGTCCCCTGATTCCAAAAAACATATTTTTTTTTCATTGGTCTGTGTGTCTGTGTGTCTGTCTGTGAACAGAATATCTCAAAAACGAAAAGAGGTATGGCGTTGAAACTTCATATATAAGTTTTGTGTACTATGTAGATGAGACAGCAAGCTTTTGAAGAAAATCGCATAACCGGAAGTAGGTGTTTACTCTTGTGATTTTTCAGTTTTTTTCGATTTTTTCAAAAACGGCTCTAACGATTTTTTTTAAACTTTACATTTTTACTACATTTTTAATGTGTATTGATGTGAAATAGGTGATTTTCCAGTTGAGTACTTCTAAAGTGGGTTTCTTTTGTTTTTTTTTCTATTTTTTTATTAACTCCTATTTTAAATAAAACACCCGGTATATTACTACATTTTTGAATTCACCTTAAAAGTCTAGAGAAAATTTGTTTCTTTAACTAACGCTCTATTTTGTACCGTTTTTGTAGTATTTGTAATTTTTGAAAATTTTTGACAAATGGCTAAAAATTAAAAATGAAATTTTTGACTAATTATAAGAACACTGTAAAAGGAAGTTGTGTGAGTGTATCACACCATATTTTTAAATTAGAATTCTATGTAGAATCATATAGCTACTTATAAAATTGCATACTTGCGTTTACTTATATTTCTTAACAATATGCCTTTGGCATATACAGTGTGTCGTTAAAGTATAGAACAAATTCAATACCTTTTAAAATAATAGTTTTTACAATACATCCTGGGACGCGTTAGTGATTCAATTGTTTTCGCACATTTTGTTGGAATTTAATATTTTTGCGACAGCCATACTTCCGTGGTAACGTCAAGGAGTTTTTTTCTTAACGGCAACATATTTATTTTATTACTAAATTTGACAAAACTGATTTTTCTCTTTTCATACCCTTACTAAAGAAAGTTTTTGAGGTAGGTCTCCAACGGAAATTCTGTTCAATGATTAATAATTGAGTAATATGTCAAGTAAAGTTTCAGAGTTAAATTAAACAACTTATTAAATTGTTAACCTTTAAACTTTTTCTGATTATATAGTATGTTGTTATGGAAAATCGGCTTACTAAGATAGACATATTTTTTACGATGTTTTCAAAAATTTTTCTTTGTAAGGTTATACATGCTATAAATCGACAAAAAGAGACAAATTAGGTCGATCAAACGCATTAATAAAAACCTACATTTCTATTAAGAAAATAGCTATTTATGCAACAAGTGCTAAAAGTCGACGTTTATGCGCGAGACATGAAAATTATGAAACGAAGCCGAAGGCTGAGTTTCATAACATGTCTCGCGCATAAACGACTTTTAGCACGCGTTGCATAGAATATTTTATCTACGACCTTAATTTTACCGTTATTAATCCATAAATATCGATTTAAGAAAGGTTCGCATCTGCCACGCTTTTAATTTATGTCATAATGAATAGTAGGCCTGCGCCGCGGTGGCGATTGTTTGGCCACGCCCGTGCTGTCAAGGTGAGTTACGAAATGTAATTATTGATACTCCACATATGACTGTATTCATTACATAACTCTTTAATTATTTCAAAAACGCTTTACCTGTAACGCAAGAAGCAACTAGAATAGCTTTACAACTTCACTTGCAGTTCGAAATTGTAGTTTTGAACCTCGCTTCACTTTTAGCACATGTGCTAAAAGTAAACAGCTGATTTCTTTAAACACGGTAAACTATAAAACGTCACTTTTAGTGAATCAAGCTAGCGCTAAAAAGCCTACTTTGAGTAGTGGTCGTAGATAAAACTTGTTAATGTCACTAAAAAAAATATTATCGCAAGAAAGTATCAAAACACAACATGATATGAGGAACAATTTAATTCGCTATACCTGTTCTAGAATTTTTCTAAAAGCAATATTTCAAAAGATGTTAAATGTGTTCCATACTTTTCCGACAGGCTTAGAAGTGTTTTAATATATCAGGAGCGCATTCATCTAATAACACTTAGTGCTGATTGAAACTTTATATCTTCTCCACGTAAAAATGTTTACAGCCGATGAAGGTAATAAGTTGCAAGTGAATTTACTTTTGTCATTCATTAAACCAGTTGGGTGGCGATTGGTAATAATTTTTCGGTAGATAAAAACAGAACAATGTTCTTTGAAAATCTGGATATATAATAATAATAATAATAATAAAGTCGTCTTTATTTCCAAATACATATACAAATACACGTTTTCGAACATTTCAGTTTAAAAGGCGAAGTTTAGCTAAAGCTATTCTTACACTTAACCTTCATTCTTACACAACCACCACTAGTCTAGATTGAAGACTACGCGATCGCGTAGTATAGGCAACCCGATTAACACGATTGGCAACCATGTTTGGAAAACTAAATTTAACATGTTATAGGAAGTTACTTACTCGAAACTTAACTCTGAATAGAAATACTACTGGTGCAAAGAAAATAAACCGTCGTAAGTTAGAAAACTAGACCAACATTAGAACTTTAAATTCAGTAAATCCTCAAATGTCACAAGTCACGTGATCTTCAACCCTTTTGATGTATTTGCATAAGTGTATTTAAAAATATATAACAGCTAGAACACATAAGATTAAAGAAATTCCGTGTGAAAGTGCGGGTAAATCTCTTCAAAACTATCTCGAAAATACGTCAGCGTGGTCGAGCGGTTAGGGAGCTCGGCTACGATGCCACGGTGCGAGGTTCAATACCCACAACTGGAAACTAACAGGCGGCCCAACTAGTCGCTTAAAATTTCGGTACCAAATCACGGTTGTGGAAGTAGAAACAGTAAGGCAGTCGTCGAAGTCGTGATGCTAACCATATCGCCCAGTACGCTATTAACGTGTGCCAGACCAGTGGATTTAGAGAAATATTGGGCGGCACTGACCCGCAGCGTCTCAGACAATATTTCTCTGTGTGAAATAAGACGCCCTGATTTTTTTACAGTACTATCCAGAAATATAGCGACACAAATAAGGATAATTGAAATGCACTTTTGTCGAGACCCACCAGGAAATTAGTCAAATCTCTAAAAGACTACTGCGTCAACCGTTCAATGATTTCTGTTCCAACTTAACCTCAACTCTGACGGTTCTACGTAGTTTAAAATTGACTTACCTACATTTTCTTTTCCGCATCTTCTTTTCTACGGGAAAGGTCCACACATTCTTGCCAAAAGGCAAGGAAAGCAAAGAAGATAGAAGACACTTAACGAAGTTATTTAAATTTTCCTCTATCATCTGCACTCAAAAACTCGTTACAGCAATCAGTGATACGAATCTGCAAAGTTCATGAATCTTAGTTCACGACGTAAAACTTGAATTTGCTCGAACTGGATGAAATCACCTATAGCGAAATTCTAATTACAAGCAGAAGTGCACATATAGCTTTACATTTTCCCATATTCTTCTTCTTTTTCTTCTGTACCCATATACCCATCGGGTGTCGGACATTTGATCCATAACTATTTTCTATCCATTTTTTCTATTCTTTCCGGTCCATTGCTAATCTTCCCATCTCTTCCTTCGTCGTTCCTCGTTGTCTGCCCAATTCTTCTATATTCTGTAGCCAGTTTTTCCTAGGTCTTCCTTTTATTCTCTTCCCAATCCTGCCTGTTTTCACAAATTTCTTCGCTAGTCTGTCTTGGTCCATCCGCAGTATGTGACCTTACCAGCTCAGTTGTTTCTTTTCTATCTTCTTTGTAACCGGTTCTTGTTTAATCATTTGTCTTATACGTTCGTTTCTCTCTCTATCCAGCTTGGTTTTTCCAGTTATTTCCCTAAAGTACTTCATTTCTGCGGCAATTATTTTCTTCTCGTGCTTCTCATGTATAACCCATGTTTCGCATGCGTATGTCAGTGTGGGTAGTACTATCGTATTATAGACCCGTAACTTGGTTTTCATGTCTATTTCTCGTTTTCCGAAGATAGTTTTATTTAATGCATAGTAGATCTTTCCGCTCTTGTTTGTTCTTTTGGCTATCTCTAGGTCCATCTTTCCATCTTCTGATATTACACTGCCTAGGTATTCGTATGTCGTTACTATCTCTACATTTTTTCCTTTGATTTCTATTCTTCTTTCTTCTTCTCGTGCTTAATTGTTGATTATCATCGTTTTACATTTGTCCGTATTAACCTCAATTTCCAATTTTTCTATTTCTTCAGTCCATATTCTCGTTAGTTCTCTCATTTTTCTGTGCGTATCTGATATTAGGACTATATCGTCCGCATACATGAGGCAATCGACTCTTATTGGCAGTAGTCTGTTATATGTTACCACAGTTTGATGTTGTGCTGTTTTCAGTCGGGTGTTTATTAATAGTTTATCCATTACTACTATGAATAATAGCGGACTGAGGCTGTCTCCTTGCTTTATTCCTAATTCCATTTTAAATCTAGTTGACTCCTCTCCATTTAACTTGACCACTCACTTTACATCCTTAAAAATGCTTTTTATTACCCGAATCAGTTTTACTTGGACTTTTAACTGTTCGAGGCACTTCCATATTATTTTCCTCTGAATCGCATCGAAAGCCGCTTTTATGTTACAAACAATTCTTTTCCTTTTTCTTCTTTTCTGTCTATCAGATTTCTTAGTATTTGAATATTGTCGTTTGTTTGTCTTCCCGTCCTGTAAGCCGCTTGTTCGTCTGCCAGTTTGGTATCGATTCTTTTCCTTAATTTCCTTTCTATTATTTTTGTGTATAGTTTAAAACAGGTGGAGTATAGACATATGGCCCTGTAATTCTCACAACGTGTAGAGTCGCCTTTCTTGTGTATTGGGATTATAATGTTTTCTTGCCAGCTCTCTGGTATTTTTTCCGTTCGCCATGCTTCTTTGTATAACTCTAGAATCCATTCTTTAACCTTTCTCGCCTAAATACTTTATCATATCTGGTTCAATGCCATCTTGTCCACATGACTTCCCTGTTTTGATGCTTTTCATCGCTACTTCCATATCTTCCCTATTTATCTCCTCCTGTGGTACTTCCCCTATTTCCTCTTCTCCTTTTTCATTGTTATGTAATTCGTTCTGGCTTTCGGCTTCATTTACTTTTTTCTTATCCTCAAATTTGTTTGTATAGTGGTCTGCCCAGATTTCTAATATGTCATGTAATTCAGATTTAAGTTCGTTATCAATATTTCTTATACTCCTTATCTTTTTCTTTTTATTTCCTTGCAACGCTTTTATTACATTCCAAAATTGTCTATTATTTGTATCGTATGTTTGGTTTAGTTCCCTGCCAAACTCCTCCCAACTTTTCCTTTTCGCATCCCTCACTACCTCTTTTGCTATATTCCTTTTGTTTATATATTCTTCTTTATCCTGTAGGTTCTGTGATTTCCTGAATCTTTTCCATGCTGCTTTCTTGTTCTTAACTGCTTCCCTTACTTTATTGTTCAACCATCTAGTTTTCTTAAGTTGATTTTTGTTGTATTTTCTGGTTTTACATGTCTCTTTAGCTATTTTACGAATTGTTTCACTAAATATTTGCCATCTTCTCTCTAAAGTCCAGTTCATACTAATTTGTTCTTGTTTAGATAGTTCCTCGTCTACTTCTTTTTGGTATTTTAATTTTATTTCCTCCTTTCTTAAACTCTGTATTTGTATTCTTTCGTAATCTTTTTCTTTATGCATTGCTATGTCCAAGTCTTTTAAAACTGCTGTTACCAATCTATGTTGTGTTCCCATTTCTGCGTCCATTATGGTTTTGATCTGTTGTATTCTATCGTTAAGTTCCTGTATATATACTATATAATCTATTATACTTTTGGCGTCCCTTTCTTCCGCAACAAAAGTATATCTATTTTCCATTGGTTGGTGCCAGAAGCCATTTCCTATTATGAGATCGTTTGTTTGGCAAAACTCTATCATTCTTTGTCCATTTCTGTCTCTCATTACTGTCTCTTCTCCGTATTGCCCCATGAATCCTAAACCTCTATTCTCATCTCTGCCGACTCTCGCATTCTAGTCGCCCATGATGATTATTTCGTTCTCCTCTTCTCTAATTCTATCTAGTGTGTTTTGCAAGTCTGTGTAGAAATTTAAGATTTCTTCTTCGTCTGCCCCTTCTATTGGTGCATATACCTGTATTATATTGATCATTCCATCTAGATCTAGCTCTAAAACCATTAGTCTTGAATTTACTGCTTCGAATTTACTTTCATGTTTAATTCCTTCGATATTATCATGCCCAGCTCTTCTTTCGCTCTCTGTTCTGGATGTCTTCCTGAGTAATATAAGTTGTAATTATCCTTTAATTGTTTGTTACCCGATCCTTTAGCTTTTGTCTCACATAGTCCCATGATTTTAATATCATATTGTTGCATTTCTTCAATTAACTCGCACTCTTTTCCTGTTATTGATGTAATATTCCATGTTCCAATTCGAAAATGTTTAATTCTATTCGCTAATTAATTTCCGTAGTTCTATATCTGCCCGTTTCCATACTCGTTGTTACTTTTTCATTCCGGTCGTCTATTTTTTGTCTGTCCTGTTTCTATTCAGTATTAGTTTTTTGAACGTCGTCCCGTGAATGTCAAAGTTCTGATTTGCTTCCAAAATTCCTCGTCTTCTCTATTCTGGAGTGACCTTTCGCTTGACGTTCTTACTTTCTGGCTTTTCTCTATATGGTTTCCTATTCTACTTGTTCCTTCATTTCCTGTATCCTCTGCATTCTCATTTCCTTGTTCTTCTTCCCTCTCCTGTAGTTGTAATGTGTATCCTTTTCCATTCACTATCAGCTTGTTGTACACAAGTTTTGCGTTGAGTCCCTTGTCTCTTGCTTCTGCCATATGTTTTACCAACGTTCTTCTCTCTTCTAGTATATGTTTCGGGTAATCTTCGTTTATCCAGATCTTCTTTCCTTTTAGATTTTTCTCCTTCCTCAGAATCTCCAGTTTCATGTTCCTTGATGCTAGTTCTATCAAAATTGGTCTATTTTTCTGTTGTCCCTCATCTTTCTTTCCTGGTCTTCTAATTTCCTGAGTTTCCTTTTCAATGTCCATGCTGACTGCTATTTCTCTTAGGATGATTCTTATTTTCTCCCTTAGTTCTAGGTCTGGCTCATTAGGTTTATCTTCAACTCCTTGTATTATGATTTTATTCTTTCGTATCTCCCTTTCTATTATATCGATTCGGGTTTTTTGTATGTCTAGTTGTATCTTTAGCTTTTAATTTTCTTTCTTCAATTCCTTATTTTCTAATCTAGTTTGTTGTAATTCTTTGCCTATTTGATCTAGTTTAGTACTTATATCCTGTCTTTTGGTGTCTAAATCGTTTAATTTGTTTAATTTAGTGTTAATCTCTTCTAAAATCTTCTCCATTGTGGGCCATTTGTAGTGCAAAAGGTTTTATATTTCTTTATTTATGTTCACTATTTTTTAAAGAAAAAAAATTAAAAATCGAGTTTTGATTTATGTTCGAAATATTACTTTTTATTTTAGCTATTTATTTATGCGTATCCGACTTATTAATTATCAACTGGCGCCAAGGGGTGGCTCCGGTTTATCCCCTCGGGGAGACTTTCCCCCCTACCTACTGTAAAAGATGTTCCTCGGATCTCTCTAAATATTATAATAGGCTTTTAAAAAAATTTAAATCCTGACCTGGCTGGTTCAAGTTTAAATCAACAAAATATGTTTACATGTGCCTATCTTATCTTGTCAAGTCTTGTTGACCTTTGCTGTTATTCTGGTGTGTATTTAATTCAAATGGTGTACTTACAGTTCATCTGCTACTTATTTTACCTTCAATTCGACTCCAATCACTTTATTTAGAAACCTGTCTAGGTTTTCAGAAATTTCAGGCACTTTTTCCGTGTCAAAAGTCAATTATTATTCAAGCCGTAATTCACCACTTTATATCTAATAGACACCACCCATATTCAAATACAAATATTGTTTTATTGCCCTTCTCCTAATTTCGTGTCTTTTAATGCGCTTGTCATCGTGTATGTATGATATGGATTTGAACCAGCGGAACTACCAAGAAACAATGAAGCCGAAAACCAATTCGTATTAAATTTAAGAAAAGGATATCAGATACTTTCTCTACGCGGACCAGGACCAACCCATGCGGCATACCTTTGTTATATATTGTAACGTGGAAAGGGTTGATAACCTCTAGAATATTGCAAAAGGGGAATATGGTTTAAGCCATTGGGACACTTACACTAAAGACATTTATAACTTATTTGACATCCTTATACGATGTTAGTTATTATCAGCAAATGCAATGTTGCACCTTTGGAAATACAGAAGATCTCTGAAATTCTTCTTCAGAAGATTGATTACGGAAAGTAAAATTGCCGCTGATAAGAGTGAAGAAAATGTAGCGTTAGAGACTCAAATTACCTGAAGCTCCACACTTAAGAAAGAACCAATCGCTACCTTAAGTTTTCATTTATTGCACTTTCAAAAGAAATGTAAAGAAGAGAAAATCTTTCTTTAAAGTTTATTTTTAAACAGGCGTTCATACTGATTACATTGCAAATACTTATAATATTAAAAAAGCTATCTTTATTTACAATGTAGAATCAAATGTTTCGACACCACAACCTAGCAACAATTGTAGCTTTGAACAACTATTTCGCCAAATTTACAGAGAGTGTTAGTGGCGTATGATGGCAGAAGCTTGAGAAATTAGAAATGGAATGATTGATAGACAAAAAAATGTTTCACCTTTGTTATAAATTATTAATTACAATGCATGTACTACCTATAGGCAATTTCAAACTAAAACAGTCACAGCAAAACATTTCTGGATTTTTCTAAGTTATCCTCCCTTTTCTGTAAAACAGCTTCAATAAGCCGTGTTCGAAAGAATTATAACTCTTCCAACATACCTTACATAACTCCCTTACA
Source organism: Agriotes lineatus (assembly GCA_940337035.1). Classification (NCBI taxonomy): domain Eukaryota; kingdom Metazoa; phylum Arthropoda; class Insecta; order Coleoptera; family Elateridae; genus Agriotes; species Agriotes lineatus. Next base: position 119,340,943 of record OW679194.1, read on the forward strand.
TCGGGTTTCCTCACTTGGGTCATCCATAGGTATTCTAGTTTGGATGCATTTACATCTAGATCATGCTGGCACTTACTCATAAGTAAGTTCAAAAGCGACGTCCCTTGCTTCAGCATCGCCTGGTACTTGCCGCAGTTCATATATGTGCTTTCTTTGATGGACTGCAATTGTCCAGTATATAGCACTATTTTTATTACAACTCTCAAAGCTTCTTTTTGTAGCTCGTTGTTGAAGTCGACGTTTCCTCCAAAAGCGAGTAGCACTAACATTTTTAGGAAATCAGCTTCTGCCAATGCTGTAAGAGCGGTTTCTCCTAAAATATATTGTTTGTTAATGTCAGCGACCAGGCAAATTAGTTCAGTGACTGTAGCAAGCACACCGACACGAGTAGCATAAATTAGGGGCGTGATTCCCAGTTTGTCTTGTATGTTAACACTGGCACCTTTAGCCAGGAAAAGTTTTGTTATGTGTAGTTTATTGTTTTCTGTGGCCAAATGTAGAGGCGTTTTTCCGCTTTGATCTACAGCATTTACGTCAACTCCTTTTTGTATAAAATTGACTGCGGTGTCATAATCCTTGACGAGGTGGAGCACGTTTTCTCCAAACTTAGTCAACTTGAATACATCTGCCCCATTATCGAGTAGTATTCTTATTATATCGACTTTGTTATGAATAACCGCTAGGTGGAGCGGCGTGTGTCTCTCACTGGAATTTACCACATCGACGCATGCTCCTTTTGATATAAGTACGTTAACAACATCCAAATGCCCTTCAGTAACCGCCAAATGAAGGCTGGTGTTACCCTCGCCATTCTGTTCGTCGATCATTGCACCCTTATTTATAAAACTCCTCACTAAATCATCGTAACCATTTTCTGAAACATAATGGAGTAAAGTCCAACCCATGTTCGACATATTAATATCTAAGTTGCCACTGCTGTTTGCTATATCAATGCTGACTTGGGTAGAAAGTAGCAAATCTGTAGTGGCTCTACAGCGATGACGCAACGCTAAATGAAGAGCGGTGTTACCATCTCTATCTTTCGCATCAATATCGGCACCAAAACGTAAAAGCAAGCAAGTTACGTAGTAGTCTCTAGTGACACTAATATGTAACACAGTTTGTTCACTATTATTCTTTATGTTTAAGTCTATACCGATAGCAATAAGAGATAATATTATTTTCAAATGAAAGTTTTTTAGAGCAAGATGGAGGTATGTGTTTCCATCATTATTCTGTTGGTTGATGTCTACCAAGGCGGACTTGGATAATATCTTCCTAAAAGAAATAAAATCGCCACATCGAATGCTTGTATGAAGTGCAGTATCACCATCTTCATTTTTAACGTTAATGTCGATTCCTTTATTTATCAAAAGTCTGACCACATCATTATCAAATTCTTGTCCATATTTGTTTTCATCTTTATAGTCTAAACATAAAATGTACGGCACCCACATATTTCTAAATATATGAAATGGAGATTCTTCTGCAATATTTGGAGTATAGTTTTCATCAGTTGAGTTCGCAAGAGATCCCATGCTCAATGTATGTACCATAGGTTTGGTGTTTATAATATCTCTCCTGTTATGTATCACTGCTACATGTAGGACAGTGTTGCCCCGTTTATCTTGTATATCGACACGAGCATTACTTAAAAGTAGTCTGAAAATGTCACCAGGCATTGCTCGTTTGACTGCTAAGTGAACAGGGGTTTCGCCTGCAAAATTTTGGAGGTTTACATCTGAGCCACTGCCAAGAAGCAGTTTTGCCTTGTCAAACTCATCCATGCTTACTGCTAAATGAAGAGGAGTGTTACTCTTATCATCAGTCTTGTTCACAACACTATTGTTCAAACATTTTTCAACATCTTGCCAACGTCCGTACTCGACTGCATAGTGAAGCAAAGACTTTTTACCTGCATACGTACAACCACTGTTTAACAGACTTGACAACAGGGTTTCAAGTATGAGAGAATGTTGGTTTATTTTGGCCACATCCAGAGGCGTCACGGAATATTCGTTTTCGATGTAACTAAGAGCACCTCTTGACAATAAATCCTTGATAATATCTACATCACCAAGTGCGACTGCATAATGCAGTACGGTATTTCCGTCCACATCTTGTTTATTGACCTCCACGCCTTGCGATAATAACTTGGCGATGTTTTCTCTGCTTCCAAACGCTAAGGCAAAGCGTATATCTGAATAGAAATGATTGGAATAACCGGAATAGAGTCGGGCTTTACCTGTTTGCAAATATTTTAGAGCAGTTACACCTGTCAAGTGGTCTACGAGTATATGCATGTCGTTTAAGTAGTTATCGATATACGTGTTCTTATCCATATGCTTTCCTGGGAAAGCCACTTTAAGATAACTCAGAAGTAACCGTCTCGATATAAAATAGGCTAATAAAGCATAGAACACTCTCATATTGGCGAAGTGGCAAATCCTTAAAAAGAATTGGTCTGTATTTATGTATGCGTGGGCACTGATAACTGAATAATTCATTTTCCTGTATACTGCATCGAGAAGATCATCGTAGATATTAAGTCCACCATTTTCCACAAAATAATCTAAAGGAGTGTATCCTATTATATCGGGTTCAGAGTAAATGTCTTTGTAGGTAATAGGTAAATTATCAACCAAAGAATGAAGACATGAATTATTAGTAATTTTGAAGCAAAGTGAAAGTACGTGCAGAACAGACCTTCTGAGTTCATCTTTTGCACGCACTGCTTTGTCTGTTTCGTCTTTTATCATCCTTTCGGCATCACTCACATTCCTTTCTAAGATTGCTGTATGTAAGGGGCAGTTTTGTGTAACAAGAAGGTCCAATATATAGAATAAGAAGTTGTATTGCCCAGTAAATCTTTTTTTAATCAAACTTAGGCTCACCTCTTTTACTTGCAGATCGCTACTGCCCACATTTTTCCACAGCCACTCGGCAGCTAGGTATTCAGCAAACGTTTGATGAATGCAGGACAAGTCCCCTCTTTCAGTGAACATCATAATACCATCTCTTTGCAAAATTGCAGTTTCGCTTGGGTGTTTTGAGTAATACTCATTCAAATCCTTAATAATGTCGATTTCGCTGAATCTTTCTGACGAGAACACGAGTTGAAGAGCAAATAGTTTTTGATGTTCTGCAACTTTTGGATATGTATCGGAAATCCGTTCTTCTCCTAATTTCTTGCAAAGATGATCGAACCGTTTGTCTACAAAGCTTCTATACAGTTTCAGTAAATTAACATTTTCGATAAAACTCTCTTTCATGCCATTGTAGGCAACTTTGTTCCACTGGTCGGTAAAATAGTCGGCTATCAGGTTAGTCTGCAAAGGGATACCAGTCAGCTTTCCCTCCCAATCTCCCAAATTAAATCGAACAGTTCGAAGCAACCCTTCAACAAACTCTCTAGGGTTTACATTCAAATCTGGAGTTTTTTTGCGGAAGTAATCAATCAAATATTTCGTTTGGTCGCGAAGTGCAAACGACTTCAATGAAATAGTAAAGGTATCAAACTCTTCTTCCAAATAGCCCTTTATGTGGGGACGAGTCGTCAGCCACAACTTAAAACCTGCTGCTTGCAGACACTTTGCCATATTTGTTACTTCGTCCTTGTAACAAATGGGAACCTCATCACACCCATCTAAGATGACTAACACATTTTTTTCCGTGGCGAGTTTTTGAAATATCATTTTGTTTAGTTCGGCATTACACTGATCTTTAGAAAGAAGGGATTCATAGAAGTAGTTCAAATGCTGAAAAACGTTCGAATTTGACTTGCCCAGTTCCCTGTAGTACTTTTGATGTTTCTGAAGGTCAATTCTAATCACCCATTGGCTCGGTGGCGCGTGCAGAGCTATAAAATCCATTAGCAGTGACTTTCCCATTCCGGGAACATCACTGATTATGTTTGTGGAGTCTTGGAAAATATCAGTAAATTTTCGAAACACTTTTTTATTTTTTGTAATACAAGATGACGAACTTGTAGATATAAAATTTTCATCACTACTGTCGTCTTCAAAAGTATCAATATATTCACGAAATGGTCTTATATTTTTAGTAGTACCAGACGACCACCTCCACTCCAGAAGATTTTCGTCATAAACGGAAAGGCAATGAATTGTTCGATTTGGTATACTTTTAAACGTTTTAGTAAGTTCATCCTTAACTTTGGGAATCGTAAATATGCCTTCATGTCCCAAATTAGTTAAATCGACATCTTTTAACGCTTGGTAGCCGTGATTTCCAGAACAACCACTTAAGAGAAATATCTCGCCTCTAACTTTTTCCAGAACTTCTGCTTTTAAAAATACCTTCATGGCACTTCTTTCTATAAACAATGGATGCAACTCACTTAGTTTTCCACCGACATTAAACTGGTTTGACAAAATGTAAATTATGTCTCTGGTTGCTATGTGACCAAACATAGTTTCGTCTATTAGGTCCTTTAATTTGGCGGAATTCCTTCCTTGAATCTTTACTGTATTATCAAGAATCTTCTGTCGCTGCTCTTCGCCCAAATCTTGCAAGTAACTAAACAGGTCGACATCAGTTTCCCTTCTTGGGGAGAAATTATCTATTTTATTTACAATCACCACTTGAGGATGGCCTGCGTATAATTTTAGTATGCTGATAATGCTTTTGTATTCCTCTTCTTTGCGAACTTGTAAAATTAAGGGACAACGCTCAAGCTTCCATAAACACTTGTATAGGTCTAATAAAGTGATTATTCCAAACTTTCCGACTATTTTAAACATTTCTCTTTTTAAATTATTATGGGTTTTGTAAAACCATTGGTTAGCTTTGGCATCGAATGAATCCGTCCAAAATTTAAATGGCTTGTTACAGTACTGCACGACTTCGTTTGCTACGCCTCGAATTAAAAATTCTTGTACTAGTTCGGTAGAATCTACGATGATTATGGTTTTTCCCCGAATTATCTCGTTCCATGTGGACATCCCTAAGCCAGTGTAGTCTTGAAACGTTTGTCCAGCTAGGTTAAATTCATACTGTGACAAAAGCAGACTTCCTAATTTCGAAGTTACGTCCTTCTTGGTCAAGTAGTAATGCCCACCTAAATGTCCCTTAGCCCACTTAGTAATAAACTTAGTATACTTTTCAGATACTTTCTTACAATTCACGTTATTCAGCCCTAACTTATCGGCAATTCTTACAAGCTCCTGGTTTATTTTTACATTTAAAGAATTACCATGTACCTGATTTGTAAGCAAATAGAATTTGATATTCTTATCTTTGCAAATAGCCGTGTGCAACTGTTTGGTATCAAATATATAAGCATTAGACTTGGTGCTATCAGACGTGTCAACAAAGGCCAAGTTGCTGACATGGTGGTTCTTATCAACAGATTTTAAAAAAGCACAGCTCTTCGTTGGTCTGTTCGTGAAGAGGATAAAATAGATATTGCGAAATTTGCCTAAATCTTTAATTATGCCTTTCTTCGTCGATGTTGACCCCATAGATGTTTTTAACGAATCGATATCTGTATAATATTTTACCAACCGATACTGATGTTTAATGTTAGAGGATAGATATTCGTCCCTTGTGATGGACGTGGGATCTTCTTTATGTTTCATCTGCAGCATATAAGTCAAGGTGCTGCCTCCAGGTCGCTTCACGTTGACAATGATATCGTCCAAAGCGCCAACTCCGTCTGGATTGGACGCCAACCACATGTCTTCTTCCGCAGACAACACGCAGCGCAGAGACAGCAAAGCAGCCATTTGTATCTCATACTCTCTGCCCATGTCCATCGTGCCGCGACGGACGGTGTATTCCTGAAAAAAGGTCAGTTAGCTCTAAGCATATACTATTGTAGATCCCACGGGATTCGCAAAGAAATACCATATTTAAATACTGTCAATAATAGAATACACAACAGTTAAAGTAACGGGTGTTCAAAAAGTCTTTACGTCCTGGGCGGCTATGGAAATTCAAACGTATAAATAATATGTTGGTTAGCAGGTTAGGTTTTGAGTCAGTTTTGGCCTAGACTGAAGCAAAACCTAACCTGATAACCTCGAATTTGACATAAACTTACAGTGTCACCAACATATTATTCATACGTTTGAATTTCCATAGCCGCCCAGGACGTAAAGACTTTCTGAACACCCGTTAGTTAAGCGAATGTAAGTAATATAATACGAAGAATCATAGTAGAATTTCTATAAGCTAGCACTTCCTGTTATCCGTATCCAGATTATATTAAGCTTGAAAATCGTTATGATATGTTTTATCGGACTTTTTCCACTGTCTAGGTCTAGGGTGTATATCACACGACGTTTCAGGAGTTTTTGATCTACTCCAGTCTTCAAGTGTTCCTGGTTGTACGTTTTTATAATTAAACTCGTGCCTCCCCCGGGGTTTGAACCCGGGACCGCTGATCGCTGTGATGTACACTCTAGATAGTGGAAAAAGTCCGATAAAACATATCATAATTGACCACTGCCAAAAAATGACATTCAGAGAACAACTTGAACATCGTTACTTAATTATCATTAAGTAATACTTCATTTTTGATAAGTTTCTTTTATGTAAAAAATGACCGTCCGTAATAACGAATACACAGTTATTTATTACATTTGTGGGTGCTAACCACAATGTAGCAATGTACAGATACACCATACGCTACAAAGAATTCGTTTCGAACATGTTCTTACTGCAAAAGAATGTCGGAAACCACTGGCTGATGAGTTGGTTGCACAACAGGGCAACAGCGCATCTGATTTTGGACCGGAACGGTTTATTACTTTCCTCGTCTGATAGACGAAGAAAGTATTGTAATCACGAAAAAATCACCTTTCGAGATTTCTTCAGATCTTCACGTTTCAAGGTCTGTCTGTCCTTCTGTTTGTCTGTCTGTCTGTCGGTGTGTTGGCAGTATAGCTCAAAAACTATTTGTCGGAGGAAGACGATATTTTGCATACATATCATATATTTACCTCGCATGAAACCGGTACAATTTCATACAAATATGTACAGCGTGAGCACCTTAAAAAAATACAATTTTGTTTATTTTTGGGTTAACTTTGAAATAGAAGAAAGTAATAACTTTCACATAGGTCAAACTTTACATTTGCTTAAAATAAGACTCAACCGATACAGGATAATGTCACAAAAGAGTAAAAACATTTCAACAATAACACCGTTCTGTTCAAGAGAGGTGCGGGCCGGACTTATTTGAAAGAGGCTCGGTAGCGTAGTTGGCTTTATCGGTGCAGATACGATAGCACTGCAGATGCGCCGGGTTCAAACCCCAGCGGGATACATTTTTTTTTAATTTTAAATGTATTTAATTTATTAGAAACGTGAAGATATTTTTACTGCTAACTTAATTTGATTTTTAAAATTATTTAGTGTCACAATAAGTGGTTAACACGTTAAGTTACCGTACTCTTTTGCTTTTTCCTCCTGATGAAGCCCCTTACGAAAGTGGGCGAAACGTTGAGTTCTTCGATCTCAATCATGACACGGTACAATCCCGGAAGTCGTTTGTTACTTAATGAGAATGGCCATGAAAGCCTCAGAAATCATCTTTAGTGTCACAATGTCGACGAGGGCAGTTCTGGGTAAAACCTTTTACAGATTTTTTTTTAGTTGTGTGAGAGAGCTGGTTGCGTTCAGTTCGTTAGCCACGAGAGGTGACGCAAGCTGTTCTGTGCTATGCATATGGTCTTGTTTGTTGTATATGTACAATCGTTTACAAAAGTACTTACCCGTGTAGACATTAAAATAGTGCGTGTGTTTGATTTCTAATTCGAACCGTCTACCACTTTACAGTTGCATTGTGCTGGACACAACAGGAACATACCGTAAAACTTGATACGTTTTGTGATCTATCCAACCCCCTACTATGCTAATTTGATTGAAAAAAACATTTTAGATTACCCTGACGTGGTGGCCTGATAGCCTAAACACCTAAAAAAGATTCCCCACTCCACTCCTAGGAAAAAATATAAAAGGTGTTTTTTCAAGTCGCCCCACGACGAGGCAACTTAAATTTGCTTATAATTTATAGTGGAGCTGCTAGTAGGAAAGCATTGGGGCGACATAAAAACCGCAATATCTGATTTCATAAGTGCTGCAACAAAAATCCTGCTGTTTTAGGTTACATTATTCATATCAAAATAGCTTGTTATTGTCAATACATTGTTGGATTACATATTAAAGAAGAAGCGATGGAAACGCATTAAATTAACAAACAAACTTGGAATAAACATTGTTTGGTCAATAAAGACCTAAAAAATAAAAATAAAGCAATTCTTACGAAACTTAAATTATTAAAATATGTTTAAAAACTCAAATCATTAAATTTTATTTCCCCTCGTTTTAAGATGCCATATTCTAAAAGCTGTTGTTTTATTTATTTTTTTTCGACAATTGCGTTGTCTTCTACTGAGGAAAAACGTAAGCATTCGTGATTTTACTACACATCCTTAAGAATGTGCCAAGGTAAGTGTCATGTTCTTCGCAGCTTACTATTTTGGTCACGTATTGCTTATTGGTACCAGCTTCAGTTATCATGTCAAGGAAAATGTAATCACCTGGTTTAAGATCCATCAGACCAATGGAATTTTGGATAGGGGGCAGTTCATTAGTAATTTCTTCGGTTCATTTCACCTTCCAAATCAGAAAACGTTTCTGTTAAACCTCTTTCACTCACGTAACTTTCGGAAGATGACGATGATGCAGAACACCATTTGGTTTTTTATTTTTGGATGGTGATAATGACGCTGACGTTCACGACATCTTTAGGTCTTCCTGTGATATGCTTTTACCTACTTCCACTGATAATTTTTACTTCCCCCGTCTGAAAGACGAAGGAAGTATTGTAATCACGAAAAAATCACCTTCCGAGATTTCTTCAGATCTTCACGTTTCAAGGTCCCTAGATGACGAAAACAGATTTTATCAATTCCATCTGTCTGTTTGTCTGTCTATCAGCCTGTTGGCGTTATTCCTCTTACACTATTTGTTGGAGAAAGGCGATACTTTGCATACATATTATGTATTTACCCGGCATGAAACTGAGAAAATTTCAAGCAAATATGTACAGGGTGCGCACCTTAAATAAATAAAATTTTGTTAATTTTTGCTTGAACTGAGAAATACATAAAAGTAATTATTTTTCCGATTTTTTTATTACTAAAAATTGATTAATTTTATGCGTACATCGCATTTACAGGTTTAGTTTTGAATATTTATCAATGATTCTTAAACTAGTGGAAAGCGTATTCTTTCTAGAATCAGATGGTATCAAATTAATCTCAAAATAGTATAAAAAATTGAAAACAAATTGTTTAAACGAAGCGTACGGAAAATGTGTGGCATAAATTTCAACATCGAGGTCTCTGAAAAACTATTGCACATAACATTTCTAGAACAGAATGAAGAAATATTTAGTAAAAGAATTATCTGCATCCATTTATTGTTGTAAAAAATATAATTTATTTTCCATTGCGAGATTTGGTTAAAATGCACCTCGCTTCGGCAGGAATCTTAATACATGCCCGGCGTGTAGGTTAAGCCAGCTGCAAAGCACTGATATGAGAAGGACTCCGTAGCTTTGCATAAAACTGGTGAACGTTTAGATCGCATTCGCAGGCGCCGCGGTTCAAATCCCGCCGGTATCGATTTTTTTATTGGAAAATTGATGTAATTTGCATTCAAGTGTTTTATTTTATTGTTTCCGTATTATTTGGAACGTGAAAACATATTTACATCTAGTTTCCTTTGATTTCTGAGTTCTGAGTAAAGCCTTTTACAGATTTTTTTCCTTCTAACAACAGAAGTTGGTGTCTTAAACCTTGATTTTTCGAACACGTCTTTTAGTGATTCGACAATTCCCGCTTCTTGCTGTAATTCTTGCATGTCTGTCGTTGGTAACTTGCTTAAAACCTTGTGCCTATTTAATGGTACTAGACATGCGGCTTCAAAACCAGATTTCATATTTTTCACTACCTTCTGTAACTCTGTTTAGTGCCTGATTTAAGAGGTGTGGAAAAACTTCTTTTATCACGGTTCCTTTATTACGAGTATGCTTTTTCAATTCTTGAAGTATCTTCCTCCAAGCTGACTTAATGGGCCGAAAGTCACTAACATCCAATGATTGCGTACTGTTAGGCGGTAAAAGGAAGAAGCGAATATTATTATCCTTACATTGTGAAACAATGTTTGAAGAAATATGGCTTGTCAAATTATCTCCAATCAAAATTTTGGGATCCGGTGGTAACGGTTAAAAATATGGCATTACTATATTGAAAAACCGAGCGTCAAAAATATCGGTAGCAAACCAGCCACCTCAGGTTCGATTGTATCATAACCCCTGAAGCTGAACAAAAAAACATGACTGAAGTTGCTGCCTTAGATGTGTCCATGACTTTCTCCGCCCTTTTAGAAGTACGAACAATTACTTTCTCGCGGCCAGGATCGTCTGTAAAGTTTATTTTGTCATAATTACCTATCGCCTGGGGTGGAACATCCTATAGCCCTCTTTCACACGAGCGTTTTCTTCGCCGACCGGTAAATTTCCCGTTCGGTGAAAACCCGTGGTCACGTGCTGGGTGATCTAGCTCAAGGAATCCTTAGTTTTGTATTAAAGCTTGAACAGGTTGGGCTTTGTGCACTCTTGCATTATCGTGTTGAATCAGAACCCCTTCCTTTAATGAGTTTGGACGTTTTTCCTCTATAACATGATCTAGTTTCTTTGGTGTTCAACGCCTATTTGAGACGGTGAACCCTTATGAAGCCACTTCATTGAATCTTGCTTGATCCCAATAATGAACCCAGATTTCATTTTCACTATTTTGCACAGCATGTCTGGATCTTTTTTCAGCATATTCAAATTCCTTGAAGAAATCTCTTGATGACAATGTTTCTGATCACGAGTCAAAAGTCTTGTAACCCATCTGGCTGACACTTTGTCCGTTTCAAGTTTTCTTCCAAAATGTGTAGGACACTTGGTTCGAATATCCTCAATACCACAACGATCTCTGCTACCTTCAAACACCGATTATTAAGAACCATCAGCTCCGGTTTGGTGCACATTTCAGGATTCGTTTTCACCATGTACTACCACTATCCTTTCATGTATAATGTTATTACGCTTCGGTACTCTAATTTAACTAAACTCATCATTAATGCAAACTGATACACCAGAAAGCAACTGTATGCCAGAAATGGATGGAATGTTGCACAATAACTATTAAAAACGTAGTGTGTTACGATACCATCATGTTTGTTGTACTATACATTTATTTTCATGTCTAAGTAGATTATTAATCTAGTGTCCTTCGTAATAGCAAGTACTTCACAAGTGCAAATGTACAGTTAAGGTTTTAAATCGTTCTACCTAAGCTAAGAACCGAACCACTTACGTGCTATGTCTGCAATGTACCTAACACCGTAACCCATTTTCTTCTCGAATGTGTTAAGTGTGAAACTTATCGCGAAAATTGCAAGTGCAAATGTACAGTTAAGGTTTTTACCGGTTTCAGAATATTAAGCCTTTGTTTACATATACAAAAGTGGGCTGGTAACTAGATCATAACTTATCTGTAGGGTAATGGACTATTACCCTACATGGCAACCATAACCATATAGCAACCGATAAACTATTGAACATATCACGGATGTTATGATCATAACAGCCTCAGATGTTTTAAAATCCGAGCTCTACGAGCTTGGATTTCAAAACATCTGCGGCAGTTATGATACTCATAACATTCCTAGATATGTTAATAGCTATAAATCGTTCTACCTTAGCTAAGAACCAAACCACTTACGTGCTATGTCTGCAATGTACCTAACACCGTAACCCATTTTCTTCTCGAATGTGTTAAGTGTGAAACTTATCGCGAAAATTGCTTGTCTGTCAATAATAATAGTGAAATTTGGTTCCAAAAACCAGCAGCCCAAGATAAAGTAATGCACTTATACCCTAAAATATAGTGTAAATACTGTATTCAGTGTTAATAACCCAGTAGTCATTTTCTGCTCCACCCTGTACATTACTTATAGAAATGTTTGTGGATCTAATTGATAAAATTTCTAAGCAAGCCTTCATTGTGTAGCATAGTAACTTTTGATTCATTTGCTACAATTTAAAAGACCACATTGTATGTATATTATGCGCATAGATACTAATAGGTAATTTATAATTAGCGATATAGACGATGTAAAGACATGATTAAAATTGCAGTGCGTTGCATTTTTTATAAAATAACAAAATTTGCAATTTAGATATGGTAGGCAATTAAGCATCGTAAACATTTTAGATTTTGTTGGTTAAGGAAAACAAAATCAATGTTAGATTAGCTTGCATACTTACAACTAATTGACTTTGAATTTAACACTTTGTAGAATAAGAGTGCGTTTATGGAGTTATATTTTTATTTGAATTATATTTTCGAAATAGGGATTTAAAAATTCTGAATGGAAATGAAGCATTGAAACTTGTATTGAAGAATTTATGCGACGCTTGATAATTATTGAGGCAAAATGACAACAGGTTAATGCTAAATTTTCGACACGTATATTCTACATCTAAATTACCAGGAGACTACATAGGTACTCGTACATTTGAGGGGCCGGCTAGCTAAATGGTGGAGACGGTATGCAGTTCTTTACAAAATTATTATAATATAAATAAATACTGAAGGCGCCAACGAGTCTTTTCACTACAACTGTTCTCAGATAGAAACGAGAACTCATAAACTCGAAAGCAGCAATCATTCGCAATATATTTGAACTGAAAGGGTTGCAGTAACAGAATAAGACAAGTGCGAAATAGTAACGGCGAATAATATTTAACTGTAATGTCGTATAATAATAATAATAATAATAATAATAAATGTCTTTATTTTCTGTATATACATATAGAAAAAAATATGTTAGTGTAAGTATTAATATGGGGCGGAGTTCAGTGCGTTTAATGCACTGCTCTTCCACTCAACCCCACGGTTTCATCCAAAGTAAAAATATATTTAAAAAATATATATATATAGCGGAAAGGCGCGTGTTATTAAAGAAATTCTCAATAGTCAAAGAAAAAGCCAATCGATAACATAGTATAAAAGACCCAGTAGAGGGGCACTTACGTATAATTTGTAAAGTATTCCGGGTGCACCCAATATACAACAAGCTAACATAATGCTTACTAGCCTAAACATCACAGGCAATGAACGATCAATTCTAAAACAGTAGACTTACGTAATGAACAAACATAGTGCATAAAAATGTTAAGACTCAAAAAATTCTGAAGGAATCCTCACGAATCTGCTAGCAATTTCCATAGCTTAAAAATCTATCAACGTCGAAATACGAAGTAGTGGGGCTGAAGAGCTTTAAGCAAAAGTCACTAATGCACAGATACAATCTAATAATGCTCAACTTGCAAGGGTAAAATGATTTCCCGTAGCAGAACTCTCACTTCTCCTAGAGAGGAAACATAGATCTGGGCACAATCAGCTGCACAACAAGATTACTGGGTCAAACTTACGTTAACACAATATAAGTAGTGGTTACACAGGAGGCATTCAATCAGGAAAAACAAACCATGTCTTTTTGACCCGATAATAACAGCGGCAAACCAATAGCGCAAATTAGAGAGATACCGCGTAAACTGTGACGTAAATACAAGATGCAAAAACACACACCTCAGACGGGCCAAGAAGTGCTAAATTACAGCCAAACCCGCCGCAATGATCCGCGGAAGTGCTTAGAAGACAAAACTTCCAAAACGTCGCTACACATGCGAAAATACGCCTACCGGAGTGGGTTAATATGCCATCTTTAACTCAGACATGAGGCGATAAGGTTCACTGAAGCGACAAACCGCAGCGATCTGTACTGTATTACCGCATGAAACGGAAAGACTCAGCCACGCTAACCGCAAATACCGAAAGTCACGACCGAAAACCAAAATCCTCCAGGCTCGTAGGTAACGGGACGGACGATATATGAATATTAGCGCTAAATGCAATATTTTACACCGTAACAAGGCAATTGCATTCTATAAATACTAACACGTCAAGTGTAAAATCTGAACCCGCCCTTGTTTTAATAGTAATTTACGATAGAAGTGCGTAAAGCTGCTTTACTCATGTGTTTCTTACAATATTTTATTTACAATAGAATCTAGAAAACACGGTAAATATAAAAAATATTTTAAATGTAAATTAGGATTACTAGCAACCGGCCGTAATTTTGCGTGGTTATAGATATTAACGATACAAGTTTGATTATGAGCATCTTAACGATACGAGTTAGATTGCCAAAAACGAGGCGGTGAGCCGAGTTTTGCGCCAATCAAACAAGTCTCGTTAAGTGCCATAAGCAAACGTGTGCTGTTCAATATTTTATCTTCATCAATAAACTCTGGTTCAATGTATTTCTTTATACAAAAAGAGTGCGGTAATATTCATTACCGCACTGAGTGGGGTAATATCCATTACGCACTCAGTGCGGTAATGAAGCTCTTAACGATACTAGAATTAATTTGGTTAAGAGTCTATAACAACACTGATGAAGATAAAAAAAATTAAAACACGTTGCTACTGACGACGTAAACTAATGAAAAAATGTTATTAAACAATCGTTTTACGAACTTAAAACTGCCAACTAAAAGTCAATTTTACACACTGTTCTGTACGGACAGAAGTCGCGTTCAATTAGAGAGAGCATGAATTTTTCAATTTTAATAACTGTAATTTTGGCAATAAAGCCAATATCTATTTATTTTTGGTTTAGTTAATTTTTGGCTAGGTCAAAAGGTCTCTATGTGCAAATCAATTATTTGCATTGTCTTTATCTATTAGTATTTTTGGCCTGAATATTTCCATTCTGTTAAAATGCGACTATGTATACATTCATATACACGGTTTTCAAAGTTAAGTCGGCACTATTGCTAACTTCGTTATTATTGGAGCTACAACGTCAGTTAAATAGGCAAACTAGTAGTATTTTTTCGCCAATTACGATGGTGAAAACGGAATTAAAATCGAACATCGCGTTCGCGAGTTATGTCATTGCCAGGGCCACTAGAACCGTTTACAAGCGGGCTCAAGAATGCTTGGAGCAAGAGGGTGATGTTTTTGAGCATCTAATTTGAGTTTTGTTTTTATAAGTTTATAGAATAATTTGAAATAATAGTAGATTATGTTATTAGGAGTAAAAGTGATACTTTATGTGGCGAAGCTGAAGTTTATTTAGCCGAACGTCAGTGAGGCAAATAATTCAGCTAAGCCACATAAAGTCACTTTTACTCCGAATAACATATACTATTTTATCTGCAAACGTATTCAGGTAAATTTCATTAATAGCGGGAATCGAACCCAGGCCACCCGCGTGACAGGCGAGCACTGTACCCCTGCGCCATCCTCTGTTGTTCAAATAACGCGCTACTGTAATGATATATGAACATACTGAATCACCCGAGCTAATAGCACACGGCCACAGCAGCTGTCACACCATAACCCACGGCGACAGATGCTCCGATCCGCTGCTTAAAGGTTTATTTAAATTAAAACTTTTTCGTACTCTTTTTGAAAATAAAAACCGGCCTACGATCTAAGTCTAAAAATTTGCAAAATTTTAAACCATCAGACAACTTAATCGGTCCAGTATCTTCGGAGGAGATAGCCAACAAACATAGAAAGAAAGAAAGAGAGCAACTATTTTGTGTGCTTAGGCAGATAAAGTACCCAAAAGTCGCTATTTTATCTGCTTAAGCAGATAAAGTGACACTTTTACCTTGTCAATAAAGACACATAAGTTGCCACTTTTGTGACGTTTGCGGATAAACGATATTGTTTCACTTCATGGATATTCTTTTTAATGTCTATTTTATGATAAGGCAAAATTGTCACTAACTCAGCCACCTTGACGAATTTGAAAAATCATGAATACTTTTGTCATTTTTGACATTAGGATAAACGGACATAGGACACTTTCTGT
Organism: Agriotes lineatus; assembly: GCA_940337035.1. Classification (NCBI taxonomy): domain Eukaryota; kingdom Metazoa; phylum Arthropoda; class Insecta; order Coleoptera; family Elateridae; genus Agriotes; species Agriotes lineatus. The sequence goes on from OW679194.1 coordinate 119,356,918, forward strand.
TCAGAATTCAATTTCCTATCGATTGTGAATATTGTATACTAAGTGTCCCATTTGATAAAATTGAACTTTTTGATATAACTCGCGAACGCGTTGTTCGATTTTGATTCAGTTTTCACCATTGTAATTGGCGAAAAAATACTACTAGTTTGCCTATTTAACTGACTTTGTAACTCCAATAATAACGAAGTTATCAATAGTGCCTACTTAACTTTGAAAACCCTGTATAATGTAAGCTAAAATTATGATATGCAATTAAAGTCTCTAACTCAATTCTGAAAATCGTATGTATAGGAACTTGCGTCGAGCACTTGATTGGTAGCTTTACAACCTGAAAGTGTCACACATGTCCATAGCAACACTTCTCCATTCACTACTAAAGATACTGCTGCTATAGCCCTTTATACAAATATTAATTTTATAGTTTGCCGTGTAAACAAACACATCCTACCTTCAACGAGGTTGCCATGACTGGTCTGCTAATTCCTCTTTAGTAAGTCCAGTAATTCTCTACATTCTACATTGTCAAAAAGGCTCCATTCCTTGTCAATTATGCACTCATTGGGGGCTCCTAAGGAAAAACGGCACTTCAGTTAGTTTCTAAATACAACATTGAACTTTTATCATTTCCATATTAATAAAACTTTACCTTTAGAAGGGCCCGTTATTATATTATACAGGTTTTCGATCTACAGGTACGACGTCTTGTGCCACTTTCTGTTTGCAGATATTGTACTAGATAAAGTTTTACAGGAAAATTGTTTCAAAAGTGCATATCTTATCACCAGTCGCAGCGATTGATATGAAGTGTTTGTCAAAAGTTATATCAAATCAAGTTTTGTTAACTGAGGAAAGTTTAATATCCCTTTTATCTGTTGTCGGGACAAATACAATATAGGGGAAATATTTGATATATTTTCTAAGAAGTTGTTTAAAGGGCATATTACTTGTTGATTTGGTACATTTATATATATGTAGCATAGGTGTATGTAATATGTAATAGTATATTATGCAACAAGTTTAGAAAAGTGAGGTTTTACTCAACAGTATGGCTGGCTTGACTACTACGATCGTTAGCGAGTACTTAACTAGCCACACGAGTTCAGTAAAACTACTTTTCTAACGCGTTTCGTATACTATTTTATCGCATTTCATGTAGAGATGTGAAAGATTAGATTTTTATATAAAAGTGTCATTACATGTCAAAACAGAACCAAGCTGAGCAGAACTCGTTTTTCTGTACTAAATAAAGCACAATAAGCAGCTCTATTTGATGTTATGCATTTGGCAGTACTGAAGGTATTGTTGTTGACACTGTAAGTCTATATCTAATTCAAGATTAACAGGTTAGATTTTGCGTCAGTTTTAACACAGACTTATAGTGTCACCAACCATACAGTTCAGTATTGCCAAACGTAAAACGAATAGTTGCTATGCTGTAATGGTTGCTATGCTGGAAACTACCATATTACTACATGATTTTGCATGTAGAAATGTAGTACATTACCATATGATATGCTATAATTTGAAACTAATCGCGAAGATCTTTGGGTAAAAATTAAATTAGGTACTGATCTTTATTATCTACGTGCTGCGTATTTTCCACCTTCAAGTGCATTGCTGATTACGCTATGTTATATAACACTTTTGAGAATCACATTGATTTTATTCATCACAAGCTGTTGGTGACTGGTGATTTTAATTTACCTTACTTGTATCCTAATACTAACATTAGGTATAATTTACTTCAGAACGACTATTTGAGTTTTATTAATTTTTTTAACCTAACGCAACATAATAATGTCTATGGGTAGGATATTGGATTTTGTATTGTCCAACATACATGTCGATGTTGGTAAATGCAATACTCTTTTTGTTCAAGAAGACGCACTGCATCTGTCTCTTGAATGTTCTTTACACTGTGCCAGAGTAAAATCTGAAAATACCTTTGATGGTGAGCAATATATCTATAAAAGAGCAAATTTTCTTGAGCTCTATCATAGGTTACATCAAACAAATTGGCATATTTTAGATAATTTTGCAAATGTTAACTTAGCTGTTGAGAAATTCTATGAATTATTTGATTTGGCTCTTAGTATCTCCGTTCCTAAATCTAGACCATTAAAACATAGATATCCTCCATGGTTTACGCCTTCTATTGTTAAAGATATAAAAAGGAAAAATTGTTTGCACTGAAAATGTAAGAAAAAACCGTATGATAAAGGACTTCGTTGTGTTTACGTGGAGATTAGAAAAAAGTTTAAAAGAGACATAAATACTGCATATAAAAAATTTTGTACATCTGCCGAAGCGTCCATTCTGACTGCACCTGAACACTTTTGGTCATTTATTAAAAATAAACAAAAAACAAAATCAGTTCCTGATAATATGTATGTTAATGGTACATACTTTAATAACAATGCAGAAACAACTGAAGCATTTGCAGATAATTTTCACTCTGTGTACACTCAGGAAGATATAGATATGGACTCGGAGGAAATGTACAATGGGGGTTTGCCTTCTCTCAAATCCAAAACAGCTGTTGGTTTTGATGGAATTCCCATTTACATATTATACAAGGCGTGCTCGGAGTTTCTAGCTTCTCCTATGACAACTTTATTTAATCTTTCTCTGCAAACTCATAGGTACTTATCCTGATAAATGGAAAATTGCAAAAGTGTGTCCGGTTTACAAGAGTGGTGATAAAACCAATTTACTTAACTACAGGCCCATATCTATACTTCAATCAATATCAAAGGTATTTGAAACCATTTTATACAAAAAAGTGTTTTCCTATGTAAGATCACAAATATCTAATACGCAGCATGTGTTCATGCCAAATCGCTCAACCGTTACGAGTTTGTATCCTTTTACACAAAAAATATCGACTTACAAGTCGATGTTATATACACCGACTTTGCCAAGGCATTTGACAATGTAATTCATACTATTTTACTAAAAAAATTACACCGCTTAGGATTTTCTAACAATTTAATTTTATTTTTTAGTTCTTATCTTAGAAACAGGAGACAATGTGTGGTCTATAAAAGTTAAGTTTCGAAGGAATACAATGCAGCATCCGGTGTACCTCAAGGTGCCAATTTAGGACCGTTGTTATTTCTCTTATTCATTAACGACTTGCCCATTGTCATTGAAAATTCAGAGCACGCATTGTTCGCGGATGATCTTAAATTGTGGAAGGTGGTTGAATCTACCAATGATTGTCAGGCATTACAAAATGATGTTGACAAGATTTATAATTGGAGTCAAGAAAATAAATTATACTTTAATATCAATAAATGCTCCACACTAACATATACTAGAAAGAAAAACATAATTGGATTTACGTATAACATGAATACTACTACACTTTCAATTAAAAATGAAGTAGTGGATTTAGGCGTTACGTTTGACTGCTCACTCACATTTTCCAATCATATAAACAAAGCAGTAAATAAATCTTTTAAAATTTTGGGATTCCTGATACGCAACAGTTTTAACTTTAAAAATCTGGTGTGATACACTCACACAACTTCCTTTTACAGTGATCTTATAATTAGTCAAAAATTAGTTAAATATTTAATTTTTAATTTTTAAGCATTTGTCAAAAATTTTCAAAAATTACGAATTCTACAAAAACGGTACAAAATAGAGCGTTAGTTGAACAGGCAAATTTTCTCTAAAATCTTAAGCAAAATTCAAAAATGTAATAATATACCGGGTGTTCCATTTAAAATAGGAGTTAATAAAAAAAATAGAAAAAAAAACAAAAGAAACCCACTTTAGAAGTTTTCCATTGGAAAATCACCTATCTCACGTCAATGCACATTAAAAATGTAATAAAAATGTAAAGTTTGAAAAAAATCGTTAAAGCCGTGTTTGAAAAAATTTAAAAATAATGAAAAATCACAAGAGTAAACACCTACTTCCGGTTATGCGATTTTCTTCAAAAGCTTGCTGTCTCATCTACATAGTACACAAAACTTATATATGAAGTTTCAACGCCATACCTTTTTCCGTTTTTGAGATATTCTGTTCACAGACAGACACACAGACAGACACAGACCAATGAAAAAAAATATGTTTTTTGGGATTAGGGGACTCTAAAACGTGAAGATCTGTTAAAAACTCAATTTCGAATTTTTGGGGTGAATCCAATACTTCCTTTATCGTAAAAGGAAGTAAAAATAATTCAACCTTAGTAAAACTTTATAACTCATATTGTTAGTTGTAGTTTTAATTAATATTTTTTGTTTGTTTGTAACGTGTATTATTTATAGTTTAGGATTCGCGTTTTAGTTTAAATTTATTTTTGTAGTGGACTGTATTCTTGTAATTGTGTCACTCCTCTATTCTAACATGTGGTCCATTGTCCTAAAAACCCTAAAATCTTAGAACCCTCGAGTTCTCGAGTCCTTCGCTCCTAAAATTAATTAGTCTCTACCCGTCGAAGAGTGAACACCTCTTGCTTGTTGTCGCCGGCTAATTCAATTTTGTGTACATACATTGTTCTCTTCGTAAAGTACGTGTGTATCTTGTACTGGGTGTTCGAATCCTCCCTTCAGCGTTACGAAACCACTCACCTCCGAGCCTATGTACCTGTACCTGGAAAGGATTAAAGGTAGGTGACGCAATTCTGTTTGTTTATAGTCCACTTGTTTATTTGTATCGTCGCATCGTACTTAATCGCTCACATATGTTCGCTCGGGATTAGAATACTCTGCAATTATGATCGCCAACGTATACTGTCTACAAAATTCAAGTAGAAAAAATCCAGACGCGTTTCATACTGTTTTTACACTACAAATCAACGGGTATATACCCTTTAATAACACCTTCATATTCTCAGTTGCGTGACGAATATAAACTGCAGTCTTTAGAAACGCGTCGTTATATTTCATCTTTAATATTTTTACATCGAGCAGTACATTCCAAGATTGATTGTTGCTCCACAATTCTAATGCAACTAAATTTTCTTGTACCTAGAATACCTTCACGCTTTCGAGCTTATTTTTACTTGGATAAACCAAGAACCAATATCCTACGCCACTCACCTTTATATGTAACTTGAAGTATAGCTAACTTACTGTCCCAAGAAATTGACATCTTCAATGGAAACATAAAAATATTTAAGCATGATTGTATTTGCGCGCTCCACTGGCCCAGCATTGTAGGGTTATCCCACTAATTAGAAATAGAAATTGTTTTAATTTTTAATTTTTAGGTTTTTATTTAGATTTTTTATAAATAGAAATTGTTTTAATTTTTTGTTTTTAAGTTTTTATTTACTTTTTAAGTTTTTGTCAATTCGGTATGGTACGTTATTTTTTACATTTCTACAAATATTTACATTTACTTTCTTAAATTGTTCAAATGCAGGAGTATATTAGGTACGAATATATTTAAATCAAAATTTAGTTTATGCAATTATATGACGTCATATTGTTTTTTGTTATGCTTGTAGTAATTACACTGTAGCCTAATTTTAGTGCTTTAGCACTGTTGGCAGCAGTTTAAACAAATGAATAAATAAATAATAGTTATTTACTGTACAACTGGGATAAGAGCATCATTAATATACGTGTGTGTAAGCACACAAGTACATTAATGATGCATTATCACACATGTATTGTACAAAATTTTATCTACGACTGCCTAAAATTGAGAAAAGTGCATTAAGAGAAATGTCAGATCTGTCATTTTCAAAAATATTTTAGTAGGAAAATGTCATTATGTCATTCATTTGACACTATTTCAGTTAGGTAATGACGCCATTACACCACTCAGTTAGGTAATTACCTAACGGAAATAGTGTCAAATGAGTGACTTAATGAGTTACTAATTACTTATCCCTCTGGCGTAGATAAATATTGTTGTGATACGTAAAGAACAGTTTTGAATAAAAATTAATGTAAATATAAAATTTGGTAGATTAATACAATCAACTTAGAAACGTTTTAAAAAAGGATTGGCTGTTTATATAAAGTCAATAATGAAGAAGAAGAAGAATAATGGAAGTTGAATTTGATACAATTTAAGTTGAAAGGTAATAGCATTTGAGTACTCCGTAAGGGTTTTGAAAATTAGAAAGGAAATACAAGCTCATGTTACATGTGACAACTATAATTTCTATTAGAAATTAGGATATAATAGGTATAAATCAAATAAGTTAATTTTGTAGAGGGCATGAATAATTATAACATAGCATCTAAGAAAATTGTGTTATGATTATTGCAAAATAACAACTTAAAAAATGTAAATGTACTTTTGATATATTTTTTCGAATTCCATAAAAACATAGAAATTATACCCTAATTTGCATTTGTAATTTGGTAAAATACAATAGACAAGGGTTTTAACAAATCTGCGAGGTAAAAACAAAGTAAAATAAAATATTAAAAAGTTCAAGACAACAGTGATTGAAGAGAATATGGAATATGGTTCAACTAGATACAATCAAGAATAGAATAATATTTGAATGGAATGAGTTTATTTTTAAGACTACAATTAATAAGAAGTTACATTGATTACTGGATTTGTTGAGGGAGTGCTAAGGACGTCGTGTAGATCGGTCGACAGGAATTGACGGAGGAACTGGATTCAGACAATTCTTTTGGATACCGACAGCAGAGTAGGAGCTAAGGAAATAGAAAATTAACTTGGAATTATCTGTAAGAGCAAACTTGCCGTAAAGCCGTTAGAACGAGGGAAGCTGTTGGGGTTAACAGTGGCATTGGTGAAAAGAACGGGACCATATCTGCAAGCAGCCAGAGGTTTGACGAGTTGGAGGTTGTTTGTCAGTTGGCAGTGCATCATAGTTGATCTATCTGGGATCCGAGCTGTGGACGTCAGTACTGTCTTGAGGTAAATCTGAAGCAGTGAAAGGGAGAAAAGTTCAGGTGGGTTTTTAATTAGTCCTATTGAAGCAGTAAAAAAAGACAATTAGAAAAGTGTAATTAACAATAATCAAATACTTATCATAGAATATTGAGTCACTAAGAGGTGAATAGAATTTATATTTGTCATATTTGATTGAAAATGCAAGGTGACAGTTCATGTCATTAAACAATTTAAAGTCAGTATTAAAATAAAATAGCAATTAATAAGCAAGTAGATAATCGAACCAACCTTGAAGAGTCTCAATGCGCTATCGTTATTAATAAGAGTAGAAATTGAAATTCAAATTAAATAAATCAATTTAAAGAAAAATAGTAGAGCTAACACTACATAATTAATAGGCGCCGCAACGTGAAGCCTTAACAATATATTTAAAGTATGATTTATACGCAAGCCAAACTTAAAGCACTTAGAAGTCTAACAAATTAAATAATAGTGTTAAAAGTGCATGATTCATTTTTATTGCCCTTTCAAAGATACGGCACATGAATGGAAAAGAAAGTATAAAAATGTGCGGATTAAGCTCGTAAAGCCGTTATTTTATTATCACAATAGCAACTTTAGAGTCAAGTTGTCCCTAGTGAGGCCTCGTAAAACTATACATAAAGGTGGATTCATGGAACCAAATAATAATTTTAGGCCTATTTCGTAAGTGCCTGTGTTTTTGAATTTTTTTAAGACTGTATTAAAAAATCAGATAAACCAGCACTTTGAAAATAACAAAGTATTTGAAAATAATCAATAAGGTTTTCGTTCGGGGAAATCTACAAACAAAGCCATAATTCATATACATATAAAATGTAATTATTCGTGGTCATGAAAAAGAGGGATACGTAGGAATTACATTCTGCGACCTGAAAAAAGGCATTTGAATGTGTAAGACACCAGTAGATTATAGAGAAGCTCAGTTTATATCATTTTGAGGAAAATGGTTGTAATTTAATAAAAAGATATATCAGTTGAAGGAAACAATATGCTTACGTAGAAGTAGAGTACCTAGAGGCGTTCTGGGCCACATTTAACCTTGAGCTTTTTCAAGGTCACGGATCTAGCCTAGGTCAAGGTCACGGGCGGGGCCGGGGTCATTGACCTCGGCCACTTCCGAGAATTTTTTCTAGGTCACGGATCTAGCCTAGGTCAAGGTCGGAGTCATTGGTCTAGTCGGGGTCATTGACCTCGGTCACTTCCGGGATTTTTTTTTGGCTAAAGGTGTAGTTTTTGAAATTTTCCCACGCTCGAGCGTCTGGGTTGCAGACATGTCTATTCTTGCAGGATGTTGTTATCAGTAAATCAGAAGCTATTGTTACGCTTATCAAAATTTTCTCAGGCTCGACCGGATGTGAGTCATCGTCTGACAGACATGTCTATTCTTGCAGGATGTTATCAGTAGAACAATGGCATCCATCAGCACGAAATTGTACAATAAAACCATTGTTGTCTGGAGATTAAAATGTGCAAAGCAACAATGAAAGCCATTGTTTGAGAAAAAATCAGCACAACTGCTAAAGTGAATGCTGTCTTTGTTTGAAAATTTTTGCTGACGCTGTTAAAAGTCTAATTTTGAAATTTTTACAAGATTCTCACGATACATTTTGGAGGTAAAAGTCTAATTTTTACAAGATTCCCACGATGAATTTTGAGGTTAAGAGTCTAATGTTTACAAGATTCCTATACCGGATGTGACTCATTGCCTGGAAATGCCAGACTTGTCAAAACCTGCCTGCCTGCATGTTTATCTTCTGCGCAATTAAACAATGAAGCCATTGTTTGAGAAATGTGCAAGATTGCAAAAAATAACTGAACAATGAAGCCATTGTGGTCTAATAGTATATATCGAATTATTTCCAGCTAAAAAGATGCAACATGATAATCCAAACCATTTTAAATACCTTGTTAGGTTTTTGTTTTATTACACGTTCAACGAGATGTATGTCTGGATATTTAACTTGAATAGGCCGATTGGAAGCATCTTTTAGTAGATAGGTAATGTGTTCGATCCCGCTGGAGGACTGTTTAAGCGGTAGACAGTATTTAACAAAGTGTTGAGGTGTTAGAGACATTGTTTGTAAGCAAAGTAAATATTACGTGTTTTTTTTCCGTACTTTATTAAATACACAGTCTCGTGCCGATAGTTATTTATTTCGCTTGGATTTATGTACAGCATCCCCTCACTTTAGCAATAAGCAAGTTCATAAAGAAATATTATTATGCTGTAGATTTACAGGTTACAGTTCGGAGTTAAAAATTTTGGATATTAGCAACAGTACCATTTAATTGCATATTGTTTTCTTTTACCAAATTTTAGATTGTTTTAATATAGGCTGGAAAGCACTGCTGACAGACAGGCAGAAAACTTGTAAACCGGACCTTGTCAAATATCGAACAGCAATATATATTAGTAAAAAATATTCTTCCAGGTTAAAAGTTTGATGTAGTTTAAGACAGCATCCCTCACTTTAGCAGTAAGCAAGTTCCTAAAGAAATATTATTATGCTGTAGAGATTTACAGTTCGGAGTGTAAACTGAGTTAAAAATTTCTATACCGCAATTAGCAACAGTACCATTTAATTGCATATTGTTTTCTTTTACCAAATTTTAGATTCGATAGGTTCGAAAGCACTGCTGACAGACAGACAGAAAACTTGTAAACCAGGCCTTGTCAAATATTGAACAGCAATATATATATTAGTAAAAAATACCCTTCAGTTAGCAGGTTTGATGTAGTTTTAGCCAATCTTATACACATTCCAGCACTAAAAAATGGTAGGAAGCGGAGTCTTAGACAGCAGAATTTTATAATACAAAACAGGGGCGATAAAATAATCGTGTCTACCACCCGACATTTTTCAGTTTATCCGATTCAGCAACTTCCGCATATCGCAAAAACAAACACCTTCTTTGTTCTTGTGTTAGCACCTTGGCTTTAAGAATGTTACGAAATCCGACGCCACAGCACTATATGTTTTAACTACATTTTTCAATAACTACAAAAATAAAAACCAGCTTAAAATAGTGTTACTAAAAGGAGTGGTGGTGGTGTAGTTTTATCATTGGAATTTCGATTTCTTACAACGATATTTGTAAATAGTCCAGTTTTTGGTTGCAACGAGCATAGTTGTAGCAGATATATCTGACGAATAGAAGAAATAAACAGACAGTAATATTAATCTAAAATTGAATTAACTAATATTATTAACAAAGTTGTTAAACGCATGATACAGGCAGTTATTAATTACTTAATATATACAATTGTCCTATATCCGGTATTCATGGTTTATGTCTTAATCTGATTTTAATAGTCGATTAGAGTCGAATAACTAAGGTTATTACAATGCTAAAGACTGTGCGCAAAAAGGTAAGATATCAAAATTTTAAAATAAAACCCAGAGAATAAGAATTAAATAAAATAAAGCCATTAGATCACTGCAATATATTAGTAAAAAATGCTCTAATTAATAAGGATGCTATACTCAATGGTGAGGGACAGTATAATTTTGAACTTATCTAGATTGGTTAAAAATTAGATGTATAAGAGAAAATCTCAAACAAAAACATTTTGTCAGACCTGTCTAGACCTGCGGATGTGAGTCATCGTCTGGGAATGTGCAAGGTTGCTAAAAATAAACCGGTTGTCTGAGGTTTCTGCGTAGGTCTGCGCGGGAGTCTGCACGATGGTTTGGCGGAAAATTCAAATTCTGCGTAGGTTTTGGCGGTAAATTCAAATTCTGTCTAGGTTTTGGCGGGAAATTTAAATTATAATCAGTGTTTTTGACGGGAAAATCTGGGAGTGTACAAGGTTACTAAAATGTATGGGGTCTTTGTCTGAGAAATTTACACCAGATGTAGTTAATGACCTCCATTATCAGTGTCTATAAATTTGGTAGACAGACAGACAGACAGACCGACAGGCAGGCAGACAGACAGACAGACAGACAGGCAGACAGACAGACAGACAGACAGGTAGGCAGACAGACAGACAGACAGACAGACAGACAGACAGACAGACAGACAGACAGACAGACAGACAGACAGACAGGCAGACAGACAGACAGACAGACAGGCAGACAGACAGGCAGGCAGACAGACAGGCAGGTAGACAGGCAAGCAGGCAGGCAGGCAGGTAGGCGGACAGACAAGCAGGCAGGCAGGCAGGCAGGCAGGCAGGCAGGCAGTAAGGCAGGCAGGCAGGCAGGCAGGCAGGCAGGCAGGCAGGCAGGCAGGCAGGTAGACAGACAGACAGGCAGACAGACAGGCAGACGGACAGGCAGGCATTCTTGACACAATTTATTGTACAGATTGTGAGCAGGTGTGAGAGAGATGCCTGTACCAGTTAAGTATAAGTGTCCAAAATGTAAAGGGGAAACCAATCAAGAAGGACGAAAATGTATTGCTTGCACATTGCACGAACATATGAAAGAAAACAGCGGTGGTAAACATTATCCTCAATCATATTTCAGACAATTCTAGCGAATAACTCAACTCAGCTTGGTGGACGCTATCGTCATGAATTTGATTCTTATATATACATCTAACAATTCTGATATCTATTATTTGATAAGAAACTGTTGACGTGTGGTAGTTAATGACCTCCATTATTAGTGTGTATAAATTTGGTAGATAGACATACAGGCAGGCAGATAGGTAGGCCGACAGACAGGCAGGCATTCTTAACACCATTTATTGTACAGATTGTGAGCAGGTGTGTGAGAGATGCCTGTATCAGTTAAGTATAAGTGTCCAAAATGTAAAGGGGAAACCGATCAAGAAGGACGAAAATGTATTTCTTGCACATTGCACGAACATATGAAAGAAAACAGTGGTGGTAAACATTATCCTCAATCATATTTCAGACAATTCTAGCGAATAACTGAACTCAGCTTGGTGGACGTTATCGTCATGAATTTGATTCTTATATATACATCTAACAGTTGTGATATCTATCATTTGATAAGAAACTGTTGACGTGTGAACTAGTTTGAATCTGTCAGTCTCTCTAACTGGCTGTTTACCTGTCTAGCTGTTTACCTGTCTAGCTGTCTACCTGTCTAGCTGTCTACCTGTCTACCTGTCTACCAGTCTACCTGTTTGGCTGTCTGGCTGTCTACCGCTTACATACTTGTGACAATAATGAAAACGAAAGTAGCAAAGCAACTTATTAAAACTAAAAATATTATAAGACAGAAAGTTCGAGCTCTTAAGGAGGGTAAGTTGGTGCAACAACAGCTCCTCGGTAAATTTTTTAAACCTGTTACCGAACAAATACAAAGTGTTGCAAAAGAAATCAATACAAAAGAGAATTCTCCATCACAATTTAAGCTTTTCAAATTGAAAAAGAAAGAGAAAGTTAAATACAATTATGATGATGATAAATATAATCTTAAAAGAAAAACTAAATACGATTATGGCGCGGATGATGACGATGATGAATATATCAATATATCAAATTCTCCAAAACTAGAATTATTTACACCAAAACCGGCTGATGAAGTATTGTGTGAATCCACCGAAGATGAACCTAATACAACTATAGCAAACAAATTTCAACCGCAAGCTATAAGTTCTTTCTTAGAACAGTTTGACGAACTTCCTAGGAAATATGTAAGCAATTATCTTATAGAAAGACCTAATCTAGGGAGGTATGGAATTAGATATGATTTTGATAAAATCCAATTTTATTTTGGTGGAGATGAGCTAGATATAAAGGGTTCTGATATAATTGTTAAAAATGTTCGCTATGAAGGTACGCCTGGTTTGTACGAATTACTATTTAAAAACGATCCTCAAATAACTCCAACGTCGACAGATAGAGCAAATTATAATGATATCATAAACAGAACAAATGCAGCGCATAGAAATTTTGATAAAAATGATCAGAAGGTAGGTTTCAACCAAGCGAAATACAAGAAATTTATAAAATCTAACCTGTTATCATCACCCTCGCCATCATCGATATCGTTAAGGACTACGAAGCTTACTGGTAAAGGTATGCAGCAAATGTATAAACAAGTTAGCAATAAACCGTTGGATTATGTTTACTGGGATGATCCGAACGAATTAGTTGATCGATTAAAGTTACTGTATGCCTCTCAAGCATCTGGCCATACAAATCATAGAAATGAAATTGTTAGTATAATAGAAGAGTTAAAAGAGGCAGGAATAATTGAATAAATCCAGTTCGGAAACAGCACGAAGAGATCCTCCAGACAGAGATGACAACAACACCTCTACCACAATAATTGACTAGTGTATAATATATTTGTAATAATTTTATACATGTACATTAGACAAATAAAATACAATTATATTTACAATTGTCGTTTTATTACACCGTCGTGCCCATAAAACCGTTACAGGAACAGCTGTCTATCTGTCAGCCTGTCTGTCTGTCTGTCTGTCTGTCTGTCTGTCTGTCTGTCTGTCTGTCTGTCTGTCTGCCTACCTGTCTGTCTGTCTGTCTGTCTGTCTGTCTGTCTGTCTGTCTGTCTGTCTGCCTGTCTGTCTGTCTGTCTGTCTGCCTGTCTGTCTGTCTGTCTGTCTGTCTGTCTGTCTGTCTGTCTGCCTGTCTGTCTGTCTGTCTGTCTGTCTGCCTACCTGTCTGTCTGTTTGTCTGTCTGTCTGTCTGTCTGTCTGTCTGCCTGTCTGTCTGTCTGTCTGTCTGCCTACCTGTCTGTCTGTCTGTCTGTCTGTCTGTCTGTCTGTCTGCCTGTCTGTCTGTCTGTCTGTCTGTCTGTCTGCCTGCCTGTCGGTCTTCCTGTCTGTCTGTCTACCAAATTTATAGACACTGATAATGACAAAGACCTCATACATTTTAGCAACCTTGTACACTCCCAGATTTTCCCGTCAAAAACACTGATTATAATTTGAATTTCCCGCCAAAACCTAGACAGAATTTGAATTTACCGCCAAAACCTACGCAGAATTTGAATTTTCCGCCAAACCATCGCGCAGACTCCCGCGCAGACCTACGCAGAAACCTCAGACAACCGGTTTATTGTTAGCAACCTTGCACATTCCCAGACGATGACTCACATCCGCAGGTCTAGACAGGTCTGACAAAATGTTTTTGTTTGAGATTTTCTCTTATACATCTGATTTTTAACCAATCTAGATAAGTTCAAAATTGTACTGTCCCTGACCATTGAGTATAGCATCCTTATTAATTAGAGTATTTTTTACTAATATATTGCAGTGATCTAATGGCTTTATTTTATTTAATTCTTATTCTCTGGGTTTTATTTTAAAATTTTGATATCTTACCTTTTTGCGCACAGTCTTTAGCATTGTAATAACCTTAGTTATTCGACTCTAATCGACTATTAAAATCAGATTAAGACATAAACCATGAATACCGGATATAGGACAATTGTATATATTAAGTAATTAATAACTGCCTGTATCATGCGTTTAACAACTTTGTTAATAATATTAGTTAATTCAATTTTAGATTAATATTACTGTCTGTTTATTTCTTCTATTCGTCAGATATATCTGCTACAACTATGCTCGTTGCAACCAAAAACTGGACTATTTACAAATATCGTTGTAAGAAATCGAAATTCCAATGATAAAACTACACCACCACCACTCCTTTTAGTAACACTATTTTAAGCTGCTTTTTATTTTTGTAGTTATTGAAAAATGTAGTTAAAACATATAGTGCTGTGGCGTCGGATTTCGTAACATTCTTAAAGCCAAGGTGCTAACACAAGAACAAAGAAGGTGTTTGTTTTTGCGATATGCGGAAGTTGCTGAATCGGATAAACTGAAAAATGTCGGGTGGTAGACACGATTATTTTATCGCCCCTGTTTTGTATTATAAAATTCTGCTGTCTAAGACTCCGCTTCCTACCATTTTTTAGTGCTGGAATGTGTATAAGATTGGCTAAAACTACATCAAACCTGCTAACTGAAGGGTATTTTTTTACTAATATATATATTGCTGTTCGATATTTGACAAGGCCTGGTTTACAAGTTTTCTGTCTGTCTGTCAGCAGTGCTTTCGAACCTATCGAATCTAAAATTTGGTAAAAGAAAACAATATGCAATTAAATGGTACTGTTGCTAATTGCGGTATAGAAATTTTTAACTCAGTTTACACTCCGAACTGTAAATCTCTACAGCATAATAATATTTCTTTAGGAACTTGCTTACTGCTAAAGTGAGGGATGCTGTCTTAAACTACATCAAACTTTTAACCTGGAAAAATATTTTTTACTAATATATATTGCTGTTCGATATTTGACAAGGTCCGGTTTACAAGTTTTCTGCCTGTCTGTCAGCAGTGCTTTCCAGCCTATATTAAAACAATCTAAAATTTGGTAAAAGAAAACAATATGCAATTAAATGGTACTGTTGCTAATATCCAAAATTTTTAACTCCGAACTGTAACCTGTAAATCTCTACAGCATAATAATATTTCTTTATGAACTTGCTTATTGCTAAAGTGAGGGGATGCTGTACATAAATCCAAGCGAAATAAATAACTATCGGCACGAGACTGTGTATTTAATAAAGTACGGAAAAAAAACACGTAATATTTACTTTGCTTACAAACAATGTCTCTAACACCCCAACACTTTGTTAAATACTGTCTACCGCTTAAACAGTCCTCCAGCGGGATCGAACACATTACCTATCTACTAAAAGATGCTTCCAATCGGCCTATTCAAGTTAAATATCCAGACATACATCTCGTTGAACGTGTAATAAAACAAAAACCTAACAAGGTATTTAAAATGGTTTGGATTTTCATATTGCATCTTTTTAGCTGGAAATAATTCGATATATACTATTAGACCACAATGGCTTCATTGTTCAGTTATTTTTTGCAATCTTGCACATTTCTCAAACAATGGCTTCATTGTTTAATTGCGCAGAAGATAAACAGGCAGGCAGGCAGGTTTTGACAAGTCTGGCATTTCCAGGCAATGACTCACATCCGGTATAGGAATCTTGTAAACATTAGACTCTTAACCTCAAAATTCATCGTGGGAATCTTGTAAAAATTAGACTTTTACCTCCAAAATGTATCGTGAGAATCTTGTAAAAATTTCAAAATTAGACTTTTAACAGCGTCAGCAAAAATTTTCAAACAAAGACAGCATTCACTTTAGCAGTTGTGCTGATTTTTTCTCAAACAATGGCTTTCATTGTTGAATTTTTACCAGCTTTGCACATTTTAATCTCCAGACAACAATGGTTTTATTGTCCAATTTCGTGCTGATGGATGCCATTGTTCTACTGATAACATCCTGCAAGAATAGACATGTCTGTCAGACGATGACTCACATCCGGTCGAGCCTGAAAAAATTTTGATAAGCGTAACAATAGCTTCTGATTTACTGATAACAACATCCTGCAAGAATAGACATGTCTGCATCCCAGACGCTCGAGCGTGGGAAAATTTCAAAAACTACACTTTTAGCCAAAAAAAATTCCCGGAAGTGACCGAGGTCAATGACCCCGACTAGACCAATGACTCCGACCTTGACCTAGGCTAGATCCGTGACCTAGAAAAAATTCTCGGAAGTGGCCGAGGTCAATGACCCCGCCCCCGCCCGTGACCTTGACCTAGGCTAGATCCGTGACTTTGAAAAAGCTCAAGGTCAAATGTGGCCCAGAACGCCTCTAGGTACTCTACTCGTAGACAACTTTAAATCATAATCTAAGAATATAAACAGCGGTATACCTCAAGGATCGGTACTAGAAACGACCCTTTTCTTAATTTACATTAACGATCTAAGTTCAAGTGTTCCGACAAGTGATATTCTTCTTTTCGCTGATGATACCTCAATTGTAAGTACAGATTACAAAATGGAGGGTATTGAGAGACAACTGGTGGATGCACGATCAAATGCCACAGAATGGTTTTTAGTTAATGAGCTTAGTCTAAATGGTAACAAAAGAAAAGGTGTTATATTTTCGCACAGACCAGTGGACAGTCCAGATAGTTCAGAAAAAATAAAATTTTTAGGCATATAGGTACCTACGTATAAAAAAATACCTACAATCTCAATTAAACTGGAAATACACCACAGAGGCATTAACAAAAAGGTTATCTAAAAATATTTTTGTAATCCGAAATCTGGTGCAACTAGTACCCTTAAAAATAATAAAAAATAGCATATCATACATTAGTTTTATCTAAAATATCATATGTTCTCTTAGTATGGGGCCATAGTAGTGACGCACATGCAATATTTGGATTGAAAAGAAAAGTAATCAGAATTATGGCTAGATTAGACTACCGGTCTGACGTGAAAAATAAATTTGCTTCCCTGGGATTGTTTACAGAACCAGGTTTATATATTTATCTATCGATCCTGTACGTTAGAGACAACTTAGACTTGTGTAAAACACATGATGATATACACAGCCATGAAACAAGGGCAGCAAGCAATATTAGGATTAATTTTTTGAGGCTCAAATCTAGCCAAATGGGTTTTAATTATTATGGCCCCAAATTTTATAACAAATTACCAGAAGCTATTAAGATCCTCCCACTGAAGGAATTCAAAGAAAATATTAAAAATTTTAATTAAACATGTTTTTTATAGTATAGAGAAGTATATTAAATACAAACATCTGGGACTTGTAAAGTGCACTTATTGTATGCGTTTGTAATTTGTGTAAATAGTGTATTTTAGTGTTTTTAACTTGATGTGTGTGAACAATACGTATTTATTGCAATACACAAATAAAAATCACTCGATCAATCAATCAAATCATACTGTTTAATGTACGAGGAAGAATCAAAATCAAACCAAACGACATTTAAGAATGTTTAAACAGCTTCAAAATTTTCGTCATCTAACAATCAACCTAACCCTCTTAGGAACGCTTCTCCAATGAATGAATTACAAAAATAAGATGGGAGAAAAGCAAAGAAATATGTACTCATTTTCACATACTTACGTGATAGTCAATATCGTTTTATTTTTCAAGCTTTTAAGTTTGCAACTTTTAATCAAATAGTCGCTATTATCAAAAATATAAAGGAGAGCTTACCCAAACAAGTATTTGATAAGCGTTAAAAAGCGTCTATATCAAGTAAAGTGGATTCTTAGAATTCTATTATCGCTGTCAGAAAATTTAAAACATTTCCTTGTAGCAAACACGTAAGATTTCTTATAGTTTTGTAATCGTTATTGGATTTATAAACTACTGTCGTTATATTCAGAAAAAAAACAATATAATTATAGATAAGTAAAACTAAAATATCACAATGTCAAATTAGAAGTATGCTACAAACACATGACAGCATGCAAAAGAATAGACAAAATAAATATAGCATTGAATACGACAATTAAGAAAGCAGGTATGAAGGTAGCAAAATAGCTAACGGGTGTTCATAAACAGTCGTCATCCCAGTTGCTTTGAAAAACAAAATGTTATGTCTTTGATTAATTCGTGCAACACAATGAAACGTCATTGAGTACTGTCATAGCGCATTTTTTCTCAATTTTAATAGACATACGTTTCTGAAGTCAAAACCTACTGGGATGACGACTGTTTATGAACACCCGTTATTTATATGTCTAGGGAGTAAAGGTACCTATTCATTTCCTCCCGCGTGTGAATTTAATGCCCGACGCGTTAGCGAATTAATTGAATAAGTGCAGGTACCTGAAATATCATGAGACCAAAAACCATTACATCCTGGATTAACCAGATTGGTTCAAGCAAATTACAAAACCATTTCACTACATTTCAATCTAATTTAAACGACTTTAAGGGATTAATGCAGCTCTAAATCATAAAATAAAATAACCCCAAACTAGTTCTTAAGGTATGAGAACCAAACCAAAATCAATGTTCTAAAACGGAAATAGGAAATACAAATACTATGAGTAAATCAATGCAGAAATTATATAGACAAAACAACATGCCCTAGAATTAAAAAAAATGAGAGTTAAAAGGCTGTTTGAAATGTAAATATTGATTCCTTAATGCAACCAAAATTCCTAGAATACATAAAACAATTCATTGCTATCTAAGTCAACTGTTTATGTAAGTACTTACTCGGTTGGATGACTTTTCCCATGAAATCGATGTTCCAACATAAAGCACAATGCGCCAAACCGTTTTGCATAATCTATCCAAGCACCGTTAGTCATCCACTCTATCTTAGCTTCTTCTTCACCTCCAATGAGCAAAAATACTGGACCCCCTAGTTTATAATACTGATCGTTCGTGAAGTAGCGCTATCAGAGGGTACATTTAGAAATGTATAGCCTTAAGCAGTGAGTTCTCACCTGCTTCCATTTTCTCAAATTCGTGGGATTGAAGTGGTCCAAATATTGATGAAACCATTCTTCAATTGGCCTTTTCACTTTACCATCGATTGGTTTTACAATGTGCTCTTCTTTGTAAAGAAAACCCGAAGTGGATAGCACAAGAACAATCATAATGCATAATAATAGACATTTTCTTCCAAACATAGTTTTCGGTTACAAACTTGAAAGTTACTGCGGTATGTGTCTCAACAACCTGATGATGAGCGGTTTGAATTTCAAGAAATAGTTGGCCTTCTTAACGGTAATAAAAAAGTTATTGTAGACATTACGTGGCACCGTGCTTTTTCAGTCGTGCATAATCTAAACTATTTATATTACCACGACGTGGTAATTGTTGTGTTAAAATCCAAAAAACCTGACTGTGCCATTATAGATAAGGAAACCTAAGATATATTCTTTTATTATTGTGAATCGATACCAGATTCTTCTATTTCAGTATACCCATATTAAGGTTAAAAATGGTTTTTATTTTGTCTCGATTATATTATAAAGAGGATAATGTCATACCCGGAAAATTACTTTCCTTCATCGCAGTGCGCTTCGGGGCCTTGAGACTGTATTAAGAGTGAGCTATAGTTTCCATTCTTTACGCTTTTCATCAGTTTTTATAGCTCCTGCTACTGAGAGGTTTATGAGATTGGCCACCTAGTCAAAAATATCTTTGCTGAGCGTCCTCTCTTTTGCTTGCAATCCACTTTGCCGTGGATGATAAATTTTTCGATGCAATCCCTTCCGATACCTGGACCGTCGAGACTGAACATTTGGTAGTATTTTTTTGAACTTTTGTAGAATATATACATTTGTTCTACGAGCTGTCCATGATATTTGCAAAATTTTTTCTAAAACACACAAATGTCTCAATTCTCCTGCAGCATACTACATTTATGATCCAGGTGTAGTCTCCAATGTGATGGGGAACACTAGCATCTCCACCAACTTCTTTTTTGTGTGTATGCTGGACTTGTATTTTCATAGCTGCCCTGACAGGGCTGACTTGGCCATTGCAAACCTTCTTTTAATCTTTTCTTCGCAATCTTCTTTATTTGTTATATATCTCCCAAATTTATGAGCTAATTTTTCTATTTCTATGTCTTGGATGGTGTTCATTTGTTGAGTGAGGACGGCCACCTTGTCTACTATTAGAAACGAGCGTCCGGTTTCGTCTGACGTCTGGTTTTCTTGATAAATTGTAGGAGATCTTCCATTTCCAATTTCACGGCTATTACCTACAGGATATTCCCGAGATTCGATCTCCTTTTGCTTCTGCTGACGCTCCACCATCCCAATACTCTGTCGCTTTCCTAATTATCCATTCTCCGTATATGTTAAAGAGTAGTGGAGAAACTGGAACAAATCTTTTAGTAGCCCGTCCGTAAAGATGTTGAATTATGATGAGACGTCTGCCTCGTCCGCCTTAGTATTTTTATAGATTAATTGCACCCTTGTTTACCTTGCTAGCTTTTTTCGGAAGAATATTGTTGTCTTTTTACCTACAATATTGTTTTGCAGCCTTAGCGTATTGAGTGAGGGGGGAGGGAGCACTCCAGAATTCATTTAAGATTAAAAAAAACAAACATTTATAGTCCGTACAACGAACGGGCATCTTGCTAGTATTCATATATAGCCTGAAGCGACCGCTTTTCACTCAAACTGCAATCATTTCCTGTAGCAGATTACCTTAAAATCGAGGTTTAGTAAATGCGTGACTGCTAGCTGCCGCCTCTCTGTCGACTGATATGACCTAACAACCGAAATGTCTCGAAGCCCCTTTTGAACTTGTCGCAAAGAGGTACTTACTCAGTACAGGATTAAAATAACGTTTACTTTAAATACAGTGTGTCCGAGGATTGCATTCACATAAGGTGTAAATAATAAAAAATATTCGACGTAGAAGCTGATAGTGTTAAAATTAGTTAAATACAGCATAATCTTAGAAGGAAACTGTCAAGAGTAACCTACTGTTAATTTTGAAGATATCAAAAGAAGGTATAATAATACGTTGTTTAAAAATAAGAGTTTTTAAGAAATTCCAAGTTTTTAGACAAATAGGCCCACTTTGATTTTTTGTGCTTTCGTTATCAAGATAAGGCTTTTTGTGGTCAATTTTAGGAGCTGGTTCGTAAGAGGAAATAATATTTTTAAAAATGCGATTTTTTAAGGTATTGATCACCATACCGCAACCAAAAGCCTAATTGTTTTGGGATATTTATGTCTTCTGGCCAGATCGCATCATTTTTAATTTAATGAATTTAAAATGCTAACAGAACAAAACATTTTTATCGTGCAATGTTATGGTTTAGGTGAAGAGTATTCGTATCGTGGAGTGACACGAAAATTCCGTGAAAAATGGCCCAATGAATATGCCTCTATTAACAGTGTAAAAAAATTATTTCAAAATGTATGCGTACTGGCAGTGTGCTGAATGTTAAGAAAAACAAATCACCTCTCACTGAAGAAGAGAATGCAGCGGCTGCATTAGTAATGGATTCTGTAAGGCACTTTCCAAAACTGTCATTAAGAAAGCGAGCGTTAGAAATTGATAATATAGATAAAATCCATTTGCAAGCTATTTACAATGTTAATAACATCAAACCTTATACAGCCAAATTTATACATACTTTAGAGGAAAATGACGAGGCAAAACGATTAGATTTTTGCCTGTGGTATGGAGAAAAATATCTTCAAAATCAAACTTTTTACAAAAATTTTACTTTTACAACCAATGGGATAATAAATTCACAAAATTCAAGATATTGCTCTAAGGATAATCCAAGATATCGACTTCAGTCCAGGCGACAATATTATAGCAACGTAAACGTGTGGTGTGGTATTATTGGTCCTTATTTTTCGAGCAAACTATGAAACAATAGTTATCTAGAAATGTTGTCTTCTAGACTATTTAGATAATATGACCCTAAAGGATAGACAGACGGTATACTATGAACAAGACGGCCACCCAGCTCATTCAACTCGAATCATTCGAGAATGGTGAGATAATAAATTTCCTCAACGGTGGATTGGCCGATATGGTCCAATACCTTGGCCTCCCAGGAGCCCTGATCTGGCCATAATGTACTTGTGGAGATATCTTAAACAGAAAGTTTACGCGACTCCATTGAACAATGATGTAGACCTGTAGAAACTTAGAATAAGAGAGACTATTAATGCTATTCCAATAAGTGAAATTCAAAATGATTACAGAGCATTTACCAAGAGAGTCGAGCGATGTGCAACGGTTGGTGGTAGCACATTTGAATAATCTTATATTTTTCTTATTTATGTCTAAGATGTTTGTTAATTATATTTAATTGTTATTTTGTTATAAATAATAAATGAGTATTTGTGTGTGTAGTACTTTATGAGCTCCTACAAGCACACATACAAAGCGTTAAAAAAATCAAAGTGGGCCTATTTTTCTAAAACCTTGGAATCTCTTACAGCTTTTATTTTAAACACCTTATTATTATACCTTTTTTATATCTTTCAAAATAGAGGTTAACCATTTTTGAAAATTATTTCTATAACCATGCTGTATATTAATTAATTTGACTAATTTTATCACTATCTTAGTTTAAGACCAAGCAGGAGGGAATCCTAGAATATCAGCTTCTAAGTCGAATATTTTTCAATATTTACACCTTATGTGAACTCAATCCGCGGACACACTGTATAAACACCGACTTGTGACCCACAAACACTTATAGGCTGCAAATTTTATTTACTGCATGAATTCAGCTGCTTTATTTATTTCGCCGCAAGCAAAATTTAATTCGAGTCGCTCACAAACGTGTGCCCTCGGGCTGCGCACGCCGACTACTGCTAAAGTTCCTCGCTAGCATCGCTGCACACACTGGCCAGGGCTGTACTCACGAACTTTGAACTGTGTTAAGTTACAATTATTAAATCTAATTAACAATGAAAACGCATGTAAACGCAAATTGGCTATATATGTAAATATTAAAATAAACAACTCAGGTAAGAGATGTAGGGTGTTTGATTAAAGGCAGTATATATAATTGTTTTGCTCTTTTTCTCTCTTTAAAGAGTTTGTACATCTCATTTCTATTCTTACACAGGCTGTGTTGGAGATATATAAGTTATGAATTAGAAAGAGTAGGTGACTTAGTACCGCTATCTCTGGTAGTATGCGCCAGAGGAGCATTCACTGTACCGTATCAAAAGCCTTTGACTAATCGAGGAAGCAGAAGAGGGTCGGAACTTTACAGTACAGTTTTTCCATTATATACTAGATATTTATTAGCTGTTCTCTGGTTCCTCGGTCGGGCATGAAGTCTGCTTGGTTTTGTGGGATCTGATGTAGTAAATGATTTCAATCTTTTCTAGACGATAAGTAACATAAGTTTACTTGCTTGTGAGATTTCCACAGTTGCCACGTGAATATTTTCATAGATGGGAATGTATGCATAAAACTTATAGCATTTTGTATGTTTAAAATTAATTCTCAATTTAACAGAAACTTATGTCTAATAGTCTTCTTAAGCTCCCTAAAATCTATTACGGAAAAGACATGCGCATTTTGAACAGAAGTTCAAGAAAACATACAAACCACGACTTTGGACAAATAGAACGGACATAGCCGCTGCCAAAGAATTCGAGTATAATTATAGATGATTAAAGCATTGCCATTGTCTCTTTAAATCAATGTATGCTGCTTATTCTAAAACAGAGGAATTATACAATTAAATGGGCTATTTGG
This sequence comes from Agriotes lineatus, assembly GCA_940337035.1. Taxonomy (NCBI): domain Eukaryota; kingdom Metazoa; phylum Arthropoda; class Insecta; order Coleoptera; family Elateridae; genus Agriotes; species Agriotes lineatus. The sequence goes on from OW679194.1 coordinate 119,380,825, forward strand.
AAAACCGGTTTCGTCAGATTTAACTTTAATAGTGTATTAAATATCAAGCACGGTAAGGACGGTTTACCGGCCAAAGCCAGAGACGCGATGCACTATAGTGTTTTTGCACGATTGGATTAACTTAATTAAATATCTTAAACAATTATTATTCCTATAATATATTATAACGTTAAATTGTCAAAAAATGCTATTTCTTCTTTGACGAGTCAATAAATAGAAATAATAAATTTAAAACTTGTTGCTATGGTTTTTTATAAGGGTCTAGGACATTTTGCCGTCGCCATTTCGCCGTCGCCGTTTCGCCGTCGCCGTTTCGCCGTCGCCATTTCGCCGTCTGCCGTTTCGCCGTCGACCATTTCGCCGTCAACTTGAAAGCGGAACAAAAACCGAGCTGCCAAATAATTATACTTTAATTTATTTTTATACTTTAATGTAATGCAACCTTCACTTTATTTGTTTGGACATTAATTTGTTTGCTTATAAACTATTATCTTTGTTAACTTAATAATATAACTTAATAATATACTAACTGTACTCCGTTGCCGGAAGAAAATGCATAATAAGTTTAATAATTTCTATTGTACTTAAACAGCAAGTATACAGTAATATTTAAATTGTAAAGTCACATATATACAGGGTGGTTCAAATTTATTTCGGGAAACTTTAGGAATACACAGAACACCTCAAAATAAAGCGGAAAACGTTAATCAACTTATATCGAAAACGTATAATAAGCGACGTTGAAGTTGAGTTAAAAAATCTGGTGTGATACACTCACACAACTTCCTTTTACAGTGATCTTATAATTAGCAAAAAATTTGATTTTTAATTTTTAAGCATTTGTCAAAAATTTTCAAAAATCACAAATACTACAAAAACTGTACAAAATAGAGCGTTAGTTGAAGAGATAAATTTTCTCTAAAATTTTAAGCTGAATTCAAAAATGTAATAATATACAGGATGTGGGTGTTCTATTTCAAATAGGAGTTAATTAAAAAAATTTAAAAAAAAATAAAAAAACCCATTTCAGAAGTATTCAACTGGAAAACACATCAATACACAATAAAAATGTAAAGTTTGAAAAAAGAGCAGATCACTAAAATAATCATAACGGCCATACTACCATAATAGTTATTAAGGTACCAAGGGCATTATGAGTAAAATAAGAGCCCAAGATTGTTAGTGTACTAACCGAGGGCTTTGGCCCGAGGTGTGTACAACAATCGCTGGCTCTTAGCTCATAATGCCCGTGGTGCTTTCAATGTTTTATGTCCTACCAATTTTCTTACCTAATTCATATTCATATTCAATTCATATAATTACTATGATATAGTATTTAAGATTGATCTAGTTAGCTGATCTAAGTTAGATTTGTGACATTAGCTGAGCTGTCATTAATTTTCATTGTGACAGTGGTGCATAATAAAGTTGTATCTATGGAAACAAATACTGTTAATTATTCATAATAACCCTAGTGTTCTTATGAAGAAAATAATTGCCCTGGAGCTTTATTTTGTATCTAAGATACCTTAAAATAGTGTCATTAATTTCAATTAATGTACTGGTAGAAAATAAAGGGAATTTTCTAATCAAAATCATTATAATTACCACCATGTGCATGATAAAAATATTAGCAAAAAGTAACAAGTATGCTCATTACCATCAACAACTAATCAGACGGTTTAATGCATATAAGAAGTGTAACTTTAATAACCTTTAACGTCTTTCTAATGGGAAATAAATGTGAATAATATTTTAAAGCTATTAAAGATTTCGAACATGTATCATTTAAAACATGTAAAACTTTGATTCCATGTTTTGCTTAGATATAGATAAGTGAAAAAGTGTTTTTTTAAGTCGGAAATGTAAAATAATCTACGGCGAAATGGCGACGGCGAAACGGCGACGGCGAAAAGGCGACGGCGAAATGGCGACGGCGAAAGGGCGACGGCGAAACGTCCCATTCCGTTTTTATAATCCGCTTATTTGTAGACCATTCTTACCCGAAAACGCCATTTTTACTTCCTTTTACTATAAAGGAAGTATTGGATTCACCCCAAAAATTCGAAATTGAGTTTTCAACAGATCTTCACGTTTTAGAGTCCCCTGATCCCAAAAAACATATTTTTTTTCATTGGTCTGTGTGTCTGTCTGTGTGTCTGTGTGTCTGTCTGTGAACAGAATATCTCAAAAACGAAAAGAGGTATGGCGTTGAAACTTCATATATAAGTTTTGTGTACTATGTAGATGAGACAGCAAGCTTTTGAAGAAAATCGCATAACCGGAAGTAGGTGTTTACTCTTGTGATTTTTCAGTTTTTTTCGATCTTTTCAAAAACGGCTCTAACGATTTTTTTTAAACTTTACATTTTTACTACATTTTTAATGTGTATTGATGTGAAATAGGTGATTTTCCAGTTGAATACTTCTAAAGTGGGTTTCTTTTGTTTTTTTTTCTATTTTTTTTATTAACTCCTATTTTAAATAAAACACCCGGTATATTACTACATTTTTGAATTCACCTTAAAAGTCTAGAGAAAATTTGTTTCTTTAACTAACGCTCTATTTTGTACCGTTTTTGTAGTATTTGTAATTTTTGAAAATTTTTGACAAATGGCTAAAAATTAAAAATGAAATTTTTGACTAATTATAAGAACACTGTAAAAGGAAGTTGTGTGAGTGTATCACACCATATTTTTAAATTAGAATTCTATGTAGAATCATATAGCTACTTATAAAATTGCATACTTGCGTTTACTTATATTTTTTAACAATATGCCTTTGGCATATACAGTGTGTCGTTAAAGTATAGAACAAATTCAATACCTTTTAAAATAATAGTTTTTACAATACATCCTGGGACGCGTTAGTGATTCAATTGTTTTCGCACATTTTGTTGAAATTTAATATTTTTGCGACAGCCATACTTCCGTGGTAACGTCAAGGAGTTTTTTTCTTAACGGCAACATATTTATTTTATTACTAAATTTGACAAAACTGATTTTCTCTTTTCATACCCTTACTAAAGAAAGTTTTTGAGGAAATGAATAAAACATATTTCTATCTCAGTAGGTCTCCAACGGAAATTCTGTTCAATGATTAATAATTGAGTAATATGTCAAGTAAAGTTTCAGAGTTAAATTAAACAACTTATTAAATTGTTAACCTTTAAACTTTTTCTGATTATATAGTATGTTGTTATGGAAAATCGGCTTACTAAGATAGACATATTTTTTACGATGTTTTCAAAAATTTTTCTTTGTAAGGTTATACATGCTATAAATCGACAAAAAGAGACAAATTAGGTCGATCAAACGCATTAATAAAAACCTACATTTCTATTAAGAAAATAGCTATTTATGCAACAAGTGCTAAAAGTCGACGTTTATGCGCGAGACATGAAAATTATGAAACGAAGCCGAAGGCTGAGTTTCATAACATGTCTCGCGCATAAACGACTTTTAGCACGCGTTGCATAGAATATTTTATCTACGACCTTAATTTTACCGTTATTAATCCATAAATATCGATTTAAGAAAGGTTCGCATCTGCCACGCTTTTAATTTATGTCATAATGAATAGTAGGCCTGCGCCGCGGTGGCGATTGTTTGGCCACGCCCGTGCTGTCAAGGTGAGTTACGAAATGTAATTATTGATACTCCACATATGACTGTATTCATTACATAACTCTTTAATTATTTCAAAAACGCTTTACCTGTAACGCAAGAAGCAACTAGAATAGCTTTACAACTTCACTTGCAGTTCGAAATTGTAGTTTTGAACCTCGCTTCACTTTTAGCACATGTGCTAAAAGTAAACAGCTGATTTCTTTAAACACGGTAAACTATAAAACGTCACTTTTAGTGAATCAAGCTAGCGCTAAAAAGCCTACTTTGAGTAGTGGTCGTAGATAAAACTTGTTAATGTCACTAAAAAAAATATTATCGCAAGAAAGTATCAAAACACAACATGATATGAGGAACAATTTAATTCGCTATACCTGTTCTAGAATTTTTCTAAAAGCAATATTTCAAAAGATGTTAAATGTGTTCCATACTTTTCCGACAGGCTTAGAAGTGTTTTAATATATCAGGAGCGCATTCATCTAATAACACTTAGTGCTGATTGAAACTTTATATCTTCTCCACGTAAAACTGTTTACAGCCGATGAAGGTAATAAGTTGCAAGTGAATTTACTTTTGTGATTTATTAAACCAGTTGGGTGGCGATTGGTAATAATTTTTCGGTAGATAAAAACAGAACAATGTTCTTTGAAAATCTGGATATATAATAATAATAATAATAATAAAGTCGTCTTTATTTCCAAATACATATACAAATACACGTTTTCGAACATTTTCAGTTTAAAAGGCGAAGTTTAGCTAAAGCTATTCTTACACTTAACCTTCATTCTTACACAACCACCACTAGTCTAGATTGAATACTACGCGATCGCGTAGTATAGGCAACCCGATTAACACGATTGGCAACCATGTTTGGAAAACTAAATTTAACATGTTATAGGAAGTTACTTACTCGAAACTTAACTCTGAATAGAACTACTACTGGTGCAAAGAAAATAAACCGTCGTAAGTTAAAAAACTAGACCAACATTAGAACTTTAAATTCAGTAAATCCTCAAATGTCACAAGTCACGTGATCTTCAACCCTTTTGATGTATTTGCATAAGTGTATTTAAAAATATATAACAGCTAGAACACATAAGATTAAAGAAATTCCGTGTGAAAGTGCGGGTAAATCTCTTCAAAACTATCTCGAAAATACGTCAGCGTGGTCGAGCGGTTAGGGAGCTCGGCTACGATGCCACGGTGCGAGGTTCAATACCCACAACTGGAAACTAACAGGCGGCCCAACTAGTCGCTTAAAATTTCGGTACCAAATCACGGTTGTGGAAGTAGAAACAGTAAGGCAGTCGTCGAAGTCGTGATGCTAACCACATCGCCCAGTACGCTATTAACGTGTGCCAGACCAGTGGATTTAGAGAAATATTGGGCGGCACTGACCCGCAGCGTCTCAGACAATATTTCTCTGTGTGAAATAAGACGCCCTGATTTTTTTACAGTACTATCCAGAAATATAGCGACACAAATAAGGATAATTGAAATGCACTTTTGTCGAGACCCACCAGGAAATTAGTCAAATCTCTAAAAGACTACTGCGTCAACCGTTCAATGATTTCTGTTCCAACTTAACCTCAACTCTGACGGTTCTACGTAGTTTAAAATTGACTTACCTACATTTTCTTTTCCGCATCTTCTTTTCTACGGGAAAGGTCCACACATTCTTGCCAAAAGGCAAGGAAAGCAAAGAAGATAGAAGACACTTAACGAAGTTATTTAAATTTTCCTCTATCATCTGCACTCAAAAACTCGTTACAGCAATCAGTGATACGAATCTGCAAAGTTCATGAATCTTAGTTCACGACGTAAAACTTGAATTTGCTCGAACTGGATGAAATCACCTATAGCGAAATTCTAATTACAAGCAGAAGTGCACATATAGCCTTACATTTTCCCATATTCTTCTTCTTTTTCTTCTGTACCCATATACCCATCGGGTGTCGGACATTTGATCCATAACTATTTTCTATCCATTTTTTCCATTCTTTCCGGTCCATTGCTAATCTTCCCATCTCTTCCTTCGTCGTTCCTCGTTGTCTGCCCAATTCTTCTATATTCTGTAGCCAGTTTTTCCTAGGTCTTCCTTTTCTTCTCTTCCCAATCCTGCCTGTTTTCATAAATTTCTTCGCTAGTCTGTCTTGGTCCATCCGCAGTATGTGACCGTACCAGCTCAGTTGTTTCTTTTCTATCTTCTTTGTAACCGGTTCTTGTTTAATCATTTGTCTTATATGTTCGTTTCTCTCTCTATCCAGCTTGGTTTTTCCAGTTATTTCCCTAAAGTACTTCATTTCTGCGGCAATTATTTTCTTCTCGTGCTTCTCATGTATAACCCATGTTTCGCAAGCGTATGTCAGTGTGGGTAGTACTATCGTATTATAGACCCGTAACTTGGTTTTCATGTCTATTTCTCGTTTTCCGAAGATAGTTTTATTTAATGCATAGTAGATCTTTCCGCTCTTGTTTGTTCTTTTGGCTATCTCTAGGTCCATCTTTCCATCTTCTGATATTACACTGCCTAGGTATTCGTATGTCGTTACTATCTCTACATTTTTTCCTTTGATTTCTATTCTTCTTTCTTCTTCTCGTGCTTAATTGTTGATTATCATCGTTTTACATTTGTCCGTATTAACCTCAATTTCCAATTTTTCTATTTCTTCAGTCCATATTCTCGTTAGTTCTCTCATTTTTCTGTGGGTATCTGATATTAGGACTATATCGTCCGCATACATGAAGCAATCGACTCTTATTGGCAGTAGTCTGTTATATGCTACCACAGTTTGATGTTGTGCTGTTTTCAGTCGGGTGTTTATTAATAGTTTATCCATTACTACTATGAATAATAGCGGACTGAGGCTGTCTCCTTGCTTTATTCCTAATTCCATTTTAAATCTTGTTGACTCCTCTCCATTTAACTTGACCACTCACTTTACATCCTTAAAAATGCTTTTTATTACCCGAATCAGTTTTACTTGGACTTTTAACTGTTCGAGGCACTTCCATATTATTTTCCTCTGAATCGCATCGAAAGCCGCTTTTATGTTACAAACAATTCTTTTCCTTTTTCTTCTTTTCTGTCTATCAGATTTCTTAGTATTTGAATATTGTCGTTTGTTTGTCTTCCCGTCCTGTAAGCCGCTTGTTCGTCTGCCAGTTTGGTATCGATTCTTTTCCTTAATTTCCTTTCTATTATTTTTGTGTATAGTTTAAAACAGGTGGAGTATAGACATATGGCCCTGTAATTCTCACAACGTGTAGAGTCGCCTTTCTTGTGTATTGGGATTATAATGTTTTCTTGCCAGCTCTCTGGTATTTTTTCCGTTCGCCATGCTTCTTTGTATAACTCTAGAATCCATTCTTTAACCTTTCTCGCCTAAATACTTTATCATATCTGGTTCAATGCCATCTTGTCCACATGACTTCCCTGTTTTGATGCTTTTCATCGCTACTTCCATATCTTCCCTATTTATCTCCTCCGGTGGTACTTCCCCTATTTCCTCTTCTCCTTTTTCATTGTTATGTAATTCGTTCTGGCTTTCGGCTTCATTTACTTTTTTCTTATCCTCAAATTTGTTTGTATAGTGGTCTGCCCAGATTTCTAATATGTCATGTAATTCAGATTTAAGTTCGTTATCAATATTTCTTATACTCCTTATCTTTTTCTTTTTATTTCCTTGCAACGCTTTTATTACATTCCAAAATTGTCTATTATTTGTATCGTATGTTTGGTTTAGTTCCCTGCCAAACTCCTCCCAACTTTTCCTTTTCGCATCCCTCACTACCTCTTTTGCTATATTCCTTTTGTTTATATATTCTTCTTTATCCTGTAGGTTCTGTGATTTCCTGAATCTTTTCCATGATGCTTTCTTGTTCTTAACTGCTTCTCTTACTTTATTGTTCAACCATCTAGTTTTCTTAAGTTGATTTTTGTTGTATTTTCTGGTTTTACATGTCTCTTTAGCTATTTTACGAATTGTTTCACTAAATATTTGCCATCTTCTCTCTAAAGTCCAGTTCATACTAATTTGTTCTTGTTTAGATAGTTCCTCGTCTACTTCTTTTTGGTATTTTAATTTTATTTCCTCCTTTCTTAAACTCTGTATTTGTATTCTTTCGTAATCTTTTTCTTTATGCATTGCTATGTCCAAGTCTTTTAAAACTGCTGTTACCAATCTATGTTGTGTTCCCATTTCTGCGTCCATTATGGTTTTGATCTGTTGTATTCTATCGTTAAGTTCCTGTATATATACTATATAATCTATTATACTTTTGGCGTCCCTTTCTTCCGCAACAAAAGTATATCTATTTTCCATTGGTTGGTGCCAGAAGCCATTTCCTATTATGAGATCGTTTGTTTGGCAAAACTCTATCATTCTTTGTCCATTTCTGTCTCTCATTACTGTCTCTTCTCCGTATTGCCCCATGCATCCTAAACCTCTATTCTCATCTCTGCCGACTCTCGCATTCCAGTCGCCCATGATGATTATTTCGTCTTTCTCTTCTCTAATTCTATCTGGTGTGTTTTGCAAGTCTGTGTAGAAATTTAAGATTTCTTCTTCGTCTGCTCCTTCTATTGGTGCATATACCTGTATTATATTGATCATTCCATCTAGATCTAGCTCTAATACCATTAGTCTTGAATTTACTGCTTCGAATTTACTGACTTTCATGTTTAATTCCTTCGATATTATCATGCCCACCCCTTTTTTTGCTCTCTGTTCTGGATGTCTTCCTGAGTAATATAAGTTTTAATTATCCTTTAATTGTTTGTTACCCGATCCTTTAGCTTTTGTCTCACATAGTCCCATGATTTTAATATCATATTGTTGCATTTGTTCAATTAACTCGCACTCTTTTCCTGTTATTGATGTAATATTCCATGTTCCAATTAGAATTTGTTTAATTCTATTCGTTTCCTTAATTTCCGTAGGCAGAAATACTGCCCGTTTCCATACTCGTTGTTACTTTTTCTTTCCGGTCGTCTATTTTTTGTCTGTCTTGTTTCTATAGTCCAGTCATTATAATATTTTAGGTTACAAAAGGTCATGAAGTTTTGAAACTTGGCAGGAATGTCGACCTATATGCCCTAACTATGGCTCTTAATTTGCGACCTCGGGAGGTCGCCGCTCGCGCCGCCATCTTGGAAAAATGGCACCCAAAAACAGTTTTTGGCGTATAACTCCGTTCCTGTTAATCCTATGCAAATAAGTTCTTATGATAAATTAAAGAGAATAAAATTTGCTACTACACAATAGTAATAATATTTTTTTGTCAGATCGACAGTTTTCGAGTTAAAGGGCTTAGAAATAGAACGAACATTTTGAATTCGCAAAAACTCTGTATTTTCAACAGTTTTTTCACATTAACCACAAATTAACTTATCTATAGTTTGTTTTACAGAAACATTATTAAAACCAATACATATTGCAACTCGTTTCTACACCACCCATGAGGTAGAGTGCATCGGCGCGTTTTTTACGTGGTTTTCCCTGTAGGCCTAATCCACAATGGAATTGATTATTTACTTGCTTTTCCGCAGCTTTGCACATTGCGATAGTTTTTACGCAAATGATTTTTCAGAGTCACCAGCCTCTTCTTCTTCTCTTTCATTCTCCTCGTACATTTGTAAGGAGTCAAGAATATCTGCAGTCTCATTATCGTCCTCTTCGTCAGAATCTTCCACAATGTCAGGAATGTTTTCGCAAGCTACACCATTGCAATAGAAACAGAGTGCCGAACATTTTAACCCGATCTTCCGACACCTGCATGCTGTCCCACAGCCTTTTTTACATCTGCAAGAAATTGGCTAGAGAAGTATTTCGGGGGCTGGCTGTTGTGTTGCGCGAACAGCATCAAGCCCTGTTCTTGTTTTCTGCCAACCGTATTCCTCCGGGTTTTTCATAATGCCATTCCACATATGAACTTGATGATATGTCCGTAGGCAATGCTGACGTGCAGAATCTTCTGTGGGAGGCAGGGAGGCAAGGTTAAATTTGTTCTTGAAAACAGCCTTCACAAAACATTCGTATTGGAATGAATCCAATGAGTCGTTTTCATACGATGCACTGCAGCTGTAGCGAGAGCACTAACGTCTGCTTCTGGATGTTGAAAGATTTTAATAATATCAGCCAACTTGTCGTTTCTTTGAAGGAGGTTGAAAAATTTAATTTTCCCCTGGTTGAACAGAGCACAGGTGGTATCGCAACCACTGAATGCATAGAGAAACTGAAAATTCTTTGCTATGGTATCCTTGTAGTTGAGGCTTTGCCCAGAAAATATATGTTCCGCAATCTTTGCTCTGGCTGGTTTTCGCAAAAAAACATTGGCATGATCTCGTGCCCTTGCGGTTAACAGAACCAATAGATCTATGTCTTTCCCTACAACATAAACAAACGGATATGAAGAGGACATATCGAGCGCTGTTTGGACGATGAGCAAATCCGCATCCTCCACGGATTGCTTTACTGTATAACCATGCTCTTCAAACTTGATCATTAACATAGGAATTAAACGCCTTTTCTTTGAATCTGTGGACAGAAACTTTTCTTGCGAAACAGTGGAAATCATTGCTTCATCGAAAACGATATCAGCGCAGGTTTGCGACCTGAAACGTCGATGTCTTTCCGCCCTTTTCGTGCTCATGCTATCGAAGTTATCCGGATAACCGTCAAAAACTATACATGCGTTGGATCCATACTGCCGCTTAACGTATTCCACATAGAGTATACAAATTGTTCCGAACGAATCGTTGCTATGCTATACCACTCGGTGCAACAAAAATCCACCGTCCAGAACATGAAAGCTTTGGCTCTGTTGTTCAGGTAGATCAATGGGCGTGAATGCTTTGAAGAAAGAAGATTTGGTTAGTACTCAGTATAGTCTCTCTTTATCTCGCGCAGATTTGAACACGTACATGCGGTAGCGGTTTACATGCGTTCCAATGTGGAAATTAATATTCTTCGGCGGATACAAAAGACTGGCATTGTGCATGTGTGTAAACGTAACCCAACGTTGTAAAAATGACAGCATATGACGACATTTACCATAATATAACAAATATAGTAATATGCTGTCACTTTAACAATGTTGTTCCACCTTAACACAAGTCCAATGACCAACTTTCCGCATTGTCCATGTCGAGTAGATCCGCCCTTTTGGGGGACTTTCATTGGAACAGTGCAGGGTGTTGGGGTCCCACGTGTCATTGTATGTAATGGATATAGTGATTTGATTAGGTAAAAATAGATAAAGTGAAAAAATTCGTGTGAAATAGCAGTTTTTTCGCGAATTCGAAATTTTTGCTCTACTTCACATCCCGCTAACTCAAAAACTATGAATCTGACAAGAAAATGTTATTAGTGTTGTTTTGTAGAAAATTGTATCCTCTTTAATTTATAATCAGAACTTATTTGCATAGGATTAACAGGAACGGAGTTATACTCCAAAAACTGTTTTTGGGCGCCATTTTTCCAAGATGGCGGCGCGAGCGGCAACCTCTCGAGGTCGCAAATTAAGAGCCATCGTTAGGGCATATGGTTCGACATTCCTGCCAAGTTTAAGAACTTCATGACCTTTTGTAAGCAAATCCGTTTCATTTCCTTTTAATGACTGTACTACTATTCAGTATTAGTTTTTTGGACGTCGTCCCGTGAATGTCAAAGTTCTCATTTGCTTCCTAAATTCCTCGTCTTCTCTATTCTGGGGTGACCTTTCGCTTGAGGTTCTTACTTTCTGGCTTTTCTCTATATGGTTTCCTATTCTACTTGTTCCTTCATTTCCTGTATCCTCTGCATTCTCATTTCCTAGTTCTTCTTCCCTCTCCTGTAGTTGTTGTGTGTATCCTTTTCCATTCACTATCAGCTTGTTATACACAATTTTTGCGTTGAGTCCCTTTGTAACGTTTCGCTCTGGTTTTAAATGCGTTTTGTTATAATATAAAATATTAGAGCATTTAAAACGCCGCAACAATAGGTTTGCAACAATCGGAAAGTTTCAGCTCGCGCTCGAGTTGCACCAGCTCCTCGCTGTGCGCAAACGAAACGAACGCGCACATTGATACGAGAGGAGGGAACGCGATAAGCTATAAAACCAGATCGCGTAGCGAGCTCGGGGGGATGGTCACCAGAAGCTAACCCGGCTTCCAGCCGCCTTCAGCGGCTTCGGCCGCGTAAGATTCCGCGTCTCCGACACCAGAAACCGACTAGTACAGTAAAATTGTCGTTTTACCTTAAAAAAATTGGCCGCGGCGATTCCTCTTGCCCAGTGGTTTAGGGTCATTAGACAAGTGTAAAACCAAAAAGGCGTCACCCCACCCCTTGCCAAACAACCGCCATCTTGATAACAATTGAATTTGTTTTTTCTTGCGATCCATTAGTCGCACAGAAAAAGTTATTGAACAAAAAATGTTGTAAATAAAATTCTACACATTTTTTATCCTTGCCGCGATACCGAGAAGTTGGTATTTTAAACGGTAGAGGGCGACAAAGTTATCGAAAATCTGTTTCCGCCATTCTAGCGCTGTGGGGGTGATTTTCTCCGAATGTGGGAATGTGAAAGTTGTAGTGCTTGAAAAATATACACGAATCTCTTCTAATAATGTGATTGATTTAAATAGTCTCCGAGTGACAGCCCTTCAAAGTCCGTGCAGCGCGGAGAAGTGGAGAGATGTAAATTATTTGTATCCCGCACTTATTATAACTAACGAGATGCCATGTCTACCATTTGGTTAACATAAAGGAAACCATTATCGCTCGTACTGTTATCCATTTTTAATCAGAATACAATCACGAAACAGCACTCGCGATCGTATTCACGGATTTTTTCCAAGAATTTTTACATTGCGTTTATAACAGGTTGTGAGCTTTTTTTTCAATAAAAGTTTTAGCAACATTTCTATCATGGTCGATAATGACTCTGTTGTGTCCGAGACTCCAAACCAAGACGAAGAAACAGCTCCAAAAAAAGAAAACGTGTCTGAGTAGACTTAGGGTTTATGCAAAAAGAAATTACTTTCAATATATGAGCCCAGAATCAAATCATTTGGCACAGTTAAGATTTTTCTGGTATCTTTATTTTGTACCCACAAAAGAAAATCTTCCAGGTCAATATTTTTACATCGTAATTGTAGACGTTTTTAGCAGTATTAGAACAGCTTTAACAATAACAAATTACAAAAAGTAGTCGGGAAACACTAACTTTAATAAATATTACAGACCAAGTGAATTAAACATATGTTTATTCACGAAAAGATGTTGAGCTCACGAGCACGTAGTGCGAGTGAGATCATATCTTTCAGTTAATAAATGTTTAATTCACGTGGCGTATATATGTTTTTATTCAATTTTGACGAAATTTTGAGTAAAAAAATTAAAAAATATTCAAACTCAGATATAAATTTGCCCATTTATCGTCGATTTGATCTAAATTATAGTAATTATATATTACACACCACAAAGACAAAGAATAATTTAATGTAAATATTTGTAGATAATAAAAATATGTTGTTCTTCATTGAAACTTTTTTAATTCTCTAGTGAATTAAACCTTTTTAATTCTCTAGTGAATTAAACTTTTTTAATTCTCTAGTGAATTAAAACCCTTTATTTCACTAGTAAATCATAGACCGTTTATGAAGGTTATGGAGTTAATAATATCACTTTAAACTGTCAAAATTGAATAAAATAAATTACCGATTCATTTCATTTGACCCAAACCATCAAAATATAATTTCGTTCACCGTAGTATGTTTTAGTTTGAAGTGAAACAAGTTGTTTGTTGTTTAATAACATATAGACAGTCGGGTCTCTGTATTATTTTTGCAAAAATGGCACGTGCTAAAGCAATTGTCAATTTATTGAAGTTTGGTCATTCCGGTGGCAAAATTTACAAACAATTGCAATTATCATAGTATATAATAAATATTACACCAGCAAATTTAAGAGCTATACGGATCTGAGCCAAATGATATCATTCTGGGCCCATATACTCCTTTCCCATCATTTTCATTCCTTTTACCTATACCAATTTCTCGGTATCGCGGCAATGACCAAAAATGTGTAGAATTTCTGTAGGTTGTGAAAACCTATTCACATTGAAACTACTTGAGTGACGTGACGATTTTATCTCGCAAAAGAGAAATGGTTACTTCGCTGCGCCGGAATATATCGTACATTTCCCACGCTGCGCGGACTTTGAAGGGCTGTCACTCGGAGACTATTTAAATTAATCCCATTATTAAAAGAGATTCGTGCATATTTTTTCAAGCACTACAACTTTCACATTTGCAATTTTCGGAAAAAACCACCCCCACAGAGCTAGAATGGCGGAAACAGATTTTTGGTAACTTTGTTGCTTTCTACCGTTTGAAATACCAACTTCTCGGTATCATGGCAAGGATCAAAAATGTGTAGAATTTTATTTCCAACATTTTTTGTTCAATAACTTTTTCTGTGCGACCAATGGATCGCAAGAAAAAACAAATTCAATTGTTATCAAGATGGCGGCTGTTTGGCAAGGGGTGGGGTGACGCCTTTTTGGTTTTACACTTGTCTAATGACCCTTAACCACTGGGCAAGAGGAATCGCCGCGGCCAATTTTTTTAAGGTGACGGGGTATTTTCCGACAATTTTACTGTACTAGACCGGAAGATTTCGAAAATAGTAACTCGATCTCCCCCAGGTACCCGCCTATATAAACGTATTTCTGGAATCGGACTGCGTTTATTAGGATTGATTTGTAAATTGTAAATAACAAGTTCATTTCGCATAAATCTGGTATCGGATTGTGCAAATTTTATTCTTACAATTCCGTCGCGTTCGTCACGAGTGTTCGCATACGAAATTAAGATTATATTTGGTTATCGAAATAACTTAGTTTCGTGGGCGAGCGATCCAGGCGATCTCACTGGACAAATAAATCACAATTAAGCTTGGCTGGAATATCGGCGAGTTTCAATTGGGTTTATTCCGTAAGAATAAAACTAACATTCCCGTATAACAACGGAGAGCACTGAAATAGCAATAAACTCGAATCTAGTAAAGTCACGAAAGACCTGTCAAAGTACCGTTAATTTCAAAGGTACATCCGAGTACATTAAAGTAAAAATCATTTTTGAATCACAGAATTGAAAATTACAAAACCAGTCCATTATTTTACGCGGGGTTAATTAAAGTATTGCAGAATTCAAAAGTCACCGACCTTGTTAAAATATCTTCGTTGTGTATATGACCTCCGCACGTGCCGGAACGCAGATAACAGTAGAAAGAATTCGACCTCAGGTCAAAAGCTAAATGCACTTCCTGGTTATCACTAAAACGTGCACTTGTATAGATATTAACACAGATTAAACAACTCGGAGTTTCAATCCAGTCACTTTATAGTTGAAATAATTACAAAGCTCCCGTTTATTTACATGAGTACTAAACTGTCATTTTTAATTTGTTTTGGGATTACAGGACTGCCAACGTAAACGTGAGAACCCTCGATTTTCCGACAACCTGGCGACGTGAACACCACGATCTTACACCGGTGTATGAATGGCAGCCTACACATCCAATAATTAACCAAGGATTCACGCAAAACAAATTATTTTGTATTTAATTCAATATATAATTTATTTTTAAGTTATTACATGTACATAATAGGTAATAAATGTTCTTGTTAAAACTTGTTCTTTTGAGTCAGTCAGAGTAATCGGGCCCTGGACCCCATATAAGCAGCTACCATTTACAAGGGCATATTTGATAATGCTATAGGGGCATTTTCCAAATTAAATATAAACCTGATATTATTACGAAGCCCCAGTTAGCATTGCAAAATGGCGTCCCCGAGCAGGAACCGAACTCTGACTGATTTAAAGAAAGTTTTCAGAAACCAGCCCAGTTTAGAACTAGAACCGACACCCGGATATAATTACAAGTTTAAATATTATGGTAATTATACTAGCCGCAGCTTGTCTTCTCCGTGGCGCCCGAGCATCTAGAAATAGTAGAATATTAGGTTGTGTAAACGTAAGTTTCATATTTTAACAATATGTACAAACCCTGTTACAGCCTAGCAAGCCAGAAAGGTACCAGAACCCAGAGTCGTGACCGGTAGTCCAGACTGTCCCGAGGAATCCGAGATCCCTGTATCCCTGTCCTGGTCGATCTGCCGAAATTCCATTCCCGTACACTGGTCCGGAAATACCAGATACCGCGTACCATTCCAGTCCGCAGAAGTATCCGTCCGCGTAGAACCGCCCGCGAACACCGGATGTACCTGTAAGATGCATATAAAAGAGTATGTATGACCTGCCGCCCCGAATAGTATGAATGCTTACCCCTGACGCGCTCTCTTCTGAAGCGGACTCCTCGCTACCGTAAACCGGGAAATTAGCAGGAGGTTGTAGACTCATCGTCGAAGCTTGAAGGAGAAAATGTGGAAAGTTGAACTTCCTATACCAGCACCTGTAAAGCGAACCCCGTGCGCCTGTTTCCGGAAGATTGCATGCCCTTCCGTGGCCTCTGCACCAGTTCCCGTATGTTTTGCATGCCCTCCTGTGGCCGCTGCACCAGTTCCCGAATATTTAAAAGCTTGCACGCCAATCCCGTGGCCTCTGCACTAGCTCCAGAATGCTTGAAGGTTTGCATGCCAATCCCGTGGCCTCTGCACTAGCTCCAGAACATTTAAATGTTTGCACGCCCCTTCCGTGGCCTGCTCTAGCTCCAGGGAGTCTGAATGATCGTGCGCCGATACCGCGGCCTCCGCGTTTATTAGCTCCAGAGTATTTGAATGTATACGCGCAGACCGCACACCCCGGCATTCGCTCCAGAATGTTTGAATGCACCCTGTATGTTTTCTCGAGTTGTATTCCGAGATACCTGCACGCCGACACCGCGGACCAGTAGTACTCCCGTCGAATAGCAACGAAAGGACATCCCTGTTCGCCAGTAAAGCATTTCGCTGGCCCTAGTGTGGCATACGCCTGTTGTACGATTTTTTTTTCTTTTTTCGCCTGTTAGTAGCTCCTGTTGACAGCCATCTTATCTTGAAGCGTGATCTTGTCTCCGTAAACCCGGGTGACGGCAAGATATTGTAGGTTCAACCCGCCGAAGCTTAGATAAGAGTGCCTGAAAAGAGTATGTGTTTACGCAGCAGCTTATAGATTTAACCAGTCGAGAATAAGAAGTCCTTGCCCCGTAAAAACGTCCCGACGAACCAGTAACCGAACTCCAGGTGTTTTCGCGAGCTCTTCTTCACCGGTAGTCCTTCGCTTTCCGAAGAGAGGGCCTGTGTAACGTTTCGCTCTGGTTTTAAATGCATTTTGTTATAATATAAAATATTAGAGCATTTAAAACGCCGCAACAATAGGTTTGCAACAATCGGAAAGTTTCAGCTCGCGCTCGAGTTGCACCAGCTCCTCGCTGTGCGCAAACGAAACGAACGCGCACATTCATACGAGAGGAGGGAACGCGATAAGCTATAAAACCAGATCGCGTAGCGAGCTCGGGGGGATGGTCACCAGAAGCTAACCCGGCTTCCAGCCGCCTTCAGCGGCTTCGGTCGCGGAAGATTCCGCGTCTCCGACACCAGAAACCGACCGGAAGATTTCGAAAATAGTAACTCGATCTCCCCCAGGTACCCGCCTATATAAACGTATTTCTGGAATCGGACTGCGTTTATTAGGATTGATTTGTAAATTGTAAATAACAAGTTCATTTCGCATAAATCTGGTATCGGATTGTGCAAATTTTATTCTTACAATTCCGTCGCGTTCGTCACGAGTGTTCGCATACGAAATTAAGATTATATTTGGTTATCGAAATAACTTAGTTTCGTGGGCGAGCGATCCAGGCGATCTCACTGGACAAATAAATCACAATTAAGCTTGGCTGGAATATCGGCGAGTTTCAATTGGGTTTATTCCGTAAGAATAAAACTAACATTCCCGTATAACAACGGAGAGCACTGAAATAGCAATAAACTCGAATTTAGTAAAGTCACGAAAGACCTGTCAAAGTACCGTTAATTTCAAAGGTACATCCGAGTACATTAAAGTAAAAATCATTTTTGAATCACAGAATTGAAAATTACAAAACCAGTCCATTATTTTACGCGGGGTTAATTAAAGTATTGCAGAATTCAAAAGTCACCGACCTTGTTAAAATATCTTCGTTGTGTATATGACCTCCGCACGTGCCGGAACGCAGATAACAGTAGAAAGAATTCGACCTCAGGTCAAAAGCTAAATGCACTTCCTGGTTATCACTAAAACGTGCACTTGTATAGATATTAACACAGATTAAACAACTCGGAGTTTCAATCCAGTCACTTTATAGTTGAAATAATTACAAAGCTCCCGTTTATTTACATGAGTACTAAACTGTCATTTTTAATTTGTTTTGGGATTACAGGACTGCCAACGTAAACGTGAGAACCCTCGATTTTCCGACAACCTGGCGACGTGAACACCACGATCCTACACCGGTGTATGAATGGCAGCCTACACATCCAATAATTAACCATAGTGGAGTAGATCTGGGTTTGGAAACGAACTCTCTCTGTTCGAAAATTTTTGTTTGCGATTTTATAGAGTCGGGGTCCCTCTTTCTGATGATCACTATGGGAAGACTACCGGAGGTGCGAAGGGGGGGGAAAATTACCGTTCAAAGATATAGGGAAACGGGTTTTTTGCGAGTAACTCGCTGAGTTTCATCCCGATCGGAACAGTTTATCGGAGATGAAATAAAGGATTTGCAAATACAAACAAAATGAATTTTTGCTGGTCGAAATCGGTCCAGCGGTTCGCGAGATATTGCGTTTTGAAAGTCGAAAAACTGCGCCCGGAATTTCGCCGCGGCGGGAACCTTCCGAGGGCCGTGTTCGCGTTTTTCGCGGGGAAGATATTGACCTAGTGACTTTATATTTTTTTTCCTGTTAGGTAATCACAATCAAAATAGTTTGTCCAAATTTAAAGTCGCTAGGTCAATTAGGAGGGGAGGGGGAGGGAAAATAATAAAAAAACTTTGATTGGGGCGAACTTTTTTATTTATTGGCCGATCCGGGTAATCCAAACTGAAAAACCTTCGTTAATTTTTTTGCTACAAGATGAGTTGGGGGCGACCAAGATTTTCTGGAAAATGGGGAAATGGCTGGCAATTTTCCGATTTAGAAAACTTTATTTCTTCATTTTCGCGATGAAGGAGTGGAGTAGGAAACAATTTTTTTCTATCACTGGAATGAATTTTTTTTCTCTTGAAAATGAGCTCCCTAAGAATCCGGTAGGACAATTATTAAGGGAGGGAGAGAGGTGGACGCGTTTTGCCCTGTAGAAGGGCAAGGGATAAGGCTAGCGACTTTGGGCAGGGCTCATTCTCAAGCGTAATCAATTCCTTTTCATGTTTTTTTATCGCGAAGCGCTATCTTAATCAGGGGCTGCACGCACGCGTGATATGTTTATCAGGAGTTCCCGCTCACCGGTACACATTCTTGTCTGTGGGTACACACAGACGAGATGAGCGTGAATATGGATTTGTAAGAGAGTAGAAAGAGGAGAGGGAGCGCTAGGCTCTGCCGCCGGTATCTCGCGCTCGCCGTGATAAACATATCACGCGCGCGTGCAGCCCCTGATCAAGATAGCGCTTCCCGATAAAAAACCATGAAAGGGAATTTATTACCCTTGAGAATGAGTCTTATCCAAAGTCGCTAGCCCTATCCCTTGCCCTTCTACAGGGTAAAACGCGTTCACCTCTCTTCCTCCCTTAATAATTGTCTTACCGGATTCTTACAGGGCTTATTTTTAAGGGAAAAAAAATTTAATCTGGTGTCGGAAAAAAATTGTCTCCTGCTCCACTCCTTCATTGCGAAAATAAAGAAATAAGGTTTTTCAAATCGGAAAATTGCCCGCCATTTCCCCATTTTCGCGAAAATCTTGGTCATCCCCGACTCATCTTGTAGCGAAAAAAATAGCAAAGATTTTCCAGTTTAGATGACCCGGATCGGCCAATAAATAAAAAAGTTCGCCCCGATCAAAGTTTTTCTATTATTTTCCCTCCCCCTCCCCTCCTAATTGACCTAGCGACTTTAAATTTGGACAAACTATTTTGATTGTGATTACCTAACAGGAAAAAAAAATAAAGTCACTAGGTCAATATCTTCCCCTCGAAAAACGCGAACATGGCCCTCGGAAGGTTCCCGCTGCGGCGAAATTCCGGGCGCAGTTTTTCGACCTTCAAAACGCAATATCTCGCGAACCGCTGGACCGATTTCGACCAGCTAAAGTTCATTTTGTTTGTATTTGTAAGTCCTTTATTTCATCTCCTATAAACTGTTCCGATCGGGATGAAACTCAGCGAGTTACTCGCAAAAAACCCGTTGCCCTATATCTTTGAACGGTAATTTTCCCCCCCTTCGCACCTCCGGTAGTCTTCCCATAGTGATCATCAGAAAGAGGGACCCCGACTCTATAAAATCGCAAACAAAAATTTTCGAACAGAGAGAGTTCGTTTTTCGGTTTTTTTTTCGCCAGATCTACTCCACTACCAAGGATTCACGCAAAACAAATTATTTTGTATTTAATTCAATATATAATTTATTTTTAAGTTATTACATGCACATAATAGGTAATAAATGTTCCTGTTAAAACTTGTTCTTTTGAGTCAGTCAGAGTAATCGGGCCCTGGACCCCATATAAGCAGCTACCATTTACAAGGGCATATTTGATAATGCTATAGGGGCATTTTCCAAATTAAATATAAACCTGATATTATTACGAAGCCCCAGTTAGCATTGCACCTTGTCTCTTGCTTCTGCCATATGTTTTACCAACGTTCTTCTCTCTTCTAGTATATGTTTCGGGTAATCTTCGTTTATCCAGATCTTCTTTCCTGTTAGATTTTTCTCCTTCCTCAGAATCTCCAGTTTCATGTTCCTTGATGCTAGTTTTATCAAAATTGGTCTATTTTTCTGTTGTCCCTCATCTTTCTTTCCTAGTCTTCTAATTTCCTGAGTTTCCTTTTCAATGTCCATGCTGACTCCTATTGCTCTTAGGATGATTCTTATTTTCTCCCTTAGTTCTAGGTCTGGCTCATTAGGTTTATCTTCAATTCCTTGTATTATGATTTTATTCTATCGTATCTCCCTTTCTATTATATCGTTTCGGGCTTTTTCTATGTCTAATTTGTTACGATACTTTTGGAGCGTCCCCCGTAGTATTGAACTTTCGCTAGCTGAATTTTTGAACTTGAATATTTATGGTTGGCTTTTGTCAATTTTTGCATGCTTTAAACTAGGTATAATTGGCTATATCTTATTTTTAATTACTCTCCTATAATTATCATGCAGTTTCGTAAGCAACCCCTCGTTTAACTACTCATATCTTGCAAATTAGGTTTATTCTTGCTATATTTTTACAAATATTTGGGTATGGCCGCTAGGCAACCGGTGATACAAATTATTTTTAACTATTCCATTTGTTGCTAGAGCAATGTTATCTTTTCCTGCAGTCAAACTTGCCTGACTGGTTTTTTGGCATCTTCTGGCCCAAATTTTGTTATCATATGACCTGTAGGCTGGGTTTTTGAATTTTTCGGCTTTCTTTTCAAGTTAAATTGTCGTGCTAGTAGGTGTTCCTCTGCAGCTAAGTGCTTCATAGCCCTTTGGTAGGGCTCGCCTCTTCGAATAGATTGTTTGAGGGATCTGGAAGCATTTCTGCGTTATCGTGGGTGTTCGTAATGATTAGTTAGCTACTTACTTGCATCCTTTCGCTTTTGGCGGATCTCCTGGAACCGTTCTTTCGGCTCCACCCCCAGCTTGAGGTAAGACTAGGCCAGTTTCTTCTTAATCGGGAATACATTTGGGTTCTGTGCGTTTTTAGCCAATTTCCGGTGGGAGTTAAAACACTCCCCATCTGCTTGAAATCCTTCCTGTCTGGAGTAGACCTACCCCGTTCGACTGCACCCTGCTGGAATCCAGTCCGATGCACTGGGCCCCTAAGATAGTCGCATCGCCTGTGAATTTTGCAACTCTCGTGGGCAACGCTGAAGATTGAGCAACTGCTTTACACCCACCTGCAAGTCGTTTTTGGCAGCCTCCATAGCTGGCACTGCATCCCGCAGCTGCGGCCGTCCTCGTTGCTTCGCTAGCTACGTCCAACCACAGGGGAGCAAACGGAGAGGTTAGGTTCTGGCGAACTTTCCTGCAGGCAAGACGTTATTGTAGTTAATATGCATCGCGCCTGTTGTAACTTATAATTGAATCATACTGTTTCATGCCGTTAGCAGTTCGGGCATGTGTGATTTCATCAGCACGGATTGTGCGATAGTAGGTTTCGTGCATCGTTAGTTTAGTAATATTTGTACTTGCGTTATTCTTCTTAGGGCCGCCGCGCAATGATATGCGGATACCCTCTGCTACTTACTAATTTGAGGTCATAACCTGCGTACTGCTCTGGAGTCGTTGCTTCGGTGGGCACCCCACTGACCTCTGCGTTATCTGAAAAATTTATAGAGTAAAAGTTGCAGGGCTTTGAGCTTCACTTGTGTCCTATCTGGACGTCGCTTTTACTCACCCGCTTGCATAACACAGTTCGGACTCCTTAAAGTCTCGCTATTTTCATTACAAAACAATAACTAGATTTTCATGTCAAACGTTCGGCGTGAAGTTAGGCACACTACAGTGGCAGTGTCTCGTGAGCCCACTACGGGAGCATTGTGATTATTGGCAGATCTCCGCTAACCCAGTAAGGGGCAAATACAAGCCGTTGCTATTTTTAGCATGTAAATATACATACGCACACTTAATGCATTTTTAATATGGACACCGTCGTTCATATGTGGCCACGCAAACGCACGCTGATTCCGCCCTTTAGAAAATTTTGAATATAGATATAGCGTCATTTAGCTAACCCTCGGGGTTGAAACGTTAGCCAAGGTGGTCTTGTATTGCTCTGAGCCGGTATACGCAAAATTTTAAACTCGCTCCGTGATTCGCGCCTAATCAATTTAAGTTATTTTAATTGTCTCCGCGACGCCCTGCGTACTCTCGTTTCTTTTTAGAGTGTTTGTACCGTCCAACGATTCGCGGCCTATATTTAGCTTTACGAATATTTGCATGGTAATATTTATTTTCGGCTCGAAACTACATTTCTTCTTCTTGCATGCATTTGTTGTAATTTATTTAGATATATACATTTACATTGAAATTTATAATTGGTACAACATATGGTTACTTATATGTATTTGAACGCCTGCCTGATTTATTGTACATTTCTGTTTGTATTTGCACTATAGTACATATCCACCATTTAATAATAAAGCTGTGATGTTTTCTTTGGTGGTTGATTTGATTATTTTTCTTTGTTCTGCTGGAAATTGTCTTTACCTTGTGCACGGTCCGGCACATGGATTAGAACTGAGTCGAGGACCTGGCGCCCTCTCCTTTTTTTTATTATACTTTTTCAGCATAGCTGGAACCCTGCGACCCTCGCGGCGAGCTAGCCCAATTAGGCCGATAGTTACCAGCCGGCAAAATATCAAATATAACTTTCGCCAAAAGGTAAGGCCGACCGTTATCCCCTCTTTACACGTTGTATCTTTGGCTTTTAATTTTCTTTTTTCAATTCCTTATTTTCTAATCTAGTTTGTTGTAATTCTTTGCCTATTTGATCTATTTTAGTACTTATATCCTGTGTTTTGGTGTCTAAATCGTTAATTTGTCTAATTTGGTGTTAATCTCTTCTAAAATCTTCTCCATTGTGGGCTATTTGTAGTGCAAAAGGTTTTATATTTCTTTATTTATGTTCACTATTTTTTAAAGAAAAAAAATATTTAAAAATCTAGTTTTGATTTATGTTCGAAATATTACTTTTTATTTTAGCTATTTATTTATGCGTATCCGACTTATTAATTATCAACTGGCGCCAAGGGGTGGCTCCGGTTCATCCCCTCGGAGAGACTTTCCCCCCTACCTACTGTAAAAGATGTTCCTCGGGTCTCTCTAAATATTATAATAGGCTTTTAAAAAATTTTAAGTCCTGACCTGGCTGGTTCAAGTTTAAATCAACAAAATATGTTTACATGTGCCTATCTTATCTTGTCAAGCCTTGTTGACCTTTGCTGTTATTCTGGTGTGTATTTAATTCAAATGGTGTACTTAGAGTTCATCTGCTACTTATTTTACCTTCAAATCGACTCCAATCACTTTATTTAGAAACCTGTCTAGGTTTACAGAAATTTCAGGCACTTTTTCCGTGTCAAAAGTCAATTATTATTCAAGCCGTAATTCACCACTTTATATCTAACAGACACCACCCATATTCAAATACAAAAATTGTTTTATTGCCCTTCTAATTTCGTGTCTTTTAATGCGCTTGTCATCGTGTATGTATGATATGGATTTGAACCAACGGAATTGCCAAGAAAAAATGAAGCCGAAAACCAGTTCGTATTAAATTTAACAAAAGGTAATCAGATACTTTCACTACCCGGACCAGGAACAACCCATGCGGCATACCTATTTTATATATTGTAACGTGGAAAGGGTTGATAACCTCTAGAATATTGCAAAAGGGGAATATGGTTTAAGCCATTGGGACACTTACACTAAAGACATTTATAACTTATTTGACATCCTTATACGATGTTAGTTATTATCAGCAAATGCAATGTTGCACCTTTGGAAATACAGAAGATCTCTGAAATTCTTCTTCAGAAGATTGATTACGGAAAGTAAAATTGCCGCTGATAAGAGTGAAGAAAATGTAGTGTTAGAGACTCAAATTACCTGATGCTCTACACTTAAGAAAGAACCAATCGCTACCTTAAGTTTTCATTTATTGCACTTTCAAAAGAAATGTAAAGAAGAGAAAATCTTTCTTTAAAGTTTATTTTTAAACAGGCGTTCATACTGATTACATTGCAAATACTTATAATATTAAAAAAGCTATCTTTATTTACAATGTAGATCAAATGTTTCGACACCACAACCTAGCAACAATTGTAGCTTTGAACAACTATTTCGTCAAATTTACAGAGCGTGTTACTGGCGTATGATGGCAGAAGCTTGAGCAATGAGAAATGGAATGATTGATCGACAAAAAAATGTTTCACCTTTGTTATAAATTATTAATTACAATGCATGTACTACCTATAGGCAATTTCAAACTAAAACAGTCACAGCAAAACATTTCTGGATTTTTCTAATAGTACTCCTAGTAAAATCATCTGAGGGCAAGCCCTTTTCTGTAAAACAGCTTCAATACGCCGTGTTTGAAAGAATTATAACTCTTCCGACATACCTTACATAACTTCCTTACATATTTTTTTTCCATTACGGTGATCCATAGGTCATCTAGGTAGAATGCACCTACATCTAGATCATGCTGACTCATAAGTAAGTTCAAAAGCGACGTCCATTGCTTCAGCATCGCCTGGTACTTGCCGCAGTTCATATATGTGCCTCTGATGGACTGCAATTTTCCAGTATATAGCATTGCTTCTATTTCAACTCTCAAAGCTTTTTTTTGTAGCTCGTTGTTGAAGTCGATGTTTCCTCCAAAAGCGAGTAGCACTAACAATTTTAGAAAATCAGTTTCACTCAATGCTACAGTAAGAGCGGTTTGTCCGGAAATGTTCTGTTTGTTAATGTCAGCGCCCTGGAAAATTAGTTCAGTGACTGTAGTAAGCACGCCGACACGAGCAGCATTAATAAGAGGCGTGTTTCCCTGGTCGTCTTGTATGTTAACACTGACACCTTTAGCTAGGAAAAGTTTTGTTATGTTTGGTTTGTTGTATTTTGTGGCCAAATGTAGAGGCGTTTTTCCGAGTCGATCTACAGCATTTGCGTCCACTCCTTTTTGTATAAAATTGACTGCTGTGTCATAATCTTCCACGAGGTGGAGCACGTTTTTTCCCCGCTTAGTCAACTTGAATACATTTGCCCCATTATCGAGTAGTATTCTTATTATATCTACTTTGTTGCGAATAACCGCTTCGTGGAGCGGCGTGTATCGCTTACCGAAATTTTCCACATCGACGCATGCTCCTTCCGATATAAGTACGTTAACAACATCCAAATGCCCTTCATTAACCGCCAAATGAAGGCTGGTGTTACCCTTGCAATTCTGTTCGTCGATCATTGCACCCTTATTTATAAAACTCCTCACTAAATCATCGTAACCATTTTCTGAAACATAATGGAGTAAAGTCCATCCTTTGTTGTTCTTCATATTAATATCCGAGTTGCCACTGTTGTTTGCTATATCAATGCTGACTTGGGTAGAAAGTAGCAAATCTGTAGTGGCCCTACAGCGATGACGCAACGCTAAATGAAGAGCGGTGTTACCATCTCTATCTTTCGCATCAATATCGGCACCAAAACGTAAAAGCAAGCAAGTTACGTAGTAGTCTCTAGTGGCACTAATATGTAACACAGTTTCTTCTCTATTATTCTTTATATTTAAGTCTATACCGATAGCAATAAGAGATAATATTATTTTGAAATGAAAGTTTTTTAGAGCAAGATGGAGGTATGTGTTTCCACCATTATCCTGTTGGTTGATGTCTACCAAAGCGGACTTGGACAATATCTTCCTAGCAGAAATAAAATCGCCATCTTGAATGCTTGTATGAAGTGCAGTATCACCACTTTTATTTTTAAAGTTAATGTCGATTCCTTTATTTACCAAAAGTACGATCACATCATTATCAAATTCTTCTCCATATTTGTTTTCATCTTTATAGTCTAAACATAAAAGGTACGGCACCCACATATTTCTAAATATATGAAATGGAGATTCTTCTGCAATATTTGGAGAATAGTTTTCATCAGTTGAGTTCGCAAGAGATTCCATGCTCAATGTATGTACCATATGTTTGGTGTTTATAATATCTCTCCTGTTATGTATCACTGCTACATGTAGGGCAGTGTTGCCCCGTTTATCTTGTATATTGACACCAGCATTACTTGAAAGTGGTCTGACGATATCACCAGGCATTCCGCGTTTGATTACTAAGTGAACAGGAGTTTTGCCTCCAAAATTTTGGAGGTTTACATATGAGCCACTACCAAGAAGCAGTTTTGCCTTGTCAAACTCATCCGTGCTTACTGCTAAATGAAGAGGAGTGTTACTCTTATTATCAGTCTTGTTCACAACACTATTGTTCAAAACTTTTTCAACATCTTGCCAACGTCCGTACTCGACTGCATAGTGAAGCAAAGGCTTTTTACCTGCACACGTACAACCACTGTTTAACAGACTTGAGAACAGGGTTTCAAGTATGAGAGAATGTTGGTTTATTTTGGCCACATCCAGAGGCGTCACGGAATATTCGTTTTCGATGTAACTAAGAGCACCTCTTGACAATAAATCCTTGATAATATCTACATCACCAAGTGCGACTGCATAATGCAGTACTGTATTTCCGTCCACATCTTGTTTATTGACCTCCACGCCTTGCGATAATAACTTGGCGATGTTTTCTCTGCTTCCAAACGCTAAGGCAAAGCGTATATCTGAATAGAAATTATTGGAATAACCGGAATAGAGTCGGGCTTTACCTGTTTGCAAATATTTTAGAGCAGTTACACCTGTCAAGTGGTCTAGGAGTATACGCATGTCGTTTAAGTAGTTATCGATATACGTGTTCTTATCCATATGCCTTCCTGCGAAAGCCACTTTAAGATAATTCAGAAGTAACAGTCTCGATATAAAATAGGCTAATAAAGCATAGAACAGTCTCTTATTGGCGAAGTGGCAATTCACTAAACAGGATCGGTCTGCATATATGGATGCGTGGGCACTGATAACTGAATAATTCATTTTCCTGTATACTGCATCGAGAAAGTCATAGTCGATATTAAGTCCACCACGCCTTTCCAAACAATAATCTAAAGGAGTGTATCCTATTATATCGGGTTCAGAGTAAATGTCTTTGTAGGTAATAGGTAAATTATAAACCAAAGAACGAAGAAATGATTTATTAGTAATTTGGAAGCAAAGTGAAAGTACGTGCAGAACAGACCTTCTGAGTTCATCTTTTGCACGCACTGCTTTGTCTGTTTCGTCTTTTATCATCCTTTCGGCATCACTCACATTCCTTTCTAATATTGCTGTATGTAAGGGGCAGTTTTGTGTAACAAGAAGGTCCAATATATAGAATAAGAAGTTGTATTGCCCAGTAAATCTTTTTTTAATCAAACTTAGGCTCACCTCTTTTACTTGCAGGTCGCTACTGTCCACATTTTTCCACAGCCACTCGGCAGCTAAGTATTCAGCAAACGTTTGATGAATGCAGGACAAATCGCCTCCTTCATTGATCATCATAATACCATCTCTTTGCAAAATTGCAGTTTCGCTTGGGTATTTTGTGTAATACTCGTTCAAATCCTTAATAATGTCGATTTCGCTGAATCTTTCTGACGAGAACACGAGTTGAAGAGCAAATAGTTTTTGATGTTCTGCAACTTTTGGATATGTATCCGAAATCCGTTCTTCTTTTAATTTGTTGCAAAGATGATCGAACCGTTTGTCTACAAAGCTTCTATACAGTTTCAGTAAATTAACATTTTCGATAAAACTCTCTTTAATGCCATTGTAGGCAACTTTGTTCCACTGGTCGGTAAAATAGTCGGCTAGCAGGTTAGTCTGCAAAGGGATACGAGTCAGCTTACCCTCCCAATCTCCCAAATTAGATCGAACAGTTCGAAGCAACCCTTCAACAAACTCTCTAGGGTTTACATTCAAATCTGGAGTTTTTTTGCGGAAGTAATCAATCAAATATTTCGTTTGGTCGCGAAGTGCAAACGACTTCAATGAAATAGTAAAGGTATCAAACTCTTCTTCCAAATAGCCCTTTATGTGGGGACGAGTCGTCAGCCACAACTTAAAACCTGCTGCTTGCAGACACTTTGCCATATTTGTTACTTCGTCCTTGTAACAAATGGGAACCTCATCACACCCATCTAAGATGACTAACACATTTTTTTCCGTGGCGAGTTTTTGAAATATCATTTTGTTTAGTTCGGCATTACACTGATCTTTAGAAAGAAGGGATTCATAGAAGTAGTTCAAATGCTGAAAAACGTTCGAATTTGACTTTCCCAGTTCCCTGTAGTACTTTTGATGTTTCTGAAGGTCAATTCTAATCACCCATTGGCTCGGTGGCGCATGCAGAGCTATAAAATCCATTAGCAGTGACTTTCCCATTCCGGGAACATCACTGATTATGTTTGTGGAGTCTTGGAAAATATCAGTAAATTTTCGAAACACTTTTTTATTTTTTGGAATACAAGATGACGAACTTGTAGATATAAAATTTTCATCACTACTGTCGTCTTCAAAAGTATCAATATATTCACGAAATGGTCTTATATTTTTAGTAGTACCAGACGACCACCTCCACTCCAGAAGATTTTCGTCATAAACGGAAAGGCAATGAATTGTTCGATTTGGTATACTTTTAAACGTTTTAGTAAGTTCATCCTTAACTTTGGGAATCGTAAATATGCCTTCATGTCCCAAATTAGTTAAATCGACATCTTTTAACGCTTGGTAGCCGTGATTTCCAGAACAACCACTTAAAAGAAATATCTCGCCTCTAACTTTTTCCAGAACTTCTGCTTTTAAAAATACCTTCATGGCACTTCTTTCTATAAACAATGGATGCAACTCACTTAGTTTTCCACCGACATTAAACTGGTTTGACAAAATGTAAATTATGTCTATGGTTGCTATGTGACCAAACATAGTTTCGTCTATTAGGTCCTTTAATTTGGCAGAATTCCTTCCTTGAATCTTTACTGTATTATCAAGAATCTTCTGTCGCTGCTCTTCGCCCAAATCTTGCAAGTAACTAAACAGGTCGACATCAGTTTCCCTTCTTGGGGAGAAATTATCTATTTTATTTACAATCACCACTTGAGGATGGCCTGCGTATAATTTTAGTATGCTGATAATGCTTTTGTATTCCTCTTCTTTGCGAACTTGTAAAATTAAGGGACAGATTTCAACCTTCCATAAACACTTGTATAGGTCTAATAAAGTGATTATTCCAAACTTTCCGACTATTTTAAACATTTCTCTTTTTAAATTATTATGGGTTTTGTAAAACCATTGGTTAGCTTTGGCATCGAATGAATCCGTCCAAAATTTAAATGGCTTGTTACAGTACTGCACGACTTCGTTTGCTATGCCTCGAATTAAAAATTCTTGTACTAGTTCGGTAGAATCTACGATGATTATGGATTTTCCCGGAATTATCTCGTTCCATGTGGACATCCCTACGCCAGTGTAGTCTTGAAACGTTTGTCCAGCTAGGTTAAATTCATACTGTGACAAAAGCAGACTTCCTAATTTCGAAGTTACATCCTTCTTGGTCAAGTAGTAATGCCCACCTAAATGTCCCTTAGCCCACTTAGTAATAAACTTAGTATACTTTTCAGATACTTTCTTACAATTCACGTTATTCAGCCCTAACTTATCGGCAATTCTTACAAGCTCCTGGTTTATTTTTACATTTAAAGAATTAGCATGTACCTGATTTGTAAGCAAATAGAATTTGATATTCTTATCTTTGTAAATAGCCGTGTGCAACTGTTTGGTATCAAATATATAAGCATTAGACTTGGTGCTATCAGACGTGTCAACAAAGGCCAAGTTGCTGACATGATGGTTCTTATCAACAGATTTTAAAAAAGCACAGCTCTTCGTTGGTCTGTTCGTGAAGAGGATAAAATAGATATTGCGAAATTTGCCTAAATCTTTAATTATGCCTTTCTTCGTCGATGTTGACCCCATAGATGTTTTTAACGAATCGATATCTGTATAATATTTTACCAACCGATACTGATGTTTAATGTTAGAGGATAGATATTCGGCCCTTGTGATGGGCGTTGGATCTTCTTTATGTTTCATCTGCAGCATATAAGTGAAGGTGCTGCCTCCAGGTCGCTTCACGTTGACAATGATATCGTCCAAAGCCCCAACTCCGTCTGGATTGGACGCCAACCACATGTCTTCTTCCGCAGACAACACGCAGCGCAGAGACAGCAAGGCAGCCATTTGTATCTCATACTCCTTGCCCATGTCCATCGTTCCCCGACGGACGGTGTATTCCTAAAAAAAGATCAATTACTTCTAAACATATACTATCGTATTGTAAATCTGCAAAGGAAATGCCATATTTAAGTATTGTCAATAATAGAATACACAACAGTTAAAATAGTTAAGGGAATGTAAATATAAAAATCTGGTGTGATACACTCACACAACTTCCTTTTACAGTGATCTTATAATTAGTCAAAAATTTCATTTTTAATTTTTAACCATTTGTTAAAAATTTTCAAAAATTACAAATTCTACAAAAACGGTACAAAATCGAGTGTTAGTTGAAGAGACAAATTTTCTCTAGAATTTTAAGGTGAATTCAAAAATGTAATAATATACCGGGTGTTTTATTTAAAATAGGAGTTAATAAAATAAATAGAAAAAAAAAACAAAAGAAACCCACTTTAGAAGTATTCAACTGGAAAATCACCTATCTCACATCAATACACATTAAAAATGTAAGAAAATGTAAAGTTAAAAAAAAATCGTTAGAGCCGTTTTTGAAAAAATCGAAAAAAACTGAAAAATCACAAGAGTAAACACCTACTTCCGGTTATGCGATTTTCTTGAAAAGCTTACTGTCTTATCTACATAGTACATAAAACTTATATATGAAGTTTCAATGCCATACCTCTTTTCGTTTTTGAGATATTCTGTTCACAGACACACAGACAGACACACAGACAGACAGACACACAGACAGACCAATGAAAAAAAATATGTTTTTTGGGATCAGGGGACTCTAAAACGTGAAGATCTGTTGAAAACTCAATTTCGAATTTTTGGGGTGAATCCAATACTTCCTTTATAGTAGTAAAAGGAAGTAATAAATACGAAGAATCATAGTACAAGCTAGCACTTTCTATTATCCATATGCAACTTATATTAAACTTGAACATTGTTACTTAGTTATCATTAAGTAATACTTCATTTTTGATAAGTTTAATTTTATGTAAAAAATAATCGTTGGTAATAACAAATACACAGTTATTTATTACATTATTTGTGGGATGGTGGATGCTAATCGCACTGTAGCAATACGCTACGAAGAATTAATTTCGAACATCTTCTTACAAAAGGATGTCAGAAACCACTGGCTGATGAGTTGGTTGCACAACTTGGCAGCAGCGCCTCTGATTTTGGACCGGAACAGTTTATTTTTTAGTTGTGTGAGAGAGCTCGTTGTGTTCAGTTCGTTGGCCACGAGAGGTGACGCAAGCTGTTCTGTGCTGTGCATCTATATATTTAAAACGTAAAGCGTTTTCTTTCGACATCTATTTTGAAACTTCCACTGGGCCGATTTCGGTAAATCTTTTTTTAAATGAAAGCCGTGCACAAAAGTCCTAAATTGAAAATAAATTCATAATTTTTAGAGAAAAACCATCATATTGTAGCTCTCAAGTGGTCGCAGCCGGCCATGCAGTAGCAGTAAACCAAGTATATTCTTGAAGTCAGCCTACGGCGTTCTGCTGAGTTTTGCAATGGGCTACTGTAACTACAAAATGTTTATTTGAAATCAACGGTATGCTGATTCGTGAGACAAACGTCAAAATACATGTAAAATGGCAGTTAAAGAAAATCGGTATTGCTCAGATGCTGTAAGGTGTTTTTTCTGCTTATTGTAATTATGTGAATGTGCTTATTTACGCACTGGTTCATTGTTTTCCCTGTTGGTACAAGCATACGCATACGTTGTCCGACACCAGTATTTTATACTCTTCCATCCTCACAGTTTCTTTCGTGTAAGTTGCATTCACTCATCGCTTTTCTAATCTATTATTTCAAAATTCTATTCAGCCTTCTCCTAGCTCTTCTTTGTGGCACCCTTTCCATTTTTGCTGTGCGCCTAGCATGTGCGATGACAATTAATAAACCACAAAGACAAACTCTGGATAAAGTAGGAATATATAATATCCGTCACAGCCAGTATTTAGCTATGGTCAAGTGTATGTAGCAATGTCACGTGCGAGTAGTTTTGAAAACTTAAAAACTCAAATTTTACCTGATGGATAGTGCCATATTGTCTACAAAGAAGTTTTATAAATTGCAAAATATTTATCAACGGGTTCCATTAGTGGTTTTTTATTTACTGTGGTTTTATCAGCTCGACGACAAATACGTGTTGTAATAGTGAGTTTTAAAAATACATTATCAGTACAAGGACATACTGTCTTGAATTTACATAAGGGTTCATATGAGAGGATATTCCAAGGCCGAATAGTTTTCCAAACTTCTCTTAAACTCGGCAACGAAAACCTATGTCAAGCCGTGACAGATATCGTCAGCCGCACTAACATAATATATTTCGACAACAAGAAAATAACAGCAAAACATGTGTCCTGACTTCGAAGAAGGGCGAGTATCACTCTGAAGAATGATAAGGCACTAAAAATCGAGGTTAGCAGGTTAGGTTTTGTGTCAGTTTTGACAGAACCTAACCTGCTAACCTCGAATTTGACATAGACTTACAGTGCCACCAATGACATGTAAACAGAAAGTTGGGGTGTTAGACCTGCGCGAAAATAAAAGCAAAAAATTACAAGGATCTAATTCAAAATTTCCCGCTCTTTCCTCACTCATTAACAATCACTCTGTATAAATAATCAGCATTTAATAATAAAAACATATTATTAGTACGGTCACATTAGGGATTTAACCTCGGAATGAGAGGTAATAAGCTGAAAATGTGTAGAAACCTTTGTTTTGGCATTCTAAATGATGTATTAAAAATCTCATATAATCACGTGCCCGCGTCGTAAGACATTAATGGTCAAAGGTCAAAAAATCAGTTTTTCGCAAATATCTCGCTTCCTATGCGTTAAATGATATTAGTATGTATTATAAAAGTTGTAGAGCATGAAATTCTCTACAATTTTTGTTGTAAAGATTTTTTTATACGATTTACCGTTTTTGAGAAAGAGCGCGGAGAGCGCGCAGCGCTTACCCATATATGGGGTAATGCAAGGTCAACCGCGAATCCCACTCAATAGTACCTTGTATAAAGTTAATCATTCATTCAAACAATTATAATTATAAAAAAACTTTATTTTCGTTTGATAATATTTATTTCATGTAATTAAAAAGTAATTAACTGAAATACTTTAAGTATATTTTAATTATTTCTTTATTCAGCAATCATGTATCATACATTTATTACAATTGAAGTTCAAATGTAGGGAGGATTTTTGTTAACTTTAATTATTAGTCATACATGGGTCTCAGATTTCTTCTTCATCATCATCGGCTTCTTCATTGGGTCGCTCGAAAATGTTCAATTCATTATCATCTCCCTCTATAAACCTTCTAAGATTTCGGAGTCATATGCACTTTCTTCATCAAGATAATTCTGATATAATGCCGCGTTGAGGCAAGCTTGCCCATTACACTGGCCACAAGCTGAAGAACATTGCAACCCCGATTTCCTGCACCCGCACTTGGTTAGGGAACGATTTAGAACCCCTGGAATGGGGTTGGGTGCTCCAGAGTGAACTTTTGATGCCAATAGCAACAACATTACCACCAGCACCAGATGAGCTGCTGGATACAATATTTTGCAACTGCAAAAATGGTTGTGGTTCATGCTGCGGGTGCAGGAAATCGGGGTTACAATGTTCTTCAGCTCGTGGCCAGTGTAATAGGCAAACTTGCCTCAACGCGGCATCATATCAGAACGATCTCAATTAAGAAAGTGCATATGACCCCGAAATCTTACAAGGTTTAGAGACGACTATCGTTGATAACGAAGATGATGATAATGATTTGAACATTTTCGAGCGACCCGATGAAGAAGACGATGATGAAGAAGAAGAAAACTGAGACCCATGCATGACTAATAATTAAAGTTAACAAAAATCCTCCCTACATTGAACTTCAATTGTAATAAATGTCTGATACATGATTTCTGAATAAACGTATAATTAAAATATATTTCCTCAATTTTTTATTCTACTTAAAATGTAATTAAGATATATTAGAATATAATTAAAATATACTTAAAGTACTTCACTTAATTACTGTTTAATTACATAAAATAATATTATCAAACAAAAATAAAGTTTTTTCCTAATTATAATTGTTTGAATGAATGATTAACTTTATACAAGGTACTATTGAGGTATTGACTGGGATTCGCGATTAAGCCATATATGGGTGAGCGCTGCGCTTTCTCCGCGCTCTATCTCAAAAACGGTTAATCGTATAAAAAAATGTTTCAAACAAAAATTGTAGAGAATTTCATGCTCTACAACTTTTATAATCAATGCTAACACCATTTAATGCATAGGAAGTGAGATATTTGCGAAAAACTGATTTTTGTGACCTTTGACCTTTAATGTCTTACGTCGCGGACACGTGATTATATGAGACTTTTGATACATAATTTAGAATGCCAAAACAGAGGTTTCTACAAAATTTCAGCTTATTACCTCTCATTCCGAGATTGAGCCCTTTTTTGGCTTATGTGACCGTAGTATACAGCCTGTTCAAAATTAAGTGTGCACTATTGCTATTTCGGTTGCTATTGGTTAAATTAGTAATATAGTAGCATATTTCGTAAAATGGCGCAAACAAAAAAACAATTGAGCGTCGGGTTTTTGACATATGTCAAAAAATGCATTTTTTTTAATGGAACCCCCTGTATATTTTGACGTCAATAGATAGCCAATCTTCTTCGGAACAAAAAACTTCTTATACCCTACTATCCGAAAGTTAATAACAATAGAGATATACACTTGTTCAAAATTAAATGTGCACTATTGCTAACTTGTTTATTATGGGAGCTACAACGTCGGTTAAATGGGCGAAATAGTGGTATTTTTTACGTGAATTACGGGGGTAATTATAAAAAAACAATTAAACATCGCATTTTTGAGATATTTAGCAAAACTTTTTTTTTATTGGAACACCCTATACATTTTAACATATTTTGAAATAAAATTACATTCTCTACAAACATGTTTAAATGAGTTGCTAGAATTTTATTTCAAAATATGTTAAAATGTATAAGTAGGGTGTTCCAATAAAAAAAACGTTTTGCTAAATATCTCAAAAATGCGATGTTCAACTGTTTTTTCTTTAATTACCCCCGTAATTCACGTAAAACATACTACTATTTCGTTCATTTAACCGACGTTGTAACTCCCATAATAAACAAGTTAGCAATAGTGCACATTTAATTTTGAACAGGCGTTATTAACTTTAGGATAGTAGGGTATAAGAAGTTTTTTGTTCAGAAGAAGATTGTCTATAGATTGACGTCAAAATATACAGGAGGTTCCATTTAAAAAAATGCATTTTTTGACAAAAACCAGACGCTCAATTGTTTTTTTTTGTTTGCACCATTTTAATCGGCACGAAATATACTACTATTTTACTAATTTAACCAATTTCGTAGCTATAATAGCAACCGAGATAGCAATACTGCACACTTAATTTTGAACCGGCTGTATAAAGATTACCAGTTTGAGCAGACAGTCGCCTTAAAGATTTATTGGGGCTTGCTTCCAATCGCTCCTGAATATCTTCTAAGGCTTCTTTATTAAGCGCACGCCTTCTGCCAGGAGATTTACCCTTGTGGAGACAGTGCTAGTATCCCGAAATCGGTTGATAATGCGAAGAACATGTGTGAAAGTATCGTAGCTAACGCCATTGATTGCGAATTGTTGCTGGACACCATTTTGGTCACATTGCCCAGACCGAAAATAAGCCTCCGAAATATAGTTATTTGTTTCATTAGTACAAAAAATGCATGATTTCGGGACAAGTAAGACAGATTGCCGGACGACGCGCAGCGGAGTCCGGCGAGTCTTACGCGTCCCGAAAACGCATTTTTGTGCGAATGAAACATACTATTTTTTTCTCCAACTACTCATAAATTCGGTAATGACTTATTATTTAGAATCAAACATTGTAGGTTATATTGTAGAACTGTCATGGCGCAAATAAACAATCACTATACGGGGAAATTAAACAACAACGACGGCGATTGCCGAATATTGACGAAACGTTTGTGTTTTATTTAAAATTTACCATGCAAAACCCTATCTTGCGTCCATTTTTGTACTAGTGCAAATATGAATCGAAAAGTGTACAGTTGCCAAAGTGATTGGTGAACATCCCGAAATGACTTACTTTTTATGCAAAATTATACAACAATACGGCGTCTTATTCGTGTGTTTGGAGAAAAAATATATTGTTTTCATCAGAAAACATGATTCTAACCTAAAATGAATCACATTTTTTCTTATTCAAAACAGCTCTCTAAATTGTCTACTAACCAGATAAACCAATCAGATACACAGTTTTAGTCTTAATAGAGACTGAGTTTATGTGAACTATAGAAATAAATTCAATAATCTACTAGGTGCAACAGGAATGACAGATCTAAAATGTTTATGTGCGGGCATATGGTCGCGGGGATGAAAGTTTTGATAAACAGCATATTCTCGTGGGTCTTGGTATACATTATTGATAAAAATGCGACCATAGCGAAGTTGCGAACCCTACAATCATCCTTGATCACCCAGTATAAGTACAATCGTTTACTGTACCTACCCGTGTAGGAATAAAATGCATTAAAATAGTGTGTGTTTGATTTATAATTCGAACCGTCAATCACTTTACAACGGGTAGTTGCATTGTGCTGGACACAACAAGAACATACCGTAAAACTATTCAACCCCCTACCGCCCTTACTGTGCTAATTTGAGTAAAAAAACATTTTAGATTACCCTGGCGCGGTGGCTATCAGTCGTAACACCTAAAAAATTTTTGCCCCACTCCACTCCGAAGAAAATTACAATACTTTCTCTATACTACCGTATGCGAGAAAGTAAAAATATAAAAGGTGTTTTTTCAAGTCGCCCCACGACGAGACAACTTGAATTTGCTTATAATTTTTAGTGGAACTGCTAGTAGGAAAGCATTGAAGCGACATAAAAACCGCAATATCTGATTTCATAAGTCCTGCAACAAAGATCGTGCTTTTTTAGGTTAAATTTTTATCAAAACAGCTTGTCATTGTCAGTACATTGTTGGATTACATATTAAAAAAGAAACTATGGAAACGCATTAAATTAACAATCTTGGAATAAACATTGTTTGGTCAATAAAGACGTAAAAACTGAAAATTCAGTAATTCTTATGCAACTTAAATTATTAAAATATGGTCAAAATATGTTTAAAATCTCAAATCATTAAATTTTACTTCCTCTCGTTTTAAGATGCCATATTCTAAAAGCTGTTGCTTTATTTCTTTTTTTTTTCGACAATTGCGATGTCTTCTACTGAGGAAAAACGTAAGTATTCGTGATTTTTCTACACATCCTTAAGAATGTGGAAAGGTAAGTGTGATGTTCTTCGCAGCTTATTATTTTGGTCACGTATTGCTTATTGGTCTCAGCTTCAGTTTTCATGTCAAGGAAAATGCAATCACCTGGTTTAAGATCTATTAGACCAATGGAATTTTGGATAGGGGGCAGTTCATTAGTAATTTCTTCGGTTCATTTCATCTTCCAAATCAGAAAACGTTTCTGTTAAACCTCTTTCACTCACGTAACTTTCGGAAGATGACGATGATGCAGAACACCATTTGGATTTTTATTTTTGGATGGTGATATGCTTTTACCTACTTCCACTGATAATTTTTACTTCCCCCGTCTAAAAGACGAAGGAAGTATTGTAATCACGAGAAAATCACCTTCCGAGATTTCTTCAGATCTTCACGTTTCAAGGTCCCTAGATGACGAAAACAGATTTTATCAATTCCATCTGTCTGTTTGTCTGTCTATCAGCCTGTTGGCGTTATACCTCTTACACTATTTGCTGGAGAAAGGCGATATTTTGCATATATATTATGTATTTACCCGGCATGAAACTGAGAAAATTTCAAACAAATATGTACAGGGTGCGCACCTTAAATAAATAAAATTTTGTTATTTTTTGCTTGAACTGAGAAATACATAAAAGTAATTATTTGTACAGAGCGCAGACTTTATCCTTGACAAAAATGGGACCCAACTGATACAAGATAAATGTTGTACAAGTAAAAAAGATGCAAAAAATAAGTGTGTTAGGTTGACCTTTTTAGGCCGCGAGCCGCGTAAATGCGTAAATCGCAAACCTTCAAATACACGGGAAACGCATATTTGGACGGGACCATAAATTCGATCATAGGATGAGCACTCGAAGATATAGTTTAAAAAAATGTACATTATCTGGAATTACCTTGCGGATATAAACATGAAGGTCTCCATTCTTTTTGAGAATGCAAAAAACAAAAAAATATTTTTCCGATTTTTTTATTACTGAAAATTGATTAATTTTATGCGTACATCGCATTTACAGGCTTAGTTTTGAATATTTATCAATGATTCTTAAACTAGTGGATTGCGTATTCTTTCTAGAATCAGATGGTATCAAATTAATCTCAAAATTGTATAAAAAATGAAAAACAAATTGTTTAAACGAAGCGTACGGAAAATGTGTGGCATAAATTTCAGCATGGAGGTCTCTGAAAAACTATTGCACATAAAATTTCTAGAACAGAATAAAGAAATATTTAGTGAAAGAATTATCTGCATCCATTTATTGTTGTAAAAAATATAATTTATTTTCCATTGCAAGATTTGGTTAAAACGCACCTC
Organism: Agriotes lineatus; assembly: GCA_940337035.1. Classification (NCBI taxonomy): domain Eukaryota; kingdom Metazoa; phylum Arthropoda; class Insecta; order Coleoptera; family Elateridae; genus Agriotes; species Agriotes lineatus. The sequence continues at coordinate 119,420,186 of OW679194.1, forward strand.
GCTTCGGCAGGAAACTTAATACATGCCCGGCGTGAAGGTTAAGCCAGCTGCAAAGCACTGATATGAGAAGGACTCCGTAGCTTTGCATAAAGCTGGTGAACGTTTAGATCGCACTCGCAGGCGCCGCGGTTCAAATCCCGCCGGTAACGATTATTTTATTGGAAAATTGATGTAATTCGCATTCAAGTGTTTTCTTTTATTGTTTTCGTATTATTTGGAACGTGAAAACGTATTTACATCTAGTTTCCTTTGATTTTTTAAAATGATTTAGTGTCACAATGTCCACTTGCGAGGGAAGTTCTGAGTAAAGCCTTTTACAGATTTTTTTTCTTCTACCAACAGAAGTTGGTGTCTTAAACCTTGATTTTTCAAACACGTCTTTTAGTGATTCGACAATTCCCGCTTCTTGCTGTAATTCTTGCATGTCTGTCGTTGGTAACTTGCTTAAAACCTTGTGCCTATTTAATGGTACCTACCTACTAGACATGCCGCTTCAAAACCAGATTTGATATTTTTCACTACCTTCTGTAACTCTGTTTAGTGCCTGATTTAAGAGGTGTGGAAAAAGTTCTTTTATCACGGTTCCTTTATTACGAGTATGCTTTTTCAATTCTTGAAATATCGTCCTCCAAGCTGACTTAATGGGCCGAAAGTCACTAACATCCAATGATTGCGTACTGTTAGGCGGTAAAAGGAAGAAGCGAATATTATTATCCTTACATTGTGAAACAATGTTTGAAGAAATATGGCTTGCCAAATTATCTCCAATCAAAATTTTGGGATCCGGTGGTAACGGTTAAAAATATGGCATTACTATATTGAAAAACCGAGCGTCAAAAATATCGGTAGCACACCAGCCACCTCAGGTTCGATTGTATCATAACCCCTGAAGCTGAACAAAAAAACATGACTGAAGTTGCTGCCTTAGATGTGTCCATGACTTTCTCCGCCCTTTTAGAAGTACGAACAATTACTTTCTCGCGGCCAGGATCGTCTGTAAAGTTTATTTTGTCATAATTACCTATCGCCTGGGATGGAACATCTTATAGCCCTCTTTCACACGAGCGTTTTCTTCGCCGACCGGTAAATTTCCCGTTCGGTGAAAACCCGTGGTCACGTGCTGGGTGATCTAGCTCAAAGAATCCTTAGTTTTGTATTAAAGCTTGAACAGGTTGGGCTTTGTGCACTCTTGCATTATCGTGTTGAATCAGAACCCCTTCCTTTAATGAGTTTGGACGTTTTTCCTCTATAACATGATCTAGTTTCTTTGGTGTTCAACGCCTTTTTGAGACGGTGAACCCTTATGAAGCCACTTCATTGAATCATGCTTGATCCCAATAATGATCCCAGATTTCATTTTCACTGTTTTGCACAGCATGTCTGGATCTTTTTTCAGCATATTCAAATTCCTTGAAGAAATCTCTTGATGACAATGTTTCTGATCACGAGTCAAAAGTCTTGTAACCCATCTGGCTGACACTTTGTCCATTTCAAGTTTTCTTCCAAAATGTGTAGGACACTTGGTTCGAATATCCTCAATACCACAACTATCTCTGCTACCTTCAAACACCGATTATTAAGAACCATCAGCTCCGGTTTGGTGCACATTTCAGGATTCGTTTTCACCATGTACTACCACTATCCTTTCATGTATAATGTTATTACGCTTCGGTACTCTAATTTAACTAAACTCATCATTAATGCAAACTGATACACCAGAAAGCAACTGTATGCCAGAAATGGATGGAATGTTGCACAATAACTATTAAAAACGTAGTGTGTAACGATACCATCATGTTTGTTGTACTATACATTTATTTTCATGTCTAAGTAGATTATTAATCTAGTGTCCTTCGTAATACCAAGTACTTCACAAGTGCAAATGTACAGTTAAGGTTTTTACCGGTTTCATGATATTAAGCCTTTGTTTACATATACAAAAGTGGGCTGGTAACTAGATCATAACTTATCTGTAGGGTAATGGAATATTACCCTACATGGCAACCATAACCATATAGCAACCGATAAACTATTGAACATATCACGGATGTTATGATCATAACAGCCTCAGATGTTTTAAAATCCTCGCTCTACGAGCTCGGATTTCAAAACATCTGCGGCAGTTATGATACTTATAACATTCCTAGATATGTTAATAGCTATAAATCGTTCTACCTTAGCTAAGAACCGAACCACTTACGTGCTATGTCTGCAATGTACCTAACACCGTAACCCATTTTCTTCTCGAATGTGTTAAGTGTGAAACTTATCGCGAAAATTGCTTGTCTGTCAATAATAATAGTGAAATTTGGTTCCAAAAACCAGCAGCCCAAGATAAAGTAATGCACTTATACCCTAAAATATAGTGTAAATACTGTATTCAGTGTTAATAACCCAGTAGTCATTTTCTGCTCCACCCTGTACATTACTTATAGAAATGTTTGTGGATCTAATTGATAAAATTTCTAAGCAAGCCTTCACTGTGTAGCATAGTAACTTTTGATTCATTTGCTACAATTTAAAAGACCACATTGTATGTATATTATGCGCATAGATACTAATAGGTAATTTATAATTAGCGATATAGACGATGTAAAGACATGATTAAAATTGCATTGCGTTGCATTTTTTATAAAATAACAAAATTTGCAATTTAGATATGGTAGGCAATTAAGCATCGTAAACATTTTGGATTTTGTTGGTTAAGGAAAACAAAATCAATGTTAGATTAGCTTGCATACTTACAACTAATTGACTTTGAATTTAACACTTTGTAGAATAAGAGTGCGTTTATGGAGTTATATTTTTATTTGAATTATATTTTCGAAATAGGGATTTAAAAATTCTGAATGGAAATGAAGCATTGAAACTTGTATTGACGAATTTATGCGACGCTTGATAATTATTGAGGCAAAATGATAACAGGTTAATACTAAATTTTCGACTAGTATATTCTAGATCCAAATTACAAGGAGACTACATAGGTACTCGTACATTTGAGGGGCCGGCTAGCTAAATGGTGGACAGTATGCAGTTCTTTACAAAATTATTAAAATATAAATAAATAGGTACTGAAGGCGCCAACGAGCCTTTTCACAACAACTGTTCTCAGATAGAAACGAGAACTCGTAAACCCGAAAGCAGCAGTCATTCGCAATATATTTGAACTGAAAGGGTTGCAGTAGCAGAATAAGACAAGTGCGAAATGGTAACGGCAAATAATATTCAACTGTAATGTCGTATAAAAATAGCCAGTCAATAACATAGTATAAAAGAGCCAGTAGAGGGGCACTTACGTATAATTTGTAAAGTATTCCGGGTGCACCCAATATACAACAAGCTATCATAATGCTACTAGCCTCAATATCACAGACAATGAGCGATCAATTCTAAAACAATAGACTTACGTAATGAACAAACATAGTGCATAAAAATGTTAAGACTCAAAAAATTCTGAAGGAATCCTCACGAATCTGCTAGCAATTTCCATAGCTTAAAAATGTATCAACGTCGAAATACGAAGTAGTGGGGCTGAAGAGCTTTAAGCAGAAGTCACTAATGCACAGATACAATCTAATAATGCTCAACTTGCAAGGGTAAAACGATTTCCCGTAGCAGAATTCTCACTTCTCCTAGAGAGGAAACATAGATCTGGGCACAATCAGTTGCACAACAAGATTACTGGGTCAAAGTTACGTTGACACAATATAAGTAGTGGTTACACAGGAGGCATTCAATCAGGAAAAACAAACCATGTCTTTTTGACCCGATAATAACAGCTGCAAACCAATAGCGCAAATTAGAGAGATACCGCGTAAACTGTGACGTAAATACAAGATGCAAAAACACACACCTCAGGTGGGCCAAGAAGTGCTAAATTACAGCCAAACCCGCCGCAATGATCCGCGGAAGTGCTTAGAAGACAAAACCTCCAAAACGTCGCTAAACATGCCAAAATACGCCTACCGGAGTGGGTTAATATGCCATCTTTAACTCAGACATGAGGCGATAAGGTTCACTGAAGCGACAAACCGCAGCGATCTGTACTGTATTACCGCATGAAACGGAAAGACTCAGCCACGCTAAACGCAAATACCGAAAGTCACGACCGAAAACCAAAATCCTCCAGGCGCGTAGGTAACGGGACGGGCGATATATGAATATTAGCGCTAAATGCAATAATTTACACCTTAACAAGGCAATTGCATTCTATAAATACTAACACGTCAAGTGTAAAATCTGAACCCGCCCTTGTTTTAATAGTAATTTACGATAGAAGTGCGTAAAGCTGCTTTACGCATGTGTTTCTTACAATATTTTATTTGCGGTAGAATCTAGAAAACACGGTAAATATAAAAAAAAATTAAATGTAAATTAGGATTTCTAGCAACCGGTCGTAATTTTGCGTGGTTAAAAATTTTAAAACGCGTTGCTACTGACGACGTAAACGAATGAAAACATGTTATTAAACAATCGTTTTACGAACTTAAAACTGCCAACTAAAAGTCAATTTTACACACTGTTCTGTACGGACAGAAGTCGCGTTCAATTAGAGAGAGCATGAATTTTTCAATTTTAATAACTGTAATTTTGGCAATAAAGCCAATATCTATTTATTTTTGGTTTAGTTAATTTTTGGCTAGGTCAAAAGGTCTCTATGTGCAAATCAATTATTTGCATTGTATTTATCTATTAGTATTTTTAGCCTGAATATTTTAAACTTCCATTCTGTTAAAATGCGACTATGTATACATTCATATACACACATTCAAAGTTAAGTCGGCACTATTGCTAACTTCGTTATTATTGGAGCTACAAAGTCAGTTAAATAGGCAAACTAGTAGTATTTTTTTCGCCAATTACGATGGTGAAAACGGAATCAAAATCGAACATCGCGTTCGCGAGTTATGTCATTGCCAGGGCCACTAGAAGCGTTTACAAGCGGGCTCAAGAATGCTCGGAGCAAGAGGGTGATGTTTTTGAGCATCTAATTTGAGTTTTGTTTTTATAAGTTTATAGAATAATTTGAAATAATAGTAGATTATGTTATTAGGAGTAAAAGTGATACTTTATGTGGCGAAGCTGACGTTTATTTAGCCGAACGTGAGTGAGACAAATAATTCAGCTAAGCCACTATGTCACTTTTACTCCGGATAACATATACTATTTTATCCGTAAACGTATTCAGGTAAATTTCATTAACATAAATTTAAAAAAAAAAGGATGCATCGGCCGGGAATCGAACCCAGGCCACCCGAATGGCAGCCGAGCACCCCTGCGCCAACCTCTGTTGTTGAAATAACGCCCTACTGTAATGATATATGAACATACTGAATCACCCGAGCTAATAGCACACGGCCACAGCAGCTGTCACACCATAACCCACGGCGACAGATGCTCCGATCCGCTGCTTAAAGGTTTATTTAAATTATAGCTATTAAGGCAACTAGTGTTTTACAGAGGATTTAAAAATCGAGGTCGATCATGTTAAAATTCGAGCGAAGCGAGAATTTTATGATCGACCGAGATTTTTAAACTGTAAAACACGAGTTGGCTTCAATATTTTTTCTACAGCCGAGGAGTTTGTTAGCTTAAATGCCCTAGGGGCTTTGCCCCTCTCCAAAGCGGCCCTCGGAGCTCCACCCCTCTCCAAGGGGGCCCTCGGGACTCCGCTCCTCTCCAAGGGGGCCCTCGGGGCTCGGCCCCTCTCCAAGGGGGCCCTCAGGGCTCGGCCCCTCTCCAAGGGGGCTCTTGCAGTTCCACCCCTCTCCAAGGGTGCCCTCAGGGCTCCGCCCCTCTCCAAGGGGGGCATCGGGCTCCGCCCCTCTCCAAGAGGGCCCTCGGGGTTCGGCCCCTCTCCAAGGGGGCCCTCAGGGCTCGGCCCCTCTCCAAGGGGGCTCTTGGAGCTCCACCCCTCTCCTAGGGTGCCGTCGGGGCTCCGCTCCTCTCCAAGGGGGCCATCGGGCTCCGCCCCTCTCCAATCGGGCACTCGGGGCTCCGCATACAAATCAGTCCGATATAATAACTGTACTTTTAATCTTCACAAATAAGGATTTATAAACTTAAAGTACTCCGTGCTTTAAATGGAATGGCGTGTTTTATAGACAACATAAAGCACGCCGCATATGACCCTTGGAAACAGTTTAAAATCACGGCTGTAGAAAAAAACTTTTTCGTACTCTTTTTGAAAATAAAAACCAGCCTACGATCTAAGTTTAAACATTAGCAAAATTTTAAGCCATCATACAATTTAATCGGTCCAGTATCTTCGGAGGAGATAGCGAACAAACATAGAAAGAAAGAAAGAGAGCAACGATTTTGTGTGCTTAGGCAGATAAAGTAAGCAAAAGTCGCTATTTTATCTGCTTAATCAGATAAAGTGACACTTTTACCTTGTCAATAAAGACACATAAGTTGCCACTTTTGTGACGTTTGCGGATAAACGATATTGTTTCACTTCATGGATATTCTTTTTAATTTCTATTTTATGATAAGGCAAAATTGTCACTAACACAGCCACCTTAACGAATTTGAAAAATCATCAATACTTTTGTCATTTTTGACATTAGGATAAAAGGACATAGGACACTTTTTGTTCAGAATTCAATTTCCTATCGATTGTGAATATTGTCGCATTTGATAAAATTGAACTTTTTGATATAACTCGCAAACGCGTTGTTCGATTTTGATTTCGTTTTCACCATCGTAATTGGCGAAAAAATACTACTAGTTTGCCTATTTAACTGACTTTGTAACTCCAATAATAACGAAGTTAGCAATAGTGCCGACTTAACTTTGAAAACCCTGTATAATGTAAGCTAAAATTATGATATGCAATTAAAGTCTCTAACTCAATTTTGAAAATCCTATGTATAGGAACTTGCGTAGAGCACTTGATTGGTAGCTTTACAACCTAAAAGTGTCACACATGTCCATAGCAACACTTCTCCATTCACTACTAAAGATACTGCTGCTATAGCCCTTTATACAAATATTAATTTTATAGTTTGCCGTGTAAACAAACACATCCTACCTTCAACGAGGTTGCCATGACTGGTCTGCTAATTCCTCTTTAGTAAGTCCAGTAATTCTCTACATTTTACATTGTCAAAAAGGCTCCATTCCTTGTCAATTATGCACTCAGTGGAGGCTCCTAAGGAAAAACTGCACTTTAGTTAGTTTCTAAATACAACATTGAACTTTTATCATTTCCATATTAAAAAACTTTACCTTTAGAAGGGCCCGTTATTATATTATACAGGTTTTCGATCTACAGGTAAGACGACTTGTGCCACTTTCAGTGTGCAGATATTGTACTAGATAAAGTTTTACAGGAAAATTGTTTCAAAAGTGCATATCTTATCACCAGTCGCAGCGATTGATATGAAGTGTTTGTCAAAAGTTATATCAAATCAAGTTTTGTTAACTGAGGAAAGTTTAATATTTATCTGTTGTCGGACAAATACAATATAGGGGAAATATTTGATATATTTTCTAAGAAGTTGTCTAAAGGGCATATTACTTGTTGATTTGGTACATCTATATATATATGTAGTATAGGTGTATGTAATATGTAATAGTATATTATGCAACAAGTTTAGAAAAATGAGGTTTTACTCAACAGTATGGCTGGCTTGACTACTACGATCGTTAGCGAGTACTTAACTAGCCACACGAGTTCAGTAAAACTACTTTTCTAACGCGTTTCGTATACTATTTTATCGCATTTCATGTAGAGATGTGAAAGATTAGATTTTTATATAAAAGTGTCCTTACATGTCAAAACAGAACCAAGCTGAGCAGAACTCGTTTTTCTGTACTAAATAAAGCACAATAAGCAGTTATATTCGATGTTACGCATTTGGCAGTACTGAAGGTATTGTTGGTGACACTGTAAGTCTATATCTAATTCATGATTAACAGGTTAGGTTTTGCGTCAGTTTTAACACAGACTTATAGTGTCACCAACAATACAGTTCAGTATTGCCAAACGTAAAACGAATCGTTGCTATGCTGTAATGGTTGCTATGCTGGAAACTACCATATTACTACATGATTTTGCATGTAGAAATGTAGTACATTACCATATGATATGCTATAATTTTAAACCAATCGCGAAGATCTTTGGGTAAAAATTAAATTAGGTACTGATCTTTATTATCTACGTGCTGCGTATTTTCCACCTTCAAGTGCATTGCTGATTACGCTATGTTATATAACACTTTTGAGAATCACATTGATTTTATTCATCACAAGCTGTTGGTGACTGGTGATTTTAATTTACCTTACTTGTATCCTAATACTAACATTAGGTATAATTTACTTCAGAACGACTATTTGAGTTTTATTAATTTTTTTAACCTAACGCAACATAATAATGTCGATGGGTAGGATATTGGATTTTGTATTGTTCAACATACATGTCGATGTTGGTAAATGCAATACTCCTTTTGTTCAAGAAGATGCACTGCATCTGTCTCTTGAATGTTCTTTACACTGTGCCAGAGTAAAATCTGAAAATACCTTTGATGGTGAGCAATATATCTATAAAAGAGCAAATTTTCTTGAGCGCTATCATAGGTTACATCAAACAAATTGGCATATTTTAGATCATTTTGCAAATGCTAACTTAACTGTTGAGAAATTCTATGAATTATTTGATTTGACTCTTAGTATCTCCCTTCCTAAATCTAGACCATTAAAACATAAATATCCTCCATGGTTTACGCCTTCTATTGTTAAAGATATAAAAAGGAAAAATTGTTTGCACTAAAAATGTAAGAAAAAACCGTATGATAAAGAACTTCGTTGTGCTTACGTGGAGGTTAGAAAAAAGTTTAAAAGAGACATAAATACTGCATATAAAAAATTTTGTACATCTGCCGAAGAGTCCATTCTGACTGCACCTGAACATTTTTGGTCTTTTATTAAAAATAAACAAAAAACAAAATCAGTTCCTGATAATATGTATGTAAATGGTACATAGTTTAATAACAATGCAGAAACAACTGAAGCATTTGCAGATAATTTTCACTCTGTGTACACTCAGAAAGATACAGATATGGACTCGGAGGAAATGTACAATGGGGGTAACTTTGGCATTGACCATATAACTGTGAAAGAGACGATAGTAGCTTTGCGTTCTCTCAAACCCAAAACAGCTGTTGGTGATAAAACCAATTTACTCAACTACAGGCCTATATCTATACTTCAATCAATATCAAAGGTATTTGAAACCATTTTATACAAAAAAAGTGTTTTCCTATGTAAGATCACAAATATCTAATACGCAGCATGGGTTCATGCCAAATCGCTCAACCGTTACGAATTTCTATCCCTTTACACAAAAAATATCTCAGGCTTTAGACGATAACTTACAAGTCGATGTTATATACACCGACTTTGCCAAGGCATTTGACAAAGTAAATCACACTATTTTACTAAAAAAATTACACCACTTAGGATTTTCTAACAATTTAATTTTATTTTTTAGTTCTTATCTTAGAAACAGGAGACAATGTGTGGTCTATAAAAGTTAAGTTTCGAAGGAATACAATGCAGCGTCCGGTGTACCTCAAGGTGCCAATTTAGGACCGTTGTTATTTCTCTTATTCATTAACGACTTGCCCATTGTCATTGAAAATTCAGAGCACGCATTGTTCGCGGATGATCTTAAATTGTGGAAGGTGGTTGAATCTACCAATGATTGTCAGGCATTACAAAATGATGTTGACAAGATTTATAATTGGAGTCAAGAAAATAAATTATAGTTTGATATCAATAAATGCTCCACACTAACATATACTAGAAAGAAAAACATAATTGGATTTACGTATAACATGAATACTACTGCACTTTCAATTAAAAATGAAGTAGTGGATTTAGGCGTTACGTTTGACTGCTCACTCACATTTTCCAATCATATAAACAAAGCAGTAAATAAATCGTTTAAAATTTTGGGATTCCTGATACGCAACAGTTTTAACTTTAAAAATAATTCAACCTTAGTAAAACTTTATAACTCATATTGTTAGTTGTAGTTTTAATTAATATTTTTTGTTTGTTTGTAACGTGTATTATTTATAGTTTAGGATTCGCGTTTTAGTTTAAATTTATTTTTGTAGTGGACTGTATTCTTGTAATTGTGTCACTCCTCTATTCTAACATGTGGTCCATTGTCCTAAAAACCCTAAAATCTTAGAACCCTTGAGTTCTCGAGTCCTTCGCTCCTAAAATTAATTAGTCTCTACCCGTCGAAGAGTGAACACCTCTTGCTTGTTGTCGCCGGCTAATTCAATTTTGTGTACATACATTGTTCTCTTCGTAAAGTACGTGTGTATCTTGTACTGGGTGTTCGAATCCTCCGTTCAGCGTTACGAAACCACTCACCTCCGAGCCTATGTACCTGTACCTGGGAAGGATTAAAGGTAGGTGACGCAATTTTGTTTGTTTATAGTCCACTTGTTTATTTGTATCGTCGCATCGTACTTAATCGCTCGCATATGTTCGGTCGGGATTAGAATACTCTGCAATTATGCTCGCCAACGTATACTGTCTACAAAATTCAAGTATAAAGAATCCAGACGCGTTTCATACTGTTTTTACACTACAAATCAACGGGTATATACCCTTTAATAACACTTTCATATGCTCAGTTGCTTGACGAATATAAACTGCAGTCTTTAGAAACGCGTCGTTATATTTCACCTTTAATATTTTTACATCGAGTAGTACATTTCAAGATTGATTGTTGCTCCACAATTCTAATGCAACTAAATTTTCTTGTACCTAGAATAACTTCACGCTTTCGAGCTTATTTTTACTTGGATAAACCAAGAACCAATATCCTACGCCACTCACCTTTATATGTAACTTGCAGTATAGCTAACTTACTGTCCCAAGAAATTGACATCTTCAATGGAAACATAAAAATATTTAAGCATGATTGTATTTGCGCGCTCCACTGGCCCAGCATTGTAGGGTTATCCCACTAATTAGAAATAGAAATTGTTTTAATTTGTAATTTTTAGGTTTTTATTTAGATTTTTTATAAATAGAAATTGTTTTAATTTTTTGTTTTTAAGTTTTTATTTACTTTTTAAGTTTTTGTCAATTCGGTATGGTACGTTATTTTTTACATTTCTACAAATATTTACATTTACTTTCTTAAATTGTTCAAATGCAGGAGTATATTAAGTACGAATATATTTAAATCAAAATTTAGTTTATGCAATTATATGACGTCATATTGTTTTTTGTTATGCTTGTAGTAATTACACTGTAGCCTAATTTTAGTGCTTTAGCACTGTTGGCAGCAGTTTAAACAAATGAATAAATAAATAATAGTTATTTACTGTACAAGTGGGATAAGAGCATCATTAATATACGTGTGTGTAAGCACACAAGTACATTAATGATGCATTATCACACATGTATTGTACAAAATTTTATCTACGACTGCCTAAAATTGAGAAAAGTGCATTAAGAGAAATGTCAGATCTGTCATTTTCAAAAATATTTTAGTAGGCAAATGTCATTATGTCATTCATTTGACACTATTTCAGTTAGGTAATGAAGCCATTACACCACTCAGTTAGGTAATTACCTAACGGAAATAGTGTCAAATGAGTGACTTAATGAGTTACTAATTACTTATCCCTCTGGCGTAGATAAATATTGTTGTGATACGTAAAGCACAGTTTTGAATAAAAATTAATGTAAATATAAAATTTGGTAGATTAATACAATCAACTTAGAAACGTTTAAAAAAGGATTGGCTGTTTATATAAAGTCAATAATGAAGAAGAAGAATAATGGAAGTTGAATTTGATACAATTTAAGTTGAAAGGTAATAGCATTTGAGTAGGGGAAAGGCGTGTACCTTGGGACAGAATTTCCTTTTCAATTTTTTAATTTTTGGTTTTTGAATAAAATTGAATTGCAATTAATCCCCGTGAAAGAATGTAGTTTTGGCTAGTAAATGGTCAATACCCATTTGCGAATAGATCAATAAAGAAGTCGGTAATCACCATATAACAATGCAGTGGAATTTGTCCCAAGGTACAAACAGGTCTTGTACCTTGGGACAGGGGTGGTTGCACATTGGGACATGGATAGAATTATATTGTATAAATGAATATGCACATTGAATTCATTTTAATTATAAAAAAATAGTGTACAAAAATTTTTATAATGAAATCCATACATTATTTAAGATAAATATTCGCAGGAAACTTGATGTTGAAGGAATGCTGTCCTCGACGTATGGTAGGCTCAGGCAATATCTTCACTATGCAGGACTTACTAACGACAGCGACATCTTCAACGTTAGGAAAAACAAAGTGAACTTTCCGCACTCGCAGAAATTTCACAGTAGCCTCCAATTCTGTAACATCTTCGACTATACCGGCATAATAGACAATGTTTGACAAATGTTTCCCAGAGACATCAAACTTGACTAACACCCAGCTGTCCTTGGAATAGTTGAGTGGAGCTGCGTCGAAGAAATCCGACTCGTGTTCTTCATTATCAGAGCTGTCAGCGAAACGACTTCCATCGGAGCTGTCTTGAAGTTCGGGTTCGTCTTCATCTTCAGATGACGATGGAACTAAAACTCTCTTAACGGTCTGTTTTGCCAGAGCAAAAGCCTTGTTATTTTTCATTTTCTGCCGCTTGAGTTCTTCAAACTCTGGTGAGTCGGTCGCAATCATGCATTTTCCAGGTTTTCGGCCCCGTACACCACGCTTGCGAGGTGGTGCTTTCGGAAATGGACGAAGTTCCTCAGGAGTCTTTGCTGTGATAGATGCACTGCTTGTTGATGGCGTTTCTACGTTTGGCTCCTTCTCTGGAATTATGCTTTCATCATGAGGTTCGTAGGGTCTGTTTGTCACTTCAGCTGGCAAGAACTCATGGTCTTCAAACACATCTGCATTGAATGGCCATATACCAGAAACTTTGAATCCCGCTGAGATGTTATTTGGAGTGAATGCCAGAGGGAATGCTTTTCCCAACAATGCTGAGACATCATAAATCGAAATCGGCTTTCCGGGATGGCTAATCATCCAATCCTTAGCAGCTTTGTTATAATAGGCTTTAAGGGGGCCAAAGACAGACCGGTCCAATGGCTGGAGCTTGTGGCTAGTGTGAGGTGGGAACGTCAGGAAAATTATTCCATTTTCTTTCGCCAAATTAATCGCTTCTAACGAAAGGTGGCTTTCGTGATTGTCCATAATGAGGAGGACTTCATTGCCACGAGAAGGCTTTGCCATAGAGATAAAATGTTTGAGATATTTCACAAATAGTTCTGCATTGGACCAACCACTAGAAGTTGCCATACCAAGGGTACCGGGTGGTGCATTGTTGATCATGTGTTCCTTGTAATGAACACGAGGAAATATGATGGCTGGGGGAATAAACGTTCCTGCAGCATTTATGCCAGCAATCATTGTAATGTTGATTCCACGTTCTCCTGAAGTAGCTGCTCCAATTTGTTTGGCCTTTATGTCACCAATGACCCGTGACGGTTTGTGAACTGTAGAGCAACCTGTTTCGTCAAGGTTCCAGACGTTTTGAGGTTGTAGGTTGTACCTTTCATAGATTTCTCGAAGTTTTCCAAAAAATATTTCAACATTTGGTTTGTTGAAACAGGCCATTCGACCTAGGCTTGTAGACTCCGGTTTTCGAAGAGATATTCTGTTTTTATATGAAGTACGAAAAGTTCGGTACCATTGTCTCCCTGCTGATCGATGTTCATTCCAATTTTCTGGATACTTGATATTGTTTGCTTCGGCATACTGGAAAGCTAATTTCTTCATTTCGTCCACGGTCAAGCCAAAGTTCCACTGCGCAGCCTTTAAAATATAGGAGAGAAGTTCTTCTTCTTGCTCACGGGTGAAGACCTTTTGTGTTGCATTGTTGGCTTCATATTTGAAATCAGTTTGACCAGACAACTTGTATTTTTTTAGGTGCCTACCAATGGTGCTTTTTGACAAACCATAATCTCTCGCTACTTCTCGTAGAGACCGTTTGTTTGTGATAACATCATTGGCAGCTGCCTCCATAATTTCTGCATCTGGTTTCGCTCTCTTTTTCCCTGTTGCACTTCTGCCCATCTTTAAAATTGCACAAACTTTAGTTAAATTGCAGATGAAGTAGTTGGTTGTACCTTGGGACACGTCCTATGGTACAACCAGAAAAGTGTCCTAAGGTGCAACCAAGCACACTTTTGACAAAATAAATTTTCTAACCTCTAATTAAATCTACTTTTTAATAACTTTTTGCATAGGCTGTGTGCTTAAACAATCCTGCTGCAGTACTACGAAGAATAATTCCAATAATGATGCTTACCTTGTTTGTATACGTTCTGGAAGTTGCAGTGAAATTTTACTTTCAACGTACGAAAATGATAATCTGACTGTTGACGCTTCGAGCAATGACTGACACTAAAATGACTTGGTGGGCAAACAAAGGATAGGGTTGCCAACATAATATGTAATTCTGAGAGTTACCGCTAGAGTGGTTGAATTTCGAGAGCAACTGTCCCAAGGTAAAACCGTCCCAAGGTACAACCCTTTCCCCTACTCCGTAAGGGTTTTGAAAATTAGAAAGGAAATACAAGCTCATGTTACATGTGACAACTATAATTTCTATTAGAAATTAGGATATAATAGGTATAAATCAAATAAGTTAATTTTGTAGAGGGCATGAATAATTATAACATAGCATCTAAGAAAATTGTGTTATGATTATTGCAAAATAACAACTTAAAAAATGTAAATGTACTTTTGATATATTTTTTCGAATTTCATAAAAACATGGAAATTATACCCTAATTTGCATTTGTAATTTGGTAAAATACAATAGACAAGGGTTTTAACAAATCTGCGAGGTAAAAACAAAGTAAAATAAAATATTAAAAAGTTCAAGACAACAGTGATTGAAGAGAATATGGAATATGGTTCAACTAGATACAATCAAGAATAGAATAATATTTGAATGGAATGGGTTTATTTTAAAGACTACAATTAATAAGAAGTTACAGTGATTACTGGATTTGTTGAGGGAGTGCTAAGGACGTCGTGTAGATCGGTCGACAGAAATTGACGGAGAAACTGGATTCATACGATTCTTTTGGATACCGACAGCAGAGTAGGAGCTAAGGAAATAGAAAATTAACTTGGAATTATCTGTAAGAGCAAACTTGCCGTAAAGCCGTTAGAACGAGGAAAGCTGTTGGGGTTAACAGTGGCATTGGTGAAAAGAACGGGACCATATCTGCAAGCAGCCAGAGGTTTGACGAGTTGGAGGTTGTTTGTCAGTCGGCAGTGCATCATAGTTGATCTATCTGGGATCCGAGCTGTGGACGTCAGGAACAGTACTGTCTTGAGGTAAATCTGAAGCAGTGAAAGTGAGAAGAGTTCTGGTGGGTTTTTAATTAGTCCTATTGAAGCAGTAAAAAAAGACAATTAGAAAAATGTAATTAACAATAATCAAATACTTATCATAGAATATTGAGTCACTAAGAGGTGAATAGAATTTATATTTGTCATATTTGATTGAAAATGCAAGGTGACAGTTCATGTCATTAAACAATTTAAGGCCAGTATTAAAATAAAATAGCAATTAATAAGCAAGTAGATAATCGAAGCAACGTTGAAGAGTCTCAATGCGCTATCGTTATTAATAAGAATAGAAATTGAAATTCAAATTAAATAAATCAATTTAAAGAAAAATAGTAGAGCTAACACTACATAATTAATAGGCGCAGCGACGTGAAGCCTTAACAATATATTTAAAGTACGATTTATACGCAAAACAAACTTAAAGCACTTCGAAGTCTAACAAATTAAATAATAGTGTTAAAAGTGCATCATTCATTTTGATTGCCCTTTCAAAGATACGGCACATGAATGGAAAAGAAAGTATAAAAATGTGCGGATTAAGCTCGTAAAGCCGTTATTTTATTATCACAATAGCAACTTTAGAGTTAAGTTGTCCTTAGTGAGGCCTTGTAAAACTATACATAAAGGTGGATTCATGGAACCAAATTTTAATTTTAGGCCTATTTCGTAAGTACCTGTGTTTTCGAAATTTTTTAAAACTGTATTAAAAAATCAGATACACGAGCACTTTGAAAATAACAAAGTATTTGAAAATAATCAATAAGGCTTTCGTTCGGGGAAATCTACAAACGAAGCCATAATTCATATACATATAAAATGTAATTATTCGTGGTCATGAAAAAGGGGGATACGTAGGAATTACATTCTGCGACCTGAAAAAAGGCATTTGAATGTGTAAGACACCAGTAGCTTATAGAGAAGCTCAGTTTATATCATTTTGAGGAAAATGGTTGTAATTTAATAAAAAGTTTTATCAGTAGAAGGAAACAATATGCTTACGTAGACAACTTTAAATCATAATCTAAGAATATAAACAGCGGTATACCTCAAGGATCGGTCCTAGGACCGACCCTTTTCTTAATTTACATTAACGATCTAAGTTCAAGTGTTCCGACAAGTAATATTCTTCTTTTCGCTGATGATACCTCAATTGTAAGTACAGATTACAAAATGGAGGGTATTGAGAGACAACTGGTGGATGCACGATCAAATGCCACAGAATGGTTTTAGTTAATGAGCTTAGTCTAAACGGTAACAAAACAAAAGTTGTTATATTTTCACACAGACCAGTGGACAGAAAATATAAAATTTTTAGGCATATACGTATAAAAAAAATACCTACAATCTCAATTAAACTGGAAATATACTACAGAGGCATTAACAAAAAGGTTATATAAAATATTTTTTTAATCCGAAATCTGGTGCAACTAGTACCCTTAAAAATAATAAAAAATAGCATATCATGCATTAATTTTATCTAAAATATCATATGCTCTCTTAGTATGGAGCCATAGTAGTGACGCACATGCAATATTTGGATTGCAAAGAAAAGTAATCAGAATTATGGCTGGATTAGACTACCGGTCTGACGTGAAAAATAAATTTGCTTCCCTGGGATTGTTTACAGAACCAGGTTTATATCTATCGATCCTGTACGTTAGAGACAACTTAGACTTGTGTAAAACACATGATGATATACACAGCAATGAAACAAGGGCAGCAAGCAATATTAGGATTAATGTTTTGAGGCTCAAATCTAGCCAAATGGGTTTCAATTATAGCCCCAAATTTTATAACAAATTACCGGAAACTATTAAGATCCTCCCACTAAAGGAATTCAAAGATAATATTAAAACTTTTTAATTAAACATGTTTTTTATTATACCTGCATCAGAATCACCGTTTAAAACACGCCTGAGCGTGCGAAAACAGGCGATTAAAGCTCGCCGAGCTTTAAAGGTTGTCAAGGAAACGGCTGAATGCAACAACGGACGTGGACGCGACAAAAACGTAAACAATTCTGGTAACTATAGTAGCAATATTATTATGCCCTTTCGATTTATCACGACAAAAATTATTTCTAAGTTTTTAGTGCGTAATTTATTTCCAGTATTGCAGGTATAATAAAAAATAGCGTAAGTATTCGTGGATAACTGGTCTTTAAAACACTTGCTCTATTTCGAGCACTCCGGCTACGCCGTCGTGCTCGAAAACTCGCGCGTGTTTTAAAGACCTTGTTATCCACTCATACTTTAATATACTATTTTATAGTATAGAGGAGTATCTTAATACAAACAGCTGGGACTTGTAAAGTGCACTTATTGTATGCGTTTGTAATTTGTGTAAATAGTGTATTTTAGTGTTTTTAACTTGATGTGTGTGAACAATAGTTACGTATTTATTGCAATACACAAATAAAAATCAATCGATCAATCAATCAAATCATACTGTTTAATGTACGAGGAAGAATCAAAATCAAACCAAACCACATTTAAGAATATTTAAACAGCTTCAAAATTTGCGTCATCTAACAATCAACCTAACCCTCTTAGGAACGCTTCTCCAATGAATGAATTACAAAAATAAGATGGGAGAGAAGCAAAGAAATATGTACTCATTTTGACGTACTTACGTGATAGTCAATATCGTTTTATCTTTGAAGCTTTTAAGTTTGCAACTTTTAATCAAATAGTCGCTATTATCAGAAATATAAAGGAAAGCTTACCCATAAAGTATTTGATAAGCGATAAAAAGCTTCTATATCAAGTAAAGTGGATTCTTAGAATTCTATTATCGCTGTCAGAAGATTTAAAACATTTCCTTGTAGCAAACACGTAAGATTGATAGTTTTGTAATCATTATTGGATTTATAAACTACTGTCGTTATATTCAGAAAAAAAAGAATATAATTATAGATAAGTAAAACTAAAATATCACAATGTCAAATTAGAAGTATGTTACAAACACATGACAGCATGCAAAAAAATAAACAAAATAAATATAGCATTGAATACGACAATTAAGAAAGCAGGTATGAATAAGATAGCAAAATAGTTATTTATATATCTTGGGAGCAAAGGTACCTATTCAGTTCCTCCCGCGTGTGAATTTAATGCCTGACGCGTTAGCGGAGGGCATTAAACACACAAGGGACGGAATGAACCTTTACTCCAGTGATATATATATACATATATGATTTTTTCTTCGAACGCATGTTCTATAGCGCGACATATCAAAAAATTTGCTTTAAGAAATCATTACAGTGACTCTAGATATCTGTAGTGACATTTTGTCTAATTTCCAAATCAACATAACGTTGCAAAGCTTTGGTGTGATATCCATGGTAACATAAACACAAATGCGGGAGTTAATAAAAATTGGCTCCCGCTGGTTGGAAATTGACACTTTTGTTTCCTAAAACTATGGAGCAAAAGCCGACTTTCTATACAGTGAGTAGAAAAAATAATAAAGTTGATGCAAGTAAGATGAGTACAAATAAATAGCCTGCGATATAAAAACGAAAGCCAATCGTTACGTCAATTCGAAAACATACCTATTGTTGAATACGAGGAAATAAATAAATAAATTCCGAGAATTTTAGCGAGGACGCTGACGTCAGAAGAAATTTGCTGCACAAATACCTAGCTATTATGAATGACACGTAAACGTCAAACCAAATCATTTTTGTGGAACAAAAAACGGTGCGCATTTTAAGTTTTTTACATAAAGTTGCTATATTGTAAGGAAGTACATTCGTCTAGTTCCTAGAAAAACATTTAAATTGCGAAGAACTCTTGTAGATTATAGTCAAGGTGCTGAAGTGTATCATGTGTGAGCATCGCCTACCTTGATTAAAAAACTACCCTTCGCAATTCTTATTAATCAATGCGTGACAAAACAACCTTTAAATGAAAATTTCTATAAAAACCAACACGGAAAAACTTGAGAGGAACTATAGAAACTCTCTACAGGGTGTCCCAGAATAACTGTTCCTAATTCTCAGAATTGAGAGAAGGCATATTATTCAACACTTTTTAATAATAAACTAGTGTTGTGAAATACTTCCGTATTGAATTAAAACTGCATGAAGGATATGAGGATTAGAAATTTCTTCAATGTGGATACATAATCCATTCACCAAACTCGTGAACTGTCAATTAATTTTTTTTTTAATATTTGCTGAGTGTACCTGAAAATTAGTAATATTTAAAGTTAGGTTATGTTACATGTGTCAAAAGTTAAGCGAAGTAATAAACATGAAACTTAAATAATTATAATACATGTAAATACATTTCAGAATTATTTAAGTTTCATGCTTTGTACTTCGCTTAACTTTTGACACATGTAACATAACCTAACTTTAAATATTACTAATTTTCAGGCAAGACTGTAAGTCTATGTCAAATTCGAGGTTTTGCGTCATTTTTGACACAGAGTGACTCAAAACCTAACCTGATAACCTCGAATTTGACATAGACTTACAGTATTGCCAATTTCAAGTAAAATTTTAGATTGCATTATGGGAAATTCAAAGCATACTATTAGATGTAATTCATTTTAAGACACCCGGTATAACAACAGATCAATAAAAAAACCAATTAGGGTAGGCTGTGATATATGTTATACGTTTGGCAATACTGAAGTGTATTGTCAGTCTATGTCAAATTCGAGATTTGCAGGTTAAGTTTTACGTCAGCCTGTGTCAAACAACAAACAAAACCTAACCTACTAATCTCGAATTTGACATAGACTGACAATACACTTCAGTACTGCCAAACGTGTAACACATATCACAACCTACTCTAATTGTTTTTTATTGATCTGAAATGTAAAGTACATTTTTTTTTGACAGATATGTCATAATTTAATATCGCTTGCTTCATTTTTGCATTTAAAATATTTCTTGGTTTTCTTTTTTATCCGATTTTTTTTTTTTTTGATGACGATGATTCCATGTTAAAAAAGAAATTTGTCAAGAGTTCAAATTAAAAAACTTGGACATTCAAAATTGACACATAACCACAATTTTGAAAAAGTTCTACCAACACGAGGTATAAAAATTTACTAGCGTTTTAATCACATATCTACCAATATTGTAACACTTTGACAGTTATTATAGGAAAAAAAACGTACTTTATGTCTTGGTTATATTGGCAAATTAACAGCCGTATTCATAGTCGTTCGCCAGCGGCGCGCCGGCGAGTCGCCGGAGTTTCGTTATGAATAGTATGTTGGCGGCACTGTACGTCTATGTCAAATTCGAGGTTAGCAGGTTAGATTTTGTGTCAATTTCTGTCAAAACTGACGGAAAACCTAACCTGATAACCTCGAATGTGGGAGAATCAGAGAGTAATAGACGTTGGAGATATTTTCCCGGTCGTTATCAACACAACAGAAGATTCCAGTTCTTCAGATTTAGAGGTTTCTGAAGACGATTTCTAATGATGTTTTTTTGTTATATTTTAATACATTTTCTAAATAAACTGCTCATTTCCTGTTCATTTTCGTGGATAACTTTATTATGACTTTGACTTTGACTGCAATAGGACAGAAAATTGTTTATTAACGCTCGTTTTGACCTGAAATTTGACATTTATGTTTGCCAACGACATGTGTCGGATGCTCATTTTGAGGTAATGAGTAATGGCTATGCATGAAAAGATAAAAGACATACGTGCACTCAGTAAATGTGAGTTCATTAGTGACGTCAGGTTGCAAACCAAGAAAACGAACTAGAGCACTGTATATTTCAAATTACATAGGGATTTTTCATTCTTCCCCAATCACTCATCGCCGTAGCGGTTGCGCAACCTGCCAGACAGCATTAAAAATATGTAAACATTAGTAGAGGTTAGTTCAATAATATAAATTTTTATAATAGTCAAACATACCATTGCTTAAGTTTCTGTACTATTAATAATTAAATTTTGCGCTGGATAGGTTGTACTTAAAAATCGCAAAATGATAACCAGTAGAAAAGTGTTTCGCATCGTCTCCACACAGTCCTTCAGGAACACCACGAAGATGTGTATGTGCACGGTCAAAAACCACGAAGAAAAACCCAAGCGGATGCCAAAATCACTCACCAAGGAAACAGACATAGCTTCAAAAGTAGAACTGACGAGAATGATCACAAAACAGGATCTGCAGTGGCGAACGCCTTGGCACGAGAAGGAAGGGCAGCATTACAGCTTCCTGCGTACGTTTTACACTGAGGATAGCAATACTAGGATCATAAAGTTCTTTCAGACTCCCATCAATCTTACACCATCGGCCATCAAGAAATGGTGGGCTAACAAACAAGAATTCAAGAACATTTACATGCAACAGTACATTCCTGAGCGGAATCAAACGCTGGGCAATGAACTCGCGGCTGCACACTTCATCGTCCATCGAGGGGGCGCTATTAAGTTCTTCGCTGATGACAAATGGATTAAAGCAAATGAATTCAACCAGTACAGTCTGCCGAAGCACTACGAAGCAGACAAAATTTTGCAGGCAATCGATTGCTCCGATATGGATTTGTATTACGAGGGGTTAGTGAATTTAAGGGACTTGCAGCAAGTAGAGTGGCTAAGTGTAAACGGGTGCAAGCACATGGATGACTGGTGCATGGACCGCATAAGCAACATTTTTAGCAAAGCCCTTTTGTATTTGGACATTAGAAATTGCCCTAATATCACCGACAGAGGTTTAGGAGCTCTCTATAAAATTAGAACTCTGAAGATTTTGTATGTTGATAGCATTGTTGCTACAAAAGCGCTTGAACTGACTTGCTTAATGTTGCAGGAGGTAAATCCTGACTTGGATATAAGAACACATTAATTGGTTTATATAGTTTATATGGTACTGTAATAAAATAAAATTTAAAGTTGCATTAGTTGTTATTTACCCTTTTAAATATGTAAATTCTTTCTAATTTGGTATACAATTGGTTTAAGTATAGCCGAATAAGACAAGTGGGCTTATAATTTTCAGATTTTATTATTTTTTAATAAGGTTAAACTTCATAGCTGCGTATTTTTGTTTAAAATACAACCTGCGCACATTTTCAGGTCAACCAGACAACTAATGATTTTTTTTTGAGGAAAATAACATTTTATACTTTTATTGGAGGTTTTGGTGTTTTTCTAAAAAAAAAAAGTACCAAAGGACTATGTAATATACATGGTTGCATAAAAGTAAGCTGATACTTCTGAAATTTAGCAGCAGGCCATCATTTTACATTCCGAACAACTTCGTAATTACATTGTTCTGCAATATGAATGGATAAGGTAGGTATTTAATAATTCCTTCTAAGAAACATGATTGAAAGTTTGCTTTGTACAATCAAATTACTGTAAATAAACAAAATTATAAGATTCTCATTAAATATTCTGATATATTCACAGTGTGGTACTTGCAACCGAACTTCTGCGGTTTTTAAAAAATGTTATACAGGGTCCGGCAACGATGTGGGGGTGGAAGATATTTCTAAAACTATTAGAGTTACATGAATATTATGTGTATAAAAGTTGTAGGTACGAAGATAGTGCACATTACTAAAACAGTTTTGATTATACAGGGTGGCTCAAAAAAGTATGGCGAATCACACTTATTTTTTTTTAAATGGAATGCCCTATATTTGGGTAGCTTACAAGTTTTGTATTGAAATACTCATCATTTCTATATGGGTCTAACGTCAACTGTTATTAACGATTTTATACAAAAAAAATGCTGAACTTCAGGCGCTGTTGTTAGCAACAAAAAACAATATTGAATGAAGGCAAACATTATCCAAAAATTATGATTTTCGTGAACTACCTTTCAAGTGTAAAATGGTGGATCTGGGTATTATTGCTATACAAGGTGCTCAACATTTGCAAATTTAATGATTTCGATTTTTTTCAAATGGAATGAGCTGTATGTTTTTGTGTTTTGAAAATCCCTTTTATTGAGCTTTCTTTGAATATGTTACTTCATACCTTTAAGTTCAACTGTTTTTCAGATATGCGTGTTTGAACATAAAAACAATATAAGCCCCTTAAGATGCTTTATTTCAAGGGGTAAAAACAAACGCCATTAAAATAATGATTTAAACACTTGAGCTCTTCAAAAATAAAAACACAAACCAGGTTTAGAAAATATAAATTCAGTCAGTGTTGATACACAGAATAATAAACACGAAAAAACTATAAATGCAGGAACAAATTACTTCCAATGTCAAATAAAATCGTATACGTAATTACATGAAATGTTCAAATAGTTTTCCTTTCCTGCTTTGAGTATTAAAGCTATACAGAGAGCTCATAATCAGCAAATATAATTATTTTGATTCATTTAATTGGAACACCCTGTATATCTCTGTTGAAAAGTACTTTTAATGAGCTTTCGTCTGACATTTCATTTCCTACCCTAAATTCAATCGCTTTTCAAACTTTTTTTTTCTCGATTTTTTCGTTTTTCCGTAGGTATTGGTTTTTTTTTCAGGTTTTGAGTACTGGCTCGATTTTTTTTCTAAACTGGTTTTATCTTTTGTTTGGAAAACTCAAGTGTTTAAATGATTATGACGTTTGTTTTTTATCACTTGAAATAAAGCATCTTAAGGGGCTTAAATTGTTTTTTATGTTCAAACACGCATATCTGAAAAACCATTGAATTTAGAGGTATGAAATAAGATATCAAAAGAAAGCTCATTAAAGGGTTTTTTTAAAATCCAAAATATACAGAGCATTCCATTTGAAAAAAGGTCGAAATCATTAAATTTGCAAATGTTGAGCACCATTAATACCCCAACTCACTATTTTACACTCGAAAGATAGTTTACGAAAAACAATTTTTGGTAATGTTTTCCTTCATTCAATTGTTTCTCTTACTTTAAGAAGTTGCCTGAAGTTCAGTATTTTTTGTATAAAATCGTTAGTATCTCCAAAACAGTTGACGTTAGACCCATATAACTTAAAAATGATGAGTATTTCAATACAAAACTTTTATGCTAACCAAATATAGGGCATTCCATTAAAAAAAAATTACTTGCAATACTTTTTTGAGCCACCTGCATAATCAAAACTATTTTAGAAATGTGCACCACTTTCGTACCTACAACGTTTATATAGATACACAATAGGGATGTTCCGAATATACAAAATTTCGTATTCGCGAATACGAATACCGAATACAAATACTCTTATGAATATTCGCGAATACGAATACGAATACGAATACATGACCTTGAATGAATAATATCAACATCAACATCGTTTTTGTAGGCGCTGCAAATTTTAGAAATAGTATGGAAAATAGTTTTGTCTTTTATTTAATGTTATAGAATGGTTAATATTTAAAAAAAATGTTTTATTTAATGTATGAATACCTGTTTTATATTTTTATTAAAATTCTTATCTATATTTCTATAATTTTAATGTCAAAATACTCGTATAATATTCGTGTTAATTTTGGCGAATACAATTACGAATACAAATATTGAAAATATAGCGAACACTCGCGAATACGAATACGAATACGAGTGTTCGGAACATCCCTAGTACACAATATTCATATAACTCTCATAGTTTTAGAAATAACTTCCACCCCCGCTTTTTTATAATGCTATAACATTGAGGAGCTGGAATAGAAAGCTTTTAAAAAAGTACTCTTGTCGAGATGTTAATACACTTTTAGTAATTGGCGTGCATTACGAGCTGTTAAATTACTCTGAACAGAGTAATTGCCATTGGTGTTATGTTTCATTGTATGCTTGGTGAGTAACTGATTCAGAAATCGTAACTTTAAAGGGCAATTTCTTTCACTTTGATGCACAAAGATCGTCACTGAACAATAAAAGCCATTTCAAATTGTTCTTTTGATTTTGAAAATTTAAACATTTAAATATGGGTCATACCAAAATTTCAGATATACATATGAATTATTACATAAAACAGAAACACCTATAGTAGACTTTGTTTATAACGAAACCCAAGGGACCGGATGAATTTGGTTGTTATATCCATAGGTCGCTATAAATAAAAAAACCATTACGTTTATTAATAAAAAATCTGGTGTGGTACACGCACACAACATTCTTTTACAGTGATCTTATAATTAGCCAAAAATTTGATTTTTAATTTTTAAACATTTCTAAAAAAAATCAAAAATTACAAATTCTACAGAAATCGTACAAAATAAAGCGTTAGTGTAAGAGACAAATTTTCTCTAAAATTTTAAGCTAAATTTAAAAATGTAATAATATGCCGGGTTTTCTATTTAAAATAGGAGTTAATAAAAAAATAGGAAAAAAAGCAAAAGGAACCCAGTTTAGAAGTATTCAACTGGAAAATCATCTATCTCACATCAATACATATTAAAAATGTAAAATTTAAAAAAATGGTTAGAGCCGTTTTGAAAAAATTGAAAAAAAACTGAAAAAATCACAATAGTAAACACTATACTTCCAGTTATGCATGTTTCTTCAAAATCTTGCTATCGCATCTAGATAGTACACAAAACTTATATATGAAGTTTCAAGGCCATATACTCTATTCACTATAGCCCCGGATTGTCAATGTCAAAATCCAATTAAAAACAATCCTTTATATCATGATTAATACTTTTAAGTCAAGCTATGGGTAACTAGCAACAATTAATTAAGTTACTAATGTCAAAACTATAAATTATAGGTTATATTTCGAACTGACTTAAGCACAGATAAATAAAAGTTGCCAGGTAACAAAAACCCAAATTTTCAAAATTACGGTTTTGCATTGGCCAACCTAGTAGTAACAAAAAAAACCAATAGAAATTCTACAGTGCTACCATAAAACGTCATTTTTGACAATCCGGGACCATAGTGAATGAAGTATACCTCTTCGTTTTTGAGATATTCTGTTCACAGACGCACACACACACGCAGACACACACAGACAAACAGACAGACCAATAAACAAAAACATGTTTTTTGGGTTCAGGGAACTCTAAAACGTGAAGATCTGATGAAAACTCATTTTCAAATTTTTGGGGTGAATCCAACACTCCCTTTATCGTAAAAGGAAGTAAAAATAAAGTTTTACATACGTAATTATTTGTATTCCAACAATTTGGTTTCGGTTACATGCTTTAATTGTGATATGGTGGACTCTGTTTGCTCCTTTAGAATCTTGATTGAATGTGAAATAATTTCGAATTATTTGGAATTGCCGAAAATGTTTCCCTTATAGACGGCGGCATCACGTTATTTATTTGAGTGTAGATATTGTTAGAAATTCGTATTTCAAATACCAAATATGCATATTGTACTTAATCAAACTCCTTAACTATAGAAATAATCGACTCTCCGGCTTCTATACGTCAAATAGCAGCTTTTTGCTTTTTCCTCGACGGTAAAAGCTTTCCGTATTGAATTCGGTAATTCCCCGGGAGCTTCCAGGAATTTTTCGATATACGATGGATTGTACCAAAATTCAGCCCGGTTCTCGGTTGCAATATCAGTTCGATCTCTATATTCAATGTCGATATAATCAATATCTACTATATTTTTAAGCCTGTATATAAAGAAATTAAATGAAAAACGTTTGAGCAGTTTTTGAAGAAAAATAAATTGAAAAAATTATAGAAACGTTAATTTTTATTTTAGTCTGACAATTTATAGCTTTTTGCCATATTTTCGGTTATAAAATTGCTTTGAGAGCTGTAATCTAGTAACGCACGGCACTGGTGTAAATCTCCGCAAGAATCCTCTATGTACACTACTGCTGTAGATAGTAGAACTTCTAACTTAGTTATACAGTTGTTTTCCGAAACAGCATGTATCGCGGTTGAGGTATAAAAAATACTTAACCTATTCACAATTTGATTGTTCTCGTTCGATTCTATATCGCATGTATCGCTTTTTTCGTATTATTGTTTTCCACACGCTTATATACAGGGTGTCTCGCAAAGTTCTCCCGGCACTTAAGGAGCATGTTCTTGAGATCATTTCAAACAAAAAAGTTCATATAAACATGTATCCTATTCTCAGTATTTATTGAGCTATACACATTTCAAACTAAATTAATCTCAAATAATTTTTATATCTATGACAACAAAACTAACAAAATAAATGACTGCAGACTAATAATTTAAAAGAACGTAGTCATAGATGTTCAAAAATTCCACCTCCTACTTCAATGCATTTAGCCGCACGCCTGTGAATACCACGCGTTCATTTCATTACCTTAGCATGGCTGTCTTTTATTTGTGCTGCAGCGTTCAAAATTCTCTTCGTACACCAACTCCTTCATCCAACCCCATATGTTGTCATCTAGGAGATTTAAATCTGGAGATCTGGCCGGCCAATTGTGTGGCCCACCTCGACCAATCCAATACTCAGAATAGGACACATGTTCATATGAAAATTTTTGCTTGAAATTATCTCCGGGTAAAACTTCGCGAGACACCCTGTATATGGTAATTTTCTAAATATAGCAACAAATAATGTTGTCTTGTTTTTAGAGTTAAGATGGACCTGAATACATAATAAAAATAATAAGGGCTTTCATCCGTCTCTCAAATACTCATAACTCTTAAAGTGCAGAGGCTAGGGAAATCAAATGTATAGAGGGTGCGAAAGAATTGTAATAAAGATACGTATACGAATAATGTCATAATCTTGTTACGGTCTCATTGCATTTTACATTCAAATACGAATAGGTATTAATAAATTAAATTAAATTGTCTTGATTCCTTTTCATTAACAGCTCTATATTTTTGGGGCAGTCTTTATTGTGTAATTTGTTATTATTTATTTTAATGCATTTAATATAATTATCAAAAAAACATATTAATTTATTTTTTATTATATTGTTCTTATTTTAGAGAAGGAAACTTGTGGCAAAATTAACAGATTCAAGCACAAAGCGATCTTAGATAAAAAATCAACCGTTATAACTTTGCTATTTTTTATAGTAGAAAGATAGAACGCAAACTATTTTAAAGGGAATTCAATAGGCTACAAAAAATATTTCCATTAGAGTTACAGTTTCTGAGATAATTAGGCATGTTGCCCAATATCCACCCCCTAAAGGGCAAAGAACAATATGTATCGTTTACTCAATTGATATGTTGGATAATTTAGTTGTGGACCTTTTTATTCATAAAAGTTATTGACCCTCACTTTTTTCCATATTATGCCACTTTTAGTTTCATTTCGACTGTACTAAAAGGAAAATTCCAGGGTGTTGAGGTCATTTTTACATTTGCATATATTTTTGTCTTTATTTACTAACGTTATTCCTAGCGATCTCACTCACCTTAGTTTTCTCTAAAACCTACTTAAGAGCTAAGTAAATTTAAAGTGATATGGATGGTTTTGTCTGCCACCGTTAACGTTTAAGTTTAATGCAGCCATGCATTTGGCTTGGACTTCCTCCTCAAGTTAGGTGGTATATTCTGCTTTCGGTTAACCCTTATGAAAGTGTATGTTGATCAATGTTTACCTATCAAATTAATTGTTTATTTCGACGTTTTTGGAGGCTAATGCCGTTAGTGAGTTTTTGTGCAGCAGATTGCAGTAGGCAGTATTCCTTGTTCCACTTGTGCAAATTTATTGACAGTTTATTCCCAGCAATGCATTTTTTGACTACCTAATTGAATCTGCGTGTGATATCCTGTACTGTCTTAGCTTATTGGGCGTTGTCTGTAGGAATTTGGGGTCTAGTCTGCTCTATTCTGAACATGTATCGTGTTTCCACAGTGTATGATAATGAAGCCAGTCGGCAAGGTGTTTTAGTGTCATTTCATTACACTGTAGTGGTAAAATTGCCATTTTCTTTTGGTCTCCAAGTGAAGAACTTCGGGCTTAAGTAAAACCATTTATGGAAATTGTAAAAGACCTTCCGTCTGACCTTTAATATGAATTTGTGACTTAATAATTGATGCTCCTCCGTTATTTTTTCTTTCCTTATGGTCGGTTAATATGATCGAATCGGGGAAAATACACCAGCGGGTTGATCTTTGGCGATTTAGAATGCCTTTTGATAACTCTGCACCTCCTGATTATGCTACGTAGGACTGGAGAGAGACAATTAAAATGGTTTACACCAGGAAGTTTTTTCTTTTTTGATTTTTTGATTTTTAATGTTGTAAGATTTATGGAGTTTATGTATCGACGAATTTTCTATATTGTGATTTGAGTTTCTAGTGGCGACTTCGATCCTTTGGACTTCGTTTTCTTAAGACGCTGAATGTTACAAGACGGCCACAATTTTGCTTTACTTTAAGTAAATATTTTACCGTAATTCAAAGTGTATTTGCGTAAATTATTGTTAATTTTTAATTTATGTGTATTTCCTAAATACCTTGATTGAGCTTTGTGTGTTTGTATGTTAAGCTTATATTTAAAATTACATACGTGATGCTGTGAACCCAGCGTGTACATGTCGCGGATTTAATATGGGGTTTACGTCAATTACGTATTTGTAAATACCATATATTCAATATCTTATTTTCGTGCGAGAAGCTGCATATATTAAAACTAAAAATATCACTTTAATTGTTCCACATTTATATCTTGTTTTTGCTATAATAGGCTATAGATTATCCAACAGTCCGTGTCTGTGATCATTTTAGTGTTAACCCACTCCCTCCTCCAGAGTAGCTTAGCTGACCCGTTGAATGCTATTGGTTACGGGACTGTTTTGGGTATTCACAGATCGGTATCCGGCTTGTAAGATTATCTTTAATTTATTTTGTTGCTATTGCGTATTGGAGCGTTCAACGGTGACAAGATTTTGCAAAATTTTCTCAGGAATCCCACTTTGAGACGACGTGGTATTTTTGGGATGTGGTTCCAAAATATTGATTTATTCGCGATTTAGCAATTCTAATTTCTTTTGAACTATTTTTTGCTATTTGCTGTATTTTAAAGATTTTAATGTGCACACTGAAAAAGCACATCATGCTTGTACAGAATGGGCAAATTTCAATGTTTTTATAGGGAATCTCGATAACTATAAGAGATATGGAAAAATGGACTCCACAACCTCGATCCCTTTTTTCCAGAAAAGCTTAATGGTGAAAACCAAAATTGGTTATCGTCTTTTGTTTTCGAGTTATAAACAAAAGTTAGATTTTTTTATTTTTCGTTTTGTGGCTAAATCTCGCTTAGCTATGAAAATAAAGAAAAGTAATGTCTACGTTCTTTAGGCACTTTTTTGATAAGAATGCAGCAGCGTAGTTTATTTTTCAAAAAAGTTTCGAAATTGGAGTTATACCATAAATTGGTATTTTTTATATTCAATTCGTAGTTGACTGTATCGTGGGAAAGAGGATTTTTCTCCCATTTCAGTGATATACAGTGTGTCCAACGTAAGGAGAGCCAGTATGGGAATCTTGTTAATAGTAAAAGTTAGAAATGTTTAGTTTTTGAGTGATATTAGATAAACCAAGCTTACGGATTTTTAATTCCATATTTTTCTGGAATGTATATTAAAGTTAGAGCAAAACTGATAATAGTATATTATGTTATTAGGAGCAAAAGTTATACTTTATGTGGCGAGGCTGGACGGTTTATCTGCCGAGCTTGCGAGGCGGATAAGTACAGCCGAGCCACATAAAGATACTTTTGCTCCGAATAACATATAGTATTTTTCTTCAAACGTTTTTATAACAAATTATTTACAATTTTGTGAACAAAATTCGAAGAAAATTACTTGATCTCGTCAGCGACAGATAATATTATCTGCCGCTGACGAGCGGCAGATAAAGTTGTCAGCGGCAGATAATAACTTTATCTGCCGCTGACGAGCGGCAGATAAAGTGTTTTAGACGCCATGCAATGAAGTGACAGTTGTAGCATCATCAATCCAGCAGTATAATGGCACATTTTACTGTCGTTTGAAGAGAAACTTCTTTATAGCAACTTTTCATGGACTTAAAGATTACGTTACATATTTTTTACTAGCTGAAACCCGCGGCATATGCCGCATTTAAAATGTACGACGAATTTAATAACTTTTGTTGCACTAAAGAAAGTTGTAAAAGCACGCTAGAGATTGGCAGTAAGGAAAAGTTCCAAAAAATATTTTTTCAAATGGAAAGTCTCTGGAAAGGAAACGCTCGCCTCTGGAAGGCGTCCTAATTAATACGACGTTGTTGGAACGCAGTAAAAAAAATTATGGAAAGAATTGTTATACAAGTTAAGAAAAGTGAGAGTTTTCCAGTGAATGTAAAAGTTTTACGTGAGCATGGAAGAATGACGTTGTAGCCCACGGCACATGCCGCATTTAAAGTTTTGGGCGTTAGATAGATATACTTTGTTTGTGACATTACAAAAAAAAAATCTTTTACACACGTCTACTATGGCAAATGCTATACCAAATACATACAATATATACAGTTCACATTTAATTATATATATTTATTCCTAATTCAGTACGTAAAACATGCTTAGAGCCATGTTTTTGATAACGGTGATAAAACTTAGATTACATTTAGATTTTAGTTTATTGGCATACATGTTTAACGTCAGCATACAAACAATTTCCAGAGTATTTTATACCACATTGAATATTATGTATCATCGGATGAAACATTTTATTATTTGGCCTGAACGAGATCAGGTGATTAAATCAATGCCAGAATGCTTCAAGGTAGCATTTGGCAACAAGATTTCAGTAATAATCGATTGTTTTGAGATGAGAGTGAAAAAATCAAGTAGCCTTGAAGTACAATGTACTACATGATCTACGTACAAACAACATAATACGGTAAAGGTACTAATAGGCATCACTCCTCCTGGATCAATATCATTTGTATCACATGGATATGGTGGCAGAATAAGCGATAAAGGTCTAACAGAGGATTGTGGGATTTTAAACAATCTCTTGCCAGAAGATTTTGTATTGGCAGATCGTGGCGTTTTAATAAAAGACTCCGTAGGACTACATATGGCCACAGTGATTACGCCTCTGCTTTTCTAAAAGGGAAACGGCAGCTCGATCCAAGGGATATAGCATCAACCAGGAATATAGCAAGCGTGAGGTAGTGCAAGTATATTGTTACAATAATTATCTTAATTATATCTTTTTTTCAGAATACACGTCCAACACGTTATTGGTGTCCTTCGTCAAAAAAATACAGTTCTTCACGAAACGATGCCCATGTTCCTGGCAAAAAAGAAAACTGACGATGTTGCTGTGGTAGATCAGATATTAACAGTTTCTTCTGCACTCGTAAATTTATGCTCTCCTATAATTGTATAATTATGAAATAAATTGTATTAACAAAGTTAATCTAATTATTTTTACTTTAATAATAATAATAATATCTACAAAATTATTAAAATTAGTTAATTAAGGATCTAACGTTAATACTATCCACCGCCATTTATTATATAATGTAAAATTATTTGATTATCTTTTTCTGCATGTGTCCAATAATTAATAAAAAGCAAAATTACAATATCACATAGCAAAAATTATTAAATAGTACCTATACGATAAGAAACATAAAGATATTTCGAAACTATGTAAGCTACATTAATAATCAATAAAATTACACATGCTGTCTACACAACATAAAAGAATAATTAATGTCTAAATTAAGTATGAAAAATAATTTTTTCGTTGACCGCTTCTTAATTTCAATATTAATGAATTATTTTTCCTAAAAAAGTATGGATTAATAGACGCCATTAATACACTGTTTTTGATTAATCCACTCTTTTTCATTAATTAACTGTTTTTGTGATTTTGACGTTTTGATGATATTTTGCATGGAGGTTAGTTGTATTAATCAAATTTTTCGTCACAAAAAAAGATTTTGTGGTCAACAAAAAAATTTTGTAATCAACTCGTTTGTTAATGGGCGATTAATAATCTCAACTATTAAAGGCACTCACTCGCTATCGCTCGTTCGTGCTTTAAACAGTTTCGATTATTAATCGCCTTCATTAACACACTTGTTGGTTAAATAACTATTAATGCATAAAGCATAACGGATATTTTGAAGCTATTTAATATTTATTTATTGTGGCAGCTCTAACAGGTGTTACCCTTATTACAAGAGATGCAGTGTAGATATATTCTGCTATATGCAGGTATGAGCGTTATAGCATGTACGAGGGTAAATTGAAAAGTCTCCGGCCTAGACAAGAAAATAAACGAAAATCATGTAAACAGTAATTTTATTTTTCAACGTAATCCCCGTCAAGTTCAATGCACTTGGTCCACCTATATTCAAGTGCTCTTATTTCATCCCTATAAGCCCTTTCATCCAATTGGTCAAAATAGACATTTGTGACAGCAATCACATCTTCATCGGACTCGTACTTCTTTCCAGCATGACATTTTTCAAGTTTGGAAATAAACTAAAATCTGAGGAAGCTAAGTCCGGCGAGTAGGGGACATGGGGTACCAATTCAAACAGCAATTCATTAATTTTTGCCATGGCAATAACTGACTTGTGACAGGGCTCATTATCCCGATGATACAGAATTTTTTCTTTGCTAACCCGCGTCGTTTTTCAAGATTTTTTTCGCGGCACCCATCGCGCAGACAACTTTCTCATCCCCGAAACTTCAGTTAGGATATAATATGTCAGCTCTGTTGAAATGCCCATAGTATTTGCTATCTCCATCAACTTCAATCGCCGGTCATTCAAGACAATTTTATGAACTTTTTCGATAATTTTTGTTGTGGTGGGTGTTTTTGGTCTTCCTGAACGCGGTGCATTTTCTGTACTCCTGCGACCACGTTTAAAGTCCGCAACCCAAGTTTTAATTGTGCTGTATGAAGGGGAAGATTCGCATAATGTGCCGTCTAGTTCATCTTTTATTTCTTTTGGAGCTAAACCCTTAATATGAAAATATTTAATAACTGCACGAATTTCAGCTTGCTCCATGCTTATATATTATATAGTTGCTGTACTCAGGCCTTTTAGGCCCATAGCTTGATGGTTTCCCTCCATCTCTTCCGGTCTTTAGCTAGTGTCTTCCAGTCCTGTATCCCTTTTTCTCGCAGGTCTTCTTTAACTGCGTCTAACCATTTCCTTCTCGGCCTTCCTCTTCTTCTCGTTTCTCCTAGGTTTGTATCCATTAGCTTCTTAGGAATCCTGTTTTCTGGTTGTCTTTCTAAGTGCCCTAGCCACCTCAGCCTTGCTGCTTTAGCTTGATTACTGAGCTCTGGTTGTTTGTAAAGGTTCTTTATTTCCTCATTTGATCGTCTTAACCATATTTCTCCTTCCTTCTTCCCTCCAAATATTCTTTTCAAGATTTTCCTCTCCCATATATCTATTCTCGTTTCCTCTTTTCTATTAAGGATCCATACAGTACCGTTGGTCTTATGACTGTTTTATATAGATGGATTTTAGCTTTCCTAGATACACTTTTAGATTTTATTATTTTGTTTAGAGCCCCTGCACATTTATCCCCTTTGGCTAATCTTGCTTCAATTTCTTTCTCTTCGTCCCCCGTCTCGGTTATGACAGTTCCTAAGTACTATGTATATTTTTTAACTCTTTCTATCCTTATCCTGTTTGTTGGTCCTGTTTCTACTATCAAATCGTCCTTTTGTTCTTGTGCTTTTTCTGCTGGTCCTAGTTCCATAAATTTGGATTTGCTTTCGTTTATTTTCAGGTTTACTGTTTCTGCTGCTGTTATAAACTTCTGACATACTTGGGTTAGCTCGTGTCTTGTCCTGGCTAAAAGTACTACGTACTACGCTCCATGCTTACAGCATGCAAAACCTTAGCAACTTTGACAGTCTGTCAAACAATTATTATTTTCCAGAAATTTTTGCTATTCCAGAGCCAGACTGATAAATCTTGAAACAATATAACGCCGTAAAAACATTACGCAAATTTGTATCCTATCTAAGTTAGACCGGGGACTTTTTAATTTATCCTCGTAAATTAAAATTAAAATAATCATCCTAACTAAAATAAACTTTAATCATGCTTGCAGGAGATAGATCGATGCCGTAACTTGCTACTATGACTTCCCGTACTGATTGGTAAATTTAAGTCTTAAAAATTTGTTACATCAATAGTTCATTTTGTTTCATTTTAGTTATAATAATACTTTTTTACAACAGATGCAAACATACGGTATGGAGCTGACAAATCAATGTTGAGCAGTATGTAAATTTGACTCACAAGCTTTAATATATGAGTAATCGGAATTCTGGTATAAAAAGAAGGTACAAAGAATAACGGTGAGAAACGAACAAGCCTAGCGGGTACTCTTAAAGTTAATAGCAAAAGCAGCTTGCTATCATTAATCTTATTATTCCATAATTTATAACAAAATTTTAATGAATTTAAGGTACATAAACAATCAAAATATTTACATAACAGTACAAAATAACAGAATAACTAATGTCTAAATTAAGTATGAAAAAGAATTGCAATGGATAAAGTATAAAGGATCAACATATTTACAAATTCTATCAACAGAGAATAACAAAATAATTCTATTTATATACTGCTCCACAAATGTACTGGACCACCCATAAAAATGTATTTATTACATTACGTCACAATATATATATACAGTGTGTCCCCAGATAGGTGAATCAACTCTTGTGAAAAGTAAAAAATTCTCGATTTAAATTTTCATTTTTTGGGGTTCAGCCCTGCTTCGTTAAAGGCGAATTTCTAACATTATTTCAGTTTTGAAAAATTAAGTATGCCTTGGAAATTTTTAAAAAATCTATTTTTCTGTAAGGTAAAGTACCCTTTATGTGGCAAATACAACAAAAAGTTATAAAGAAAAGATGTTTAGAATCAACATCTAGGCCCCTCTACCAAATTTCAAAATCCTCTGCCAACTTTGATCTCTCACATTTTCTTTCAAGTTTATTTCCCAAATCAATGAATTTTATTTTTACAAAGTTTTTTTATTATGAAATAAAAAACTTTGTTAAAAGTAAAATTCTAAACATAAAAGAAATTGTGAGAGATCAAAGTTGGCTGAGGATTTTGAAATTTGGTATAGAGGCCTATGTGTTGATTCTAAACAACTTTTTTTAATAACTTTTTGTCGTATTTGCCACATAAAAGGTACATTACCTTACAGAAAAATAGGTTTTTTAAAATTTCCGAGGCATACTTGATTTTTCAAAACTGAAATTATGTTGAAAATTCGCCTTTAACCAGCAGGGCTGAACCCCAAAAAATGAAAATTTAAATCGAGAATTTGTTACCTTTCACAAGAGTCGTTTCACCTATCCGGGGACACACTGTATATAAAAGCTTTTGTTTTATAGTATACTCATATTAAGCATATTTAATTTCGCTATTCTCAAATATCAACTGAAGAATTAACAAAATCATATTAATAAAATTAAAAAATTATGAAACTATAAAAAACTATATTTCACAAAAATAAGAGGAATCACAAAAAAAGGTTAATTAATAGTTCTTTGAGTCTCTCCAGAACGTTTAAAAATCTTTGGCAACAATTCAGCATACTTTGTATGCAATGTGCTATCAATATTTGGGCAAAATTGTAAATTTTAAAATGATGATATTTTATTAATGGACTTCGTTTTCTTTAAACAGAATTATGAAAAGAAATGCTTTTTATAGTGACACACAATCATGAAAGGTTACCAAAAATTTCATGACTGCCCTTTTGGAAAATATTTTTAAAAATTGCACCAATATATGCAAATGGTCCAGTTCATTTGTGGAGCAGTATATTTACAGAGTTCACATAACCACTTTCCTTTAGGAATTTTTTTAATTGTAGGCATGCTGAATGGTACCATTTTATTCTACATTTTCTGTCATAACATTTTACCATTTGTTCGCCGTCGTCTGGTTTCCTACAGTGACACCAAAGCTGCAATCCATAATTAAAATAGGTACATAACATTGTAACAGATAATTCACAAAAATACAAACCTCTTCATCATATATGCCTATTACGATGTCACTGGAAATTGAACCAACACCTATAGCTCACATGTCCATGGGGATGTCGTCTGAACTTGATCCAGCACTCGTAGATGGCATATCCATGGCGATGTCACTACAACTTGAATCCAAACCAGTGGTCATAGATGGCAGAACTAATGTTAGAATCCAGTAATTTCCAAGTTTTGTATTGGTAACACTTTTGACATCTATCATCTTCTTCTTCTTCTTTTTTAGCCTGTTACCATCCAGTGTTGGACATAGGCCTCCCTTTTGTCTCTCCACATGTCTCTGTTTTGAGCTATCTGTATCCATGCTAAGCCTGCTGTTCGTTTCAAGTCATCCTTCCATCTGGTTTGTGGGCGGCCCACACTTCTTCTACCAGTCCATGGTTTCCATTGCTGTATTTCCTTATTCCATCGGTCATCTTTCTGTCGCATGGTATGGCCTGCCCATCTCCATTTTAGAGATGCTACATGTCTTTTAACATCTATTAATTTTGTTTTTTCTCTAATTTTCTCGTTCCTTATCCTATCTTTTAACTTGATATTCAACATTTGCCTTTCCATGGCTCGTTGAGTTTTGGCGAGTTTTTCCATTAATGTTCGTGTTAGTGTCCATGTTTGCGCAGCGTAAGTGAGTACGGGGAGTACGCATTGGTCATATACAGATTTTCTTAGTTTTAAAGGTATTTTTTGGTTTTTCAAGATTTTGTTTTGTTTTCCGAAGGCTGACCATGCTTGGCGTATGCGTCTATCGATTTCTAGGTTTTGATTAAATTTTCTGCATACTATCATCTGTCCTAAATAAATATATTCTTGTACTGTCTCTATGTTATGGTTGTCAATTATAATGTTTATGTTGCCTGGTTGGTTAGTCATTATTTTTGTTTTTTGTTTATTTATTTTTAGCCCAACTTTTTCGGATTCGTCTTTAAGTTCTTCTAACATAGTTTGTAAATCTTCAGATGAATCTGATATGACTATTAGGTCATCTGCGTAGGCCAAGTGGTTGAGCATCTTGCCATTTATATTTACTCCTTTATGCTCCCATTTAAGTTTTTTTAAAACATCTTGTAGTGCCGTTATAAATAGCTTGGGCCTCATCGAGTCTCCTTGTCTTACTCCTCGACCGACGGGAATTTTATTAGTGTTTTCGTGTAGCCGCACTACCATTGTTGCTTTTTCATAGATGGAGTGGATAATTTTAGAATATCTGTGGTCTACTCTACTATTTTGTAATGCTTTTTCTATTGCCCACAATTCAACTGAGTCAAAAGCTTTTTCGTAATCGACTAAAGCTATGTATAAAGGTAGATTGTATTCTGTGACTTTTTCTATAAGTGTTCTAATAGTAAGGATATGGTCAATAGTGCTGAAATTTTTTCTAAATCCTGCCTGTTCAATCGTCTGATAGAATTCTAGTTTCGCATCTAACCTATTTATTATAATCTTTGTAAAGAGTTTGTATAATTGGGGCAGCAGAGATATTGGTCTATAATTATCAAGTACTGTTTTATCTCCTTTCTTGTATATAAGAACAGCTAGTGAATTACTCCAGTCGTCAGGAATGCTTCCTTCAAACAGACATTTATTGAAGAATGTTTGCAGTGCCTTGATTATAGTATCACCTCCTTCTTTTATTAACTCGCCTATTACACCGTCATGTCCTGGACACTTGTGATTTTTGATAGTCTTTATGTTGAACTCTATCTCTTCTTTATTAATTTCTGGAATGTCTTCCGAATTTACATTTATTATTTTCTTTTTTAATTCCTTTTCTACAGTATTTGGTATTTCATTCTTCTGTTTATATAGTTTTTCATAGTATAGTTCCGTAGTCCTTAATATTTCTTTTTTATCTCGCACTTCTTTTCTTTCGCCATCTTTGACTGCTGTAATATTTGCTTTGCCTATTGATCTTCTTATACTTTTCATATTCTTATTCTCTTCGATTACATTTGCAATTTCTGTTTCTAACTGTCTTCTTTTATCCCCTCTTATTAATTTCTTCAACGTTTTATTGATTTCGGTATATTCTATGGTATTCCGTTTTCCTTGTTTCAACAGTTCTCTTCTTTTATTAAATAATTCTCGTGTTTTTTCACTCCAAATTTCTTTTTCTTTTTTCCTCGGAGCTGTAGCCACTTTATGGCCTGCGTCTAACATACATTTGTTTATGATGGTGTTCATGTCATTTAATGTCAGTTTCTGTATCTCAGCAGTTTCTAAGTTTTTGTTTAATTCATATTCGTAGTGTATTTGTTTTTCTTTTAAAAGTTTTGTTTCTATCGTTGTCCTTGGGTTGTTTATTCTTTTCTTTCTTTCCATTGCTCTATTTATTTCTAATTTTGTTCTCAGTATTCTATGGTCACTTCCTGTGCCAATGTTATTTAATGGTGTTACATCTTTAACAATTTCTTT
This sequence comes from Agriotes lineatus, assembly GCA_940337035.1. Classification (NCBI taxonomy): domain Eukaryota; kingdom Metazoa; phylum Arthropoda; class Insecta; order Coleoptera; family Elateridae; genus Agriotes; species Agriotes lineatus. Next base: position 119,459,877 of record OW679194.1, read on the forward strand.
ATGTGATGATAATATGTAGTCTATTTCGTTTTTATGTTCTCCGTTAGGACTTACCCATGTCCACTTCCTATTGGGTTTCTTTTTAAAAAAGGTGTTCATTATATATACATTCTGTTGTTCTGCAAAGTTCATGAGCATTTGTCCACGTTCATTTCTTTCTCCTAATCCATAGGTTCCGGTCTTATTTTCACTTGGGTCTACTTTTTTGCCTATCTTGGCATTAAAGTCTCCGATTATGAGTGTATATTGGCAATGGCTATTACCGATTGCTACTGAGATTTCTTCGTAGAATGATTCTACCTCTTCGTCTTCATATTTCGTAGTTGGAGCGTACACTTGAATAATTTTTATATTGCAGAATGTAGATATGTTTAAAATGATATAGGCCACTCGTTTTGATATAGAATTGTAGCTTCTTACGTAGTGCGCTATTCTTTTATGTATTAAAAAACCTACGCCTCCTATGTTGTTTTCCTCAGTTTCTGCTCCTCTGTAATACAACATATGTCCAGATGTTAAGGTTAAGCAGTGCTCGCCTTTTCTTTTAATCTCAGCTAGTCCTAAGATATCCCAGTTAATATTTTTAAGTTCTTCCTCAAGTTCATATAATTTTTCATCTTTGTTTAGTGTTCTTATGTTGTATGTAGCAATCATTAGCTTAGTCTTATTTCGGTGTTTATTTGGGGCTATCGACTTCTTGCTCCCCCCATATTCCATGGAGCAGACTGATAATTTCCTATCAGTGTGGGGTTCCGTGCTCTTTGCCCGACCCACCTGGGGATTATTTTTGGAAATCGACATTTTCATTTACATAAGGGGTTTTTGACCAATACTCCACCACGCTGGCCAGGTGCGGGTTGGTGGAGGGTAAAGGATGTGTAGGAAAGGAAAACAAGAAAGAGGAAGGAGTAAGGGTTGGGGACCTGGTTCCTCCCTGCGAAGGGAGATGGGAGAAAAAGCCAGTAGCTAACGTAGGGCAGGGTTCGCCAAACCCTGTAGTAGCCTATCTTCACCGGGATCGTAGAGGAGTGCTACCCGCTACCCGCATCTATCATATTGACATTAAATTGTTAACCTTGTTTAAGCTAAACTTAATAGTGTGTTATTTACTGAACGGTTAGTTGTATGTAAAAAAACTATATAATCTGTTTTGTAGAGAATTTCCTAGCATTCATTTTTTGTAATAACTAAAAAAGTCATACGACCCATAGAAAGCGAGATATTTGCGAAAAACTTATTTCTGTGACATTTGACCTTGAATAACTCAAAACGCAAGCGCGATATGGATGGGGACTTTTGAGACATTATTTGTAATGTCAAAGGTGTATGCAAAATCTCAGCTCACTTGGTTTTTTTCGGCAGGCCGATCCTACTGTAGCTGGGCTAAGAGATTTTTGTAGGTATAGATTATAGTACAAAACGCCACCATAACGATGCAATAAGCGTAAAATTGTGGGTTGAACATACGAAAAGTCTATGTGAGGAGTGTCCAGTATTGTTATACCGGGTGGCCATAAATATCTGAGATCTCGGTAGCCATGGAATTAGCTACTTATAAATGTTGGGTTAGTATTATATTTCAATTACAATAAGTATTGGTACCTATGTAATATAATAAAATGCAATAAGAGGAGGAGAATGTGCCCTGGATTCTGCAGTTTAGCCTACGACTCGATTATAATAATCTCCTGTTCTATCACCATTACTTATTGCAATCTGTAATAATTCTTGACAGATAGGAATTTTAGTTGTCATGACATTAATGACATTTAGTTTAGTTGGATTCATCGCTTTAATAAAGCGGTGTTGATTCCAAAGGTAATGTGATACCAGATACTTATGGCCACCCGGTATAAAGAACAAGATGTTGGAAGTGATTTAGGGCTTCTTGATATCAACGATTTTGCTTTGAAAATAATGACGTCTTTTCAAATTCAACAGTTGCTACAATTTGGTTACAACAAAATAGAAGCAAATTAAAGACGTATCAAAATTTAATAAACCAACAATTGTTGAAGAAAAAAATATAATGGATAGCCTTTTGAATAAAACCGATGCTACTGAAAACATTAGCACGAGGTTTGACCACACATAGACTTCGTAGTTCGTTTTTATTAAAATTTGTGATAATTTGTAATTTGTTTTATATAATAATAATAATAAATCCATTTATTGAATACCAAAGAGGTATACAAACCGAGGGGGTTTGGCAAAGCCAGGCTTCCACCCTCCCGGGGCATCACACAAATATAAGCAAATGCTGTACACACACAAACTTAATATAAGACAATACAGTACATGCTAGCAACATAACAAGACTATCTTAAATCGTGTTACTAACTAATTCTAACAAGGCACTCTTAATAGAAAGTGGCTGCTCTGGAAACATATCAAAGAACTTATTTAACAATGTGGGAGCCATATATAGAAAACAGCCCTCAAATTTAGCTGTTCGATGTTGTGGTATTGTATAACTATTGTACCTGATATTTACATTGTGAACTTCTGATCTTTTGCTCAACAAGTCGTACAAATATCTTGGCGTTTTAGTACAGATCAGAGTATACAAAAACATACAATACCTACAGATTAGAGGTGGGGCGATTCATGAACGAATCGTTCATTTGAACGACTCCGACCAAAGAATCGTCTGAATCGGTTCTTTCCTGTCTCGATTCGTCGTTCAATTGATTCGAAGTTACGTTTTGTACGACGCTGCGCAGCGTGATTTAAATCTGAATAAAGAATCGTGAATCCTATGAATCGGTTTCTTCTTGTCTCGGTTCGTCGTTTGTATTAGATTTTGATCGTACGACGCAATGCGCCATTCAAAAATTGAAACTCGAACGCGAACGGGACGAACTAAACGAAAACGAATCTTAAACTTGGTTGGTGCCACTGTCTCATAAGTAATACCTGCAACTGCAATGCAATTAAACTGATAACTGACCAAGCGGCAAGCGCATTTTAGCAAGCATAGCAAAGATAGTATGGAAGGTTCATGATTCATACATAGACATACCGTCTGGTTTCAAGAATACAGACGCGCTCGGTGCAAAACCTAAAATTCAGGGGGACCTAACCGAACGAAACTGAATCGTTCAAATGAACAAATCGAATGAATCGATTCATGTTGATTGATTGAATCGTAAGAATCGACTCCCAAAAATAAATCGGATTGCCCACCTCTACTACAGATACATACTACGTTGTTTTACATTGAGCTCTTTGTATGTAATGTTACAGACAAATCTTACGCAAGCGTTTTGTACTCGCTGTAGTTTAGTTTTGTTGTATTATGTGAGATTTGAAAAAATACCATAGTGCAATAGTATAAATGCGGATAAATAAGCTCCTTAACTAACATGAGTTTGAAATATGTCTCACATGCAATTCGAATGAAAATCGTACGACACTCATTAATGACCAATAGAAAAATTAGTTCACGAGCCGTAACCAAGACAATAAAAAAATTTCTTGGAAATTTTTTGTAGGTAGATCAGCCTAACTTTGAGGGCTTGTATCGTTACGATTTTCTTACCGAATCTGCATTCGAGCATTAATTCATATCCGGAAATTATTTTCGTGCATTCCAACAACGTCCTAATTTGCCCTCGCGTCCCGCTCGGGCAAATTAATACGACGTTGTTGGACCGCACTCAAAAAAATTTCCGGAAAGAATTGATGCTCTTATGAGATTATATGTGATAATTTATCTTCTATTATAATACCTAGGTTTTTTGCATGACTACTCCACTGTACGACTTCACTATTTACTACAATGTTATGATTTTTAGTTATATAATCACCAGTTCTTTTATCGGAGGTTATGCAAATTGCCTGCGACTTTTTGGCGTTTAATGTAAGACCATTATTGCTAAACCAGACAGTAAGATTATGTAAATCCTCGTTTATCTTACGAATAGCCATATTGCATCGTTACGGTAGCGTTTTGTACTATAATCTATACGAAAATCTCTTGCGATATTGTGCAAGTCTTTCTTCTATAAAAGTAGGATTTGTTGTGATTCCTCTTTCGTCAAGTCAGCATCACGAATATCATTTAATAAGTGCTCAAAAGTTACACCTTGTTTTAATTTGCCTAGAACACACAAAAAATTTACAGAGCGATGACAGTTGTAGGTAATATTGTTTCTTACTGCCATCCGCCAGCAATTTAGATGAATTGTGAAGTACATACGATGACAAAGTGCCTCCTTCAATTTGGTTTTTCCACTGGTAAAATGCTGGAAAGCATGTATCATGAATGACTATATTATATCAAATGATTTTAATGACGTACCTGAAGAATTCATTATACTCAATTTTCACTTTATGTACACTTGACAAATGGTTTCGCAGATCAGCATAATTTAAACAATTTCCGAGTGGGCATAAGTAGGATTTGTTGTGAAAATAATAAATGTAAATTTGAAACTTTATTACTTTAACCCACGGCCTCCTGGATTAGTGCGAGACTGACGTCTCTACGCGGCCCGCCACATTTGCATAATTTTTGTGATTCTGAGGCCAACGTACTTTGGCGCCATCTGTTGGGTTTTTGATAAATTATCTGTAACGTAGGCGTGACTTTCTAGATTAATATTAATCCAGGAGGCCGTGGACGTATACAACCAAAGGCACAAGCGCAACGTACTGTAGCGCCTCTACAAACCAGAAAAAACGCCTTGAACTAAAAATGCGGCGGGCCGCGTAGAGACGTTAGTCTCGCACTAATCCAGGAGGCCGTGCTTTAACCACACATAAACGGCAAAGAACGGTTACGTCACCGATGGCATCGCGGCAGGTCGGCACCACTCGGGTCAGAATATGCAGGGTTGCCAGAATGAATGCATGCGCGTTTTAAAAATGTGCTTTTGTAGAAACGGTTTTAGAATGTACCAGATTCGTAGAATTGTACCAGGTCTCTGCGAAAATTTATTCTCTTGCTTTACTTGCAGTTTCCAGTTTCTTAGTATTAAATGAGGATACTGTATTAAGTGAGGATACTGTACGAAATAAATAAGATTGACGCCGTATTTTGTCTGCCAATTCCGCTTTGCCTGGCTGATCTGCTAATTTATTTTTGACAGTTTCGTCTAATCTAATAAATGAGGATGAAAATGTACCAGAAATATTTTAAAAATATACTTTTGCAGAAACGGTTTCAGAATGTACCAGATTCGTAGAATTGTACCAGGTCTGGCAACTCTGCTAATATCAAGACCACGCCCACAATTGTAACTGCACATAGACCACGAGTTGATATGTTTGACCTTGGGAACTGTTCTGCTTTATTATAGAGTTATGATGATACTTTGTTTCAGCTTTTGTAATTTAAAGAAAGAAGTAATGAGCCACACTGCACGTTTTTAATCCTTAATAATCGCGTATGGCAGTAGAATATAAATCATTTTCAATAGGAAGTAATTAATTTATTGATTATTTTTATATATCTAAACAATAATAAAAAGTCGAAATAAAAGCATCCAGTGTGGCTCATTACTTTTATCTTTAAATTATAGAGCTGAAACAAGCTTTTTATTCCGAATTCAACAATGTGTCACATATTATGGTTTAATTACTTTTTGAGTCTTTTTTGACCATCATCAAGACATTTTTGGCTACGGACCAGTGTCGTAGAGCATTTCATACGTTGTTCGCCGTGTGGGGTCCGGCGTCGGGCTTAGACCCGTAGAATAGTCCCACGGTATGTCCTGCCTGGCGTAAGAGGCGACCTAAAAGGACAGCACACACATTTACACATACACCCAATAAACACATCTACATAACATGTACACGGGGGCAGGGAAGACCGGTATCTCCGTTTTTCAAGAAGTATCGAGGTGGGGCCCTGGTTGGGTTGATCTGGCAGTGGTAGCTGGCTTAGAAACCAGGTATGGCACACCTGGGCCGACGGGTAGTATAGGGGCCCACCCTTTCCTAACCAGCGTAGGGGGCTGCCCTTTCAACCGTCGAAAAATCCCGTGGTATGTAGTAGTGCCAGGTGGTGCCTGGAATAGGGCCCTGCTGCGTATCTCGGGGGGCTTCGTCAGCGGCGGCCCAGACCTCCTAATCGGGACCAGCTCTACCATGATATTTCGCGGAAACTGGTACACGGAGGACCCCAACCCCAAAGCAATCACTCATATCACTTCACGTACACTAACACAGAACAAGCACAAACAGAAACAAAATACACACCCCCCTTAAAAACAGTATGAAATGGAACTAGAAATGGAATTCGATTCAAACGTGCCACAAAACACGGAGCACCCTAGCTCCAAAAAAGTAAAAGAGGAAGGCTCCGAAATAAATTCGGAGAAAGAGGAACTGCTTCTCGGGTCATCAGGCAGCGAATCCGAGGGGGAGACTAGCGTTTCCCCCATGGATAAAGCAGCTAGGGAGGCCCGTCGCAAAGAGAAGCGAAAGGAAAATAAGCGTAAGACCAGAACGCTTAAGAGGCGAGAAGAGAGGGCAAAACGGAGGGAACTGCGGGAAGGCCAGGGTCCATCGGCCCAGGCAAGCCAGGCAGAACACTCCTCCCAGGAAGCGGCTGACAAGGGTCCTAGGGAAGCAAGTCCAGGCGACTCTCCAAAGAGTGGCCAGGGCCAGCAACCTAGGGGCCCATGTAAGCTGCAGAGACAGCCCTCGGGAAAAATAAGAGGTCCGGAGGCGAGGAGAGCAAAAGGGGCTGCTGCACGCAAACCCATAGAGCTCATCACGCACTCCATGGGACGAGTCAGGGTAACGGAAGGCCAACCAGGTCCTTCAGGTACCCGACCGACCATTAAGAGACCGAGGAGTGATGACACTCCTCCAGAGGCAGTGAAAAAAAGGCCAAAAAGCTTACCGAAGCAAGCAGGGAAAGCCAAGGCTTCTCATCCTTTGAGAAAAACCACGGCTAAGTCCCAGCGAGCAACGGAGCCGAAGCCGCCTAATAGGGAGAACCAGGTTGTAATCAGGTCTGACCGACCAGATGGCCAGGTTCTCCCAAAGGAAGCTGAGGCAATTAGAGCGAACATAGTTGCCGAGATGTTCAGTGCCATGGCAGGCCCCGAAGGGGGTCCCCAGGGGCCAGAACTCCGGTTTAGGAACTCAGGACTAGTGGAACCAGGCTGGTTCTTAGTCACTGCCCAGGACGACACCTCAGCAAGATGGCTGGAGGGCTGGACACCTCTCAGTGCCGAGGGAGTCACCTTTGCCCCAACAAGGGCATCGGAGGCACCATGGCCAGAGAAGGTGGGTTTCTGTCTCAGAAGCCAAGAGGAGGTTGACCTGGAAAAGCTGAGGCAGATGCTTTCCATGCAGAACCGCTCACTAAGAGTGGAGCAATGGAGGCATGTTCAGACGACAGGAGGACCAGGAGGGTGGTTCTTGACCTTCATGGTCAGCGGAGATACTGTCCGAACTCTGGAGGAGTCTGGGTGGCAGCTCTACTACCAGTTGGTTACTCTCGCAGTGCGAAGGGTGCCGACGTGGAGTGGAGCAGTCCGCCAGGACTCTTCTGAGGCCGGCGTGTCAAAGCAGGCCAAGAAGGACAACTGAAAGAACCACAGCCCCCGCACCATTAACTCCCCATAATGGATTTACTGCGGGTAAGTCAGATCAATCTTCAGCACAGTAGGGGTGCTACGGCAGAGCTGATGAGCGCCCTAACTGGCAGGAGAGAAATAGTCCTCATTCAAGAACCGTATGTTTACAGGAATAAGGTCAGGGGACTGAGGATGGCCAACTACGACGTAGTGGTTGGCGAGGAAGTAAACGATCGACCCAGGACCTGTATCATGGTGTCCAGGGATCTCAGCATGGTACCACTACCGCAGCTGGGAACCAAGGACCTCACTGCAGCGGTTCTGGAGTATCAGGTAGGTGGTAGAAACCATAAGGTAGTAGTAGGAAGCGCCTATTTTCCCTCGGATGACGCGCGTATACCTACGGAGGAATTCGAACGCTTAATATCGTTTGCGAGAGATAAAGGTCTTCCGGTAATTGTCGGATGTGACGCCAATGCACATCATTCGGTGTGGGGGAGCTCAGACATCAACCCTCGGGGCGAAACCCTACTAGAATATTTGGCGTCCACGGATCTTGAGATAATGAACAAAGGTACAGAGCCCACTTTTGTCAATAGCATCCGAAAGGAGGTAATTGACATTACAGTGGCCTCTAGGTGTTTTTCAATCAATATTGAAAACTGGAAAGTGACGTCGGATATCGTGACATCTGATCATCGTATGATCAGAATGGAAATGAATTCCGACAAGCCTCTGGAAATTCCCTACCGGAACCCCAGGGCAACAGACTGGGAAAGCTATCGTTCCAGTCTCGTTCGCCAAGGAGGCCAACCAGAGGAAGGTATATGCACAAAAGAACAATTAAGTAAAGACGTAGAGCAACTGGCAAGTAAAATTGTCTCAGCTTATGAGGAGGCTTGTCCTCTCAGGGAGGCTCGAGTTCGTAGGGTACCATGGTGGACCGGCACTCTAGCCGATCTGCGCAAGGAATCCAGGCGAATCTTTAATCGAGCTATCAGAGAAGGGACACAGGCCTCATGGGACACTTTCAAAACGGCCAGGAATAGGTTTAAAAATGAGTTAAGGCGCAGCAAAAGATCTAGCTGGCAGAAATACTGTGCAGAGTTAAACTCAGTATCAGACTCTGCTAGACTGATGAAAATCTTAAGCCGCGAAACTAGTCAAACAGTAGGAGCGCTAAAAAAGGCCGATGGGATGTGGACAACATCCAGAGAGGAGTCGTTACAACATCTCCTGGAAGTCCACTTTCCAGGAGACGGCGCCATCCAGTTAGCACCCATAGCGGAACAGGAACCAGTTCCTATAGAGAACTGGCAGTTCGCTGAGGGAATTATAACGGAAGGTGCAGTCACATGGGCAGTACAGGAGTTTGATCCCTTTAAGTCGCCGGGGCCAGATGGGATCTTCCCAGCATTGCTTCAGAAAGGCCTGGATATCCTTCTTCCACATATAGTAAGGGTATATAGGGCCAGCGTAGCAATGGGATGGGTCCCAGAACAGTGGAAGGCAGCCAGAGTGGTCTTTATTCCCAAGACGGGAAGGGAGGACTACACAACTGCCAAATCATTTAGGCCCATTAGTCTTACATCCTTTCTTTTAAAGACCTTGGAAAGGATCATTGATAGGCATCTAACGGAAAGGGTAATAAGAACACACCCATTCCACAGGAATCAGCACGCATACAGACGTGGAAGATCGACCGAAACTGCACTCCACGCTGTCGTGCACAAGGTCGAAAGGGCACTACACTATAAGGAAGTGGCCCTTGCAGTACTTTTTGACATTGAAGGCGCATTTGACAAGGCAAGAACGGCTACAATATGTCAAGCCTTACAGGCCAGGGAAACCCCTCCCGTTCTGGTCAGTTGGGTGAGAACAGCACTGGAGCAAAGAACCGTGACGGCAAACCTAGGGGACTGTTCAGTGAGGGCCAGGGTGACGGGAGGTTGCCCGCAAGGCAGTTGCCTCTCACCTCACCTGTGGTGTCTTATAATGGACGGTCTACTGGGATGCCTAACGGAAGAGGGCTTCTATGCACAAGCATACGCAGACGATGGACTGGTACTTGTTACTGGCAGGTTCCTAAACGTCGTTTGCGATAGAATGCAGGTAGCTTGCAGGATTATTGAAAGATGGTGTGAAGAGAAAGGTCTGTCGGTAAACCCACTAAAGACTGAGATCATTCTCTTCACAAAAAGACGAAAACTTCAGGGTCTGAGGATACCCATTATGTACGGAAGACCACTTGCATTAGTGCAAGAGGTCAAGTACCTGGGGGTAATCCTCGACAGCAAATTAAGTTGGAGGTCGCATGTCGACAGGACGGTGAAGAAGTCGACAACGACCTTATGGCAGTTGCGCAGAGTTATAGGCAGGAACTGGGGGATAAACCCCAAGATTCTGCACTGGCTCTACACATTGGTAGTAAGGCCAAGAGTTCAGTACGGCTCAGTGGTCTGGTGGCCTAGTGTAGAGCGCCCCAGTATTTCCGTAAGATTGGCAAAGGTCCAACGACTAGCCTGTCTCGGAATTACAGGGGCAATGAGGACAACCCCAACAGCCGCACTGGAGGTAATACTGGGACTCCCGGGCCTCGACACTTGGATAAAGAGAGAGGCCATGGCTACCCACCTCAGAATGCGGGATACGGGGCTATGGAATGACCAGGGAGTTCGCACGGGCCATGCTAGGATCGCCGACATGGCTGCTAGAGAAATACCTCTATCAGCCTACAGGGTAACCGAAGCAGAGGACCGGCTAAGGTTAGAAAAAGGTTTCTCTCTCACTATCCCAACAAGGGAACAGTGGGAGCAAAAAAGGGTTAAGCTCCAGTCGAATGCCTTGATATGCTACACGGATGGTTCTCGAGTGGCGGAAAGGCAATCCTCTGGAGCAGGCATTTATATGGAAGGCCGGGGGGTGCAAGAAAGCTATGCTTTAGGAAGATTCACCACGGTATTCCAAGCAGAAGTTTATGCCATCCTATCGGTGGCAACAAGGAACGAGGTCAGGATATCCCCAGAGCAAAAAATTTATATTTGCTCCGATAGCCAAGCCGCACTAAAAGCAATCTTCTCGGCCAGGACAAGATCAGCTCTTGTCCAGGAATGTGGAGATGCTTTAGCCGAATTGGCAAGGGAAAAGGACGTCGAGCTCATCTGGGTCCCGGGACACACGGGGGTCCAAGGCAACGAGAAGGCGGACGAACTAGCCAAACTCGGAGCCGGGGAAACTTGTTTTGGACCGGAACCTTTTTTGGGTATAACAAGGCAGCAGGTCTCAGCAGCCCTAACCGGGTGGGCCTACAAGACCAGCGAGGAAAAGTGGAAAGGATGCAGGGGCTGTCGTCAGGCAAAGTACCACATAGCGGGATTTGATTCAAAGAAATCGGTCTGGCTAATGGGAAGGAGCCGAAGAACCACAAATCTTTTGATAGGGATCTTGACAGGCCACTGTAAACTAAAGAGACACCTAACTCTGATAGGAGTAGAGGAAGATCCCATTTGCCCAAGATGTGGGAGGGACGAGGAAACGTCCTTTCACTACTTGGGAGAATGTGAAGCGTACCAGCGACTGAGGTATAGAACCTTTGGAGCACCTACGCTTCGAATGGAAGAGTTGAACTCCCTATCCTGGGCCGAAATTCTGATCTTCATTAGAAAATCAGGAAGGTTTAAGCAGGGAGAAGAGCCCATCGAAGAGGACGATAATGAAGGCGGTTGAGGGGATGGCATGGGGTTGGCAAAAAGGGCCTATGGTGGCCTACTTGCTAGACTTCGGTCTCCCCACAACTACTACTACTACTACATACATGGGTACCCTTCAGGGCCCATTCAAATACTCAAATTAATACAACTAATGATTTTGGAAGCCTAGTTTAGTCTTCGACTCAACTCTAATTTATTGTTCGTCATGCTTAACGTAGTCTGTCTGTACTTGTACATTATAGATTAGTATAATTAATGTTAAATTACTCACAAGATTAATCGAGGCTATGTGTTTTAAGATGCACCTTCTCTTTGCATATATTTATAGAATAATCACCTGTACTTTGTACTGGCTCTGTATGCTTTTCAATATGATTATTATACTTTGATATAACAAAATATACAAATTTGCACAAACAAGCACAGTAACCTATTTAGGAGCAGAAGTGAATAGTGGTAACGACATCGGTAGTGAACGTGCTCGAATAATCACAGCAGGATCGAGGTCGGAAGAGTGTGTTCACAAACTGATAACAGCAAAAAAGTTCTCGCGTAAAGTTGAAGTGCGTACTCGTATATATCTTGAGATCCAAAAAAAAACTGATCCTCAGCGGGCTGTGGAAATTCAAACGTATGAATAATATGTTGGTGGCATTGTAAGTCTCTGTCAAATTCGAGGTTAGCAGGTTAAGTTTTGCGTCAGTCTGTGTCAAAACTGATGGAAAACCTAACTTGATAACCTCGAATTTGACATAGAGTTACAGTGCCACCAACATATTATTTATACGTTTGAATTTCCACAGCCTGTTGAGGATCAGTTTTTTTGGAACTTTCGATATAAAACGATTATAAGACCGGTTGTGACATTTGGTAGCGAATCGTGGACACTAAGGCAACAGGATATCCAAAAGCTACAAATCCGGGAAAGAAAGATACTAAAAAGAATCTTTGAGGGCATTAAACTCGACGAACGATGGAAAAGACGTACAAATCAGGAATTGAAAGACATCTATGAGGAACCCAATATTGTGAATGAAACGATGGCTGGGACATGGTGGGAGAATGTCAGACTCAAGAATGCCAAAGAGGATTACAATGGAATAACTTTGGAGTACGAACCGCAAGGATCGTCGGAGGAGGTCTTGGCAGAGCTGTGTACAAGAGGATCTAAGGAAGTTGGGAGTGGTAGAATCGCAGAGGATTATAAATGATAGAGTGGAATGGAGGACTATTACATCTAAAGCCCTGAGCTATAAAGCCTTTTGAGCATATATAGATAGATACATTGATATTTGTACATCGTCTTGTTTATGTTACTGCTACCTGGGCGTGTGTACTTTCTTTCAGAGTATTGTGCTACTTTTGAGGACGAATTTTCTGTAATACCTGGCTACATCTCTCGTTGTTCAAAAATTCGCTTTTTTGCTATTTAATTAACTTTAGTACTTATAATGAACAGCACACCCCTCCACTGGCCAACAATTGCATCCACGTAATCATTTAATTTTGGGAGAATTAGCCAACGAATCAAAATCTGGTATCAACTGTCTTAATAATGTTGAGATATGTAGTTTCGTTATAAACTTCGAAAATTTTTGTTTTTTGCGTAACTCGAAAACGAATGTGGCTAAGTCCAACTAACTTCTCTATTATTTAGCATTCAAAAGTTTGAAGTTTGTTATAATTTATTCATGTACGCATTTCTTGATGTTTTCGAAAACTTAATGGCGAGTTTGGAAGTTGAATATCTTCTAGTCACTTTGACAGATGAGTTAATTTATTTTCAACTAGAGTATACATTTTAGAAAAAATTATATATCAGATCATATACTAGTTCCACGATTCACAAGAAAGCTGCCGATGTTTCAAAAAAATATTGACTATTCTTCAATAAAATATTGCCTAATTTGCTTTTACCAAATATTTCTTCTGTGCAATTAATTATAATCATATAATACAGTATTAAAGAAATATAAAAAAATAAGTGTAAAATGTGTAGAGACTAAGTTTAAAAGCTCTTAATTAGAAAACATTGAAGAAATATCTGTAAGTATTGTTTTGGCTTGTAAAATAAGAAACACGAATTTAATATTTAACGTATACAAGTACAAATTTAACATGAACAACCACAGTAACGCTGATACGATTACCCAAAGATTGAGCTGGATTGAGGAAGAGCCGAACTTTGCAAACATCTTTATACAGCGCTGCCCATTGTGTGTTGGTCGAAATTTGATAATCTTTCATTTTCCAAACAATCAGCAGCAATTATGAGATGCAACTGCAAATTGATATTCTAGCTAACATATCTCAGAAAAGGCTAGCCATTGTCTGCAGTAGTCAAGCGCATTGTGATTTTTAGTTTGCATAAAATGGAATCTTCCTTGCTGTGTGCTGTTCAAGGTATCCTCTGCAAGCGTCTGTATGTCCACATCTTAAAAGCTTCTATTCTGTATCTGCATGCCTGTTTGATTGGGCTGTCACTGCTCTTTGATATTCGCTATCTGAGGTGTATATATTTACGTACCACTTTGTTAGTATTTCAGAAATTATTACTTGTGCAAATGATTTACCATTACAAAAGTATCTTTCAGAAGCAGTAAGTTGTCAACAATATTATCAGCTTGTTTGTTATTATTTCCACCTCTTCTTGACTAGAAGAAACTAAATTTTTTTTATAAGTCATAGACTTATCAACGTTGACAGGTTACTACTACTTTTCCGTCGACGTATAAACCACGGCTACGACTGACGAGTGCGATTCGCGTGATGCATTTATCAAAAATATTAGATTATATTGGATATTAAATACATGACCTTTATCTACCTCGGCTCCTGTTATAAAGTTTACCTTTACTGTGGGCACTGTTCTCATATATAATGACGAGGAAACTTATCAGGTGACGTGATACCCCCTTGTCTTCTAGTATTCCTGGAAAGTAATTCCATTTCACTAAATCAAAAACCTTAGCGTAGACTTAATATTCGTCACCCAGTTCCTTTGCAGGACACAACTCGTATCTGAGGAAGACCTTCAGATAGCTGTTAAAAACATAAATATAATACGTGCAGCACTCTACTCCCAGATTAAATCAATTCTATCCAGCGGTAGTTATTGCAGCACTAAGGCTACCCTTTTTAAAGAGAGAGATTTGGACACATGTCGACCCTACTCATTTCCTATCGTTCAGATGTCCAGATTTGTTTAAAAAGACCATCGATCTGATTATTTCCTGTCTATTTAGTAAACTATGCGATTTTTTTGCAATATTTTGTTTAGTAGCAGCAACTTTTGTGTGACATCCAGTGTTTACGGTGCTCTAGATATTTAACATTTTTAACGCAGGCCTTTATGCATCGTTCTTATGTAATCAAAAAAGACTGAATACTGCTGTGAAGTAGCGCAGGCCGGGCTACATCTTCCGGGTTAGGCCAGACTACCGTTACAAGATGACAATTCCAACATATAGCGCAAAATCAATATCCTCACAGAAGAGACTAACCGAATTATGAAAAGAACAAAACTATAAAGTGGAATGTATAGATGTGTGTTAAACTAGAGAAAGAGTAAAAGAGTGCTTTGTAATACCAGATGGAGATAATTATGTTATTTTACAAAGAATATGGGAAAGAATTAAAAGGTGGTGTACGACTACTAATACATAGAGGGAGCAAAAATGACGTAGGAAAATGAAAAAATATCTGACTAAATGAGCCAAATAAAACTACAGATAAGACTCAAAATAATACAATTTTATGGACCAACGACTAGTTATGAATATGAAGTGATGGAAGACCTGTATGAAGGAATAACAAAGGCGATCAATTACAATCAATTGTACGTTAGTAACAGGGTATTTCAACACTACATTTCTGAAGAAAGAAGAAGAACTAGAAAAATGCGCCAGGAAACCTGGTCTTGAAACCAGAACTGAACAAGATGAGACGGCGAGTAACCTTTTTTCTGTGGGTTCTACTAATAGTTTACTTAAAAAGCTTTCAAGTATTTTTATTAAAATCAAGGTTAGCAACGTTAATAAAATTAACCGTTTGAATGTACCTACTGTATCCTGTAATAATAATGTTCCTAGTAAATGGTTTAGCAACCCAACTACTGTATAAATACCAGATAAGATACAACAGTTTCTGTCGCTTGGACCTAAATTTAGTTTGCCTGTTCGCTTAGACAATAAATTAACCTTATTCAAATATTTATCACAAATAGAAGATATTGTAAATACCTTAGATAGCAAAGATAGAAGCAATTTCAGATCACTCATAGCATTTCATATAACTGACTTCTTAAAAAATCACAATAAACAGTCTAATCCTAATTTGTTAATCGTTTCTTCAGATAAGGGTAATGTTATAGTAGCTCTAGATCGTACTGATTATTTGAACAAAATGCAAACGTTATTGTAAGACAATAAAGTCTATAAAAAAAAAATCATAAAGATGCTACGACTTCCATTGAGTCTAAACTTAATCAAATCATACAGAACCTGCTAAACAAACACTACATAGATGACATTACCTAGAAACGCCTAATTTGTCATAATGCGGTATCTTCTAAACTTTACGGGTTGCCCAAAATACATAAACCTGATACACCTTGCAGACTTATTGTCTCATCACCTCAATCTACTGATAGGAACTTATCTAAATTTATAGCCGATATATTAAGGCATTCATTTGCAGAGTACAACGATTATAGAGTGAAAGACACTTTTGCCTTCAGCAGATTAATCAATAACTTCCAATTATCACATAATCATGTCATTGTTTCTTTAGATGTAGTATAACTTTTTACTAATATGCCATATCAGTTAGTAACACAAATAATAGATAAAAATTGCAATTTAATAGAAAATAGAACCTAATACTCAAATCCCCAAAACAAAATTTCTTGCATTACTTAAATTTATATTTGACTCCACTTACTTCACTTTCAACAATTCTTTTTATAAACAAATATTTGGCTATCCCACGAGATCCATTCTCTCCCCCATATTGGCCGAAATTTTTGTGAGCACCATCATTATAGATTGTTCTTTAAAATTGGATTTCCAATTTCCATCCTTATGCCAGTTTGTAGACGATATAATCTGTGCAGCACCAGCGCGGGAAATAGAAAAGGTGTTAAAAGTCTTCAATCAGAAAGAGAAATATGTGCCTTTCTTGGATACCATAGTCACCAGAACTGATTCTAACATTATTAAACTGGACTGGTACATAAAACCGACCAGCTCAGGAAGGTTTCTGAACTTCCGCTCCTTCACAACATCCACCACAAAATCAATGTGGTGAAAGGATTAAAACACAAAATCCTGACAATTTCGCATTCAGATTTCCACAATACTAACTTGAACAAATTAAAAACTATCCTTAAATTGAATAATTATCCAGTCTCTTTGCTGAAATCCATTATATCTGCGAATAATAGCAACAGGGGAAGTAACAACGAAACTCCTCCTAACACAGAAGAACCACCTAAACCACCTGTCTATAAAAGTCACCTATATTCCCGAGCTATCAGCTATGATTAAAGGATTTTTCCGCAACCAGATCCAAATCACTATTGCTGACAAACATCAACATGTCTCGAGAGACTACTTTTCTAAACTCAAGGACAAAACATCAGTCCTTTTAATTCCATTTGTAGTCTACCAGATCAATTGCTAGAATTGTGACTCATCGTACATTGGACAATCAGCCCAAAGACTGAATGCTAGGCTAACCCAACACAAGAGTGACTCCATATTCATATCCAAAGCCTGTGCGTTAGCTAACCATGTCAGCAATGCTGGCCATACCATGGATTTTGCAAATCCCTAAATCATAACTACTGAACCTGCTACTAATGAACGTACTTTTATAGATATGTGTAGCATTTTCGGGACTTCCAATGCCTTAAATTAAAAAAAAAAGATATTGACAGTTTAAGTGTTTCCTATCACCTCTTGCTATCTATGGCCAATAACAAATTTTCTTTGAATTGCGAACTTTACCTTAACAATTTTTTTGTAATTAAGGTGGACCGCCTAACCATTTATCGGTTCGCCCTCGTATGATTTAGCTTGTGTTGTAAGAAAGCAGGAAATGCCTGCATTTTACACCTGTCACGACCTTGGACGGCCATGGCCTAAATTTTACATTTTAACTAGTTTTAAATTCTTTTTAAATGTGTCTGTGTATCTTTAAAGTGTTATTATACCATCTAGTAGTACTCAATTTGCTCCTAATTTTAAGAAAATGCGGCTCTTTCATATATTCAAAATATAAATTTTCAGCACATTTTAACATCAATTAAGGTTATACACAAGTATTTTTGGGTAAGAGCTTAAACTGCACGTTATATTACTATTGTTACTATTGTGAATCCTTCTCTAGGTTATTGAAAACGAAATAAAGTGATTCTGAAACTGTCTAACAAGATACAGGTTGTTTTAATATCCTATATCCAGCAGCTCTGAATATTGTGCCCAGTGCTGAGATTTGGATTTATATTCCCAGTCAACAACGTCTTATTTTGAAACCACACGAGTTGTGAAGAGTTATAGTCCATATATACCGGGTGGTTGGTCATACCTTTGAATATAGGCAATTTACATGGCTTATCACGGTTATGCATATTCCTGCTCACCATTTTTATGACAAAAATGGTAGTGGTACTAAATTAAAGAGAATAATTTTCCGCGTCGTTTAATATTAAAAACTTATTGGATAATGTTAATTGTGCATAAAAATATAAATTTTAAAATTTAGATATTCCCAAATATAAGTGAGGGGAATATGAAATTCTTATGTAGATGTTTCATGTAAAACAGAGATTAAAAAACATACCAAAACTATCGCGGATAGATATGGAAAAAACCAAAAAGCAATAATACACGAAGAAAAATACAATAGGTAACTGAACAAGTAAACAACAAATTAAAACAGTTATAACAACAAAAATTATCGAAGCGTCTCTGTATGCCCACCCTCCCCTTCGATGCATCTAATTGTTCGCTCATAAAATTCACTTAAAGTCGATCGCACCATCCTCACAGAAATATTTCTGCAATGTAGTCTTAGGATAGTTTCAAACTCTTCAACATTATTAAAAGGTCGGTATTTCTACAATTTTTGTTTCAAATATCCCCATAAGAAAAAATCCAGCGGTGTAAGATCTGGGGAACGAGGAGGCCATCGTGAATCGGTATTTTGTCTTAACCATTTATTACCAAACGACCTATCCAGCTATTGGGAAACATCTCTGGTGGAATGAGCAGGACATCCATCAGTACAAACCATAAATTTTGCCGTTCTTGTAATATCATCTTATCTAAGAACTGACCCAAGTCGTTTTCCAAAAAGTTCAAGTAACTCTTACCATTCAAATTTTCTCGAAAAAGGAACGGACCTATTAATTTATCATTTAATATAGCACACCAAACGTTTGTCTTTTGATAGATTTGATTTTTGTTATCGATAACGAAATTTTGGTTTTCATCTGACCACCATCTAAAATTTTGGGATGATACAACACCATTTATTGTAAAAGTAGATTTATCTCGAAATACAATATGTCGATGAAAATCTCGTTCTTCTATTTCACCCTGGACCCACATGGAAAAATCATTTCTTAAATCATAGCCTCTTTCTTGAAAGGTACAAATGAGTTTTGGCTTGTATGCATGGTATTAATTTTTTTCACTACCTTCCTTGCAAGTGATCCTTACACTGTCTGATTTGAGGGATGTAGGAAACACTTACAAAAACTGTTACAGTTTCCATGACAATGTACTTACATCCCACATTTACTATAACTGACGGGATGCTGTGTTTGCAATTTGATTAACATGAAGCAAACCATTATCGCTCGTACTATTATCCATTTTTAATCAGAATACAAGCACAAAGTTCACAAAACAGCACTCGCAATCGAATTCACACATTTTTCACGGTGCGTTTACTACCGTCAAACAAAACATCACAGCACTGTAACAACGCCCCAAGCTCCGAAATAGGCTACTAGATATAACTTAGAAAATGTAATAATTTTACGCTATTACCATTTATTTTACATAAGAAAATATTGGTAGTGAAAAAAATTATGTACTTTACACAGGATGTAGGAAGATTTACACTACCTCGCACCTTGCTGCCCTCTTTCGCTGCGCTCACTCAAGCATCAAGAGGTCCTCGGTAGTGTAACTCTTACCTACATCCCTTGTAAAGTAATATACGAGTACTATTTCTTAAGAATGCGCTTCACAGAGGTTTTTTACATCTGTGTATAGTGTATTCATAAATTTGTTTTGGGCGTTTTAGGGTTTTCGATAACTGCCTGAATTACGTTTAGCTGGTTTTATTCTGTGCATACAGTTTTTGTACGTTCTTAATTATTACTGTATTTTAACTATCCCGTCCGTTTAAAGTAGTTTAAAATTCTACACACAGTTGAATAGTGAACTTGTTTTTCTGGATGTCGATGTCGTTCGTTAAAAATAACTGCAGCTTCATGCATTCTTTTATAACCATCTCCACAAATTAAAACTAATTCAATCTTTTCAGCTAACTTTAATAATACTGGAGGAGGCATTTGTAATTACAGACATTTAATAAACAAGAGCTCTTAACAGATAAATTTTAAAACGCCAAACTGTCAAAACTACAGATTCTTTTAGAGCGTATTACATTTGTTTTTTCCATAGCTATCCGCAATAGCTTTGGTATGTTTGGTTGATATCTGTTCTACATGAAATATTTTCATAAGAATTTGAAATAAAATTGTAAACCTTAATTGTGAGTTTTTTCATATTTAAATTATTATTAGTAAAGCATTTGTCTTGCTAAAAAGAATATTTGCGAAATTCTAAAGTTCTGTTAAATATCGTTGCAACGAACATGAAGTGGACGGTTACCTAAAAAAATATAAATCCAAGTTAATTTTACAAATATGCTTTAAGTTGATAAAAGTTATTTAAAAATGATGTGGTTGCCGGCTACTTTAAATACATATAAATTCAGAATAATAAAAGTATGTATCATACGGGCTAACACAAAATTTTCCAAAAAATAATAAAAATACGAATAGGAGGACCTGACTATGTATTTGAGCATAACTTTTGATTCTAAACAACTTTCCTCAATAAAATTTTGCCATATTATTTTAAATAAGGTAACTTTATTCTTGAATGAATTTCATATTTTTTGTCCTGTCCTGTATGCTGTTGTAGTTGGATCTGATATGGTTATCGAGCATGCACTAACTTCTGGCTGTATTTAAATTTCACTTGTACAACATATAAAAGGGTGTTCCATTTGTTGCACACTTAATGGGCCACACTGTATATGATGAAGCCCTCTACGAAAATGGGCGAAACGTTGAGTTCTTCGACTTCAATGATTACACGGTCCAATCCCGTTTGTTACTTACAATATAAACTCATTACTGCGAAACCTAGGTGCATGATATTAGTTTAAAATCCAGTTGGCAGTTAATCACCCTTGGCTGAGTGTACGCATGGGGCAGCAAGCGCCGATATTGGAGCCTTTTAGATTTAAAGGTGAGAGGAAATAAAATTTCTATCCTCATTTTTAAATACGTTAAAAATAAAAATATTGTCGGGGCGAGACTCGTACTACAATTGCGACAAAAATTGTAAATTTGTAAAAATGGTCGAGGTCGAATGTCATACTTTGGCAGTTTGTGTCCAAGTAAAATACTTGTCAATTTCTCAAAACAACATCAATAGTATACCACAAATACATTCTTTGAAAAAAAGACAAGATCCAATTATGTACTTAACTAGTAATCAAAGAGTCTATATAACATATAATTTTTAACATTTTGTACAGTATTTGTCAATATTAAATGGATGCAGTGTGGCTAGCAACCATAGACTCGTTCACACCAGTATACATATAAATATTAAGTACGAAAGGAAAAGGAAAAGGAGAATGGTGGAAGAAGAAAAAAGAGAAACGATTGTTTTACGTAGATGTAAATAAAACAATTAGTGAAATAGCACATTGTAATTATAAGAAAAGTAATACAAGACAACAGTAATGCGAAGGTGCTAACGAAGAACCTATTTCAAAATGAGTTGAATATTAAAAAAATTAAAGAACAAATCGCAAAACCGACAAATCAATTATAGAACAAGACATCGTAAATGCTAGAGTTAATACGCTGAAGGTAATTAATGTATACTCAAAAAATATGCCAGGTGGGACAAAATTAAAACAAAAACTTAAACAGCTTTTTAACGATTGCCTCCAACAGGGAAATGCTTCAGACAGCTACAAAAATGCAGAAATGCTATTACTATACAATCATGATAGAACAAGATTGAAATGTAAAGACACCAGCGTTCCAGCATAACCTTATGGTGTGCTGGTGTCTTTACATTTCAACTTTGCTCTACTACTACTACTAAGATAAACCCACGCGGCGATCGAATTTCGTACTACATTGCCCATGACGTCATTCCGTGACAAAAATTCTGCTTGACGGTATGGAAATGCATTGCTTTAAAGCGGTTTTTATTCATGTTTACTGTTTAGTAGTATATTTTATTATAATATTGATATATTACATTTTATTCAATATTATAATGGTATAAGAGATATTTCTTTTATGATTTAATGAAGGATTTATGGCCCATAATAGAATAAACCCTTAAATAAAGTAGGTAGGTGCTAGATATAATAAATTATCTTCAAAGTTTAGCATTGTATAAAGGTTTTTATTTGTAAAAAACGAACAATAAACGATTTAAAAGTAAAGGAAGATACCAACATATGAAAAGTGAAAAGTTTAAGGCTTATTCTTTATCAAAAATTATTACTTTAATCCCTAGCGCAAAAAAACAGACTTATGTTTTTTAAATTTAAATAAATATTGTTAATTTTAAAAGACTACTTCTGTAGAAAAATATGAGTGATATATACGAGCATATGTATACTGGGTGTCCACTCTCAAAGTCAAACATAGGCAATCAATATTGTGCATTTGATTTTTAGGTATTTTTCCATTATTTCTATACTATATCAGTAAATATTATTATTACTCGTATCACTTGATGTGCAACAATTTTATCTTTCTATTGATACCACTATATTTCCTGTAAGTTGAATTGACGAGTAGGAGTCAGCAAAATCGTTCAATGCAATGTTAAATTCCTATGTTCGAGTTTGAGAACGGACACCCGGTATATATTATTAACTATTTTTTTATTACAACCTTTTTTTGGATTTTTATGGGTAGGTGTTAAAAATTTGTAGTGATAAACAATTTTGTTTAATTTATTAATTACATAGTATTTATTTACATATTATTTACATGTTATTTACAAAATTTACACATTTACACAAGAAAACCAAGTTTTATTAAAATTTCTTTACAATTTTTGTAATTTTTCTCTTCCTCACTTTGGATTTTTCTTTAATATCTCTATTCAATATTCTAATTTTCAAATACATTTTGCATCGAAAGAAAAGATGCTTGGCCTCTGTACTTAAATTGATAGATTCCGCTAAATCCATTAGGACTTTTAAATCATTTTTGGTCAATTTTAATGACTCCCCATTAAAATTGTTAAAAATGAACTTTTCAACTTCCATTTATTTTGCGGTAATTCCAACAGTTTCTCGTTGGAACAGTAATCACTTTCTACAAAATGATTTGAACATATTCTTGATGTTTTCACATTAAATTTGTGTTGCTGGTAACACTTTAGAATCCATTGTTCACAAACATGTTGGAAAACTAAGGAAACGGCAATCCGAAACTTTCTTGCTCTTTTTGTTGTTGTTGCTTAAACAACCCATCACTGCACAGAACA
Source organism: Agriotes lineatus (assembly GCA_940337035.1). Taxonomy (NCBI): domain Eukaryota; kingdom Metazoa; phylum Arthropoda; class Insecta; order Coleoptera; family Elateridae; genus Agriotes; species Agriotes lineatus. The sequence continues at coordinate 119,482,956 of OW679194.1, forward strand.
CCATGGTAATAAATGTTTAATGCAATGTTTTAATTATAATTTATTAAATTTCACGCAAATATATCTGCAAACAAAACGAATAACACATTAAACACCGCTGTGGAAATTTGTCACGGAGTGACGTCAGGCGTGCGAGAGAGATGGGTTTATCCCATGCGCGTGGGTTTATCTTAGTAGTAGTAGTATCATGCTATACAATAAGAGTTACATAAGCAAACTAGTAGATACTATCATATGCCACTGTGTATAACCTTCACATGCCCTTGACAAAAGTTGTAAAATTGGCAATACTAAAATGGTTCCACAGTAGTAGAGTGGACCACTGCTTTGCCACTTTAATCAAAAACATTTAGAAGCAGCAACTACGACTATAAAAACACACGACCGTACCATACCATTAGAAATAAAGAATGTCGTGTGATAGGGTGACACTCTCACCAAAACTTCTTGCTCTACTATTAAAGAGTACAACTTCACGCATACCTACCTTCAGAAGACTTACATAACTCCGACTAGCTCAATTCTCGGATGCAATACGGGTAGAATAAATGGTGATTTTACTTCACTTCTTCATAAGGACTCTGGGTTTACATAAATTAAACCAAAGTGTTGGGCACCGGCAATTTTAGTAAACTGCGAAAGACAAGCACTATCATATAAAACACATCACAACTTAATTAAGGCACTAATACGTACACGCATAAATATGTATAAACGTATGAATCTTAGGGTTTGAATTAAGGGTGCAGATGGCAATTTGAGAATGAGGTTGAATACTGATAGTGGATTGATATGATATGATAGATTTAAATAAAATTGTTATTGGTTTGAATAACCTGATTATTTAGACTATTTCATTTCACTCTTAAATTTTGAACGAATAGCTCCTGTAGTAAAATTATAAAGTTCTCAAAACCTAACTGGACTCGAAATTATATTCCATATAATATTCAAAAACATGTTTACGATAATTCAATCCATACCTCACGCACTAGAAATGTTCGTTGGTTAAATAACCATGTGGTGTAACTAGAAACCAGTTCAAATGTAAAATGGATGATGGAATATATATTTGATACAAAGAATGACTGTTACATTAGTTTTTGATGGCTCCAACCCCAGCCTATAGATTAAATGGATTTACTACTTGTGATTCTATAGTCAGGCAAGTCACATATGATAAGAGAAATAACGGACGACTTATAGTGAAACCTGATTTCAGCGTGTTGCAGGTCGATGTTCGATTGAACAAGGGTCAATTCTTTACATATCCTAAGACCTACGTTTGTGTAGTTGGTCGGCCCAGCCACCACGATGGTGAAGAATTACTCTTATGCTAATGGAGCTAAATGAGCGGAATGAAAAACGGAGGTGACGATTTTGGTGAGGAGATGTTCCTTCACGTTCACCACTGCAGATAATCTTTAGCTTGGCACTTAGTCACTCGAGACGTTTTGCTGGGACTCAGTGTGTCGGGTAAAAATCGAAGCACCGTATCCCAAGAGGATAAAAAGGAAGAAGAAAAAAGAAAGGCTGGATCGAAAACAGCACCCATTAGAAACGGAAATTAATTGAGTTAAAATGTACGTATCATTTATAATTAAACTGCTTTCCAATAATTAATAAACCGGTGTGGTAGAATTTATAAATCTTCAAAAACTATTCCAATAAAATTAAACACTGAATGAATAACTTTTACCTCTTACAGGAGTGCTTTGAATTCGGATATTTTTAGAGACTGAAAGAGCACACAACTTACTTCGTCGCTGGATGTAGGAAGGTCTTAAATTGCATATCCATTCAGGAGTTGTAATAATTATTAGCTTCAGTAGCACGTGACAGTGGATGTGTTTAAACAGCTAGAATGGGACGAAATTGTACAAACATTTGCTGACAATGTTGTACTATTTGCGAGAACCAAGTGGCAGCTTCGACTAATGTTGCACGATATAGATATAAAATCTAATGGCTTTGGTTTAAAAATAAATATGAACAAGACCAAAATCGTGGTAAACAAGAACATATACTAGATAAGTTACGGAGATGAGCTGGACCTATAATACGATTGACAGACAGCCAATGGACAAAGAGAGTGTTTAATTGGGGACCTAGAAACATAGAACGTAAAATATACGTCGGAAAGCAGCTGATAAGATGGAGATATGATATAGAAAGGGTAGTAGGAAGACTAGAATTGGAAAGATATTGGGAAGGTCTTTATCTTAAAAGTGAATTTTAAAGAGGCTGGAAAGACGAAAATTTGATGTCAAAGTCTAGAAACGACGTGGAGGCGTTCAAAGTAAATATTGGTGATAGTTATGTTAGGTTATAGTCTAGCATACTGAATCAGTCTCTTTCCTCTAGTATTTGCTGCATGCTTTCCAAAACCAACTATGTGGTTCCAAATTTAAGATAAATATAATTAAGCATTCTAAATTTTTAACGTCTTCTTTCAAAGCCGATACCATTTGATTTATCATGAGTAGCAGCTGTTGCTATATGTATTTGAATAAGATCTTAAATGGTTTAGCATTAAAGTTATTTATATAAGACTTTTATAAATTATTCATTCTTTCACTGCAACGTTTTCGAAATACGACATAGTGCAAGTAGAAGAGAACAAACTAATATTCATATAAATGTGTGAGAATGGATAATTTTTGAAAGCAGTATTAATTATATTTATTTTTTTCTTTTAAATACTACGAAGATAACAAGAACACATACAAATCTGATCGATGCAGAAACGGTCAGAACAAAATGAGAGGTCTTGCCGAGGAGTCAAGACGAAACATGTAGTAAAACAGAATTTTGAGGACGTAAGCATAATCAAAACATTTTAAACAAGACTTCCTTGTAGCAAAATAAATTAAGTTATAATAATTAATTGCAATTTATTTGCAATTAGAATAACCTTATAAAATATATCTAGTTTTATTTAATTTTTCTTAGTCATTTACTTTCGTTTATCAAAATTGTATTAGATTATCGTCTAGAAAAATTGAGGTTTGAATAAGTTGCTGAATGATACGACCTTTAACGTTTCTTCCAGTTATTTAGGAGCTAAGTTTTTCTGAAAGAAATAAAGCCTACATAGATGCTTTTTTGGGTGATATTTTACAATAGATTGTGTAAACGGTGTAAAGAGTTTCATTATTATGTATATATGTATGTTCTACAATATGAACCAAACTAACTTTGCAATTTTGATATGTGCTAGTATTTCATTCTGTGTTCTGCCTCTTACAGCCAAATGTTTGGCACTAAATATCCCATTGCCTGTAATAACCAAGTAAACCTACTTCATTCGAGTTCAAGACCACTCACTGGCTTCCTGTTATGAGCTAACCAATATTTTACCTGCTACGACGGTAATCCCAGGCATACTTACACCTTTGTTACAACCTGCTGTTCTAAGAAAATCAATACCAAAGTGTAATCCTTGAGAAAATAAAAAATTGTGCTTTGATGTGCCATCCATTCAACGTCCTTCCACTAGTAAGGCAGTTATGTTATCTTCAGTGCATCATAATCGTTAATACACGCAATTGCATTCATTTCTGATATAACACTAATAGAATTTAAAAACATCTGCAAAGCAATTTATTCAGAAATTCCCTAGCAAGTGGAAGTTGTGGCACTAAACAAATTAGGGGTAAAAATTTCTTCAGGTCCGTAATAATACTGAAACAGTAAAAAACAATACTTGATAATGCGAATTACATGAATTTTCAAATTAGAAGAAATGTTACGGTCGGTGAGATTCGATTTTTATCGCCCTCAAATGCGATTTCAGCCACCCTTTGCCTACATTTGTCCACGGAAGACCTATGAGATGCGGCTGGCTTAAATAGAACAGCATTATCGTTAACCCTTTTTTTCTCTTTTACAACATCTACCTTGTATCTGCTGGATTCTATTTGTGTCAAAAGTAAAGCCTGAGCTATGTGCAAATTACTGCTTTTATCCATTTCCCAGTTAAAGTAAAGATAAACAATATTTTACTTTTTATGGTGTCCATCTTGTATATATATGTCCGAAATTTTCTCGGTGTAATACTAAAAATATTGTCTTGATCCAACAAACAGACAGACACGGAGGCAGGCGGAATTGAGAAGACCCTGTTTTTCGCCATCTAGGGATCCTGAAACGCAAAGATCTGAAGAAATCTCGGGAGATAATTTTTTTGTGATTACAATACTTCCTTTGTCTTTTAGACGATATATCGGCTACCTTTTCAAAGTAGAGTAATAAATAAAAGCCTGAACTCGGCTGCCTCCACAGAGTGAAAATGTTAGGTTTTAAAATAAATCTACAGTGAACCAGAAAATAAATTAACCTTTATAAACATTTATGTTACGCATCATGTTAAAGTAAATTAGCTAAAATGTTGAAAATTATACAAAGAAGATTGTTACGCTAATCTTGTTTAAGCTGCCATTTATGTAAAAGCTTTTAACAGACTCCATAACAACAACACGCTAAACAAAGTAAAACTTTAAAACATTACAGTTTTTTAATTTTTATGAAAGCTTAATATCAATAAATAAAATATTATTACATCTTTTTAAACTGCTTAATGTTAGATATATAAACACTTCACGAATACTTTAAAAATAAAATATTTAAGCAAATAAATTAATTAAGCCATTTCCCAATCTATTTCGCTTGATGTCATAATTGAAAAAGGGCCCTGTTTAAAAATCTCCACAGATACTGCTTTGGGCTCTGTTTGCCACAGTTATTCTTTTCAAATTAACTACACGGGTAGTACCCTGATAGAAACTTTTAAGTATTACATAAAATAAAGTTAATGTGGAGTCTCTTGCACCTAGAATGTAATAACTTCTATGTACGACAATAATTCTTTCAACAGTAAGCAATTGAAAAAAGCCGTGTATAATAATATAATTACATAATTATTATTGTCAGTAAGTCGAGGAAATCTATATATTTTTCTTCCCCCCAATATGGCTGCATTGTACACGTTATTTTAATTTTAATTGGGTGTACTCATATTATGTTACTAGAAAGAATTATCTATTTTATCAATATTAATCCTTTAATTAGGAGTTCTTTCGTTTGTTTAAAATAAATAATTGTATGATTCAACACTATAAGTACATGAAATGTACCACCACCTTAAAACGTGCTAGATCGGAAATATCAGTAATAATATGATTTAAAAGAGATGACTAGTCAAGATCTTCTACAAAAACTTATTCTACCCTGCAGAAAATGCCATACTCGTCATGCTTAAAAACAGTTTGATTAAGGATTCTGTATCTACGACATTTAGCATATACGTAAAGCAATTTTTCAGTTAAATTTTTTTAAAGAAATGGCAGACTTCATAAAATCCCATCCAAGAATTTGAATCATGTAAAAACAAAACATAGATACATTTAAAAAAATGTATTCTATATTTTTGTTTCCATAGATTGGTAATGGTAATGCTAGAAAAAATTGCTTTTTATAAGTGCTTGAGGTACATAATTCTAAATTGTAAAGTTTAATTTTTACTTTTTATTGCATGACAAAAATCTGCAAATGGCTTTACTTCGGCGAGGGAACTAAAAGAAATTAAACTATCTCCCAAGGTTTTTTAGAGTTGTACTAGTATTTATCAGTCTTGTTTATGTAACTAGCCGAAGTCAAAGTGATAACTTTTAATAAATAGTTGAGTAGTACATTAGGTAATTATAATATATTAATAAAATGTGTATTGGTGAAATGGATATTATGGAATCATAAATTATATATTATTACGTCCCTTTTAATCGCATGAATTTACTATATTTTTGTGCAGTTTCACTGAGAGGAAAAAAGTTTATTAATATACAATATACCGGAAAATGTATTAGTGCTATTACTCGCAGATTTAATTTAAAGGATGTAAAGATCGTCAGGCAACGGGAGGGGGGGGGGGGGTGGCGTACATCTTGAAAACTACATTTTGATGCCAGTTTGTATTGATCTGACATTAGCCGTTTTAGAAATGTTAATGATTTTACGCTATACAGGATGCTCACAGGGTGTTTATACAAAATATCATAAACACGAAAAAAAACGAGAAATAAATTAATTCTAGTATCAAATAAAATCAGATTGAAAAAAACAAAAATAGATATACCAAAATGCGATACCTTAAATGTTCAAATATTTCTGCTTTCGTTCTCTGGGAACTATACAGAGAGCTCCTAATTTGGAAATATTACCATTTGCATTGGTTAAATAAAAGACTATATATATATATTTGTATTCCAAAAGGTGGTTTTTATTAGCTTTCTTCTAATATATCATATGCTTTCTTCGTTTCTCATGTTCGTTATTTCTGGTTTCACCAGTGGTTAGATATTTAAATTCCAAACCCGTTTTTGCTGTGCTCGGAGAGCTACTTGGGTTTAAATTCGCTTATAAGGGCGTTTGTTTGCTATCCCTTAAAATAAAGAATAGTTTAAGCCTTAAGTGGGTTACATAGTTTGTGTATTCTAAATCAGGCATACCTGAAAAACAATTGAATTTAGGAGTGTGAGGTAACATATCACAGGAGAGTTCAGTACAAGGGATTTTCACAAATATAAACACATAGAATATGTTCCATTTAAAAAAATAATAATTCAGAAAAACATATATTGTTTTCTTTAATCAAGAGTTTTCTGTTACTTACAACGTTACAGCAGCCAACTGAAGTTAAGTATTTTTCGCATAAAATCGTCAACAACTCTAAAACCGTTGACGTTACACCCATCCAACTTCTATCAAAATCATACCAGTATACGCTGTAGGTGACGGACGTGTTTACATTGAGCTCTTAAATTAAACAGTTGTTTATTAAATTAAATCCGTTTTGAACCATCAATTTGTAACTGACATGCCGGAAAAAAGTGTGGCCTTAATGGATGCGTTTCAGCAATCACTAGAAACACGCCTTTTATCAGTTGCAGTGGGTGCAAGGCGTCTTATCATTATTGCGAGACGCCTAAAGTCGGGGTAACTGGCAATCCTTTTAATTGAAACACACTCGGACACGAAGACCAAAGCTACTGAGATTAATAAGAACACTTAAGTAGATACAAATACTTGCATTTATTTTTCTGCCGTTTACAGAAACCTTAAGTTTACGTATTTACATCTTCTTATTAACTAACTTAATTCTAAGTCCATTCTGACCAAGAAAGCTCGGTGGGCGTTTACAAAGTTCCCAATAACCTATCAGAGCTGGTCTAAATTTTGGACATTTGGCATTACGCGGACGTGGCCGTTCATAATAGTTCTATGAATTTTTACAAGCTTGAGGATTTCCCACGGTGAAATGTTGCCTGTTCGGACCCTTAGTAAATTACCGCTATAAAGATTTAAAATTCTACTAAAGCATTTGGTCCCAGCTGCAAATAGTTTTTATGATCGAGTTGCAACCGTTGCTTCTTCTAATCACGTACCGCTCATATACATCACTCAATATTTCGGTTTATGAAGTAAACGCTGCATAAACTTACTCTAATCTTATTCGTGAGATTGGAATATCTCCAGCTTCCCAAGCGAAAGGCACGTTTCTAAACATCCGCTTGTTGTAATTTAAATATGACATTTTCCTACGAATTTTACCTTAAAATATTATACAGATGGCTTACAGCTAACTAAAGTACAGTATACTCCTACATAGTTCATTTAATTAAAGAACGCAAATCGTAACATCATACAAAATGTGGTGCAGTGCCTGGTGAGTTGCTTAACTTTCTTAATGTGCCTGGTTTTTGTTGGCGTTGTCCAAACTGTTCTACCACCGTTTCCGCTGATGTATATCAGCTTATCAGGAAGTTAGCCGATATTCAAGCTGATATCACCTCAATTAAGTCGCAGCAATCATCAGATTCAAAAGTGTTGGAATTTTGTGGAGATAAAGTCGACGAATTTAAAATCCAGGTAGATGAGTTTAAGAAGATGCTGACCAGGATTACATCCGTTCAGGCATAGGTACCTACTTTAGTGGCAGAAAACGAACAGCTCCGTCAAGAAGTAGATCAAATGCAACTCTAAATAATATAGAAATTAATGGTATCCGTGAAGTGCCAAATGAAAACTTAATTACCATACTACAAACCCTTGGTCGCTCTCTTGACTGTGAAATAGATATTAATCATTTGGACGCCTTACATCGAGTTGCTTCATATAATAAGAAAGTATCACCGAAATCCATAATTGTCAAATTTATTTCGCGTTTGAAAAAGATGGAATTTTTGAATGCATTTCGCAAACGCCGCTCTGTAACTTCAACCGATCTGAAATTGCCAGGACCTGCAACCCCGATCTACATCAATGAGCATCTTACTCTCAAAAATAAATTATTGCATAAGAATGTGCGTGAGTGGTGTAAAGAAAATCAATATAAATATTGTTGGATACGTGATTGCAAAATTTTTATTCGTAGTTGTGATAATTCTCGTGTTATTTTAATCTCGAAAGAATCTGATCTCGCAAAACTTAAGTAATATATTTATTTACATTGTTAGCCGCTTATATTTATCTAAATAGATACGAGTACAAATGACCTGCAAATATTTTATCAATATGTAAGGGGATTGCGTACCAAACTAAATGATTGGTACTGCAATTACGATTTGATGGTATTAACCGAATCGGGTCTAAATACTTCGATATACGACTCTGAAAATTTTCCACCTAATTATTCTGTATTCCATAAAGACAGAATAGATGAATTTACTGCGAAATCAAAACTGGGAGGTGTTCTTGTTGCTGTAGATAACAAATATTCGATTCAAAAACTGAAGCCATGTTAAAAAAACTTCATATAAATTGTCATACTGTTTTATTTGTTGCTGTAACGTATTTTGTGCCACGAAGTAATATAAATGATTATCTTTACGTCATTCAACAGATGGAATACTCTCATTTGAGAATTTTCGACAAAAATGTAATAATATGTGGAGATTTCAATCTAACACAAACTAATTCAAATTTAAGAAATATTAAGGCTGAAATAAATAATTTCTGCCTAAGAAATAATTTGGTTCAACTTAATTCGATTGGAAACGCCGACAATCATACACTGGATTTAATTTTTAGTAACAGTGCAAATATTTTAGTCGAAAGAGACAATCCTTTAATACAGGAAGATTCTTGCCATCCTGCTCTGAGTTATAAAGTAAATACAACGATTTCAGTTAGAGAAACGGCACCTCAAAATCCATTCTTAAAGTATGCATTTAAAAATGAAAATTTTTTTAAAGCAGTGTTACATGTTTTCGGTTGCCGAGTGGAACAAACTATATACAATCAATGAAATAAATGAAGCTTTGGATTGTTTTTACAGTACATTTTACGAAATTCTTGATCAATGCGTACCCAAAATCTCCCATCGGAAAAGAAAATATCCTGTTTGGTCCACTCAAGAAATCAAACGTGGTATTAAAAAGAAATACAAATTTAGAGTAAAGTTCAACAAAACGAAAGATCAAGAGCAGTTTGACAATTATAATTACTTATGACGAAAGATTAAAATAGACATAAAACAAGCTTATCGGGAGTATATCACCCAATTTCAAGATTCTCTAATTACAAACCCAAAATCGTTGTATAAATATATTAGTAATAAAAAACGCAGCAATCAGCAGCATGTATTATTTAAATACGAGGGCAAATCGTTTGCTAAGAACTCAGAGATTGCCAATGCATTTGCAAGTTATTTTTCATCAGTTCAACAATGCATCAAATAATGCTGATAATCTTGATCATGCCTTTATAAAAGCTTCTACCGATACTTTAAACATAGAATCGATCAACACTGAAGAAATTCAAGACGCAAGCACTTCCATCAAAACTAAAACATCCTGTGGACATGATAATATACCTATTTATATAATCAAAGGCTGTGCTGAATATCTATTACTACCTTTTCAACACATATTTAACTTAAGCTTAAAAACTAAAATTTTTCCAAATAAATGGAAAATTGGTAAAATTTGTCCCATTTATAAAGCAGGCGATAAATCGGATATTCGTAATTATAGACCAGTAACTATAATAAATTCATTTGCTCAAATCTTGGAAACCATATTGTATAAAAAGATATTACAGTTTGTGCAACCTAAAATTTCATTAGATCAACATGGCTTTTTACCGGTTGGGTCTGCAACTTCCAATTTAATTCAATTAACGTAGGATGTCTCCGAAATAATCAATATCAAATCCCAAGTTGACGTTATCTTTACTGTTTTCTCTAAGGCTTTTGACCTAGTGGATCATAATACATTATTAAAGAAATTTGAACTATTTGGTTTTCACAGCAATTTAATTCAATTTCTTCGTTCGTACCTTACAGGTCGATCTCAATTTGTAACTTATGAATTGGAAAGCTCTATTGAATTTAATGTTAAATGTGGAGTACCTCAAGGTACTAACCTGCGGCCTCTATTTTTTCTTATCTTTGTGAATGATATTTTATGTATTCCGAAGACTAATTGTCATACGTTAATGTTTGCAGATGATCTTAAGATCTATAAAGAGGTAACGGCATTAAATGATTGCTTTCAATTACAAAATGTTTTAAATGAGGTATACAATATATTGGTCTTAGAAAAATAATTTACGTTTAAATATTCAAAAATGCACCAGTCTTACTTTTACTCGAAGGAAAACACCAATAGTACATCATTATAAAATTAACGGTCAATAAATTGGTAAAGTTGATCAAAAGCTTGACTTGGGAGTTGTATTTGATTGGAAACTAACATTTCATAAACATATTGAGTCAATGGTTCAAAAGGCATATCGAGTGTACGGTTCTCTTGTTAATACTAAAGATTTTAAAACTGTTTCAGTGCTATGGCGATTATACTCTGCGTTTTGACTTCCTGTATCGGAGTATGCCACTGTAGTGTTGAGCCCTTTTTTCTCCAAATTCAATAACATGATTGAAAAAATTCAAAAACGTTTAATGCGGTACATTCATTTTAGAGCAACCGGCGTATATCCTAAATTTGAACCATATATTAATCTTTTAAATTTATATAAAAATTATTCACTTAAACGTCGACAGGTAGCTTCATTATTTTAAATATATAAAATACTTAATGGACTTGAAACCAAACCTACTATGTTGGCAAGAATTCCCCTCCGTGTTCCAGCTATTGACAGACGTAGTAATGAAGTCTTTTATTTACCTACTCCTGTATCTAATAGTTCCATCAGTTCTCCTTTGTATAGAATGTGCTCTGTGGCAAACAGAATATCATCCAATATTGATATTTTTCATATGAAACGGAATATGATTAAATCGGTGGCATATAGAGAACTAAATTATTCATTATGTATATTATATGTCTATGTATGTTCGTAGTCTTCCCTAACGTGAATGTACAGGGTGTCCCATTTTCGACACTTTTATAGGGTATCTCCGTAATTGTTAGTGCTATCAAAAAAGTAATATAGGCGTCATGTGCTCTTTTTGGGTCAAACTTAAAATGGTAAAATCAAAATTTGAAAATTATCGCTCGCTTAAGAGATACGGGGGAAAATCAAAAAATTTTCAATTTCAGAATGACCCTATATTTTCTTAGTTAAAAGAGATACAGAAAAATATTTTAAAGAAAAGTTTCTTTATAATGATTGTTGGATAATCTGCCGTTTTCAGAATAAGTATACGGGGTCAGGTAAAAAAGTTATCGGACCTAACCTCATTTTTTTAAATAGAACACCCTGTATATTTTAATCTAAAAAGATAGCATATTAAATTCTCTTTTCAAATATAGAACACACCGTGGATGATATTGGTTTTCTATGCGATTTATTTACACTTTATTACTTTAAACCACAGTAGGCTACGAAACAAAAGCTAATATCCTAGAAACAAAACTATGTTGACATTCTAGTTGTTATTAACATTTAATGTCGATTTCATTTTCACATATTGGTTTGTGAAAATGACTTATCAACATTTCGAAAAATTTTATGATATCAGTTTACATTGAAACTGGAAAAAATGAAGAAATGGCGCAAAATTTATATATTGTTCGCTATCCGGAAAGACGGCAACCATTTAAGGACATATTCCGACGACTGGAACATAATTTAAAAACATACGGCTCTTTTACGAAGCCGAGATCAAAAACTTATAATAAAGAAAACAAGGAAAATGAAGAAATAGGCGTATTAGAATTGGTCGAGGCCCATAATCAGGTAAGAATGGTATATCCTGTGATAGCTTTGAATAGTAGTAGCTCAACTTTTATTGAAGTGAAAACTCGTTTAGGCGAGTTTAGCACTTTTTGTGGGTATTGAATGACACTGAGCAGTCAGACTCGGCTATGCAACGCTCATGATGCAGTCGGGAAAAAAATCCAAATGGTAAAATATGACCAAATGCATAGTGTATTTGCTTTTTATGGATCGATTCTTTTATCGTCTTGAATTTGAGATTTGCGGATGTTCGATTGTGAAAGGTTAATAGGGAATCTCGTCTTGGTGAAGTTTTCACTTCTGTTTTGTCGTCTTAAGCACACACTCTAATTTTATTCTCTAAAATCACTTTGAAATTTTAGGAACAAAAATCTACCTCTGTCAGAAAAATAGAGACAAACTGGAATTTCAAAATCTAAGGCGCACAGAATTTTGACGTGCAATAAATATTTTCCCTATGTTGTTAATATTACCCAATATTTGCACCCTGGTGATGATGTGAGAAGATTGGAATTTTGTCACTGGTTTTTAAATAAATCTAACGAGGATCGTTCTTTTCACAAAAAAATTATTTGGTCTGATGAATGTCGAATAACAAGTTGCGGTATTCTTAACCGACATAATGAAAGACATTGGAACTCCACAAATCCCCACATGGTACGACCTGTTCGTCAACAAGGTCGATTTGGGGGTAAATGTAAGTTGTTTTTTATTTCAAAATAAACTGGCGTATCGCTGTTTTGAAGAAAATTTAAATGCAGATAGATATCTGGACATACTCCAATCAAACCTTTTCGATATCATTGATGATGTTCCTTTAAATGAGTAATAGAGATTTACTTTCAACAAGATGGCGCCCCTACCCATAACGCTCTTCGAATAAGAGAGTATTTAAATACTCACTTTAGAAACCGTTGGATAGGAACACATCGACCTATAAGGTGGCCACTACGATCTCCGGATCTAACACCTCCAGATTTTTTTCTTTGGGGAGTTTTGGAAAATAATATTTATAAAGAAGTCATCTTAACCCGACAACAACTTGATCAAAGAATTCACGAGGCCTTTGCAGAAATAAAACCATTACACATCATGAATGCCTTAAAATCAGTTCCAAAAAGATGTCAAGAGTGCATTGAAAACAACGGAGGGGCTTTCGAACATTTGCGATGATTCCCGTTATTTTTCTCTTAATTTTAATCTTTTATTTCGTTTCAAAGTTTCTATAGTTTTTTAGTTTACTTTCTTGTGCCAACTATTCTTTTACACTTTGTCTGTTAAAATATATTGTGTAATGTCTTTCCAGCTACAATGTCAACATAGTTTTGTTTCTAGGATATTAGCTTTTGTTTCGTAGCCTACTGTGGTTTAAAGTACTAAAGTTTAAATAAATCGCATAGAAAACCAATATCATTCACGGTGTGTCCTATTTTTGAAAAGAGAATTTAATATGCAATCTTTTTAGATTAAAATATACAGGGTGTTCAATTTAAAAAAATGAGGTTATGTCCGATAACTTTGTTACCTGACCCCGTATACTTATTCTAAAAACGGCAGATTATTCAACCATTTTATAAAGAAACTTTTATTTTAAATATTTTTCTGTATCTCTTTTAACTAAGAAAATATAAGGTCATTCTGAAATTGACAATTTTTTGATTTTTCCCCGTATCTCTTAAGCGAGCGAAAATTTTCAAATTTTGATTTTACCATTTTAAGTTTGACCCAAAAAGGGCACAAGACGCCTATATTACTTTTTTGATAGCACTAACAATTACGGAGATACCCTATAAAAGTGTCGAAAATGGGACACCCTGTACATTTATAATTGGTAGACTTCTCCTTTTAGTGGTTTAATTTTTCTATTTTCAATTTCCGTCACATTATGTTTTTGTAAAATTAGGTATGTGTATTTTTGCATTACATTTCAGTGAGTTCATTAATGTGTCAATGGTAAATGGAATTACTGTTCTGTAATTGGCTCAATAAATTATTATTATTATTAGTATTTCAGTGCAAATCCTTTCAGTTATGTTAAAATAGGGCATACCATTTAGAAGAACTAAGTTTGATTTGTCGCACTTTTTTGAGCCACGCTGTATAACCTAAGTCATTTTAGTAATGTGCACCACATTTATCTCAACTTGTATGTGCACGATATTTATGTAAGTCTCGTAGTTTTAAAGGGGGGGGGGGGCAATCGTTGTCGGACCCTGTATAGTTGGTTTCTTAAAGAAATAGAGTAAACCAAATAAAAAAATTACTTAGAACAGTGCGTGACTAAAATGGTACAGCTTTAAAAAAATATACCTTTAGTTAAATACAATCAACTTAGAAATATATACTTCATTTAAAATATCTTTTTTATTGAAGCATGCATAACATCAGGACATTTAGTATCAAAACACTAATGGTATCAAATGAAACCTTAATATGTTATTAAAAATTACAATAATATAATCGGTTCTTATATGCAATAATCATAATTTATTTAATTTGTACCTGGTGCAATTGTTACATTTCCATCAATAAACACCTTAGTATCATTTTTGTTTAATATAATACCAGAACGGGCATATCGCAGAAAAAAATTAATGAATTTAATAATTCCAACGAGGCTGTTTTTTGATACTGTGTAACATAGCGCTTTTCAACTTTTCAGTTGGAATACTTTGCTTTCAATGAATAAATGAAACATATTTGTTCAGAATCCTGTTTGCATCGTCTTTCGCTTTTTAATCAAAAGGGAGCTAAATTAAACTCGGTCATTTTGCCAGTACGAGTTGGATCGCAAAATAATTTATGGAAAGCTTCAGGTTATTAAAGGAAACATCAGCGATCTTTAGTAAGCCAGCATACTAATTCGAGTTAAATTTAACGGAATACACAATAATTCAAGAGCAGTCGCTGGATCGCCTCATAATTTATAACAAAAATACCTTCTTAATTAAATTGTATTATATATGGCGCAATATAAATTTTAACTGCTATTGGTTTTAAAGTGCGACAGCGGAAACTAATAATTTAAAGCGTTCAATCGAGGTCGCAATTTTTAATTTTCTTTTATGGCTGTTTCAACTTCTCGTTTTGCACCGTTTAGCTTCCCTTCCAACGCAACCTATACGGCTAAATAAAACTTGGGTGTTCGAATCGCCGACGCAATTTTGCAGCTGGTTTGGAAATAATTCTACGTGTTCCGTTGACAGTCAATACGTACCTGCGCTTACATTATTTGCAATTCAGCATACGGGTTTGCACAACACGTTAAAGTTATTAAACTTCGCAGCGAACGAGAGTGGAGATTTATTCTTGAACTACGGGAAGGAAAAAAGTGTCAAATGGAGGCCAGTGCATGAAACGATGAGATGCCAACACGAAGCTCGCGTTGTACTGCTGAAGGCCCTCTGAAATGTTCAGCGCTGGCATGCGCGACCTGCCTTAAAATCCGAAGCCCTTAGAATTTACGGTATATTATCAGGTTCGTAACCAATCATTGAATAGAAATGTTTGGGTTTCGGTAGTTTTTTGCATTGTGTGCACTCTGCTGCTTTATATTGAATAATAAGGAGATTAGACATCGGTAATTCTTTTTATACTTTTTCTGCCTCAGTATAAGTTATTGGTAAGTTGGTGCAACTAAGCTTTCGACGACTGTTTAAAAAATCGGTGCTTATTTTAACATAAGTTGCGGTCAATCCTCTAAGTTAAAAATAACTGCAACATTAATTCTAAAATAAAAATTAACGCAATTCAGCATGAATCACATTAAATGTGTCCCTAAATTACGTACAATTTAAACTAGAATAACTATAAGTAATAACAAGTTGAATTAGCCCTATAATAATTATTTATAGTACAAGCAGGTCATAATAAATTTACCATCATCAAAAGTATTTGGCTCACGAGGTCGTGTTACGGCCTAGTGGCGTAAATACTTTAAGTAGTAAAATTTCAATCACTCGCGTGTATTATATAAAATTTTATTCAGCTCCTCGAAGTTCAAAACCCTTTAATGCAATTATAAATAATAATTTCTTCAAAACGACATTTTCAATCCCCTGATTATGTATACGTTGCTACGGTATTGCGTTTAAATTAACAACTTTAGTGGGTATTTGAGAGAATTATCCACGTTGCCCTTAGAACCGTGAGTACTCCATTACCGAAATATAAATAGCAACTTTCCTTGTTTTAAATCATGGTAAGTAAGTCGAATTTAGTAAAAGGTGTTGGATAAACCTTTACATCACACTGATTTCCAACGATTACTGACAGTACCTTAAAATATAAGCAATTTTGTATATTTTTACTCGAGGCTGGTGTTTTTCATATACTGATGGGGCCACAATTATATATAACAGCAATGAGATAACATGAACAAGAAAATAACTCGTATTGCTTGAGTAAGAAAGAGATAAACATAGCAAATATTCGAGAAGGCTTGACGCTTAATTTAATTATGATATTTGTCAACTAAACATGCCTACTAAAATAATTTTTTCGTATGGCCATCTCCTTCTTACTCAATCATTCTATTTTGTTAGTCATGTTATCTCATTGTTGTTATATATAATTATGGATCCATCCGTATAAATTAAATTGCCTACTATAAAAACTAAGTAGACTTCTAGAGAATATTTTTCCTTTCGAAAATTTTTACGGAAACTGAAAAATTACTCGGGAAATATTGAAGTATGTAGGTCGTACTCTCATTCAACCTTTAAAATTCCTTTTAAATAAATCCGTGGAAAAGAGCCAAACACAAGAAAGCTGGAAAAATACTAAAGTAATCCTACTCCTCAAAAACGTGATAATAGAAAAATTGGAAACTACCGCCCAAATACTATCTTATCTCTTTTATATAAATCGTTGAGAAAAATTATTACTAACCTATTAACAAATAAGCTGAACACCCCAGTGGTTGGGGGGTTAGAATACAACCACGGTATGTCCTGCCTGTCGTAAAAGGCGACTAAAAGGACTAGAGGGGAAAACCTCGATAAACAATCCTTGCTGGAAAGGGTGGTCTACCCAGCAAGTATCCAGACCACCCGGTTGTGAAAGTCCCTGTTCATGTAGGTGTCGTGTTCTTCCTCGTTGTCCTTCTTCCTTGAAGCGTGCCCATGTCGCCGTAAACCCGGATCCCGGCGTGGGATGGTAGGTCTGGCCAGCCGAAGCTTGGATGGGTTGGAGTTAGAGATCCACGGCACTGTTGTTCAGTGACCATGGACAGTCGGCTCCATCCCAGCGCGGGCCCTGCTATGGAGGATCCACAGGCCGTTCTGTGCGAACGCACTTGTTTTTTATATATATCACGGGCTTGAAAGTATAATACTGGTTTTGGTGTTCTTTCAAGTCGTTAGTTTTGGCCGAAGTGTTTCCTTCCCTATTTATTGGCTATGGAGACCAATAGTCCGGGACCTCCTTCTATGGAAGCCGTTTGCGGTGGTGGAGACACACCTACCAGCCTCCAAAATAAAGCGTATGAGGATGTTGTGGAGTGCAATAGCTCCCAATCCTCTGCTATAACAAGATCCTGCAATGACACGGTTGTTTCTCTGGAGATGGTCGAGGGCCCATCTAAAACTCCCTCATCTCATACTCTTGCCCCGTTGGGCACTTCTAATAGAAAAAGTGGATCCGTTGATCCAAATCTCGTTAAAATAAATGGTAACTTGATACCTAAGTTTATTGTAATAAAGAGAGTAGATGGCGACTTTTTAAAAGTAAATCCTTTTATGATATCTAGAGGGCTTACAGAGGCAGTGGGAAAAGTGAGAGCAGTAAGCAAGACAAAGGAAGGTCTTTTAGTCGAAACATCTACAGATCGACAAAGCAAAGTCTTATTGGACTTAAAAACTTTTGCTAGCTACCCTGTACAAACTTTCGCGCATGGTAGTTTAAATTTTTGCAAAGGTGTAATAACTTGTCCCGATCTACTTAACTGCAGTGTTGGTGAAATTAAAGAAGCTTTGGCATCATTTGGAGTCACTGAAGTTAGACAAATGTCAACCAGAAGAAATGGAGTAGCGGAGGGAACAGCATCCTTTCTACTAACATTTGCTACACCCAGACTACCACCAAAGATTAATATAGCATTCTACAGTCTTCCCGTACGACAATTTATTCCACAACCACTACGATGCTTCCGATGCCAAAAGTTTGGTCATTCGTCGGTTAACTGCAGGCAACCACAAATATGCATTTGTGGAAAACCCCTTCATGAGGGTCAATCTTGTGAGTTACCCATGAAATGTATTAACTGTGAAGGAGGCCATTCAGCTCGCTCAACGAACTGTCCTGTCTACAAAAGGGAGATGGAGATACAAAAGTTTAAAACGGAAAATAAATGCAATTATACCGATGCTAAGTATGAAGTAATGAAATTGCATCCGCAGATGTTTGCCATCTCCTATGCTAAGGCAGCATCACAGCAAATAGTCACTAAGGAAAATATTATAAAATCCATAATTCCGGAAATAAAGGAGATTCTGAAGACAGAAATAGAGCAAGTAATAAAAGCAGCGTTAAAAGCATCTAACGTGCCTGCAGATACGCAAATTCACACGGGTTTGCAACCGGAACTGTCACGGGCACCAATAGAACCTGGAAGCTCTAAACATTCTCCGCAACCTGAGCCTGAAGGTATGGATACCCATACAGCCTTTGAAAAGAGGAAGAGAAGTGCATCTCCCCCAAAGGGTCCCTGCTTGAACTCCAGTTTAGAATCGATAGACCTAATGGTTCTAAAAGAAACAATTAAAAAAAAACCAGGTCGACCTAAAGGGTCTACACGCAAAAAGAAATAGCTTTTTAAATTAATCTGTGATACTCAACTGTGATAAAAACTCTAGTCGATACAATTATATTTATATTTATTCATTAATTTTATACATACTTATTTATTATATTTTAATTATGAATAATAACAATTTACGTACTAACAACGATGGTGTACAACACACGAGTTTGCATAACGCTATATCGACTAACAATAACCTACACCAGTTACACAATACTCAACACTATAATATGATACAATGGAACTGTAACGGCTTCTACAACAAATTGCCTGAAATCCACATGTTGATTCATGAATACTCCCCTTTCTGCTTGTGTATTCAGGAAACAAGATTTCTTCAATCAAAAGAAGCCACACTTCGAAACTACAATATCTTTAGAAAAGATACAGCTGATGGTGAAAGAGCCCACGGAGGCGTAGCCATTTTAATTAAAAACAATTGTGTTGTCTCACATCTTCCCATTAACACCAATCTACAAGCTGTAGCCGTTGAAATGACCTTTCCTATAAAAATAACTATATGTTCAATATATTTACCTTACCTGAACTGGACTACACAAGACCTTACAGACCTTATAGTACAACTTCCACAACCGTTTTTATTGCTGGGCGATTTCAACGCCCAAAGCCCCTTATGGGGCTCCCCAGAGCTAAACCAGGCTGGTCGCCTTATCGAAGAACTATTAGATGATCCAACGATTGGTTTATTAAATACCAACTCAGCTACACATTTTTCTTCAAGGTACGGCACATTTTCTGCTATAGATCTGTCCATTTATTCAGCTACTCTTCTATCAACAATATCATGGTCTGTTGATTCTGATCTCCATCATAGCGATCACTTTCCAGTTACACTAAAATTTGAAAACCTTCGGCTAGACGCAACTTACTTGGCAGAAAAATGGCTACTCCATAAAGCCGATTGGCGCAGTTTCCAGAGTATATTAGAATCTGAAAGGCAAATTGAATATTATTCTTCAATTGGTGAAATCACTAACTTACTGTGTGATGTAGCTAATCGATGCATTCCGAAACGCTCAGGTGGATTCCTACCTAGACGTCCTGTGCCTTGGTGGTGTGGTGAAGTAAAAACTGCAATTAAGGAGAAGAAACGCGCATTACAACTATTTAAACGGCATCCTACCCAAGAAAACCTAATTTTCTTTAAACAAAAAAGAGCTGCTAGTCGAAGAGCGATTAGAACTGCCAAAAAGGAATCGTGGAAAAATTATATATCTTCACTTAGCAGAGATACGTCTATCACAGAGGTCTGGAAGAAAGTTAGATCTATAAAGGGGTATACATCACACTCTTCTATTTCATTACTCTCTATCGACGATAGAATCATATCCAATCAAAAGGAAATTGCAAATAGTATTGCAGAATTCTTTTCTCAATCGTGTAATATAGATATAGTAGAGAACATTATACCAAATTTCAATTTTAGTACTTACCACAATCTTCCTTATAACTCTCCATTTACGATAGACGAATTTGAACAGGCTATCGCAAAAGCAACGCTCCGGGTCCCGATTCTATTCCGACAAGCTTCATTACACACTTGCCTAAAAAAATAAAACATTGTCTTCTGAAACTACTAAATAATATCTGGCATGATGGAGACTTGCCTGAATCTTGGCATAGTGCCATTGTAATCCCAATTCCTAAGGTGCACAATCCGACAGAACCAGCACACTTCAGACCGATATCGCTTACTAATTGCATTGGTAAACTGCTAGAAAGGATGATTAACTATAGATTATGTTGGATATTAGAACAACGAAACTTACTAGCTCGTTATCAGTTTGGGTTTAGGAAAGGTCGCTCAACCACGGATGCTATAGTGTTTATTGAAAACGTAATGAACAACTGTTTCCTCCACAATCTCCACGCTTCTGCTATCTTTATTGATATCAAAAATGCGTTTAATACGATACGACATTATGACGTACTTCGTCAACTATATGACTGGGGGCTCAGAGGAAGCCTGCCGATAGCAATAGAACGCTTTCTACGCAACAGAACCATTAACGTCAGAATTGGTGATGTTCTATCAGATACTTATAATCTGACGCACGGAACACCGCAAGGATCTCCACTAAGTGCTACCCTATTTTTAGTTGCAACTAATTCTGTTCTTTCTTCTATTAGTAAATCTGTGTGTTACTGTGCATATGCGGACGATATAGTTTTGTTTAAAGTTAGTAATTCAAATGAGGTTATTCAAACAACCTTGCAAGCTAGCTTTAACCAACTATCACAAGCGCTTTCTGGTCGCAATCTGTCTATATCTACAACAAAAACTAAATCAATGCACTTCTGCAGAAAGAGATCTACCTGCACTGCCATCCCTAAATTTAGATTAGCAGAACAGGAAATAGAAAATGTAGAAACATTTAAATATCTAGGAGTCTTCTTGGACAAAAAACTCACATGGAAAGCTCACATTGATAAACTAATCTGTTCGTGTAAGAGAATCCTTAATATTATGAAGAGTTATCCCATACCAACTGGGGCTCAAACCGGGACGTCCTTCTACTCCTACATAAAAGTCTTATACTCTCCAGAATCGACTATGGATGTGTTGCATACGCTTCTGCAAAATGCAGTAGATTGGCACCCCTAAATGTCATCCATAACCGTGGTATTAGATATGCCATAGGAGCATTCCCTACTTGTCCAACTGCAAGCTTATACGCAGATTCTGGACTATTACCTCTAAATTTAAGGCGCGAACTGATTATTGCCTCATACCGAATACGATTGCATGCACATCTCACACATCATGTTCTGGCTCTCTTCAAAGATAATACTTTTTCTAGTCGATACCAACAAGAAAGTACAAGACATAAGTCATCATCGTTTCGATCAGCAACAGCAATGACGACTCTCGGTCTTACAGAACGCCAACTGCACAAACCTGAAGAAGAGGTAGAACCACCATGGATCAATAAAATACCAAAAATTAGACTAGATCTCCTAAAAATAAATAAAAAAGACGTAAATCCCAGCATGCTCAAACAATTATATCTATCGCTAATTCATAGATACGATGATCATCAGTTGATTTTTACGGATGGTTCTAAATGTGATACAGGCACTGGGTATGCAATAAGTTACGGAGATACTATAATTAAACGTTCTCTTCCCAATTTCGCCAGCGTATTTACCTCCGAGTCTTTTGCCATCCTAGCAGCACTCCGGCTTTGCGTAGAAAGCAATCATTCTTCATTTGCAATTTGCACAGATTCTTTGTCTGTGCTTGAAGCTTTAAGCAATCCTTTTACAATGGAGCCAGTGATAATAAGTATCAAATCTCTGTGCACCACAGTACTGAAATCCAATAAAAAAATAACGTTTATATGGATACCAAGCCACACTGGCATAGCTGGCAATGAAAGGGTAGACTCCGCCGCAAAAGATGCTGCTGCTGGAATTAACACTACACCCGATTCATCATGCACTATAAAAGATATGCGGTTATACATTAAAAAGTTAATATTTGTAAAATTTCAGGAGTTTTGGAACAACTGTAGAACGTACCTCAAAAATTTTCTACCAGCAGTAGGTCTTTTTACCTACCCCAAACATATAGCACGAAAAGACCAGGTTGCGTTAACGAGGATTCGAACGGGACATACATGCCTGACTCATAGATTTCTATTGTTAAGAGAAAATCGGCCGATATGCAGCGACTGCAACATGCCGTTGAGTGTAAACCACATCTTATTAGAATGCAACAAATATAGGAGGGTTAGAGGATTCAATGAAGAACAGCCACATGACACCATAGCCAGCTTCCAAATCTTAAATTTCTTGAAGAAAACTGAATTAATTGAGTTAATTTAAAGAAAACCTAACATGAGATACGAAGACACAAAAGGGCTAATAGCCACAGAAGCTGATGCCCCTAACAAAAAAAAAAAAAAAAAAAAATAAGCTGAACTTCTACCTGCCTAAAAAAGTAAATAAAATATAAAATTAAATAAATATACAACTGCAGCACTAAAGAATGTATTTAAACAACTAAGATAGATCACGCTCACAAAACCACAATTTAGGCCCAACTGATCAAAGCCATTTGTTTTAGTGGCGAACGCATTTCATTATTTAATGGAGAGGTGAAGAAACAAAACTGTCGATATTGGACCCATAAGAGAAAAGCATGTAAAAAAACTAATGGGAAATCAATTATTGTTTCATTAACCATTGATGCCAAAGTAAATAGCCAAATACATAAAAATATACTTCACTTTAAGTAAAATGTCTTTCCACTATGTAGTCCTCCGTAAGGACATGACATAATTAAAATAGCAGCAAATAAACATAATTTGAATTATTGCACCAGCCATAAACATAGGAAAACTAGAAAAAGAATCATTTCATGACGCACTCCAAGACCTACTTAACACCGTTCCAAAGTGAGTAAGGATTTACTTGATGGGGGGATTTTAATGCGCACATCGGGAATAATATAACACAAGGAGTGTGTTAATTCTGTGCCATGAACAAAGTTAGAATAAATAACTTCTTCTTTGATCATCCGATTCAGCAAAAAATAGAATGGTCTAACAGTAGAGAACAAAATTCCATGATAGACTACATCGTATTGTAAAGTTCGGGCATTTCATTCCATGTAGGAACATGACCTGAGACTACATCATAAGCAAAAAAATCTGGTGTGATACACTTCCTTTTACAGTAATCTTATGATTAGCCACAAATTTTATTTTTAATTTTTAAGCATTTGAAAAAAAAAATTCAAAAATTAAAAAATCTACAAAAACGGTACAAAATAGAGCGTTAGTTGAAGAGACAAATTTTCTTTAAAATTTTAAGCTGAATGCAAAAATTTTATAATATACCGGGTGTTTTATTTAAAATAGGAGTTAATAAAAAAATAGGAAAAAACAAAATAAAAACATTTTTGAAGTATTCAACTGGAAAATCACCTATCTCACATCAATACACATTAAAAATGTAGTTTGAAAAAAATCCGACAGACAGACAGACAGACACACATACAGACCAATGAACAAAAACATGTTTTTTGGGTTCAGGGGACTATAGAAGGTGAAGATCTGTTGAAAACTGAATTTCGAATTTTTGGGGTGAATCCAATACTTCCTTTATCGTAAAAGGCAGTAAAAAACACACCCACTACAAATACTAGATGTCTGCACTGTAACTTCTTCTAAGATAGGCAGAGATCATGGTCTGACTTTATGTAAATTAAACCTATCTATGCATTAAACTAAAGCAACAAAAATCACTATTCTTTGAAACACTAAACAAAATATTAACAGACCAAAGCATAAAAATCCTATACCTAACAAGACTTCCAATTGAAGATGAACAACTTAACTATACTGCTAAGGAAAAGTGGGCAAAAAACTAAACACCACTATATTGCAGCAGCAAAGGTAACACTTGGAAAACTAAATTCAATAAAAACAAAACTAAAGCTCGAATACCTACCCTGGCTTGACGGAGAAGGCAGGTACCAGCAAAAGAAAAGAAAACCGCCTTTCTCAAGTACTAAAACAAACACCTACTGAATATGTCAAATATATACACAAATAGGGCAATCGGGATATACGTAAAATGATATGTAAAATGAGATATAAATGAAGTTATACAGATCAATAATATCCAAGAACATCAATGAATAAAACACTTCCAAACACTATACGCGGAACCACAAGAGGAAAATAGAAATGTAAACCTACGAGTCACCGAAAGTGATCAACCAATTAACATAACTTTAGAGTACAATGCGTTGAAAATCCCTAACCAGACATTGATTTTAAGATTTTTTTAATAATTATAACGTTTTCCACATTTTGCAACCCCGAAATCCACCTGGGCCGCAAAATTCTTAAAAACCCACAGATTCATCCACATATTGTCCATGACAAAATTCCACATTTAGTTCTTTCCCTCTGTTTAAGCAAACATCCAATTTGCTACAAACGCACCTCACTTTTACACCTCTGTAACTTCGTCTCCGTGCATAGCAGATCTCAAAAAACAGTCAGTATGATGAGCGTTGGTTTATCCTCTTTCCAACTAGATCCAAAATCAGATTTAGGTCTTTCAAGAAGTATGCAATGTTACTGCACCAACGCTTTCGTGTCCAAAAAATTACTCCCGTATTTCGCTCCCTCGAAACTTTAATTTCTACAACCTTTCCTGATGGTTCGCCCTTGATGAGGTCATCAAAATGACACCAACAGCATTCACCTGCAATACGTACCACTGCAAAAATTCGCGAAACGTGACACTTTCCAAGCGATTATTGTTATCGGAGTGTCTGTTTGGTATTTATCTTTGACATTTTTGCTAAACCTGTTTCTTCCACTTCTTCAAGTTATGGACAGAGGGAGCTCTCCCGTGACAGCAAACCTCGAAATTAATTCCACACAATTTTGTAATACGATTTAACCAAAAAAGCACGTTGTTCACTACCTATACCACTATTCCAGGGCTACGAAGTGGTGTACAATGAAAGACAATTTCATACAGAAATCTGTAGCCAGCTGTGCATAGTTACCAAATAACAATATTTTCAAAACTTTCCGCTCCTGTGGCCCACCTTGTACAAACATTAATTTAATATGCTGCGCGGATGATGCGGTACTAATATCTAACAACAAGAACAATCTCCAAAGGTAAATTTAACCTCCAGACCAATTATACAATATGGAAATATCGATATAAAAACCAATACAATGGTTGTATGCAAGAACCCCTTTCGATGTAAGCTGGAAGAACTAGAAGTAATAATTGTTGACAGGTTGAGTTTTAAATATATAGAAGTTGATATAAGTAGTAGTAGGGACTTTACCACGGAAACTAAACGACAATCAACAAAAGCAACACAGATGGCAGGATGCCTAAGAAACACAATTTGAAACAGCAAATACATGAGAATAGAAACAAAAGTTACTATTTATAAAGCAATGGTGAGATCTGTTTTACCATATGCAACAGAGACAATAGCTTGGATGAAAAAAATAAAACAAAAAATGAAAAGTACAGAAATGAGAGTACTTCGATGAATATTAGGCTTAAAAGTACAAAACACACAAAGAAAATTCTAGTAGTAAAGACAGATGCAATATACAAGACGAAGTAAAATGGACCAAGATGAGAAGGAAAGAGTGGAATGATCATGTAGAGCGAATGGACCACGAAACACTAGTTCGAATTTGTAAAACAGAACGACCTGAGGGAAGACCGCAGGAAGGCCTCCCAAGAGATGGGCATAGAGCTGGTTCTTATCGTCAACCGAATAGAAAGACCGAGCAAATAGGAAAAAGTTCCTAGCTTATGGAAAGAGATGAAGAAGACAATTTAACTAATAATAATATAATGTCCCGCATCGATAGAACTCGTCCATACTGCTGAAGTGAGTTTCAAGCCAAACTTAATGACAGATATATTACAAAAGTAATAGACATCTAATATAATCCTCGCACCACTTAAATCGCAGACTTCTATTTTATACAAATTAATATTAAATAAATAATTAAAGGTGTACTTTTGTACGTTAGTCGTAATAAGTCACTAACCATATAGTTTCTATCGTGTGTTAAAAAACTCATTTAGGGTAGACCTTGGAAAGAATGATAGAAAATCTAGTCATGTCTTAACTTAAGTCTTAAGGTGAATGTCAGATTGCATTTTGTTTATGAAAACATCTGTCACTGTGACAGGCAAAAGTTTACACTGCATTAAGTTTAATTGTATCAAGCAAAAAGGAAAATAAGATGGCATGTACACAACAACAACAACGAGTGTATTAATCATAACAGTCAATACAAATTGTGTTTATTTAGTGTTTTATATATTTTTAGGGAACTAATTCAAGATCAAAATGTAATTTAGTTTTCTCTGATTTATGGTAGTTCATTTGCTTCAATGGGTATCTATCAAGTTATGGCAAACTTCAATTTGAGCATGGCATGCTGAGAATGAAGGTTTTTTGAAACACACGATATAATTTAGTAGATAGATGTAAGTGTAAATAGCAATGTACAGCACTTGAACCTTCTTGATATCGAGGCTATGGTTAGGGAAACACCTCGGCTTCAAAGTCTTTCTAAATTCACATCATTGAAAGCAAAAGCGTTCTTATTCTAACTTTAGGTTCTAATATACAGGGTGTGTCAGGAGGAACGGACCAAACTCCAGGAGCGTATTATACACGTGAAAATAATGTAAAAAAATCTGTAAAGGGCTTTACGCAGAACTTCCCTCGTCCACATTATGACACTAAATAATTTTAAAAATGAAATTAAGTTAGGAGTACAAATATCTTCACGTTTCTAATAAATTAAATACATTTTCAAATTTTAAAAAAATGTATCCCACTGGGGTTGGAACCCGCCGCATTTGTGGCTCTGCAGAATGCTCGATCCTCGCTGAGGTCTCGCAGAGGATGTAAGTGCGGCGGAATTCCATCTCCGCTACAGTGTCTCTTCGAGAAAAGTCCGGCGCGCGCATCTCATGAAGAGCGCGGTGTAATGGTGAAATATTTTTACTCTTTTGTGACATTATCCTTTATCGGTTGAGTCTTATTTTCGGCAAATATAAAGCCTGACTTATGTGAAAGTTATTACTTTCTTTTATTTCAAAATTAACACAAAAATAAACAAACTTTTATTTTTTAAGGTGCTCACGCAATATATATTTGTATGAAATTGTAGTGGTTTCATGCGAGGTAGATATATAATATGTATGCAAAATATTGTCTTCCTCCGACAAATAGTTTTTGAGCTATACTACCAACAGACAGACAGACAGACGGACGGACGGACGGACGGACTGACAGACAGACAGACAGACAGACAGACGGACGGACGGACGGACGGACGGACAGGCAGACAGACAGACAGACAGACAAACAGACAGACAGACTGACGGAATTTAGAAAACCTCTTTTTCGTCATCTAGTGACCTTGAAACGGGAAGATCTGGAAAAACTCGGAAGGTGATTTTTTCTTGATTACAATACAAGACGAGGGAAGTAAAAACTCAAATGCTGTTATCCGATTTTCATTTGTTTTCAAGGTAAAGTATCATAAAAAATCCCCATACGTGTTATTTTTATTTTAGCCTTTGTAATAAATGATGCATTTCTCGATTACTTGCAAATGATTACGTCTTAAATGAACAAAACTGTAAATTTTTTTACAAAAACTCACTGAAGTCCTCCACAAGAAATTGTTTTTTGAAATGTTATAACATGAAAACAAATGAAAATCGCATACCAACATTTGAGTTTCTTACATTATTTTCACGTGTATAATACACTACTGGAGTTTGGTCCGTTCCTCCCGACTCACCTTGTATTTCAAAAGTGAAGGATTTTAATTATGCCTCAGCTCGATAGCTCTTTAAGGCTCTTGACTTTTTATGTTATCTTCTTCGTCGGAGCTAAGTCTTTCCAATTTTCTCCTTCTAATTCTTAGAGGTCTTCTTTAACGTCTTCTGCAAACCATGTTTCCCCCTTTTGTTTGTACCCTCTGAGGTTTCCTTGAATACTTTTTTTTAATTCTTTCATTTTCCATTCCTCGTAGGTGACGCAACCCTCTCAGTCATCTTTACCTTATTGTAGTTACTATTTTGGGTTCTTTACACAGTTCATAGACTTATTTCTTTGTACGCTTTCAGCATCGTCTCCTCAGCATACTTTTCTGCCAGATTATAAGCTTCTCTGTGTACACTTGATTTAAGGTCGACACCTCACTAACATACAGCAAAGTCTGTGTTATAATACTCTCAATTTCACGCTCCGCCAGATACTTTTATCACTAATTCAGGAGGTGCAATACTTCTCTTTTCTATAAGCCTTCTCCTTTTGATTGCTACATTGATCGTTTGTGCTCGTTATTTCTGTCGTCCAAACCACTTTTTTTTTCAAAGTTTCAATCACTGGTCTTTGATTTTGTAACTAGTTACTTTTCTCTCTATTCTTTGCAGTACCTTTTAGTTTTTCTTTTGTTCCACAGACAATGGTCAGATCATCAACCTCTCGAAGGTGCTCTTGTGAGCGACCACACTTCTTCTCATTATTCCTTCTAGTGCTATATTGAATAACATCGTAGAGAACGGGTCCTCTTGGCATAACTTTTTAGTAGTCTAAAAACTTGGTCCCACTGTCTTGATGTGGCTCCAGACTTCTACGAGGATTATCTTTGCAACCAGCTCTTAACCCTTTTGGGAAATTTAAAGTTATCGTTGTCTGGAAAATTTCTTCTTGTTTAGGCTACGTACAGTGTGAGTACTAAAAAGTGGGGAAAGAACGGGAAATTCTGAATTAAATCCTAGCTTTTTTTATCGATTTGTTTGTTTTTCGAAATAGGAAGGATATTTGTCGCCTCCTTCCATTCCTTCGGTATATGCTTCTTTGGCCAGGTTTTGCATACTATTTTGTGTATCCTTTTAGTTTTCTTTGAATATGATCATTTCCCTGATTCGTATAATTTTTCATCTTTTGCAGTACTAAATAGACTTCTCCTTCTATAGATGCCTCCAATTCGTTCCTTTATAGATTCTTTTCTCTGGTTGTGACATTTCCAAATTATCCTGTACTTTCTTTTATTAAGGTTAGATGATGTTATTTTCATATGCTAAAAACCCTCTCTTACGGTTGATATTCTCTCCTGGTGCCTACTTTCCTATAGGACGCTCTTACACCTTGTTTTCTATAGCCTTTTTGTCTCTTTGCGTTTTCCTATCTTCCTTTTCTGCAACTTATTTGCCTCTCTTTTCATTTCTTTAAATTGCTCTTCGCTTTTCTTAGTTCTTTCTCTTTCTCTCTCTCTCCCAGAACTTGCGCTTGTGCCTGGTCTACTAGCTCTGTAATTTATATACACACTTTATCACAGTATTTTTTTTTCTTACCTCTTAAATATTTCTTTCTTGCGCATTGTTGCGCTTTGTTTTGCTTCCTTTCCTACGCTCCATTTACTTTCCACGTTCTCCTTAGTGTTTTGTTCTACTAAAGTATGTGCTATTTTAAGTTCATATTTTTGTTTCTTTCTATCGTCTTGCTGTGTTCCAACTTCTATACTACCAGGAGATAAAAAAAATGATTCTGAGCAGGCCTTGATATGTGTTATACGTTTGGCAGTACTGAAGTGTATTGTCAGTCTATGTCAAATTCGAGATTAAAAGGTTAGGTTTGCTTTGTTATTTGACACAGACTGACGTAAAACTTAACCTGCAAATCTCAAATTTGACATAGACTGACAATACACTTCAGTACTGCCAAACGTATAACACATATCAAGACCTGCTCAGAATCTTTTCTTGTTATCTTAAGGTATTTTTTGGTGCTGCAGTTCTCTAACACATTTTTCTATGTATTTCTGCGAGAGCATACCATAAATAGATCCAAGTCTATTTCGCCTCTTCTATTGTTCTCTAAATATTCTATTATAGCTTTCGTCATTATATTATCAATATGATTGTGCGTCTTTCCATCTGGGCTTCTCCATCTTCCTTTGCTTATCTCTGTGTGAATTAGAAAGGTTGCTCTCGTTTTAACTCTCTTTTACATAGAGAGTTTTTGCTCGTTTTTGTTCCTACTTGTGTGTTTGCTGTGGTCCTACTGTGTGTATACTTTCTTGGTTGACCTTAGCATTAAAATAACTTAATAAAAATTCTATATGGTAGTTCGATATAGGTCATTCATCTTTAACTTCTCTTTTCAGGGCTTCCGTAAGGGTGTAGAGCTTTACAAAACTTATTTTTCTGCGTTTAACGTTTTGCTCACTTTTACAAGGGGATTTCTCAGGAAAGAAAGCACGGTAACTCAACGTGTAAAGCACGCCAGCGGTGAAACTCTTTTCAATGGCACACAAGATAGAAGAAAACGGTAACTCAGCACCAGATACACCAGAATCTTAGGTTAACTAACCTTCGTGGTACACTCTTTTTATCCAAACCAACTACAATACAATTTACAGTTGTAGAAAAATCCATCAAAAAACAATTCTTTTACTTACAGAAAGGTGAGGTTAGTGCTTCATAAATGGCAATACAAAACAAAAAAAGAATATCTAGTTTGGTAGATCAGCTTTCAGTTCAAAAACAATACTTAAGCTTATCCTATTAAATCGTAGTTAGTTACTTCATCAATTATACACCACCTGAAAATTTTGCATATTCATGTATAATGACTAACAGGTAATATATATAATACACAAGAAAGAGGGGTGTATATTATCCATCCGTTTAGCTAAAACGTACATAAAATTTAAGATGACTTGGAGAATTATCAACAGTAATGTATTAAGTGCATAGTGACTTGCTGATAATGTTGGTCAGATTGCACGACCGCTAAACAATCTAGCGGGGTGCAATCTGGTCAGTATTATTGAAGCAAGGAAGTATGCACCCAATATATTTTTCGTGACTATTGCCTGAATCGATTAAAAAACTAACGAATCATCATTGTAACGAGTAAGGTGGAGTATTACCGATAAGTAGTTATATAACAACTTACCGATAAGATGTTATGTAACCCCTTATCGACGCAAGTCGTTTTTGATTGGTTAAAAGTAAAAAAGCCAGTTCGATCATTGGTTAAATGACATAGTTTGACAAATGTATGCAATAGTCGTAATAATTAATTATGTTGTGGGTTTCGCACCTCTTTCTTGTATAATTTTTCTTGTTAATGTACTGATTTTTTCGGTCGAACCGTGTGGCATGACAAATTTACAACGAATCACAGCCAGCTAAAAAAATATTGAACTGAACGTCTTTGGGCAGGGTTAAATGGGGAATATAAACGAATTTTTGAAGTCACTTCGTAACCTAAAATACGTTGGTTTGGCTACTTCCAAGTCAATAACGTAAAAACTATTTAGAAAATTCCGAAGTCGTTAGTGTTAAAATGTAAATATAATTAGAATTAAACTTTATATTCATCTGTGTAGCAATACAGCAAAAATTTGGTGTGTTGATTATACCAGTTATAAGGCAGCACTACCTTTTATTTCAAAAATTGGGTTGTGTGCGGGGGTGTAAGTGAAACACCGCGAAAGTTAGATAACTGGCCCAAATTGTAGCAAGTCCTTGGAATTCCTGGACACCGTAGAGTTAGGAACATCAGGTAGATAAATCAGCAAACATAACACAGAATCACCAGAGCCAGCCATCTTAAATACAGGTTTAGGCAATCCTACAAGAGTGACGTGCAATTGGGTAATGGCGTAGCACACGGTAGGTGAAACATGTTATCTTTATGCCATTCAAATTGGCTCGCGGAATTGTGTTTGTCGACAAAAATTGTTAATGACTCCTTATAAAAAGCAAAATCCTTAGTAGCTAGCGTAAGAAGGCATATATTTGTTTGCTTCCTGTAAACCCGTATAAACCCACGAAATAGAGTAGTTGTTGTTTATGATTAGTAATTTAAAATTTTTATTAAATTTGTTATTTATAAATCATGAGATACAAAGTTTCTCTTATTGAGTCATGTTAGACCATCATAAAGTTGTGGTAACGTAAATAATAATTTATGCTTGTGATATCTTGAGTAACGAAGCTTCGCCCAACATATTTTATCTATAGCAGCTTGCTCTGCAACACTTATTTTTGTGCAGTCACTATCAATAGATAACAGTTTCGTTATTTAGTGGGCTATTAATAAGTACAACGTAAAGGACGGATATATAGCTTAAATTGTCAGTGTATGGCAGAGATTTATATTCCTTAATTTGACCGGACTCCTGGTTCGGAGGGAGGTTCCATGTCTTTATTATTAATTTTGTGACTATATATATATTTTTAACCTGAGAGGTAGGCATTCTCCTTGAAGATTTAGTATAGTTTGTATATATTCTATTGAACCAGTCAAAAATTAAAATTAACTTTATTCTGACAATTAAATCTAAAATCATTAATATATCTCATCATTCAATGGTCGTCTTAGACCAGCTATACTCGTTCAGTAAATCATCACTCTTCTAAACTAATTCCGTAATGAACTATTAGTAATGTTTATTTTAGAAGCATTTGCAAGAGCCGCTACGTTGCCGGACGCTGTATATTTTTAAATTAAGTTTAGTTTCTAATTCTTCCCAATATTATGAGAAATTACAGTGATATTTAAAGAGAAAATAGAATGGTCTTTGCAAAGGTAAATGTCTTATAAACGCTATACGCCTACCTAAGAAAGTTTGTTGAAAGAATTATACAAAATTTATGAATAAACCAGTAGTAAACTAATATCCTTTAATGGTAATAAAAACAACGCAAACACGACAAACAATATATAGATATCCACAAACTTTAGATGATGTGGGATTCTTGTGCATTTCTTTGAGATAATTTGTTTTATCTTTGGTAAATGACATGGAAATTGTGGAAGGAAAAACTGTTGAATAATGTCGTTCTCGATAAGGTATATAGTAGGCATGCTCGCGCCCATAAATTTGTGATTAATGTGATATTCAAACTCAAAAGCACTGAGTGGGTTTATGACGTTGTACAATATACAAGATCTGGCAACGAAGGGGGACTGGAAGATATACCTAAAACTGTGAGTGTTACATGAATATTGTGTATATAAAAGTTGTAGGTACCAAGGTGGTGCATATTGATAAAATATTTTTTACTATACAGGGTGACTCAAAAAGCGTGGCGAATCAAACTTACTTTTTTTAAATTGAATGTCCAATATTTGAGTAGCTTAAAAGTTTTGCATTGAAATACTCATCATTTTGGTATAAGGCTATATCGGCCTAACGTCAACTGTTTTGGAGATATTAACAATTTTATCCACAAAAATGCTGAACTTCAGGTGGCTGCTGTAAGCAACAGAAAACAATTGAATGAAGAAAAACGTTACCAAAAAATTATAATTTTCGTGAACTACCTTTCAAGTTTAAAATGGTGGATCTAAGTATTAATACTATACAGGGTTCTCAATATTTGCAATTTTAATAATTTCGATTTTTTTTAAATCGACCGCTCTGTATATTTTTCTATTTTTGAAAAGCCCTTTTAATGAGCTCTCTTTAGATATACTATTACTTCATATGTATGAGGTATGAAGTAACACATCAAAAGAAAGCTCAGTAAGAGGGCTTTTCAAATATACAAAAATATACAGGGCGTTCAATTTGAAAAAAATCGAAATTATTAAATTTGCAGATATTGAGCCCCCTGTATAGCATTAATACTCAGATCCACCATTTTACACTTGAAAGGTAGTTCACGAAAATCATAATTGTTGGGTAACGTTTTCCTTAATTCAATTGTTTTCTGTTGCTTACATCAGCCGCCTGAAGTTTAGCATTTTTTTTTCATAAAATCGTTAATATCTCCAAAACAGTTGTAGTTAGGCCCATATAACTTGATAACAAAATGATCACCATTTCAATTCAAAACTTTTAAGCTACTCAAATATAGGACATTCCTTTAAAAAAATAGTAAATTTCATTCGTCACGCCTTTTTGAGCCACCCTGTATAATAAAAAATATTTTAGCAATGTGCAACACGTTTGTACCTACAACTTTTATATACACAATATTCATGTAACTCCTATAGTTTTAGATATATCTTCCACTCCCGCTTCGTTGCCGGACTCTGTACAAATGAAATACAAATAAAATTACCTACAGGCAAAACCGATATACATTTTGCATTTCCATGATTTCGTATTAGTTTTGTTTTTTTTTCAAATTATATAAAATGCATTTATACAATTCTTGCATGGACCAATAGGGTAACTGAATTCTACCGTTATTTGGTGTAGTGTTCTAATAATTATTACTCTGACAGCGACTGCTTGCATTTAGTGAATTCAAAGAAGCAAAGGTACCCATTAAATTACTTAAAGAGCAGTAATCGATGAAACCTCTAAGTCTTGCTAAAATACCTTCA
The DNA here is from genome assembly GCA_940337035.1 of Agriotes lineatus. Classification (NCBI taxonomy): domain Eukaryota; kingdom Metazoa; phylum Arthropoda; class Insecta; order Coleoptera; family Elateridae; genus Agriotes; species Agriotes lineatus. Next base: position 119,517,863 of record OW679194.1, read on the forward strand.
TGTAATTGAATTTACTTTTAAAGAAAATTGAGGCATTAAGCAATCTAAATGAAATAAGTCCGGCAGTGCGATTTATTCTTTAGTATTTCGAATTGCTAACTCCATTTGTTTTGCTACACCAGCGGTGTTCGTACGACGTCTGCACGTGCTGAAAACAAGAAAGCAGCAAATGCTCGAGACAATATTTCTATAGAACAGGCTTATCGTGGGTTGAATTCAGGATTGGATAGGATTTCTAACAAAAATCTGTTCATCATTTCGCAGACAGGGTACCTTTCGAGTAATTTATATCGAGTTTTGCAGAATGCAACAGTTTTCTAGATATTCCCTACTAAAAGTAAAGAATAGCCTACATTTTAATCAGTAATACGCTTAAGATCTATCAACGAAAACTGTAAGCAATATTCTACATTAACGGTGTTGGTCAGGTTAAACTTTAAATCTCATTGATGTAAAATAGTATATTATTATATGAGCGATTATTACAACTATTATTCACGAAATGACGTTTGAGGCTACGAGCCGCAGATGAGCAGTGCAAACCATCTGAGTGAAGAATGACCAAATGCTATGCTTTTTACTTCCTTTTGCAATAAATTGATTTACCCCAAAAATTCTAAATTGAGTTTTCAACAGATCTTCACGTTTTAGAGTCCCCTGAACTCAGAAAAACATGTTTTTGTTCATTGGTCTGTGTGTGTATCTGTCTGTCTGTCTGTCTGTGAAAAAAACAATTTCAAAAACAAAAAGAGGTGTGACGTTGAAACTTTATATATAAGTTTTGTGTACTATCTAGATGCGACAGCAAGCTTATGAAGAAAATCGCATAACAGGAAGTATGTGTTTACTCTTGTGATTTTTCAGTTTTTTCGATGTTTTTCAAAAACGGCCTTAACGATTTTTTTCAAACTTTACATTTCTTTACATTTTTAATGTGTACTGATGTGAGATAGGTAATTTTCCAGTTGAATACCTCTAAAATGGGTTTGTTTTCTTTTTTTTTCTATTTTTTTATTGAGTCCTATTTTAAATAGAAGACCCGGTATATTATTACATTTTTGAATTCAGCTTAAAATTTTAGAGAAAATTTGTTTCTTCAACTACTGCTCTATTTTGTGCGGTTTTTGTAAAATTTGTAATCTTTGAAAATTTTTGACAAATGCTTAAAAAATAAAATAAAATTTTTGACTAATTATAAGATCACTGTAAAAGGAAGTTGTGTGCGTGTCACACCAGATTTTTCTATGCCTATTAAGCAAATAAATTACACTCAAATTTGATAACTTTAATGGAACTCTATATAATATACAGGGTGTTATGGAAATGAGTGCAAATATTTTAACCAGCGATAGAGCTCATCAAAATGAACAACTTTTCTATTTATCGTTTTTAATTTAATCGCATATTTTTTCAATAATTTATGTCTTCTAAATTTGACGAGCCGCTTGGTCGGCAAATCTAAGTTAAAGGTGAACGACACAAGGTATATTAAAACCATATATATAATACACATATATTGCTGGTAGGGCCTGGAAACTTCAGAAAACATTACGGCACCGACATAGTTTCACTTAGAGTATAATGCGTCTCGTGCGCATGCGTGAGAACTCGAACTCCGCCTTTTTAAACGAATTTTAAAGTTAACCACTTCCCCATTGGGCGGACGACGCCGCCGCGCTTGCGCACATCTCACCGTATACATGAAGGAGTTGGTTGTGTGTCTCACTTCATCGGCTAGTTTCCCACTTATAGCCGCTAGCAATATAGTAAGTATTAGATATATGATTAAAACTGCAAAGTTCTTGCACAAAAAACATGCGGTCAATAACTTACCTACCTCAATTGATAAGGAACGTTGGTGACCAGATGTGAACTATAGGTTTTATCAGTGTGCGCTTAAATTAAAATATTATTCCATAGGCGGGTATGCATTTTTAGAGTAAAACTGTTTTGAATTTTAACCCAGGTTTGGGAGCGTTTTCAAAAAAATTATTAATGGAGAAGTTGTTCAGTTTAGTGAGTTCTATTACGGGTTAAAATATTTGCACTCATTTCCATAACACCCTGTATATAGGTGGAATAGTAAAACTCAAACCTTCCCCATGTATAACATTTAATGAATAAATATTTAGTTGACAAGCGACACGTTTCGACAATTAAGTCATCATCAGGCTTTTAAAAATCCAGAAGCGGTAAATTGAAGATTAAAATTAATATTGAAGTTTAAAGCAAAACTCAAAGGAATACGTGATAACCTTGAAGAGGTAGATGTGGCTAAGCCAGGTACAAGATGAACGACCTTCGTGGTCTAAACATCCGAACTACATGGGGAAATATCTTATTAACAATTAAAAATTACTAACAAAAGTTAAGCTGTCACCAACCCGTGAAGCGGTCCATGACAGAAGTACCACCTCATATATTAATTTTAATCTTCAATTTACCGCTTCTGGATTTTTAAAAGCCCGATGATGACTTAATTGTCGAAACATGTCGCTTGCCAACTACTTATTTTTTCATTAACAGCCAGTCTTATAAAGGCCACTAATCTGACGTTAACTTTAATTTACTGATAAAATAAACAAAAGCACATCAAAATTTGTTTACTAATGAATAAAATCTCATAAGCACTAACGTTTTGATGCGCTTTTGTTTATTTTAACAGCGAATTAAAGTTAACGTCAGATTAGTGGCCTTTATAAGACTGGCTATAAATGTTATACATGGGGAGGGTTTGAGTTTTACTATTCCACCTGTGATATTCACCCCATTTCGAGATGATTATGGATTCTTCAACTGATAATACATATAATTAATTTTTTCTACGACCACTACTAAAAGTAGGCCTTTTTTTCACTAAAAGTGGCATTTTATATGTGCTAAAAGTAAACAGCTGGTGTGGAATTTGGAATTTTGAACTGGAAGTGAGGTTATAAAGTTATTCTAATTACGTCTTTCGTTACAGGTAAAGTGTTTTTTATATAATTCAAGCATTATGTAATGAATAGAGTAAAATGTGTACATTTATAATTAATTACCTTTGATAACTAACTTGGAGAGCTACTGGCTGCAGAAACATTCACCTGCGCGTCATAGCCATCTCTTTATTATGACATAAATTATAACTGTCATAAATGCAAACCTTTGTTAAATCGAGATTTATGGATTATTAACGGTAAATTTAAGACCGTAGAAAAAATATTGTGTGCAAACTCGTGCTAAAAGTGTTTATGCATGAGACATGTTATGAAACTCAGCCTTCGGCTTCGTTTCATGTCTCGTGCATAAACGTCCACTTTTAGCACTTGTTGCACAAATAGTTATAAATTTTCTATTAAGCGAACTACTAGGATAAAAATGTATAGTAAAACTTGTTCAGTTAGTAATATTTAAAGATGGAGCCGTAACGTCCATTGTTAAACTCTAATTGGCAAATTTAATGGTTCAATTATTAGTTTGTACAGATTGCATTTTTTTTACATGTGCCCATAGCATTCTTCATAGTGTCATTAATGTAGCCTTCTGCCACTGCAGTCGACTTCTACCCCCCCCCCCCCCGCATGTTTTTAGAGCTGCGATGTCATCTCCTGCATCCACAAGCAAGATACCGAAGATCTACAGAAAGAGTGCCCTGTGTACAGTGATGAGCTAGGAAGACTTAGAAACTTGGCAATTTGTTTCTCCATCGCTGAAAACTTATTGATGCCAATTCTATAACTAGTGCACTCCCTTTTGATAGTTTAAATGCAAGGAGGGCCACTGAGGATCCGGCGGACCCAGAGAGAGGTATCTTTTTACAACTTCATGGAAATTCCCAGTTATTGTAAAGTTGCGAATTATTTTGGTTTTTGCATTGGGCACATTTACTGATATTACATTACACCTACAGACTCCCATAATACCCACAATTAGTGCCACCTTAAATAAAAGAAAATGTTGAGCTATCGGTAACATTACGGATAATTTAATTTCGACCTACCTTTGTGGCAAGCCTAGAACGGACAGCGGTATTAATTTTGATTTTATTCAAACGATAGCCAGAATTCCTCAAGATGCTTAGCTGCTTCAATCGAGAAACTCGATTTACTATTTTCTATATTATCGTTATTGTACAAGTCACCTAAAATTGTATAATGAAAAAAATTATGTACATCAAGACAAACAAGTAAATTTCTTGGGAGAGCTGCGCGATCCTGTTGCCGAAACGTAGTTGGGCCGTAACTTTGGTTACAGCATAGCAACTCTGGTGAACAGCCCTGAAGTTCATGCTGGTTATTTTTGGACTATCGACGTCCTGGCCGCAGTTGGTGGTGCCGAAAGGTCCTCAGGTTTCTTCGGGCTGTGTAAATATCGAGAGATCCAAAAAAACCTGTTCCTCAGCGGGCTGTGGAAATTCAACGTACGAATAATATGTTGGTGACACTGGTTTTCCGTCAGTTATGACACGAAATGACGCAAATCCTAACCTGCTAACCTCGAATTTGACATTGACGTACAGTGTCGCCAACATATTATTCGTACGTTGAATTTCCACAGCCCGCTGAGGAACAGTTTTTTTTGGATCTCTCGATACTTGCTTACAGTTATCGTGGTTGCGGTGTTCTTGTATAGAGGGAGCGGGAGCAAGGGACTAACGTCTTCGCCGTGGATCGGATTGGACGCCAGTTATTTTCTAGCTAGTCGCTGCGGGGAAATGCCAAAATTTTACGTGCCGATGTTTTAGCCCAGTTGACTCCAGCAAATCTCAAAGTTCTGGGCGTTTTGAGACCTTCTCAGATTCCGAACTTCGATTTACTGTTCAGACCAAATGTGCACGCAAGATAAGTTTAACACAGGTCAGTTGAGCTCTTACTTCGAAAAGCGGCTTTAGATGCAGTTCTAAATTTATTAGAGCTACAGCTCGGACGCTGTCATCGATAGAACTATGGAAGCTGGCGTGGAGAGCGGTTATCGGTTGGGAAGACCCATTACATGGTAGTCCAGGCGCACTACAACCCAGAAAGTATTTATGAAGAAATAAACCTACGACCCTCTCACATGTTTGCCCTGGCGCACCACAGCTCAGAAGCTTTTTAGTGAAGCACTTTAGAACCCGTCACATGATAGCTCAGGCGCACTACAACTTAGAGCCAAGGTTTATTAAGAAGCATATCTGGCTAGTGGATACGCTAGGACATTTTATTAACCTAGGTACTAGATAAAAAACTTATAAACCCGTCACATGTCGACGAAGGAGCTCATAAGTTAGGTTTATCAGGAATGATATCTGACTAGTGGATATGCTGGGCAGTTTTACTAACCCCGTTACTAATAAAGGTTTGGGACTCTTCTAGTCAGCTCTTCTTCAGGAAGATGCTAGAGTTAAAACTTACCTGACAAGACACATGGTCGCTCCGACGGCTCGCCTCGCTGGATGAGGCTGGGTTATAGGTGCTCTGGAATCCTGGATTACCGGTGGCTTGCTTACCAGATAAAGTAAGGTTGGCTGAGGATTGCTCGGCCTTACACACAAAGATTAGAACTGCTCGACGCAAGTGGAGTCAACTGCCCAGGCATTGTCCTCTTATTGCCGTTTGATGCCCCCTTTCACTTCACTCGTCGGGGGAACCCAAAGTGGGGCAAACAGTGGAAGAATAAGAGTGGGTCAAAAGAGTGCGGTTGTGAGGGTTACTACCTGCATCACCTATTGCGCTCTGAGTCAAAGGGACAAACGTTTGTGGCGGAGATAGCGCAGTTCAAGCTGAAACTGTGGTACGCAACTGAGTAGAATGTTTCACTACTACAGGTTTGTAACAACTCCATGTCATGAAGTTTTATAAGTATTGCAACAACTATGCTATTTCTATTTACTTGTTTTAATTATTATTATCAATGGAAAGGGCAAAAGGAATATTTCCCAAAGAACATTTTTATTTACATTTTTAAGACGTTCTAGCTTTATATAGATCAGTTTATTACTCTATCCGCTAAGTGTCACATATTTTCCAAAATATGAGGGTCTCGCAGTAGAAACTGAAGTGGCTTGCAAATAAATATAATAAAGACGTACATATACATATCAATACATAAGCCATTTGGAATGTATTCTATTTATTGCATATATTGCCATATATTTCGAAACTATTAATAGTATTATTAAAATGTAAAATTATACTTTTAGACAACTAAGATTTTCTGTCGACCAAAGACGTGTGTAGATACATAAACAACAGACAATAATAAATGTAGATAATTTCAGCGTCGATTTAATTCAATGATTCTCATAGAAATATGTCTTTACGGTTAAACTATAAGTTTGTATTTCCAATTTTACTGCTGGAAATACATAATCGCATCTGCACATCGTGTACACTATCATTGCCTAGTTTGTTCACAACTGCGTAATTTTATTTGCTTTCAAATGTGCTATATATAAAAGCCGACGTAAAAGTGTAGAGCAATTTCCTGTTGAGATATGCAGAATTATATTTCATTTCAGCGCAGATGCTCCTATTTTGTAAATCACCGATATTGGCAGATACTGAGGAGATATCTTACCGAATACATTAAGGCATGCAGACATTGATGTAGAATTTAATTCGATGGGCTTTTCTTAAATATTAGTTCAGCAATTATGTATCTACTTTTTATTATTTTCAAGAGCTATTGCAATAAGAACGAACGCAGCAAAACGCATATAAGTTTAAATATTTTAACTATCCAGCAAAAGAACAATCATCTTGATTTTTTAAATAAGCAGCAGGCTAACTAGGCGTTTTGTGTTTCCTCGAGAGAAAACTTGGGAGGGGGAATAGCTTGTTACAACGCACGGGGAAAAGGTAGTGGTATTTCAGCTACGACGACTGAAATACGAATCACGTCCATTTCCGCCTGAAACGGTGCTGCTAGAGCTGCAGGTGAGGTGATGTTTGTGTAATTTGTTGCCGTGTCTAATCAGTAACGTAGCGAAAGAAGTTGGGGTGAAAACTTTCAACCCCAATTCCATGTCATTTTTTAATCAGCTTGTTAGTGTCATACAAGGCTACTCTTTACTGATTATCTTATCACTATGGGATCAACCAATCATGTTTATTTAATAAGTGGCTAAATATAGATACTTACTGGAATTATTCAAACTGACAAATAATTTAAATGAAACTTACTTTTAGCATCTATGGTAGTTATCTATCATAAATGAACCTATATCAGCTATTTCCCTGAATACCTTTTACTTAATGGTTGGTCATAATGATGAGTAGAATTAGAAAAATAGAAAATTCGAGTGAAACACAAAGTAAATAAAATTAAATTTCCACTGATCTTACTAACACAGTAATATAATTGTAAAAAATTTGTAAAAGGCTTTACTCAGAAATTTCCTCACAAGTGGACATTGTGACAATACACAGTTTTAAAAACTAAAGAAAACTAGAGTTAAAAATATCTTAGCGTTCTTAATAATACTGAAACAATAAAAGTAAACACTTGGTAATGCGAATTACATCAATTTTCAAATAAAGAAATTACTACCGGCAGTGGGATTTGAACGGTGGCCCCTGCAAATGCCATTTCAACGATTGGCAATAGACCAACCGTTTGTCGCACGCGCCTACGATGCACCATTTATCCTATATCTGCTGGGTACCATTTTTGTCTACGGTATAGCTTGAGATGTGTGAAAATGATTACATTTGTCTATTTCTCAGTTAAAGTTAAACCCTTACAGTCAGTTATTTTCATTTATGTTTCCTGTTGTTTCCTTTAACAATGATTCAGATTTTTTATTAGATTCTTGTTGCCCTGATTTTTCCTCGCGTCTAAAGCTGCATCTGGATCGTGATCCACGCCGCTCTGAGATAGCCAGAGCACTACTGATTAACGTTCTGCAATAAACCAGAATTTTACCATAGAAGCAAAGCTAAAAAGTTTGACCGGTAGAAAACATATTTTTCCGTTATTATATAAAATTACGATTAAGAAAACACTCTGACATGTGATTCAGCATTTTTTCCTGAAAAAAGCTTTATTGCGGCTTTCACTCTAGATCGTATACTTCTAACATTATGGCGCCCAACACTGGCGAAACAGACAATTCGAAAAAAAAATGATATACGTAAAGTAGTGGATAAATTTGTTAAAAATTCAAGGAATATCTTTTGGAAAAAACGCTGGCACTCATCAATTTTTATTTTTATTTGTGCATTTTTTCAAATAACATCTATATGTACATGGTGACCTGCGTAGGAGGTATGATTTCATCGATGTATTTTTTAATGTCAACCTCTTTTTTTATTACGGAATTTAAAAGAACGCATTTTTTACTTACGCTTAGCTAATTTTTGAGGATAGGTCACAAGACCAAAAATAAATTGCAAAATACTAAATTAAATTGTTATGATAACTTCAGAAACATAACCCTACTCTCAAATACTTTGGTATAACTCTGGACAGAGCGCTAACATATGAACTGCATCTAGAAAAACTGTCCTAAAAACCCAAACTGGAGTAAACTTAATTCTGCAACTTTAGCACTTGTCTTTCAACCGTTGAATATTGGCTTCTGTGTGGTCGATCAGTAAAGATAGCTGCAAAGTTGACGTCTTACATAACTAAGCAATGCGTATAATTTCTGGATCGGTGAAATGCACTCCTACACCACGGCTACCGATTCTGTGTAACGTCCCACCTCCTAGTAGTTGCCGTGCAGCACCCACCCTCAGAGAATATTCTAACCTACAAACGATCTATCACTCCCTGTTCAAACTAGTGCTTACCCATTAGATAAAACAATTAAGTGAAATTATGCGGACTCAAAATTAGAATATAAAATTAGTTCACAACATGTGCCAGTTAAACTGTTTGTATACAAGAATCAGCTTTGGTGTCGGCTTACTGGGTCACGTTGCAATACTATAAGGAATCCTTATGCAGACAGCGGCATTATAGTACTATCATTAAGTCAGATTTCACACACATTGTTTACCGGCAGGGTATTTTATACAAACGTCGTGTTTTGTGCCTATAATAATGGTGAGGCACTAACACCCCATAAAGGAGCTTGGCCTGCAAGGCGGAAGGTTAGAGCTTCCGTATCCTCGCTCTCACACCCGACTGTCGCGTGTCAAATTCATGACACGTGGTGATGTGGTGAGCACCACGCATTAGACAGCCGCATTATTACCCCTTGTTCTTTCGAACGCAGGTTCCCAATTATTTAAAGCGACTGGGTAGGCCGCCCGCCAGGCATCGATCTGGGATTTGAACTCCAGACTTCCGCGCCGCAGTCCGATGCTCTAACCACCGAGCCACGCTGGCCTGTGCCTATACCAATAATAGGTTATCAGATCCAAATAGCAACACGACACACATTCAATTATATAAGAACTTGTATTTATTTAATATTTCAACCTATTTTTAAACTCTGAAGTGTATTCATTTGTGACCAGACATAGGCTACAATTGCCTAAGTCACATCGTATCTCAAAAACTTTCATCTTCTTCAGTAAAACAACCTGGTTTTATAATTACACAATTTATGTTCCGACGTGCGTCCTGAACGAGTGCGAGAAATAATTCACGAAACTGCACAAATCTAAGACTTGCATAAAATCAAGGAGCATCGCGGACACTCCCAATACATGAGGACATGCTGAAACCCTGGAACCAAAGTTTAAATCACAACCTACAACTAAATTTAGACGCCTCAGGCGACTCGTGTGGTAGCTGGTGCTCGTTTAAGGTACCCAATAGAACGATCTCACAATAAGTATTGCAGGCATCGAACTACCAAAAAAGCTCTGACAACTTTAAATCAAATAAGGATGGAACATGGCAGATTAAACTGCTTAATATATAACTGGGGCTATGTCGCCCCCTCAATGCATGTGCAGTATGCAGTATCGTCTATACACCACATGGTTGTTGAATGGCCCGTAACAGCTGTCCCAGGAGATATCCACCGGCATCCACCGCCCAACCGCAATATAATATGGTAAAGATTTGCGATGTTGAAGAGAAAACACAAAATGTTGGTAAAGGTACTTCCACCATTCTGATCCAAGGTAGTTAGAAGAATTTTTATATTTAATGGCAAAAATAAAACACTGTTGAATGTTATAAAACCAACTTGTCAGTGTCAATTTTTCCAAAGCCGTTTGTTAATTATAATCATTACCCCACTTGCAACACTTATGAGAAAATTTACACTTGTTGACACTTACAAGTTGGTTTTGTGACATTCAACAGTGTTTTATTTTCGCCAACAAATATGAAAATTCTTGTAACAGTAACATCTTGGTTTTTATACATTCAAACTATGTATCATTGATGGTTTTAGCCATGTAATTAATCAGAGAAAAATTAACTACACTTTCACACCTATTTTTCAGAATTTGACAATCAAAGATTTTAATTTTCTAACGTGAAATAGTCGTATAATACCCACACTTGCTAATGTGCTGATTTACTAAATTATTGCATACTTTTCTCACCTAAAATAGCACAGTTACTTGCTTTCGTTACAAAACTTCAGTTTGGGGGGTTGTGCTGCTTTTAAAATTTGTAGTGAAACTGCATAATAGTTTACAAGTAAATTACGCAACCGCAGTCATTTATACGACTTGCTCGCTGCTTAACACATCCTAATAAACCAACCTACAGTGTACTGTTATGACTGCAATTAGTGCTGTCGTAATTAGCATTGTAACCAACGGTCTAACTCAAAGTTAACGTCGTTGTTCCGTTAACAAGATGCCGAATAACCGACCTCTAATAAGATTTAACTAAGCCGGGTCTCATCTCGCTAGGTTTCTGCTAAGAATTGCTTAGCATTTAGTAAAGCTCTGTGAATTGCAAAATGTTTGAAGAGCGGGTGAAGGTTTAAATATGAAAATATATCAATACTTATTGAAAGTGTACCTTAATAGTATTACTACAATTCGCATTACTATACTCAACCTAAATGTCTCCGCAATTTGTAAGTTATGGATTCAAAGCAGTTTGAACAGAAGGATTACGTACCCTGTTTATTATTTATTACCAGACTAGGAATAACTCATTCCCTAATTAAACTATAGTTAGGCTTACAAATGAGATTAGTTTGCTACAATTTTCCTACATTATCTGCAAAGGCATCGAGGTCGTAACTGTACAATATCAAATACGTGTAATCCACTGTCTAATTCGTTTAGACAAATGGTCATCAATGGTATTGAGGTGGTCGCATTCAGGGACGTATCGGTATGCGGTGGCCATAAAGCTTACACGTGACCAACATACCAACCCTCCTCGCAAAACCAGAAGCCATACTAACTAGATTACAACTGAAATACCGAATTCTTTAGTTCTATAAGAAGACTCTGGGTTTACTTTCCAAATATGTTCACACTACTCCCCCAACGTTCGCATGTAGACTTGAACTTGAGTCAACAGCGGCAAATGTACACAAGAGGACATCCACTAAATCTCTCGACACGATCTCGTGCCCAATGTTGGGAGACACATCATTTTATATTTAGGATAACAACCCAGGCTGTTAAGGCGTTCAACACGGACGTTTATATTAACCGGACATACCTACTCGATGCACCTATGATCCGGGGAAATTGCGCATTCCGAGAAATGTTCGCGATATGCCCGGAGAATTCCAGATTCAGACTGCAATCATATTAGCTTTTAATATGTGCAACTCGATAGCCATTATGTGGTCTGCATTACTCCTTGGGGTCCTGTTGAATAACCGAAAAAGAAGGAATTCCCAATAACCGTTTACTAGCCTAATCAACATATTATCCAGGTAATTAATAGATTGATCACATTTATTTTAATTACGCCAGCTCGTAACGACATTGGGAACCTGCAGCTCATTGACGTCATTTCAAACTCTAAAATAATTTGCGTTGCACGGCAAACATAGGTATTGGACTTAGTTTTTTTTTCAAGGATTAGTATTATGAATAGTAAAGACACTGAACGATTATAAACAGTAAGGATAAAATATGTCTGCGGCGTTATACATCTGAATGAAGATGCAGCATTGCGATTGGCGAGGTTACCACTTGTTAAAGTAAGGTTTTTATACTTTTCACAGATAATTCCTTTTCGTAAAACTATGTCATAATATCCATAAATTTTAAGATATGTAAGTGACGACGTTGAATTGAATAAAAGGGACGTAACTTATTCACCCCGCTAGAAATTCGAATTTGTGAGAAAAGAAGATTGATTCCACTTCCACAACTTTTAACGGGGCGTAGCTGAGCAGGGGTGCAAATATAGAAGTAAACTGTCCTCCGCTGTTTGCGGGTTCTAGGGGCAGTAATTTCATGTAGACAATTTTATAATTCCTACGCTGAAACAATTTTTATATTATAGTTATAGATTTATGTATGTTGGTACAAAAATGGAAAAACGTATTTGTAAGTATATTTAAAAAAAACCTAAATATAAAAACGTTCTGAAGTTAGCTCTCTCTGCTAATTTTCAGTATATTTAAAACTACCCTTTATAAAATAGATACACGTGTTTAACTCCTACTAAAAGAGGACCATTTGCATTCGTTCGACCTCTAACAGTATCTTTCACCCTTTGTACAGTGGCGGCTATTCTATACGAGCTGCCGAGTTTTAGGGCGGGCAATTATTTACCTTAATGAAATTATTATGTTGATATTTTGTAATGCGTACGCATCTTCACCCAGAGATACATACAAATTAAAAATTAGTTTAATGTAATTTTCAGCACAGTTTTCCTCCATGGTATTCCAAATCTTTATCATTTACTCCTTAACCAGCGACACATCGCTGCTGCATGTCATTGTGATTTTCACGGTTGTAATGTATAGTTATGATTTTCTGTTACCTAACTCTCAATTTGTGCATTCCTCTAGATTTTTGCGCTTAACTTATTGCAAATCGTCAAAATCATGTGCCACCAACTATGTAGCTAACCGCAAAAAATAAAATGTATGTACATATTGTTACGATCAAAAGTATACCCCAATTTTTACAAATTTTATCGCAATACTTGCTCTAGATATATTTTAAATAGTTTCCAACAGGCAACATCAATGTCTAAGATTTATCTTAAGAATAAATCCTGGTGGAGTTCATTCCCTACGTTTAATTTTGCTTGAATGTTTTCGCATAATTGGTATTCATATTGAAACTTAATAACATTTTGCAAAATTGTATCGTAAGAAGGGGTTGGATAACCATAAGTTACTGCTAAGGATTTTAATTTTTAGTTACAGTTTTACGAAGTTTTAGAAAACTAAAAGCAACAACATTTATCTATGAAGAATCTCTCTCCATTGTCGTGTTCTTCGTATCCGAAGATCGTGATTTGTGCGATGTGTTTAGTTTGTAGCTTGTATAATGTTCTTCCAGTGCTTTCTGTCCTGAGCGTTTCTGGTGTTTTCTTCCATTTTGGTACCTGTCAGTCCTTCGATTTCATCCAACCATCTTCTAGGTGATCTGCCTCTTAATCGTTTACTTTCAATCTTCCCCTGGACCATCAGCTTTTCCAGATTATCGTCTGTCCTTCGTGATATATGGCCAAAGAATTGCAAAATTCTTCTTTGGATTTTAGTTATTAGTCTGATATTTTCGCCAACTTCTTGAATTACAGAATCATTGGGTCGATGTTCGGTCCATGAAACCCTCAACAGCCTTCTCCAACACCACATTTCAAAGGCAGATATTTTATTTTTATCAATTTTTTTCAACGCCCAGGTTTCCGCTGCATATAAGGCGATGGGGAATACGAGTGTTTTCATAAGTTTGATTTTGGTGGTTTTGGTTATGCTGTGATCTCTCCATATTTTGTTTAATTTTGTCACCGCCGTTTTAGCTATTGCAATTCGTCTTTTAATTTCGTAATTACAGCTTCCCGTATTGCTTATAAATGACCCTAGATAATTGTATTGCTCTACTATTTCAATTTTTCCAAATTCATCTCCTCGTAGTTCTATATCACCTCTTCTTATAATCATAATTTTGGTTTTATCTTTATTAAGTTCCATTCCCAATTTTTCACTTTGCATTTCAATAATATCTAAAAAAAAATTCATTTCTTCGGGAGTTGTCGCAAATATCGCCGTGTCATCCGCATATCTGAGATTTGTTATTTTAACTCCACCAATGGTAATTCCTCCATTCCAGCCTTCTAGAGATTTTCTCATTATTTGTTCTCCATATATATTAAATAATAAAGGAGACAAGATGCAGCCTTGTCGAACTCCCTTTTGCAGGTTAAAGCTTTCTGAGGTTCGGTCATTAATCCTCACTGTGGCAGACCCCGACTCATATAATTGTTGGATTAGAAAGACGAGATGGTCCGGAGTCCCCATTTCTAATAGGATATTCCATAATTCTTTCCATTGTACACGGTCAAACGCCTTTACGTAGTCAATGTAGCATATGTACAATGGAACATTAAACTCTCTGCATTTTTCGATCAACTGCCTCATGTTGTGAATTTGTTCCCGGGTCCCTCTCTCATCTTGCAAATCCTGCTTGCTCAACAAATATTTGCCTTTCCAGATAATTCTTGATTCTATTCAATATTATAGATAACATTATTTTGCTAGCGTGACAAATTAAGGAGATGGTTCTATAATTTTCACATTTTTTTGTTGAGCCCTTCTTGTGAAACGTAATCATGACTGATTTAGTCCAATCTTTAGGCCATATTCCAGTTCTCCATATTTTATTACATAAGTTCGTCATAAGTGACACGCCTTCCTCATTTAGTGCCTTTAGCATTTCACTGCTTACGTCATCTTCTCCTACAGCTTTGTTACCATGTAACATTTTAATGGCATTTTCTACTTCCTCTCTGAGTATTGAAGGTTTCAGTGCCATTAGTTGTATATCGTCGCATTTTGCCTTTTCACACTCAAGTGTTCTGTCGTTGTATAGCTCTGAACAGTACCTTTTCCATCGATCAAGTACTTGATCGATTTCGTCTAATACTATGCCATTTTCGTCCTCTATTGCCCAGGTTTGAGGTTTAAACTCTCTTGTTATTTGTTTTATTTTCTTAAAAAGATCTTTTGTTTCATTCTTTCCTTGGTGTTCTTCAATTTCTGAACATAACTTGTTCAAATATTCGTTTTTATCTGTTCTGGATTGTTTCTAAATTTATCTATTTAGTTTTTGATATGCTTTACGTTTCTCTTGGGTGTCCATTGCATTTAACTTTAGTTCTTTTTTTTCTCTCACCAACTCCCATGTCTTTTCAGTCATCCAGTGTTTCTTTTTTGGTTGTTCTTTATTTGGCTCATGGCAATTATATTCTTGAATTGTTTGTTTTTTTGCAATTGTCAATATGGTTTTCAAACCGTCCCACATATCATTGGGGTGTTCATCTTTAGCTCGGTGACTTATTAGGTTACTTTTTTCTTCAAGAATATTTTTGTACCTAGGTAACATTTCTTCTTTTAACTTTGGTTTTTTCTTAGGTTTTTTTATGGTTTTTAGGTGTATTTTTAATTCGGCAGTTAACATATAATGATCTGATCCACAATCTTCACCAGGATATGTTTTTGCGTCCTGTATAGAGCTTCTCACCTCAGGGATCAGCAATCTTATTGCTGGTACGGGTTCGGCAACCCCGAGGTACCCGAGCAAACTGGAGGCAACTTTCAGTTGATGAATTTAATGGCTCTAGTTGTAACCCTCACCGAAATAACTGCCGGTATAAGCAGTTCCCCTCTTGCACGATCAACAGCTTCGGGTGGAGGAATCGGCGGAGGTAGGGCACTCTTTTGCCCTGAGGTGGAGAAATCGACCTCTAAAGGCGGATGAAATATGTAAATGTTCAACGGCATAAGAATGCAGAAGGCAAGAGGAAACCACTGCATTAAAGGTCCATATGAAGTTCCTTAGTAGAAATTATCATGGCAATGTTCAAAACTAAATATACCGGAGTTATAAGTTCCCCAATCGGATCTCCGGGGGGAACAGTGATGAACAAAGTTGTGAAATTATCAAAAAGTAATATAAGAGCTATGAAAATTGCTACCTGGAATACACGAGGCTTATATGCACCAGGAAAATTAGCTAACGTAACAGCAGAAATGAAAAGACTAAAGCTCGGTATACTTGGTATCAGTGATGTACAATCGCCAGGTTCTGGAAAATGTATGACTACAAACGGCACGATCTACTATGCAGGCAATGATGACAAAACCCATAGATACGGTGTTGGCATTATAGTAGAAAAAGAAATGAACAAATCGGTAATAAGTTTTACCCCATATTCCGACAGAATTATAACGATACAACTCGATTCCAAGAATGGAAAAATCAACATTATTCAAGTGTATGCACCGACAGCGGACAAGCAAGACGATGAAGTTGAAGCTTTTTATGATCAATTAGACTCTGTTCTGAAAGCTACTAAAAAAGAAAACGTCACCATAATTATGGGTGACTTTAATGCTAAAGTTGGCAAGGTCAAAACTGAAGGATGCACAGGAGAATATGGGTTGGGACAGCGAAACGAGCGAGGAGAACGATTGATAGAATTTTGTCAAAACGAAGAACTAACAATAATGAATACAATGTTTAAATTACCAAATCGTAGGTTGTATACGTGGAGATCTCCGATGGATAACAAGCAAAGAATTGTCAGAAACCAAATAGACTACGTTATAATCAGAAGTAGATTTAAAAATTCAATTACATCGACGAAAACCTATCCCGGAGCTGATATCGGGTCAGATCATAATCCAGTAGTAGCAGTATTAAAAATTAGATTGAAAAAACTAAAACGCAAAGGTAACAGGCAAAAAATAGATGTAAAACAACTAAACGAAAACAGTATATTAAACAATGCACAAGTAAAAGTTAACCACAATCTCAGGAACATCAAAGAAATAAATAGAAATACCGAAAACGTTCATGAGAAATGGAGAAACATAGAAATGGCATTATTAAAAGCCGGAAAAGATACTTTATCTCCAAGGAGAGTTAAGAAGAAAGATTGGATGACAGATGAAATTCTCAATTTGATGGAAGAAAGACGAGATTATAAAGCTAGAAACGAAGAAAAGTACAAAGAACTAAATAGAATGATTAAAAGGAGAATTAAAGAAGCCAAAGAAAAATGGTTATTAGAAAATTGCAAGGAAATAGAAGAATACGAAAGTAGATATGATAGCTTCAATATGCATAAAAAGATTAAGGAAATAACAGGTATTAAAAGAGTAAAGCAAGCAAGCTCATTAAAAGATAAAAATGGTAGAATAATTATTGACATAAATGACAAGCTGAAGAGATGGACCGAGTACATAGAAGAACTTTTTAAAGATGACAGACCAGAAATCAAAATGAAAACAGAGGAAACAGGACCGGAAATTTTAAGATGCGAAGTAGAATACGCCATTAAAAGCACAAAGAAGGGAAAGTCTGTAGGACCGGACGAGGTTCCAGTAGAATTGTTAAAACTTATAGATAACGACACAATTGACATAATGGTAAACCTTTTTAACACAATCTATAGAACAAACGTTATTTCAAAACAGTGGCTCTTATCAACTTTTGTTACACTCCCAAAAAAGAACAATGCAAAAGAGTGTTCTGAATATAGGACTATAGCATTGATGAGTCACACGTTAAAAGTGTTTCTTAAAATCATCCACAAAAGGATATTTAAAAAACTCGATGAAGACATAAGTGCCACACAACTAGGATTTAGAAATGGACTAGGGACAAGGGAGGCTCTGTTTGGTGTAAGCGTATTGATGCAAAGATGTTTAGATGTAAATCAAGATCTATATGCATGTTTCATCGATTTTGAAAAAGCTTTTGATAGAGTCCGCCATGAAAAGCTATGCGAAATTCTCAAAAGCAAAAACATTGACAGTCAAGATATTAACATAATAACCAAATTGTACTGGAACCAAACAGCGAAAGTAAAGGTTGAAAATGAATTAACCATGGAAATTTAAATTTGCCGAGGCGTTCGACAAGGTTGTGTTCTTTCTCCACTCCTATTTAATATATATAGCAAAGCCATATGTCAAGAAGCTTTAGTAGAACAAAATGCTGGAATAATTATAAATGGAGAAATCATCAATAATATACGCTACGCTGACGATACACTCTTAGTGACAGATAATTTAAAAGATTTACAGCACCTACTTGAAAACATTAATACCCACAGTAACAACTACGGACTCAGACTAAATCTTAAAAAGACGAAATTAATGGTAGTCTCAAAAAATCAAAACATTGACGCCAATTTAACAATTTCTAATATACAAATTGAAAGAGTCGCTTCATACAAATATCTAGGGGCATGGATCACCGAAACTAACGAACAAAATAGAGAAATTAAAGCAAGAATAGAAATAGCGAGACAAGCGTTTGTTAAAATGAAAAGGTTCCTATGTTGTCGAGATATCAACTTAAATCTTAGAACTCGTATGTTACGTTGTTATGTTTTCTCCACGTTATTGTATGGCATGGAAGCATGGACCTTAAAACAGACAAACATCAAAAACCTTGAAGCCTTCGAAATGTGGTGTTACAGAAGAATGTGGAAAATAGCATGGACAGAAAGAGTGACTAATAGCGAAGTACTGCTGAAAATGGGAAAGGAATGTGAAATAATAAAAACTATAAAAAGGAGAAAATTAGAATATCTGAGGGGAGAAAAATACTTGTTACTGAGGCTTATAATGCAAGGAAAGATCAAATGAAAAAGAAGTGTAGGTCGAAGAAGGACTTCCTGGCTACGCAATCTACGAGAGTGGTACGGCTGTAGTTCCAACGAGTTATTTAGAGCTGCTGTTAATAAAGTGAAAATTGCAGTGATGATTTCCAACCTCCGATAGGAGACGGAACCGGAAGAAGAAGAATAGAGCTTCTAAATCTGTTGTTGATCAGGATGTAGTCAATTTGATTTCTAAATTTATCACCTGGCGACTTCCAGGTATACAGTCTTCTTATATGGTGTTGAAAGAATGTGTTCATTATAGCATAGTTATTCTCAATACAAAAGTGCAACAAGGTTTCACCGCTATCATTCCTTGTTCCGATGCCATACTTGCCTATTATGTTTCTGATATTGTCGTCTAGTTTTGTTGAGCCTATTTTTGCATTATAATCTCCTTGAATCAAGATTATTTCTTTCTTTGGTAGTTTGTTGATTGTATTTTCTAGTTGTTCATAGAAATCCTGAATGTCTCTCTCGCTTGATACACTTGTAGGAGCGTATACCTGTACTATATTGACCTTAATAGGGTAGGTGTTTAGTTTCATGGTCATAATTCTATCATTAATAGGATTAAAGCCCGGAACCGCATCAGTCCATTTTGTACTTATTTTGATTGCTACACCATTCCTACTTTCTGTTGTGTTACCAGAAAAGTACAGTGCATTACCCGTCTTTGTTTTAAAATAACCAGACTCTTTCCAATGGGTTTCAGATATTCCAAGAATGTCAATATCTTTCGTTTCTTTTTCGACTATAGCGAGCTTGCCGGGTTGCAGTAGCCCTTGCGTATTCCAAGTAGCAACTTTTATTTTCGCTCTTATTGATCTTTTACTCTTTTTTCCACTCGTGACAGGGCTTAATACATTCCCCCGGAGATCCGATTGGGGGAATAGCTTTACTTCCGGATTTGTTTTGCATTAAGCTAGTCATGTTACCGTATATATATATATAAATATAAATTAAGGTGCATATACATGCGCACAAATAGTCTTGGGATGGTAGTTGAAGTGGGTTCCCTCTTCCTTCTTCAACCGCAGTAGTGTGGTCAGTTTAGATCGCTGATCTGTGCCCACATCTCAACTTATTGTTGCCGAACCGAAAAATTGCATCTACGCCAAACAATAATACAAACAAGACTGCTGCCTCCTGCTCGATGTTTGAGTTTGGGGTCATCCCCCTAGACCTTACCAGAGCTTCCGACACCAATCCTGCCGGGGATATATGGGGATATAGAAGGAATAAAATAAATAGGGGTTGGTGGGATCAAGGTTTGGGCATGATTTCCCCGGTAGTAGGAAATAGGGAAAACCATGAGCTCGCGTCGGCAGGGTCGCTCGGTCCCTGAGATAGGTCTCTTCTCTGTCGGGATCACAGACATGTACCTACCCGCTACCCTCCATGAAGAATGCTTGAACTTTAATCACATAAATAATGCACCTAATACTAAAACCTGTTACAAAAACTTGATTAACGAAAAAAAGAAAACTGTTTTTAATATCTCCCCTAAAAAAAAATGCAAAAAATTAAAAGCCACTAAACACTAACATCTGCTTCACAACAAATACCAAAACCACTCTTACTCAGTATCTTAATCAATGTATAGAGAAACGAGATTGCGCATCTCAAAAGGTAAAGCACATTGTCTTCTTACGCTATTCATGTACGCACCATTGAGAAAATTATAAGAATTAAAGACAGGAAAGAAAAACTGACAAGCCTTAAGAAACGTGTAAAATCCGAAGCCGTAACCAACCCTCAAGCATTTCTTACTGAAGATTTGAGAAATGTAATTTACAATTGTCATTTGTTGGATAAACTGCGCGTATTTTTACTTCTTTGAAAAAAAAGCTTTATGAAGAATTTGGCTGGGCAGGGTCGCTTTGGAGAACGATTTTAAATAATTTAGGTTTTAAATGGAAACATTGGGAGACAATCTTTTGGTTTTAATTGAAACAATGGATATTAGAAACTTAATAATTAGTTATTTAAAGGGAATATCGTGGACAGAACCGGAACATTGTGTATATGGATGAAACCTACATCAATTCCAATTACTCATGTGCAAAAAGCTGAAGCGGAGCAGCGATGGTTCCAATAACGGTCTGAAGCATAAAATTTACAAAGGTTCGCGTTTTAATGATTGTACTATGCAAGATAAAAAAAACTGGGACAGTTAGGATGGTCTGCTGTGAGTGTGACTGTTTAATATGTACAGTTGCTAGGTATTTCTAACTTAACCGCCAACTTGTTTCGACGTTGCTATGAATCAGAATTGTTATAATAAATGTCATTGTTTAAAGCCTTGTTTAAGCTAATCAAATTATGCCAAAATCTCTATCAAGAGTTGTCCCAGCTTTTTTGTCTTGAATAGTATATGCTGGATGTGAAATGGGTTTTATTAAAAATGGTCTATTAATATTTAGAGCAGGATGCAAAACTGGTGACTACCGAGACAGCATGAATGCTGAAAACTATGAAAAATGGATAAGATAATCTAATTCCCAACTTACCAGAAAATAGCGATAGATAACGCGTTTTATCATAATATTCAAATGCAATAAGGAAAAGTTTAGAACTTTTTACATTGATCAGTCACTTCAGGACCATGGTCATAAGGTTTTGCGTTTACCAACTTACCATCCTGTTTTAAACTCAATAGAGATGATTTGGACAAAAATTCAAAACACGGTCGCAACAAAAATCTAAAATTTACTTTGAATGAGGCTGAACGACTAGCAAGAGAAGAATTTGCAAGTACTACCGAAGAGTATTGAATCAAACGCTGTCGTCATGTAATCTCTAGTGAGAAACAACAACTTGAACGAGAAGTTGATATTGTACAAATGTACATGCAGTAAAATTTAATCTCTTATTATAGACGTGAAAGAAGATTCTTCAGAAGATTTTTCAGACGAATCTTTGGACTGAGAATTAAATTAATTTGATTCTGATTTTGTTGTCCGTTCTATTCTTTGTTTTTTTATTTTTTTATACCTATGTTACTGAAAATTAATAGATATTTACTGGTTTTGTGTGTTTTAATAGTTTTAAAAACAATCTGCTATTATGCTATTTGTGATAATAAAATATGATCATTGATTTTAAGTTATATGGGCAATCTTAACTTACAAAAGTTAATACAGTTTTATAATCGTAAGTACGATAACAAAATTTAATAACGCACCTCTATTTTCTGTATGTTCCGCTTATGCTCAATTGTGACATAATATTTGATTAAAGAAGATGTAAAAATTATACGGCTGAATATTAAAACATTTAACTTGGGCCAAACTTTAACTTTTATAACCCTACAAATAAAATTCCAAATGAGAAAATTATTGTAAATATTGAGAGTGCAATTAGTAATTTAAATTCAGACAATCAAAGCAAAACAAGAGCTTCCCTTTGTAATATTTTAACCAATCACCAGAACAAAAAAAAGCAAGATTTCATTAAATTCAGATAAAAACATAAAAAATAACATCCTTCTTCAGAAATTAAATACCACTAAAAAGTTTTTGAAACAAAATGATGACATTATAGTCACTAAAGCCGATAAAACACAAGCCACAGTTATAATTAACAAAACAGATTATATTAATAAAATGATGAACCTTTTAAACGACGAAAATACTTACAGCAAAGTTGATAAGAATCCAACAAATAAAATTCAAAACTTTAACAACAAAATTTTAAGAAACTGGAATGACAATAAATACATATGTGAAACTACTTATAAAAAACTAATAACACATGATGGACTCATACCAAAAATTTATGGCTTGCCTAAATTACACAAAAAAGACATCCCTTTACGACCTATTGTTGCATCTTATATGAGCCCATTATATAAACTTTCAAAACATTTATCAAACATATTAATTAATATCACTCAAAAAAACCAACACAGCGTAAAAGATTCATGGACTTTTAAAAAATTTATTGATACTGTTTTACTAACTAAAAATCAAGTTTTATTCTCTTTGGATGTTGTTTCACTATATACTAATATTCCCATAAATTTAGCCATTGATACTATTGAACTATATTGGTCTCAAATAGAAAAATATACAGAAATTCCTAAACAAGAATTTATCAAAGCCGTTGAATACATTTTGAATTCTACTTTTTTCTCTTTCAATAATCAAATATATAAACAGAATTTTGGTGTTGCAATGGGACAACCCTATCAAGCACAATAGCAGATTTAGTTATGCAAAGGATTGAATCTGAAATTTTAAATAATTTAAATGATATTAATTTTTATAAACGATATGTCGATGATATTATAATTGGTACAAATAAAAACAACATAAACAATATTTTTCAAACTTTTAATAACTATCATCCAAGACTACAATTTACAATTGAAAATGAACAAAATAAATCTATAAATTTTATCGATTTAACACTAATAAGAGCTGATTCTGGTATAATTGAAACAAACTGGTTTAGAAAAGATATTAAAACTGACAGATATTTACATTTTGATTCTCAAACAACAGTTAAATATAAAATTAGTGTAATTAACAGTCTAACTGATCGTGCAATTTTACTCTCTACCAATAAATACCATAATGAAAACATTATAAAAATTAAAAATATATTAATAAATAATAGCTACCCCATATAATTCATAAATTCAAAAATTAAAATGAGAATTAATAAACTTAAATTTAAAAACACAAATAACAAAAATGATTCTTTTGACTTATACCCTAATTGTTTAGGAAAATTCATGTTACATATCTCTTCCATACATACCTAAATTGTCACAACAATTAAGTAAACTTTTGAAAACTTTTAATTTTAATGTTTCTTTCAAAAATAATAACACCATTGGTAAACTTTTCTTTAATAATTTAAAAGATAAAACTGAAATTCAATCAGAATCTAATATTGTCTATCAAATCAATTGTAGTGACTGTGATGCTAGTTATATTGGTCAAACCAAACAACACCTCAAAAAAAGAATATCACAACATGTAACATCTATAAAAAAGAAAACTTTAACTCCGAATAAACCCAATACTGCCTTATCAGATCACGCTGTTGATAATTACCACAATTTCAATTTTAATTCCCCAAGAATATTACAAAGAGAGTCAAACCTAAGTAAACTAATTTTTTATGAAATGATAGCAATAAAACAAAATTCAAAATCTATAAATTATAAAACAGATATTGAAAACCTACATTCAATTTATTTTAATCTTCTCTAAATATTGATTTTTTAATATTTTTATATTTACCTGTTTTCATAATAACTTTTGTGCTTTTTGTTTATTAGTTTTTTGGAAATTTTCCTTCATATAACAAATATTTATAATTTCTTTTCAGAATTTATCTCCAAAAAAATATTTATCAAACTTTAGTAAATCGTTTCCTTTGATTCTATAACATAAAAACAAAATTTATATTCCATAAATAATTTTAAATAATTGAAAATATTTGCATTTTTGATTTTTTTTATAATTTTCTCTAATTTATTAACTTTTTAATATTTCAAGGGGAGTGTTAATTCCTCCCTTTAAAATTCTATCATATATATTTAGTGTTTTTATTCTATTCATAATGTTTTAAATAATCCAAAGTAAGATTTGTTATCAAAACACATGCTTAATTTTTCTAACCTAATTCTCTCATTCTAGGAACCCTTAATCATGTAAATATACAAATGTAAATAATTTTGAATCTGAAGAAGTTTGCCAAGGCAAACGAAACGTAATGCATTCCATTAAAGCATCCTGGATTTTTGAAATTAATTTTGGCTGTTATCTTTGTTTTCCTAACCAAACTTTTAAATAATATTTGATGTACAAAGTAAGGTAATATTTTGTGCCAGAATGACATAACATACCAATAGCCAAAGTTCAAAATATTAGATTTAGTTCGCACATTCAGATTTCGTCAGCTATAATGAATTACTATTACCAACATCAATTTTTTAGTAAATTTCCCAAATTATTTTATTATAATAAAAAAATAGAAAATAGTATAAAGCGCTTGTTCTAAAAAACTGATTCGGCACTTGTTTGTTCGAAAACTCGCCGTTGACGAGGTTTGTTTCCGAATTTCAAACTCATGCAAGAATACATAGTTTTCTATAATTTTTACTTTAATATACTATTCTAATACTTATTTTTCAGTAAATCCTTTGTTTTACTTACAAAGAGGTACATATTAATATTAACCACATATCTTAACATTTAATTTTGAAGTTATGTCACAGGAATTTCATGAGCGAAACCGCTAACGTATGATAATTCGTTCATGCCTGCGTTATGTAACAAAACACATTTTTTAGAACATGCTACATTAATCTCGAAAGCATCAGGATGCGTTTAGAATATTTATAATGATACATAGTCGTATGTTCAAGTATAATTCTCACGTTTTCACGGACGTGACATTTCGGAGTAGTCCCTGAATGGGGCAGAATATTTCTACGTGTTAGTTTGACATGAGTCAATCCACTATAGGTATACTCGGTATCCAAAAAAAATACGTGTTACATTTTTGTTACATTTCATAGAAATAAGTTACGTATGTACAAATATAATACATTAACTACCTAATAATATTTGTGTTCAGATGACAACATATTCTAAAATGACTTGGATTTCTGAGCAATAAGTTTTCTAAAACAGTCTTAATTTTTGCTTGAATTCTTGGAAAGTTAAACTTAAAGTGCAATAAGGCTGCGTCATATTGTAGAATAAACAATTATTTTATAACTCATACAATGAAAACAAAATTTCTACTTTATTTTGAAATTTGAATGAAAAGAACCTTCTTTATAACCTAAAATTTTTAACACAATAAAGTTAAAACATGTTGGATGAAGATCTTTATTAAAGAAAGATGTTTTGCAGCCAATGGCCTTATCATTTAGCAATACTTGCTCGATATTGTGCAAATTTCATCATCTATATTGCTTTTGAGATGGTTAAGCGTCCTTGATCTGTTTTATATACCCTATGCCTGAAGTAACCCAAAAAATAGAATCTGATATAGTAACACCCGACCATTTCAATCGCCACGGAAAGTACAGTATTTGCCTGATTAAATTAATCGCTGGAGGAAAAAGTCGATTTCCACATAATATCTTACAGTATGACTAGTAGCGTTGTTTTATTTAAAGTAATATTTCTTAGGCAATTGTTAAAACTGCAGGCCTAAGAAAATTCAGCCTACACGCTTATGTTTAGGACGTTGCAGTAACGAATTGTCAATCTTCTTCAAGGTAGCGTCTCATAATTCTTGACTTTGAAACTACGCACCATAGCGGCAGTTTAGGTAAATTTTGTAAAAAATGTCGTAGCTTTATAAAGAAAGCTTTACCTGTTAATATAGTCGTTGAAGTAGAAATTGGTTTCAGCACTCATGAAGAGACGTTCCACTGTATCAGCATATTCCATTAACTCATACAATTCTGGGGTTGAGCAAGTTTATTATCTTCAGATAAGTCTTGAACAAGATGTTACACAAAATGGATTTACGACAAGTAACCAAACCTAAAGTGCAATAATCTGGGCACAGTAAGACACAAGCGCGGCACTATTTTGAAAGTGTTGGTCTTTTTGTCTAAATGAAATCACAAGAAACATAAAAGCTGGAAACTATTATTTGTCGTGCACCACTGAATTAGGAGTTCTCGTCGAGGAGATGATTGGCATTTCGCATCGCATCATTCTGATTTGCGCGGTGGACTACCTTTGCTTGTGTTAACTGCTAGATCATTCCCCAACCTGCTAACGTTTAATTAGCTCAGAAGATCGCATACTTGCAGTTGCACGGAGTGCAGGAAAACACATTGTACTTACAACAACGTACGAGGATAGCCCCGTAAATTTCTGCAATGTAATAAAACAACGATTTGTAGCCAAAATTAATTTTATTGTCGTTTTTCAAAGTACTCGCCCTTAATCACTATACATTTATAGATTCAATAAAACCAATTTTCAAAACATCAATTCCACTCTTTTTGAGTCACTTAATAAAGAAAGGTTTTTGAAGCTTTCCACAGCAACTTCGGGAGTTGCAAATCGCCCATCACGCATTTTGATTTTTAATCGACGAAATAAAAAGTAAGGTCGAGACTACATAGGGGATGACTTTCAATTTTAAACTGGCAGCCTTTATAAATTCTTTTGTTTGATATGCGATATGACTTGAAGCATTGTTATGGTGTATAACGATCTATTTTCTTAGGCGCCGTACACGAGCGTTTTAAATAACGTATGGTAGGCATACTGCGGTGTACCATTCTGCGGTAACAGTACGTTTACGTTCTAGCACGGTCATGATTTTGAAAAGAAGCAAGCACTCATTTTCTTACCAACACTTCAAGATCGCTTCATTCTAACTGGATTAGGATCTGTTGAAAACGCCCATTGTGCAGACTGCCGCTTAGATTCAAGTTCACATGCATATATCCAGCTTTCGTCACCAGTTATGATGTTGCAAATTCTATTAGACATACCTTCACCATATTTCTTCAGAGTTTTCTTGCACTATTCCACATGCTGTTGTTTTTGTGATTCTATTATTATGTAGTATCCACCAACAACAAACTTTTCTTACATTTTAATGATTATGTAAAATCTTGTTTATTGCAGTTATGCCAATGCTCCTAATAATTATATATAGTGTAGTGATAGCTCCACGTTGTGCTAGTCATTAATTATGCAATGGCTCAATGCTTGCGATGCATATCTTATTTAATATTAGCCCTACTATTTCTCTACAAATCGATTATTTTCAATTTTATTTTTTAACTTTACCTCCATTGCACTGCCCGCGAGGTATGAATGGTCCTCGACGCAGAAAGGTAAAAGAAGCTATAGATTATGAATGAATGAACTAAGTATTACAATTGAGACTCTCAGGGTGGTTCGCCAATCTAGTTATCTATTAGTTGAAATTCAAATTTTATTATAATTTTTGATTACTGAATGACATTAACTGTCAGCTTGACTTCTAAACTTAATCAAACCAAGAATTGACAAATAATCTTTCTAATAACATATACTTTAATCAATTCACTCAAGTAAGTACTGTATTCTGTTTATTTCACTCTTTCTTTTATGGTCTGTTATTCAAAATGCTTTTATATGAATAATTAAAACAAACTTGAACACTCCTCAAGCTTTCACTGCACGTATCCAAAACTACAGCTCCCAATGTCTACAGCACCCGATGTTCACAGCCCTTCAAACAGCATCCAACCTGTCAAAAACCCTGGCTTTCCGCAGAAACTGGTCATGTTCCATTTATCAATGTTACTGTCACCCCAACAGATTTATGGTAAATTTCAGTATTATAAATGATCTCAAGCTAATCTTCTTTATTCCTCAGCTCGTACTCTGTATCCAGCAACACCTACAGAACTGTCCAAATCATGCAGATACTTCAACAACTTCCTTCTAAATGATTGACCTGTCTTCCATGTAATCACCAACCTCAGCAACGAACACTAATTATATCTTGCATGTACCCATAAATCCAAATCTATTGAAATATTATAGTCTTTTTGTTATTTTTATCTAATTAACTGTATTCCACAATCTCTTCACCGACTGTATGTTTGTATTACTTCAAAATTACTTTTTCATATATTTGCACCACGTAGATTTGTTAAAAGCCCTGTTATTTGTATATCACCAAATATTTATACAAATAAAGGCATAATTTCAAATTTTTATTGTATCAAAAAGGAATTTTTCAAAAATCTGTATACATTTTATGAGTTTGTTATTCTTACTGTCTAAACAAATTTTTATATCTCTGGTAGTTACAATTATTCCTGCCCTCTTAAAAAGTATTAAATGTCCTAACTATTACATGCTACAATTCCTTATTATTATAGCAAGCACATTTGTCAAATATAACCTTGGCTTTAACTTTATTAGTATTAAACTCAACCATCAAAATTGAATACTCAATTACTATTTAAAATTTTCAAAATACATTACTAATTGTCTCAATTTTCATCATTCATTTTGAAATTAACACCCAATCTTATTTAAACCCTCAGAATTTGATTGTATTAATCTACCAAATTTATCATTTTTATATTTTTATTTTAAAACTACCCTAAGTGTATCATAACAATATATATGCCTCGTCTGTCCTGAATCATTCTTCGCACTGTGTTTATGTTTCTCGAATGCTGAAACTGGTCTTCCATCGAAAATCATCGCCGAGTGAAACTCGTTCAAATTTAAATCTATTAAACCAGCCATAAACAGTTCTCTGCGAATGCGTTTGGTTACTAAATGTATCACAAAGTTGTATAAAGTTTTTTTTTCGGAGATAGGGAACCTTGAAGGTCGGAGTAAATCATGGCTCTAAAATTGTCTTTTGTTAAGTTCATTTTTGCTGCACAAAATTAACTTCAAGGTCACCTTCTATAATAACTGTCGCGATTATCAAAACTAAATTTAAACAGTTAAACTAGAAAACAACAAACATTTGTTTCACTGCAAGTTTGATATCCATGGTGCACTTCATCTATTCGTTTTCAAAAATTATGGGCACTACCTTATATTGAACATACAAGGGTACACTGCAGACTATCCGGTCACAACCTGAGTTTGTTGCTGTGCAATGTGACAGTATTATTTGAAGAAGGTAACCCTGAGGTAACTACAAAATTTAAAGTTATAATTTATGAAACCCATTAAGCTGGTCACAATCCCACCTTTCTATTGACAATATTCAAGGTCCTCTCTAAAAAAAAGTCTCAAATTAGAGTCCTTGGAGCGAACACTCTACGAACACACACCTGTACGGCACCATTAAACGAGGGGTGAGTACAAACCTAGCTGGCTCTAACTCTCGGTATAATTATAGCGTGAATAAGGACCCCGCAGCGGTTCTTAAGATTACAATAAAATTTCATAACATTAATGCAAAATGGGCGCCAGTCGTTATGCACAACATAATCCAGCTGCTAGATCAAATCACCACCTGCCCTGTAAACCCCTTACTACAACGCAAATCTCAAAAAACCACGAGCAGGTTCATGAAGGCTGTAGTACAGATACACACGAAAACATAAACCAGTAGAAGTCGATAGAGATTTTACATCAAGAACGGTATCACAAATAGTCATTAGTAATTAAACAAAAAATATTTGTTGAACAACTTATGTAAAACCTAACGCTCTACTGCACAAATATAGTTAATTTTTGAGTCAAATCAAACCAAACACAAAAAACATGATTTACAATTATTAAAACTTCGATTCCAGCAACATTAACGGCTGAGATAATAAGGAAGCGCTCGAACCTCCACTTGCAAACTGATAAAATTTGAATTTGTGAGAAGGCGGGTGCTCAAGGTCACACTGCACAAGGGGTGTTTCCCCGTGCCCCCTTACTTTCAAAGACCTTTGCAAAAAATAGGTAAATTATAGTGACTGAAATGCCCTTATCGAACAATCAACACGATGAATCGCAATTGCGTATGTACTACTGCGGTAGGAAATGCTCCCCACGGCGTCTTCATCTGCTGTCCACAGGTGCGAAGATATCATGCAAATTGTCACATCTCTGTATTGAGAGTAACTGGAAGGACCTTGGCTCCGAACGCGGGGGCAATTGTCGCCAGAGATTGCGCCAGATGGTAAAGTATTACACAAGAGGGTAAATATAAAAAGGCCTAAATACGGCTTAATTAGTACCGAAATAAGGTAAAAATAGGAAACATATCACCAAAAATAGAAATCGGCCTCACGTACAAACTACGCTGCTACAACGTAAGCCGCGGTTGTTGACATCAAACACAAATTCGGTTAATACGCATAGCCTGCTTTGATCGAGATCATTGAAATTCCTCAGGTGGCCTGAATTTCAGGCGTTTACAGCAGCCTTAGACGAGCGCTTACAGTCGAAGAACGAAACTGACAAAAATATCGATCAATTTACCTCTATTACCGAAGGTTGAGCGACTTTAAGCAAAACCAAAAATTTTTTCTTGCGGCTCTTAACGAAAAGAGGAGCGCACGTGATATTTATATTACAAATGCAAGCCGGCATCGTGGAGCGAATAGCAAGGAATGCACAAATGGAAATGCGGCGTTACACACTTATATTAATATCAAATTTACTTCTACTTACAAAGTTAAGCACAGTTTAGCTACTAGAATGGAAGTTAGAAACGTGTGGGGTCTACAAGCACTGTACAAGCGATTTTGCAGCTTGAAGTAGTAAAGTAGAAAAGGCTACAGCTCCCGGAAGTTGGGAGGGCTTTCTGCAGATCTGGGCCACGACTGACATGCGAGGATGGTTACTTGAACGACAGATAGGTACGTATGACCTGGGGCGGCAGCAGGGTCACGTAAGTGGTCGTCGGGATGATAGAAATTCTGAAATTTGACAATAAACTACACTGCATTCGCCCCGTGTATACTACGTAAAGTAACAGCTCCTATATTAGCACATAGCCGTGCTGCCCCACTCTCTCTCTCTCTCTGTACTTCAAAATTTCGAAATGATACACCCATTTGCGCTAACAACAAAAGCTAGGTGGAGCGCGCCTGCCCTGCTAAGCGTCCCCTGTAGGGAGATATAAGACGATGTCGCGTATTTCCAAGCCGTGATCGCAACTACCACTAAAATTCAAAAATTCAAAAGAATATAACAGAAATCCATTTCGTAAGAATGATATCTTATTTTATGCAGCATTCGCCGTATTATTATTTATTATTATTAGTCCTGTCCATTCCATAAAGGTATATAGGGGGCATTCGCGTTTCACTAGCATTGTTTAAATTCAAAGGTGCTAGCCCTGAATTTCTTATATCTTTTCTTGTATCCTTTGTGTAGTTTGGTTGGTTTTCCTTTTCTGTACTATTTTATACATTTGTATTCTCCGTCACCGTATCACACATATCTTGCACTAAAGTCTTCCATTGGTCTTTATTTTTTGCTATGCTCTTCACTTCACTCCACTTCATATTTAGGTCTCTACATTCTTGCGCTGTGTATCTTCTCCATGTTATTGGCGGTCTTCCTTGTTTCCTTTTGCCTCTTATGGTGTATTCTAAAGCTTGTTTTGTAATATCGCTATTTGGTTTTCTTAGAGTGTGTCCTAGCCATTTCCATTTCCTTATTTTATGTCTTTAATAATTTGAGACTGTTTGGTTCTCTCCCATAGCTGTTTATTTGAAATTGTAGATGGCCAGTATATGTTTAGAATTTTTCTTAAGCATTTATTTACAAATGTTTGTAAACCTTTGGTTTGTTTTTTATTTATTGCCCATGATTCGCAACCGTATAGTAATGTACTTTTAATATTTGAGTTCAAAATGCGGATCTTATTTGTCGTTGATAGATATTTGGAATTCCAGATTTTTCTAACTTGGTTAAAGGCAATCTGGGCTCTCATTATTCTACGGTTAATGTCTTTTTGGCAGTTTGTATTTTGTTCCACAACACTACCTAAGTACAATACTTCGTTCAGTTTCTTTATCTTTTTCCTATCAATTTCCACTTCCCCCGTTTCTGTCGAGTTTATTTGCATAATATTAGTTTTGTTAACATTAATTTTTAAACCCACTTCTCCTGCATTTATTTCTCTGCTATAAGACATGTATCGTCTGCAAATTTCAGATCTTCAAAGTGTCCAAAATTCCATACTAATCCTTTCTTATTCTTGAAGGATCGTTTCATAATCCAATCTGTGGCTATCAGGAAAAGGAGGGGAGAAAGGACACAGCCTTGCCTAACTCCACTATCAGTTCTAATTTTGTCTGTGATAGTGCCATTGTTTTCTATACAGGGTGTTATGGAAATGAGTGCAAATATTTCAACCAGTGATCGAGCGCACCAAAATGAACAACTTTTCTATTCATCGTTTTTCATTTAACCGTATATTTTCTCAATTATTTATCTCCCCTAAATTTAACGAGCCGCTTAGTAAGTAATTCTAAGTTATAGGTGAACGACATACGGTCAATAACGTACCTACCTCAATTGATTAAGTACGTTGGTGATCAGATGTGAAGTAAACGCTTTATCAGTACCTACGCAGTTTTTGTTGGTTTGCAAGTCAAAGAAATGTTTTTGTGTCCTGTGCCATTAAATTAAAATGTTATTCCATAGGCGGGTATGCATTTTTAGAGTAAAAATTTTTTTTTTTTTTACATGTACTTATATTTGCAATCTGTTATGATAATAACAATAAGCAAATCGGATTTAAGATAATGACAATTACAGTGATAATTTACATGTGGAGTAAACGCCCATTGCCGTTCCTCCATTATGAGTTTACTTACAATTATTTGTAAATATTAGGTACTAGAGCTAATTTTAGAATCGGTGAGGAAGGTCCAATGGTTTGAAGCGTTTCAGTCTAGGCACTTGGACACTATTGTCAAGTAGAGTCAATGCAAGAGGATTGGGATGCATTTCCAATCGCTCAAGATATTTGTCACTGCACTTCACTATTTCTTCTTTAACTGTTTTCACATTCAAGTCTTCTCGTATTTCTTTATTAGAGATGTAAAAGGGAGCGTTACTGATTATACGAAGTATCTTCGATTGAAAACGTTCGAGTATTTCAATGTTGGAGTTCGACGCAGTGCCCCAAAGCTGGATACCATAGCTCCAAATTGGTTTTATTACAGTTTTATAAATCAGTAGTTTATTAGACAGCGATAACTTCGAGTTACCGCCTAGTAGCCAGTAATAATTCTTTAGTTTAAAATTAAGGTGTTTTCTCTTAGACCAGATATGAGTTCTCCATGTAAGGGTTTTATCAAGGTGCATGCCCAAGTACTTCACGCAGTCTGTCTGCGGCAGTGCTTTATCGTTTATGGTAACCTCAGGAACGATACCTCTTCGCTTAGTGAAGGTGATTTGCACCGACTTTTGGTTGTTTATTTTAAAGCGCCACTTGTTGAACCAACTGCAGATATTATTTAAGTCCTGTTGTAGGGTACGGGCGGCAATATGGGGATCGTGATGGGTAACGAGAATTGCCGTATTATCGGCATAAGTTGCGGTAGTTGTGTTGGGGCTAGTGGGTATGTCGGACGTGTACAAAACGTATAGAATTGGCCCCAGGACGCTTCCCTGGGAGACTCCAGATTCAATAGTATGTAGTCCCGAGACAGCTTCTCCAAACTTCACTTGGAATGATCTTTCTTCTAAATAAGATTTCAGGATACTGTAATAGGGGTGTGGAATAGCCCGTTTTAATTTGAATAACAGACCCCTATGCCAGACCTTATCAAAGGCCTGGCTAACGTCGATAAAGACTGCGGAGCAGTACTTCTTATCTTCAAAGGCAGTATTTATGTTGTCTACTACTCTATGTATCTGCTCAATTGTGGAATGTGCACTCCGAAAGCCGAACTGGTGATCAGGAACGAGCTTTTCATCTTCGAGGATTGGAGAGAGTCTTTTGAGGAATAGTCGTTCGAAGAGCTTTGAGAGCAGTGGCAGCAAACTGATTGGTCGATAAGAAGTTGGATCGTTTAACGGTTTGCCAGGCTTCAGGATAAGTACCACTTGGGCAACTTTCCAACTGGAAAAATTCCTGTCCGTAAAATGCTATTAAAAATTAGCATTATTAGCCTCAGTGCTTTAGGGGGCAGCTCCTTCAGTATACGCCCAGTGATTAAATCGTAGCCTGGGGATTTTTTACAGTTTGTTCTTGAAGCGATCATTGTTTCAACTTCTACGAGAGAGAAAGGTTTAATTGGAAATGATAGCTGGAAAGGGGTTGAGAGGTAATTTTCAATATCGCTGTCTTCGTCTTCAGAAGGTAGTGGCTGAAATACATCCTGTAGATGAATTGCAAATGCTTCAGCTTTGCTCGTATCGGTTCGGGCCCATGATCCATCTTTATTTCGAATTGGAGGTACGTGTTGTTTAGGCCTATTGAGACGGCGGGTGGCTTTCCAGAGCGAGTAGTCCGTATTTTCTGTGGCAGACAGTCCATTAAGGTATTCGTCAATATATTTATTTTTCGATTCCTTGATCATATCTTTTAACTCCCTAGTAGCTGTGTTGAGCCTGCGCTTATCATTAGGTGCTCTACTGATCTGCCAAATTCTTCGAAGGCGTCGCTTTTCAGCGATTTTTAGCTTAATATCTACTGAATAGCTACATTGTTTAGTTGTTTCTGGTATTTGTGGTGTAGCTCTAGTAGCAGCCATTTGTATTGATTGAGTTAATTTTTCCACAGCGTTTTCAATCTCACATGTTGTTTTTAGTGGGATATTAGTATGTAACTGTTCTTCTAATATTTCTTTAAAGTAATCCCAATTTGTTTTGCGGTTGGACAGGGTTGGTGGTTTAGTTATTTTTATAAATGAGGTGCTCATAGTTGCTATTATCGGGCTGTGGTCCGAGGATAAATCCAAACTCGACGCGATTTTTAAGTAGCCATGTGGTATATTTTTAATCACAAAGAAGTCGAGCAGGTCCGGGATTTTGTTGGTATCCGTTTGCCAGTATGTGGGCTGATAGGTAGATAAGTGAGCTAAATGATATTTATGCATGATGGACAATAGCATACGACCTCTTGGAGTGGATATACGTGAACCCCAGTGAGGATGTTTGGCATTGAAGTCGCCTCCAGCCAGGAATCTGTTACCAAGTGATTTAAAGCATTCATCCAGACTTTCTAGGTTGGGACGATGTCCGGAAGGACAATATACTGCAGAGATTGTTACAGGACCAGCCCAGTCCTCTACGACTATACTCGTTGCCTGGATGTATTCTGAGCAGTATTTTTGGATTTCATAGTGCCTGATATGATGTTTTATTATAACTGCTGAGCCTCCTCTAGCTGTGCCGTTCGGGTAGTTTGTGTTATAGATATCATATCCACGCAGTTTAAAGTAGGATTCTTCGGTAAAGTGGGTTTCGGAGATCAATAAGATATCTATGTTGTTATATTGTAGGAATGATTCTACTTCATGACGGTGATTGACCAACCCGTTTGAGTTCCATTGAGCTATTGTAAGTAGTTGAGCCATTATTTTTGATTAGCGTTTACTAGCTTGCTTACTAGATCTTTAAGATCACGAATCTCGTCAATAAGTTTGTTAATCATGGTTTGCTGGGAATCAATTATGTGTTGCATAAATGAGAGTATATTGTTTGGAGCTTCTTGTTGGTTCGATGTTAATACATTAGCATATGTGAGAGAATTTTGCTGACGTGTTGTACGTGGTCTGGCTTCTTGATTGTTATTAAGAGTAAGATCGATGACTGCGTTTAGTGCTGGCTGTTGTACCTGATTGGATGTGGTACGTCTTTCTCTGAGTGGAGGAAATCTTCTATTTTTGATTTGTTTATATACTGTGCATCCTCTATAGTTTGCAGGGTGTTCTCCCGAGCATAATACACATTTAGCTTTGCTGCGTTCTTCTTTCTTTAAAGGACATGTTCTGTAATCATGACTCTCTGCGCATTTTACACAACGATACGGTCGAGTGCAGTAGTTCTCCGTGTGCCCGTAGCACTGACATCTTTTACACTGAGCTATTTCCCTCCTTTGGTGGGGGGGCTCAACTTTCACGATAGCATTTAGCAAAGTTTCGATTTTATATACTTCTTTATTGTTATCTTGCTGTTTTAGGTCAATAAAGAATAAATTTTGCGGAGTCTTTTTAGTGCGGTGTTTAACAGGGATGACGTCTTTCACTTGGTGCCCGTAACTCGCTAGTGCTTCTTTTAATTCGTCTTTGTCAGTGGTATGATGTAGGTTTCTAATTACAACTCTAAATGGCCTATCTTCAGGCAATATGAAGGTGTGCCGGATAACTTTATGATCATCCAGTATCTTTTTTATTAACTTGTATTTTTCAACTGTTTTGAGTAGAAGTTTAATGGTGCCTCCAGACATGGCCTGATATTGATATTCATCTTTACTTAAATGAGAATTAAGGATGTTTAACAGTGGAATGATGTTTGCCACGTAATGGATAAATATAGGTGGGGGTCTGTGCACCTTTTCTTCGTTTGTTTTATTTTGAGACGATGTTGGTGCTGTGGGATCACCCGAATTTGTAAGAGATTGGAATCTGTTGCTTAAGAGAACAGCTTGAGAGTTTGTTTGGGTGTTGGGTTGTGTAGCAGATGTACCAATTCTTTTTCTTTTATTTTTCCGTGTTTTAAATTCCTGAAATTCATTTGGTTTAATTACAGTTAGTGATTCCTCGCTGGCGATAGATGCACTTTCTAGATCGTAGGTAGGAGTGACAGGGATTGCAGTAGCCCTTTCATGCATTTGTTCGCTTCTATTCCAGTCCATTGTTGAAGAATATTCAGTGGATCTTGTATGTGTAAATGGAATCGATTGTTGATAGTTTTGGGGATACTGGAAAAATGTTTGTCGCGGTTGTTGCCACTGTACATTTAATGACGATTGGGGTGCAATTTGAGGTTGCGATTGAGTAAACCACTGCATCTGGGGTTGTGGTTGCGTGAATGTCGGAGCATTAAAACTATTCGACGGCATATTATAGGGTACAGGAAAGTTTGGCACATTTTGGAATGTAAAGCTGTTTGCATTTACCTGTGGTGCTGAATTATTTTGCATTGTCGCAGTTTTTGGGAGTTGTTTCAAGCTTAGGCAAAATAACAAGTTCTTTAGAATGTTTTTCAGTTAAACAGCCGGCACTAATCTGGCCTTGCGGCCTCGCACTTATCGCGTTCACAGTTCACAGACCGAGTTGAATTCGACTTGACTCCGTGAAAATCAAACGCGGAATGAGAGTAAAATTGTTTTGAATTTTAACTCAGTTTTGAGGGCATTTTCGAAAAAATTATAAATAGAGAAGTGGTTCGGTTTAGCGAGTTCTATTAAGGGTTAAAATATTTGCACTCATTTCCATAACACCCTGTATACGCTCCATAGTTATTGTATAGCAGTTTAATTATTTGAATTATCTTTAGAGGAATGCCATATGCTTCTACTATTTCCCATAAACTTTCGCGATTTATTTTGTCGAAAGCCTTTTCGAAGTCTATAAATCCCAAAAATATCTCTTTCTTCCATTCTAAGGCCTCATCTATAATTATTGGTATTGTACAAATTTGATGTATACATCCGCGTCGTGGTTTAAGTCCTGCTTGATTATTTCTCAGATTTTTATCTACTGGTTCTTTTATTCTTTCTATTATTACGCGAGTTAGTATTTTACTTGTTGTATTTAACAAGGTAATGGGTCGCCAGTTTTCGCAACGTGTGGTATCGCCTTTTTTGGGGATTCTTATAATTAGTCATTCCGTCCATTCTTGAGGTATTTCTTCTGTGTTCCATATTTTATTTAATTATTTCGCCGTATACTTGTGTTCTATAATAATTATTTATGTTACAAGTATGAAATTAATGACTATTTTGACGAGCTGCAGTTTATGGCCAAGCGAGCGCAGCCAGCGAGGCACATAAATAAAGCGAGTCGAAAAGTCCGCGTTTGCGCGAGTTACATACATAATTTGTTGTTCAAATGCTTTGGAAGCGGTTTTTCTTAGTCTTATTCTTAATCGAGGAGGTCGGGAAAAGTCGAGAAGATCATGATCATATTACAAAATGGCAATGTGTATTTTGATTTAGACCAATGGAAACACGGCGTTAGCTTTTGTTGATATGGTTATTACTGCTCAAAAGTAAAATTTCCTAGTACAAAAAGGTGATCTCATCAATACAAACAAAAAACTCCAGCTTATTTTCCATCATTATCATGCTATGACACCCTACATAATGTCTTTGGTAGTGCATTTATCCAGGCTTAATTGGTATTTGGGTTTTCTATGGCGTTTATAACTTACGTATTGACTAAGTTGTAGATCTTGCGCAAGATAATAGGTAAAATGAGTGGATTCTAATAGGCAATTCCATTTTCAACGAACAAACTCACTGAAAAGCCCAATCAGCTCTATGGCCTTTTTTTCTTATATTTTTATAAGTAACTTTTCGAGTTTTTGTATTAGTATTCTACCATACTATCGAAGTATTATTCTTATGCCCCGATGGCTATTATAATCTGTACCATTTTCATCTTTGCATATTGACATTGTATACCTATCTTCCAGTCTTCCAGTATTGGCTTTCCATTTGATCATTTATTGAAAATTCGTACCAGAACCTTAATGGTGCTACTTTAATTAATTCAATCAAAACCATTATCGTTCTTCATGTTCTTTAACGCTACACAAACTTCTTTAGGTTTTACTCTATTTATGTTTACCGAATCATACTCCACCGCCATTATTTTTCCAATGAGTTCTTAAATTTTTTAGACCTATTGCGCATTGTTTGGTTTACGCCGCGGCAGTTATTAATTGCACCACATGTTTTTTAAATTAATTGTTTTTTTAACTTTTTTATGTAACGGCAACATTCGGTTTTAAGCATTTTATATGTGCTTACTTCTATTTTGCTATTTTCGTACAGGTAGCAGCTCAATCTAAAAGGGTTGCTAATTTTTCGCTAACCTCAGTTTGTATAAAGATCGCACAAATTGCTTGTAAAAGAATATACTTTTCATTCTTGCAGGTAATTGTTCGTCCCCAATTATTATTTCCTCTTACCATTGGTTAGCCCTTCACCAAATTGTTCTACCACTCAATCGTCGTACCTGCTTCGAGATTTGAAATTAACATCTTTTAGTATCAAAATTTCTTTTCTACTCCGTATATTATTGAGTAGTTCTGTAAAGTATCCGTAATTTGCAGCTGTGTGTTAATTTTTGACATCAAAATTTGAAGCGTCGGCATCAGTTACTACCAAACCGTGAATTTTTTTGTAGTAATACAATAAGTATTTCGGATTTGACGAAATATTGCGAAAACTTGTTGATTAGCGACAAAGGGTGTTATTGTTTTGTTAAAACTGACACCATTTGATACTATACTAGAAGTTTCAGTGACCGGGTTCGATCCCCAGCGACTAAACAGAGATTTTGTATATAGTACGCTGGGATACTATGTTATTAAAATCTGTGATAGTTGTTAACTTCTAACAAGGGAACTCTTCCTCAGTTTCGACGGGCAAGGCTAGCCACCCACCCGGGTACGAGCAGAAGGCTCGTGGCGTCATGAAACATATCGCAATTATTAGGTAAAGCTAGTCATAGTGTAATCGATTGCGTTTCCCTTATATTAATAACGAGTACCTTCTTTAAAGTATATGTCGTCATTGGTTGATATAAATGTACGGTCATCTATGCAACCACCGAACTTATAAGATGTTTAAATGTTATCTTAGTTTCTATCCTCACACCACTACTCCCCTTTGTTTTATATTTTGGATGCTACTGATTTTGAATTATGTGAAAAATTATTAGGGATAAATCCTTGAGTCACAATAAGAAGATTAACTCAAATACACCTTAGCATAAAGTTTTACCGTGATAACTTGCGCTCTATTAAAGTTAAAAAAGGAATTAGATTTGTTAATCAAGAATGCCTTAACACATAGTGCTCATGTTTGG
This sequence comes from Agriotes lineatus, assembly GCA_940337035.1. NCBI lineage: Eukaryota > Metazoa > Arthropoda > Insecta > Coleoptera > Elateridae > Agriotes > Agriotes lineatus. Next base: position 119,558,025 of record OW679194.1, read on the forward strand.
CAAAGGTGACTATGTATTATTAAATAATGTACTCTTTAATGGTTTGGAAATTGATACCCACGAGCCATTGTTGCAGTTAACCACTGCTACAGTTTTAATTTGACAGTGATCAATAAACAATTTTTATGAAGTTTTCTAATGTTTAATAGAATTTGACAATTAAATAGATTTTCTAAAAACAAATGTGCTAGTAGCAAACATTGAATTCATGGATAACTTCAATTTCAAAAATAAAGGAGACAATATATATGTGTAGATGAAATTCATTTATCATAATTTCTAAGAACTTTAATTATACTTGACGAGGCACTGTATTACGGCAAAGAATTATGGGAGTGATTAGCTGCAACAATGCTTCCTGCGCATCACTTTGCCAACTATTAAAAGGATGCATTATTCAAGAATCAATTATTGCCAAAATAATTGCTAAATAATGTCTCAGGGGGTTAATTGAGTCTGGGTTTTGCGACGTTGGTAATAAGTGTAGCACATTAGCTCTCTCGTGGTTGTGGGTCAAAATACAGGATCTACTTACAAGGGCGCCAGATCCAATAGCCCTGAACGAATGACACAACAATTGAACTCTTTTTGTCGGATCACCCAAAATCTGAAAGTACTGCATATCAAACCCAAAGAAATAAAAGACAAGCAGATGCAAAGTAGAACTTGTTTTATTCACTTCGATCGCCAAATCGATACTAAGGCAGAATAAAACCGAACAAACCTAAAGACAATCCCAGAAGCTACAGGCCGCTGTGTATGCTAAACGTTCTGGGAAAGCTACTAGAGCAATTGCTACTAATGAGGCTGAAGCAAGAGTTAAAAAAGACCGAAGTTCTATCTCCAAAGCAGTACGGTTTCGTAGAAGGAAAATCTACTGTGAAAGCAGTTATAGAGGTACGGTGCGCCGCAGAAACAGAGATGAACAAAACCAGGAACACACGAAAACTATGCGCATTCGTCATACTTGGCTCGGCACCGTGGCACGAAATTATGAGGGAACTAAAGCGAAGAAAAGTTTCTACCTACCTGGTAAACGTCATCCAAAGTTACTTATGTAATATATCTATCAGCACAGAAGACGGGAGCACATACCCAATGACTGTGGGCGTTCCACAGGAATCCGTACTCGGACCGACTCTGTAGAACATAATGTACGACGGTGTCCTAAAGCTGGAGATGCCTGAAGGGGTGAAAACTATCGCCTATGCTGATGATCTAGCTTTAATTGCAACAGCTAAGAAAGAAGCACTACTAATGGAAAGCGTAAATACGGCCCTAGAAGACATTAGCAGCTGGTTTCACAGAAAAGGGCTAGGGCTAGCTCCTGAAAAGTCGGAAGCAGTTATGCTCAGCGGGAGAAAACGATACAACCGAGCAGCAACGTTTACACTACAGGACACAACCATAGAGCTCAAAGACTCGGTAAAGTACCTTGGTATAGTTTTCGACAAAAACGTGAGCTTTGGTAAGCACATACTCTATGCGGTGGAGAAAACGAGCAAAACAGTAGCAGCAATGACGAAGATCATGCCCCGAATCGGTGGTGCTGGAGATGGGAAGAGGAGAATGCTTGCGGCCGTGGCAGACTCGGTTTTTCTCTATGGAGCTCCGGTATGTGGAAAAGCCTTCAAATTTGGGAAATACAGAACCAAGGCGCTATCATTACAACGAAGAATATCAATAAGAATATGCCGGGCGTATAGAACGATCGCACAGAAACTGCATTGGTCTTTGCAGGGACAATCCCGTGGGACCTTAGGACAAACGAAAGGTGCAGTATTCTAAACAAGAGCAAGGCAGACAAAAGACGAGTGAGAGGAAATCCTGGAAAAGTGGCAAAGGCGGTGGCAGGAGGCTACGACTAGTCAGTGGACACATACAGTACTACCTGAAATAAAACCTTGGACTACTCGCGAACACGGGGAGAACGACTACCACCTGACACAGGTACTAACTGGCCATGGGAGCTTTGCAAGCTAGCGACATCGTATCGGAAAGACAAACAGTGCATCATGTACATACTGCAACAAAGAAGATGACACAGCGCAACACACACTCTACCAATGTACACATTGGCATGCAGCAAGAGAAGAGATGAACGAAACACTACAAGATGGACTTACGCCTCAGAAAATGATTGGCACAATGGTGTCCAGCGAAGAAAACTGGAAAACTGTACTCAACTGCATCAAAACAATAATGATGCAGAAGGAAAAAACTTAAAGAACGAGAGAAGATAGGCAAGAATAAGACACACGGAGTTGACCATGCCGAAGTAGAATCGCGAGATGTTTCCAGCATGACTCGACGACAAGAAGGAGTTTTAGTCGGTACGCGTTTTGGGGCCCCCCCTTTCCCCAAATGAATCCAACACTCCCGGGAAAATCCATTCCCGGGGTCTTTTGAAGATTTCTCTTCCTTCTCTAAAAAAGGCAAAATAATAACATCAAATCAAAATCAAATATCGGTAAACACCACAGTATTCTAAGGAAAAATAATCACCTCAAAAGAAAACTACTCAGTTAATACAATGCAACAAATGTAAAGTATTCACCAAACGAACAATAAATAAATTAAATAATGCAGCATACTAATTTATTGCAAAACCGCCAATGAAATAATAAAAAAATATACAAATCAAGCAAAATAAACGATAAAGTTAAATTAAATTTGAACGAGTCGCTCACTCGTTACAACCTGAAAGAAAACATAACACATAAAACGCAAGTAGGTTACCTGAATTTATACTTATCGGGTAATAATAAATTAATTCACCCTTCAAAATTATCGCTATGCAAACGCCTGACGGATTAAAGGCCTTTAATTAGCAGAACGCGGTATCAAGCAAAATCACGTATAATTGTGTTATTTAATAATACTGCTTGCTAATCATTCACAATTCAAGTGTACATGAGGTCGCTAAAAAATCGACTTAGTTCAAATTCGACGTATGAAGAGTCGCTCGAAATATGGCACCTAGAATCAAAAAGCGTATTTACCCTTTTTCACCACATTCTAAACGTTAATTGTATTTAATAAGTGGTAAATACGTAATGAATTCGCAATACAACGAACTGAAATTTAGGTGGGTACATCAATAATCTAATCCGAATATATTATTATGTTGAGTTCTCTCTTGTTCTATATACTATTAATGTTTCTTTGTATTATATTTTGGTGCTTACTTAATTCAATATCAATTTTTTTTAATTTATTACAAATTATTGTTAAATATTATTGCAATTGTATGAGTGCTATTACTCAGGGTTGGTTGGCCAAAATCTAGTAAGTTTGTAGTTGCTATTTTCTTTATTTGAATTGAATTTTATAAAAGTCGCTTGCTGTCAAACTATTAATTAAATGCCGTGTTCATTGACACTTTCAAACCTATATGACAAGATAATAGTTATTTACTATACAAGTGGGATAACAGCATCATTAATATACGTGTGTGTAAGTTACAAACGAGCGCGTAGCACGAGTTATGTAAGCACACAAATATATTAATGATGCATTATCACACATGTATTGTACAAAATTTTATCTACGACTGCCTAAAATTGAGAAAAGTGCATTAAGAGAAATGTCGGATCTGTCATTTTCAAAATATTTTAGTAGGCAAATGTCATTATGTCATTCATTTGACACTATTTCAGTTACGTAATGAAGTCATTACACAACTCAGTTGCGTAATGAAACCATTACATAACTGAGTGGTGTAATGAGCTTCATTACCTAACTGAAATAGTGTCAGATGAGTGACGTAATGAGTTACTTATCCACCGGAGTAGATAAAATTCTTTACAATATTGTGTGACCCAATAATGTCATGATAAGTGTTCAATGATATTGTAATAAACCATTCTAATTGTCTTTTTATCTTAGATTACTTCATATCTCTTTGTATTGACCCACCTGGAAACAGCTCCAACTCACCTTGGTGTGCCTCTCTCCTGCTATCCAAACTTCTACACCTCAGCTATAAAACACTGGTCACCAACTTGTTACACCCCAAGACATCGGCAGACATTCACTCCTTCTCGAACCCCAACACAGCTGTCACTCCTGCAACCTTCCTGCGTCCAATTCCTCCTTGGTAAGTATACTTCCAATTTAGATAGTAAAATAACTGTGTCCTTCCTGAGCTGCTTGTATCTCCATACACGTCGCCAGCATCCAGCACAATCTGCAACCTCCAACGGCTCCTCCCTTCGATGCAAGCAAGCCGGTTCCTGTCAACTGATCCTTGGTTCCTCAGGCGTAGTCCTCGAAAATTCCAAACAACAACAATACTCCAATTAATGTAACTCCTGATGACTTGTAATATAACACCAATTCAATTATATCCAAACCTATTCTTTTTGCTTCTATGCCTTGTTAATATGTAGATCCACCATTCCATATCTTCATTTTAATTAAATATTATTACCTTCTTTTAATTCACTTGCTTATACCTTGTGCATATTATTAGTAACCCTTTTGAATCAATTGTAGTTTAAATTAAATAGATAAGGGCAAATTTATGATTTATTTTTCACGAAACTTAATTTTTACAGACTGCTTTTCAACTTGTTATTTTCAATAATTTAACAAATTTTATTTCTATCCTAGACTGCAATTATTCCTGCCTCTTACATGTTATATAAATTTGAATGGCACCCACTTTATAAATTTATAAATTGTGTCATATGCAACATTCAACTTTGTATTTATTATTAAGTCTTGTTACCACCATCAAATAGTACTCAAATGCAATACCTTTCTTTTAAAATTTGTTTTGAATCTTTAATTCCAATTATATCATTCAATTAAATAAGCAGTCATTAATACAATTTTCTACATTTAATCATTTCAATATAATTACTGTATTGAACTTTTTCTTTTTTTGTATTCATCTAAATAAATAGACATATTTAATGTACGGGTGGCCATAAATATCTGAGATCCCGGTAGCCATGGAATTAGCTACTTATAAATGTTGGTTAGCATTATATTTCAATTACAATAAGTATTGGTACCTATGTAATGTAATAAAATGTAATAAGAGGAGGGAAATGTGCCCCGGATTCTGCAGTTTAGCTTACGACTCGATTATAAAAATCTCCTGTTCTAATTCCATTACTTATTGCAATCTGTAATAATTTTTGACAGATAGGAATTTTAGTTGTGATGACATTAATGGCATTTAGTTTAGTTGGATTCATCACTTTAATAAAGCGGTGTTGATTCCAAAGGTAATGTGATATCAGATATTTATGGCCACCCGGTAGTACATAGCCTCTATATACCATAGCAATATATAACTTGTAAAGATTCCAGGTTACACAGTAAATCGTTAGCAAAGCTGGACTCATAACCTCTAATAAAATTGTAAATCAGGTAAGCACACACAATTGAATCAAATAGAGCAGTCAAAAACGACGCACCTGTGGCAGGTCGCGGCAGAATAAAATAGATCTGTTCTGATACGCTTCCAAACGACAGCTGGTCCCAACTGGTAGTGATGAAGCGTTGAAAATCTATAGCAAAATCAACAGGCAGCGTAGGGAACGGTGTCAGTCCCAGTGGATGGCCCACAGCTTGCTTACAAGCTTGTGAAGACGGTAGAAGCTACGATTGGAACCACGGGATTCTCAGTGGCTGGCGCACAGCTTGCTTGAAAGATTCCGAGGAGGGTAGCAGCAACCGTCAGCCAAAACGATAGTTCTGGATGCCTGTCCAAGTTGAAGGAGAGCTCCAGACGATTGAACGCAGCACTGCTGCTGCGGCCGTTGATTATAGGGTAGCTGGATGTACGTTACATGCCCGATGACTTCGACCAGCAACCAGATTAAGCTGAACATTGTAGGTGGTGGCTTCACAATTCACGTTACTATGCATATCTGGTATTTTTTCCACGATGTAACCCTAGTCTTCACTACAGTGAATAATTGGTAGCCGTGAGGCTTCAGAAGGGCGTCTAGTTTAGCTCAGATTCCTCGTTGGAAGGATTCTTTTCATGCGACAACATGTGCTCCACAAATATCGCTAAATGGCTTCTTTCAATTGGGATAATTCCAAAATAACATATCCATAAGGTCCACAAGTAAAGTATGACACCAAACAATTCAAAGGGAATAATTAATCCATATTTAATATATGATGATGCCCAAAGCACAAATTGCACTTGCCTTTTTCCCTTTGATGCTGTCAGAAGAAGCCACCAAAAACCGGAAACAGAAAGCAGGCACTTGTTTTCCATAAATGTGCCTTTTATCTGTCATGGTCAACTTGCATGCAACCTTCCATACACAATCGCAAACAAAGTAAACTATAAGGTTAGGCAAAAATTCTCAAAATATGTCTCGCTGAAAATTTTAAATGTAACAAGATACCCACGTATGCAAAATATGAGTAGTCTATGTGGAGTCATTGTCATTGTTAATTAATGAATTGGATTATATATTTTCTTCTTGACCTTTAAGGGACCGTAGGCAAGACGGTCTATATTGTTCCACGCCATGACACTGGGCCTATAAAGTGATCTTTGGAATGGCCTACCACAATCTGGCAACATGGCAGCACCAACCTTCAGCAAAATATTACTAGTTTTGGTCACTAAAAATGAACAATCTGTCAGTGCACTGTTTCTGTCATTGTGATATATGCCAGTTGAAAAAAAATCTATAAACTCACTGCTATTTACATCGTAGTGCATCACTTCACTCTAATATTCAATTTAAAAAGAAATTCTAATAGGTAGGTACCTCATTCTCCATTGCTACTAATTTTGACTTTATCTAAAACAGTAATTTCTTCAGGAGAACTTGCCGGGAAGCTAGTGATATTGCAGTCGGAACAAGTCTTTTCATCGTATTACGTTATATATCTGCTCCTTTAAAGTGCTTTTCACACACAACACTAGCCTTTCCAATCCGCCAGTTCTCTAAATGCAAAACTTCTTACCATTTTAGTGTCACCGTTTCATTAGATGGAAACTTGAACACGCTAATGTCTGGAGCAACTGATATAGCGTAAGTTGACTTGTAGCAGTACGCAACACTTCAAAGACATTTTTGTAACTTTTATGAACTGCCTTCTCACAATAGTTTTTATCTACGACCACTACTAAAAGTAGGCCCTTTAGCGCTAGCTTGTTTCACTAAAAGTGACGTTTTATAGTTTACTGTGGTTAAAGAAATCAGCTGTTTACTTTTAGCTCTAATGATAAAAGTGAAGTGAGGTTATAAAACTACAATTTCGAACTGGAAGTGAAGTTGTAAAGTTATTCTAGTTGCTTCTTGCGTTAAAGGTAAAGTGTTTTTGAAATAATTAAAGCGTTATGTAATAAATACACTCAGATGTGGAGTATTAATAATTACATTTCGTAACTGACCTTGACAGCACTGGCTTCGCAAACATTCGCCCGCGCATGGCCTACTATTTATTATGACATAAATTAGAAGTGTCGTAGATGCAAACATTTGTTAAATCGATATTTATGGATTAATAACAGTAAAATTAAGGTCGTAGATAAAATATTGTATGCAACGCGTGCTAAAAGTCGTTTATGCACGAGACATGTCTCGCGCATAAACGTCGACTTTTAGCACTTGTTGCATAAATAGCTATTAATGTCAAATATATCTCAAACAAACAAAACGTATAGTGTGTCTTGGAATGGCAACAATTTGGCAACAGAGCCAGTGTCATGGCCTGGAACAATATAGACCGCCTTGCTGTAGGTCAGCAGGGGTACAACTATTTTGATTCAAAGTTTTGCTCGTAGAGTTTTTCTACCTAATTATAAATTACCCTGTATATACAAATTCAATCGTCTTTTTTCTATACCCTCTCCTTATTTTAACTTACTTAAGTCCTATATCGGTTTTGTAACAAGTTAGTTGTTTCACAGCCTTTAACTATTTGGTACTGGTGCTCTGAATGTTCCAAGCGTTGATTCTCATTGTTCAGTTGTTTGCCTCGATCATTCTACCTTTTTTGTCTGTTCCATCCTTGCTAGAACTGGTAGTATATTTTACATGTGTTATAAGCTTATAACTGTTGGTTCTTTATTCTTAAACCATAACCTGGAAGAAGTAAGACATTTTATATACTTCTTCCCCTAGCCGTTAGTAGACCAACACCAATAGCTCAGTGCAACGTAGCAGTACTATCGAATTCTCTAATGGCGTCGCGTCGGAGTTAAGATGAACCAAGAAAGAGCCTAGCTAGAAAATATATGAATGAGAAAAGCTCTGACCTAAGCCTGGTTCAAGATTCGTACAGACTCAGCTAAGATGACTAGGGGCTGCAAATCTCCATACTCACAACATGTGAGGCCGTAAGTACATAAGTAGCAAATAATGCTTTATAGACGATTACAACAACTGCTACGTTTTTGTTGCGATACATTCAAGATCTACACGACTATTACTTGTTACTTAGGGAAAGATATAATTCATCAGATGTGCTTTATTACACGACATGCTATTACAAAGTGCATCAGAAACTGTAAATGACAAGCTTCTGTTTATCAGACATCTCATATTCATGCAGGTAGAACGATGCAAGTAGGGTGATTTATTACAAGATAGCAATTTCCAAGGAAATAATAACAGTCTATTTCCAAGAACTTCCATTTAAACTTAGCTTTCAGACCTTAGTTGACCTGTGACTTAAATTCTGAGATGCACAGAATGTGTCTCTTTTATTTTATAGTAGGCTATACGAGCTCAGTAATAATTTTTTAAGTGTTACTTAGCTTTTTTACATTAAATTCCATTTTACGCCAGAATGCGTTCATGTCCAAAAATATCAACCTTTAATACGCTTGTACTCACGCTGTACGTTTACGCCAAAAGCTGCGGCTTGATTTATTCTGCATAATTTAGTAGTTAGAAGATAAAATGTAAAACTTATGTAAGCGCGACGGGTGAGCTTTGAAGTTGGGGTTTTCATTATTATAGCGAGGGCTAGAAAACAAATGTGATAATGCTGGGTGTATAAATGCCTCATTGTGAACTTAAACTGCCCTGATACTGAACACGCGACCCGTATTTCCTGCTTTAATATTTTTCCGTCATTAACATATCCAAGCAATTGCGTTTAAAAAAGGAAACCTCGCCGAGCTTAAACTGGTAATTAACAAAGATATCGCATACTTGCAGCTATTAATATTAACTAATTAGTTTATTTTTGAGCCTGCAGTCTTTAGCCATGAAGGTAGTTCTTCATTCTCGTTAGGACTTTGAAAATCTTAATGGGGTTCTATCTCTTTTACAGGCACAGAGATGCGAATAATGATTATATTTTCAAATGCAAAAAGAACGCAATACACGTGTGTGAATTATGAAGTTTCATAATTAAAATTCCAGTAGCACTGCGAGCGTTTATCAGCGGTTTTTGCAATTAAAGCTTTTATTGTCAACGCATACCATTTCATGTCCGTACAGAGCAATAAATCATAGAACCGTGACGTTCTATCATGTTTAATTTTGTTCACTACCCCAAACCATAGTTAAACGCTTTATTATATACATGAAAATTAATTTGCCGCGCCATTCTATTGCGCAAAGCATTCGATTTGTGCTACGTGCTTAACTCCCGCAGCCCTAAATCGAAAGAAACTTCGTCTCAAGTTTCTTAAAGAGCTTTTAATGAACATAACTTGCAGAACTTATCAGGTACCGATTGAACAAAGTGATTTGAAAGAAAGAGTAATGAGAAATACATTGGAACGATCGTAATAATCTCGCGAAATTTGCAGTTCTGAAAAAGTTCTTAGATTTTTGCAGATGAAAGTTACCAAAGGGGAGTTTCCGTGAAAATTTCCGGAAGTGGAATTCATCGACATTGGCAGAAAATCTAAACTGTCTTCATACACCCAAAGTATTGTTACAAATGATGGCTTAATCGAATAATTTCCAGGCTGATTTTTTATCATGTAACAACTTGTAGGCAACCCATTATACAGAAGCATGCATATTGCATGTATCTGCATAATGGGTTGCCTACAAGTTGTTACATGATAAAAAATCAGCCTGTCTAAAAGAAGTTCATTAGGGAGCACTAGCTTCTTATGTTAAAAACTAGTTTGTACATATTCTCCATTCTCCTCCATTCTCTTCCTTCTAATGCAAACATAGCGAAACGAAATACATTCATACCTTCCGCTACTGCTGTTGGAGAAAGTTATCCACCTTATAATCCAATCAGTTCAAACTTTTGGCAGTGTTGGAATTAGACCAAATGTTTTAGAAGTAACTTCAAATGATTCACAATTTTCTAATTTAGAACAGGTATTTCTAATTTTCCAAAAACTTCTATTTTAAGGCAATATATATATTGGTTACTTTTAGAAGAAATTAGTGTCATTCTCGTTTCAGTGCAGACGTGTTAGTTAGAGATGGGCGCGTGAGTGAGTATTCACTCACGTGACGCACGTTTCACGCTCGCTTTAAACACTCACGTTCAGGCACGCTCACGCTGACGTTTACGCACGCTCACGCGCACGTTCACCTACGTTCATGGCGTGACCTGCCACTCACGACGTGACCCGCAGCTTTTATTTTAAAATTCAAATTCCGATGAAACAGAATATTCACATTTAAAACCAATAGAAATCTGTAAAGGGCTTTACCCACACCTTCCCTCGTAAGTGGACATTGTGACACTAATTAATCTTTAAAATCAAATTAAGCTAGGGGTAAAAATATCTTCACGTTTCTAATAAATTACACAAATGTTTAAATAAAAAAAATATTACCGGTGGTCGAATTCGAAGGTCAGGCAGCTGCGTATGCGATTGCCAGATTTTTGTGAGATATTGCAATCGAATGCCCTATTCCTACATGCGCTACAGAGCACTTATTGTGTCCGTGCGTCCCGGCTGCCTTAAATAGATCCCTAGAATAGAAATAATTATTATTTCTCAGGCAGGACGCCATTGACTGTACACAGTACACAAAACACTCACACCACAACACAGATGTGCATGCGCAGCTCCATCTCTAGACCTTCCACATTGGAGGGCAGCGGGTGGGCATTTCACCCTGCAATCTTTTATTCATTACTAAATATTTAACGTGAAGTTTACGTGAAACGTGAATCATGGCTTGAAAATTTTCACTCACGTTCACTCACGTTTACATCACGATTTTCAAATATTAGTCACGTTCACGACGGGACCCGCATGATCCGGCGTGGCACGACTGTTTTCACGTCACGCGCCCATCCGTAGTCTGAGAGTCCTCAGTAGTAAGAAAATAAGTAATTTTGCCAGGTAGTTAAAAATCTAATAATTACCCATTTAAATAGCAGTTATTAATAAGTTCCTACGCATTATGCACTGTTTGTTATTATACTTTTACAAACTCAACAAAATATTATCAATCACATCAGTAATATTTTTTTTACAATTAGCAAGGAAACATTGTTGGAAGAAGGAAATAATTACAGAAAAATAGTTGACCTGGTCTGATAATAAGAAGTTTAAAAGGTGTTATATACCTTCAACAGAAGAAGATGCATTTCAAAGTTTGCAAATAATAGGAACTTATTGCATTTTAAATGTTTTCAATGTAAGATGTTAGGTTCCACTTTTTTAAGGTACTCTGCTGTTGGCTTGGGCACTGTAGGGTAGGAAGATTTTTTCTTGTAGGACAAACATTTATCCACACAATCTTAGATCTGGTTGATGGAGATGTTGAAGGTGGTTAATTTTTTTTGTGAAATTAACGTCTACTCGAATTTTCCTTGGGATAATTTCATTACGATCTCTTATCTCTTGGCTTTCTAAACTTTTTTATTTTCAGGTAGGAATGTGTTTTTCTATTGTAGATGTGAATTGGTTTCTACTTTTCGTGTTGTGATACGTTTTTAGGTCTTAAGTGTACTTGTTTTGAGTATTGAGATTAGACGTTTTGGCCTTGCGATTGTGATTGGAAAATAGGTTTGAAGTGAATGATTGTGGAGAGGTTGTCTTCTGCCTTCTCCCAAGTAATAAGTATAGTAAGTAAGGGAACATCAAAATAAAGTAGACCAACTAGCACAAGAATCGAGCTTTTTATTTTTTTGTGTAGAGACTGTCAAATGCGGTACTAGTATAACACGCAATCATGTTTGTAATCACTACAAATATTTATTGTGATCAGCAGATAAACGACGCCGACGTGATAATAAACAATGACAATACATACACAAAGCGGAGTGGTTTATTACAGAGCAATTAAGGCTAATGCCACTTCGCTAATCAATAGCATCCATTAATAACGGTGCTCATTCGATACAGAAAATCAGCCATAAATAGTTGCTGTGCTGACCACCCTTGAAATTAAAAACGTCCATTTCCAGCAGATCCATCCATTAGCTTTATCGAAAATATTCGTCACCCCGCTTTAATATATGTGAACCCCCAAAATAATTATTTAATAAAAAAACAAAATTTTCCAATCTCGAAAGTCGTTATAGATTAATTCTTTATACTGTTAGCTTTACAAGCTTTAAAATGTCTTGTTGATAACTAATTTATTGCAAAGTAGCTTAAACCCAAGCTGTAATGTATTTAACATCTAATCGGTCATCAAAGAAGTGATTTAATAGAAAGCTTTAGAGCAAAGTGCAGAATATTCGAAACAATAAAAAAAGCTCGGTTTGAACTTAAACAATGTTTTACTTTGCATACATGCACAATAACTTCAAAAAGGACAATGCAATTGTTTTCTACGGCATATGCATGCACTTATTACTATGTACTTATATTATGCCTTATCTTGAATGCTTTCGTGAGAGCTAGCAACATCCTAATCATTTCATTGTTATAGATTGTACAATCGTACAGTCCTAGAAAATATACAGGGTGATTCATAATTAGTGAATCAAACTGAAATCGTAGATTCCTTATGCCAAAAGAAGACAAAAAGTCTATATGAGCATATGTAGATGTACTTAACCAAACGGTTTCCAATTATTAATAACAAGGGGTCCTCGGTGCCCCGTCCCTCTCCAAGGGAGCCCTTGGGGCTCCAGGGGTTTTGCCCCTCTTCAAGGAGGCCCTCGGGGCTCCGCCCCTCTCTAAGGAAGCCTCGCGGCTTGGCTCCTCTCCAAGGGGGCCCTCGAGTATCCGACCCTTTCCAAGGGGGTCCTCGGTGCTCCGCCCCTCTCCAAGGGGGCCCTTGGGGCTCCAGGGGTTCCGCCTCTCTTCAAGGAAGCCCTCGGGGCTTCGCCCCTCTTCAAGGAGGCCCTCGGGGCTCCGCCCCTCTCTAAGGAAGCCTCGCGGCTTGGCTCCTCTCCAAGGGGGCCCTCGAGGCTCCGACCCTCTCCAAGGGGGCCCTCGGGGCTCCTCCCCTCTCCAAGGGTGCCGTTGGGGCATCGCCCCTCGTCTAGGGGGCCGTTGGGGCATCGCCCCTCTCCAAGGGGGCCGTGGGGGCATCGCCCCTCTCCAAGGGGCTCTCGGGGCTCCGCTTCTCTCCAAGGGAACCCTCGGGGCTCCGCCCCTCTCCAAGGGGCCCTCAAGGCTCCGACCCGGTCGCGAAATCGAGGCGACCGCGAAATGCATGCAAACGCAAATGGGGGACATTGCGTCTGCAATTGTCGTGACGGACACACACGTGTGGATCGTTCTCCTTTATTTATATGATAACAAGGCGTATCAAGTGCAGCCAAAACAAAATGTGCGTTATATCTGACAGATATTCATCAGTAGTACGGCATTTGTGTTTTGTAAATATTCTAATAATCGATTTGTTTTGATTGTTAAACTGTACCTACGCTAATTACTAGACGGGGGGGGGGGGGGGGTTACTTCAGAGGAGTATGCTGCTATAGTGTTTATTTATGGGTATTGTGACGGCAACGCACGTGGTGCAGCTAGGGAATACCGCCAAAGGTATCTAAACATCTATTGCTGCACTTGCTATGCCTTGTTATTATTAATAATTCGAAACAATTATTTCACTTTTGCAATAAGCAACAGCCTCTATCTAGGTAACCGTTTGGTTAAGTACATATGTTAATATAGACCGTTTGTCTTCTTTAGGCATAAGAAATCTATCATTTCAGTTTGATTAACTAATTATGAATCACCCTGTATAGTGTTCGAATTTAGCCCTAACCCATCTAATCAGTACCTGGGCCGAAATAACCAATTAATAAAGTATGTTCAAACATTAATCTCATCTAGTATGGCTATGAATTTTTTTTAATTTATGAATGCATCTATGTTTACACTTAAATATCAAACTTAAAATTTGATTTTTAAGTGCATTATAGTTGCATTCATAAATTAGGAACAATTCCATAGCCATACTAGATGAGATTAATTTTTGATCATACTATAGATTTTGGATTCATACATTTTTGGAACATACGGAAGGGACAATAATTATATATAACAGCAATGAAAAACATGAACAACAAAATAAAATGCTTTAGCAAGGTAGAGATGACCACACGAAAAAATATATTTTAGTAGGCATGTTTAGTTGATATATGCCAAAATTCAAATGAACGTTAAGCCTACTCAAATATTTGCTTCTACGTTTATCTCTTTCCTACTGAAGCAATGCATTCTATTTTCTTGTTCATGTTATCCTATTGCTGTTATATAATATATAATTTTGTCCTCGTGGGTATATTACAATGCAAGAGCAATGTATCTATATTAAGTTACAAAATTCTTCCCTATAACTATACTAACTTACTATTAGGTTTATCTCTCTATACATGCACCTCTTTGTGACTCTTGTTTAAAGTACTGAAACGTACACCAATTTGCACAAGATTATTCTTGTACTACTGCAAAATATTTTAATCTGCATTGAACTCTATTTCTATCAGGTTTTGAAAGTATCTAACTTTAATGTGGCTTCGCTGAATTACACAACTTATTATTTAAAACGATAAAAAAATACAGCAAACGACCAACAAGTGAAAGTGAAAAGCATAAACGGAACCCTAATTTGCTCTCATTAAGAGACACTTTCCCACCATTCACTGCTCACTTCTAGCTATCAAGTGCAATATGGCTGCGTAAAGATAGTTGCTGCAGACGTGGAATACAAAAAAAAACATCTTACTCGCACACTCGCAACTGTAAACCATCGTTGGTCAACTGTTTATTAGCTCTTTTATCTTGTGCGTTGGGCAACAGGTTTGCATAATTGCAGCTCAACACGTCTCATTGTTACCGTTCCATTTGTTCTCTTTTGGCAGGTAACCAAAAAACATCATTTCACAGATTCCCTGAGCTCGTTGAGTGTTGTAATTATTGAATGTTAACCTTCCCGCTTTCGAACCACAGCTCCCAACTAAAATAAACATATGCAAGCGTCAAAAGCATTTAATTATTTTCAGAACTCAGTTCTTATCGTAACTTTTTATAAAAACAGCTCAATCATATGTATTTTAAGTTACACAAATCAGCATATTACCCTACAGTGGGAAAATATGTAGAGGGAAGCGCAGCTCTGGAAATGCCTATATAGTAACTGCAATTTATTTTAAAACAAATCCTATTCCATTAACTTGATTGGTAAAATTGCCTTTCAGTTGGCAGTTTTAAGTTTGTAATACGACTGTTTAATAAAATGTTTTCATTAGTTTACGTCAGTATTAACGTGTTTAAAAGATTTCATTTGGCACATTGTCAGTAGCAACGTGTTTTAAAATTTTTAAAACACACAAAAGAACATATTTATATTTACAGTGTTTTCTAGATTCTATCGTAGGCAATAGTAATTTACGATTCAAGTGCGTACAGCTGCTTTACGCATGTGTATCGTACAATATTTTATCTACGATAGAATTTAGAAAACACGGTAAATATAAACAAAATTAAATGTAAATTAGCCCTTTCTTCTAGTTTTTTTCAGTTTAGCTGGAACCCCGACCCTTTTCGGCGAGTTAGCCATCTAAGGCCGATATTTACCAGCCGGAAATAGTTATTTATGTACCTAGAGCGAAAAATGATGCATTAAGCGTGAGTTCGAAAGTTTCGGGCCGAGCGAAGCGAGGTCCGAAAAAACTCGAACGAACGCCTAATGCATTTTTCGCTCGTGTTGCATACAAAATTTTTCCTACGACTGTAAACTTTTCGAAAATAGGTTTAAACTGGTGTTTTTTGCCATTTCTAAAATTTCCAGGGACTTGCAAATTTTTACATCAGAATTGGATATTTTATCGCCTATTTCTTATTTTTCTTGACACTTAAACACCGACAATACACAAAATAAAGCACAAGTAACTTTAAATCGCGAAAAATCAATTTTTGACGTACGTCAACAAGGCGGAAAGCTTGATTTTAGAAGCAGTCGTAGGAAAACTTTCGCCACCAGGTAAGGCCAACCCCTTTAATCCTTTATCACAACATGTTTTGGACCCGACAAGTTTTGACTTTAATTTTTTCAGTATTATTACGAACGTTTAAATATTGTTATCCCTAGTTTTCTTTAATTTTTAAAATTTAAGTTTTTTAAATAGTTGTTGCACCAGATGAACATGCAGTAATATCATGTTTTATAATATAGTCTCTTCATGACAGATTTTAGCATTAGTAGGAACAATAATTTTCATAACTCCCAATGATTATATAGAATGATTTATGATATGGTAATTAAATTTAATAAGTGTATGCTGACCTCAGCATTACAAATTGTACTGGTTAAAACCAAAACCTTTATTTGGTAAACTATCCGCATGACTAACATGTGATGCACGAAATGCTATTGAAATGTCCAAATAACTGTTTTTTGCTTCTACATCTTATCCAAATTCGGTCTTATCGCAACCACCCCTAGTAAATTATGTTCATAGAAGTTTATTCCAGTGACTGTCAATCAGTGTAAACAAATAAATGTTTTAATCTTTAGTGGGCTATTAAAAATGTTTGACGTATAGTTTGTGCCATGCAAAATTGTTCTGTTTGACGTACTCTAATTACTCTCAAACTTAATAATTACCCTTACGAGTCACCTTACATACTAAATGTTATTGTAATATTTATCACTAGGCTGTCTGCGGTTGCGTTCCTAAAGAAGTGCCAACGTTGTCAGTCTATGCCTCAATTTTCCATTGCAGACGTCCGATTCACTTTCTACGGTTTACAACAAAAATAAATTCCTTTGAACTAACTTTCATACTAGCGCTATGAAATGCTAGATCCAAGTTACATAAAGATGGCAATGAAAGAGACAGAGCAGAAAATACGTAGTACAAAATGACACCAGCCGAGATTCATAATTACAGCTGTAAAATAAACTAAAAATAAATTAATAGCATATCCAAAATAAATAGTCAATATGATAGCTTTGCGTTCTAAAGTATTGCGTAAAAGTAATTACAACAATAAGCAAATCAGATGCATTCCAACCTAAACGCCAATCTCAAGCCGAAAAAATACATTAGAGTGAACGTTTTTCTAGATACTCATCAGCCGGATCGTATAACATTTATTAGAAAATTCCAAAATAATGCAAAGGGCTACTCTTGCAACTGCATAACAGAATTTCGACAAATTGAGTATTCTCATCAAGCTGAAAGAAATCAACCATTGTACTCGTATTAAAACAAGACAAGGACCAAACCAATCCAGGATGCTATAGCCTATAGATTTAACCTCCACAATATTATCTAAGCTTTTGAGTAAATGCTAAGCTAGCCATTCAGTATTCATCTAGTCTCATTAGCAAACTACGAAGCGGCTTTAGAAAATGACGTAATACAATGTATAATAATGTGCACATGGAATTACAGACTAAATATGCTTATAAATTAATAATAGCTCCTTTTGCTATATTTTTAGATATAGAAAAGGTTTATGGCCCAGCTTCCAGACATATACTAATAAAAATCTTAATAGACTTGGGTATAAAAAACTTGCTGCTAAGCTTTATTACATTTTTTTATCTCAGCTTTAGAACAGAATCTATTTATTTCGAAGGCTACATACAGGAAAACGAAATCTTTCAAGGCTCTCTTCTCAGCGTAATATTATTCCTTGCTGCAAATGATGTAACAACAAACATAAAATATCCCGTAAATCCCTTCTGTACCAGACGACATCATTATCTACATATCTGCTAGAAAAGTCGATTGTCAAAGATGTTTGTAAAATAATAAGATACCGTCAAATAAGGCCAAATATCTGTTAGTAAAATATGCACCATTGAAAAGTTACTCCAGAGAAGTTGAATTAGATCTATGTGTATTGGGATCTAGCTACCCTACTTCCACTTCACATTAAGGGTGATATTTTTACACCTTTACGCTTTTGGCAGGGAAGACAGTTTAATGCACATTTTAATTTTAGAAATATGTATAATTGATTTATATCCACAAAATCATCATCAACTCAAATATAAATATTAAAAAAAAACCACAATGAGCGGAGAGGTAGTGAAAACTCAAGAATTATTTACCAGCTACCACGTTTCACGGGTTGATCATCTCAAAATCGGTGATTTTTTATACCCTCCAAACCACTAGATCTGATAGTACCAAACTTCTTCTTATGGTGTTGCCTAAAAGGTCGAGTATTTTTGAATACACCTGAGATTCTGGAAGCTTTAAAATCCAACATAAGGGAGGAAATAGCCAATACTCTGTCTGAAATTTTTGAAAAAGTCGTGAAAAATGCTTTAAAACGGACAGATCGTTAACCCCTCTCACTCTAATGTTTAATTTTGAATTAAACAGATATAAATTTCAGTCAAAATTTACGAAATATGGTTCACAATTCAAAAGCCAGTTTTGCTTTCATAATCAGTCGGTTTAAAGACCTCTATCACAACAGTAAGCATATTATATTACGACCTAGAACTTCAAGTTCATCGCACGAACTCGCAGACAACGCGGAACTACAATTGCTTACTACTTATTTTGCAGTTTTAGAATCGTTCTAGTGAACTATACCTTATCACTTTGAAATGTTTTTATTTAGTATCTAAGCAGCTCTTTGTATAAATAGACCGTTTATTCTTGTAATAAAATAATCGACATTTACTGTTTGATTCAATTACATCGATACTACCTTTCTAAGCCTAAAAATTTTGAAGTGTGAGGCTGCACTTCGGGTAGTTAGCTAATTATCATCCCTTTAAGTGCCATTGACTACATTGGCTCAAAACGTGAATGCAGTCTCATTCATGTGCTTAAAAATTAGGGATAAAGAACCAGTGCAACCAACAGAAACCTGATACAGCCTCCAGGCATTTCTGTTCACTAAGGTACTTTTGAATATGACATATGCTTTCCTCTTTGTTCAATTTTAGTAACAAACATTGGCGTAAGATTCATAATTTATCTGCATCATAGATTAAATACATATTATGATAATATCACGGGTTTTATTTGTACACACTGTAGCTTCGCTAAGCTTTCAAAATTGGTGGGGGTGAGATAGTGTTGAGTTGCACAGTTAAACTAACAAATTTTGAGCGGCAAGTTGAATAATTGTAATTATTTTTTTTTAAATTATCTATATCATCTCTGGCCTCTTTAAGTAACTGCTCCTTATTAGAAGTATTACATACAATAAACAAAGAACTATTATTGAAATTTATCTAATAATTAGAGAATATAAAAATTGTACCTATACTATAGGTAATATTTTTTTAATATTGATAGCATAGTAATAGACACAAATTACTAAATAAAGGAGCTAATAATTAATTTGAAGGTCTATATAGTCAGTACTTAATACTTTTAAAAAAATAGCACTGTCTTCATCTGAAGAGACTGCATTAAGCAGTAGGGTTGCAATGGTGTCAACTATTGGATCCATTCATGGCGGATCCATTAGAACTGTGCCATTTGGAGGCCAGTTAGGTATACGTTGGTTTTCCAGCTACTGCATGAAATTTTTGTGATTCATGCCATTATGATATCGCCCGATATACCATTTAGCTAAAAATCAGCAATCCATTTTTTATTAAGTTATTTCAACCATATGCATGAACTATTGTAGTACATTTGACCACTTTTTTCAGTTCGGTACACGCTAAGATCCTCTTAGGATTACCAACGCTAAATGATGTATAAATGTAAGTTTCGTTTAAAAAAGTAACGGCTCTCTTCTGGTCTTTTAGATCCTAGGTCCTCACTTACCGAGAATATCAGGACACCATATCACTTGGTTCCGGTAATATCTTTCTTTTATCATGACATTTTTGTACAGAGAGATCAAAAATAAACTTGATCACAAAAACCATTGAAAACAATAAAACTTTCCTAATTCGTAGCATGCTATTTGTTGACATAGAACTATCAATTTTCTTGTTAAATTTAAAATTAATATTTGACATATTATTTAACTTATTTAGGTGTTATTTTAATGTTACCTATGAATTCAATCTATGTATTTAAATTGACTTGCATTTGTGCATATTTTGTAGCTTCCTAGACTGCGTTAAAATTACACAAACTAATAATACAGTGAATTGTAGTTTAAAGGTAGTATTACAAAGTGCAGTGTAGGCAGTAGTCATATTTCTCTTGGACTTTTTCGATCAATCTTATTTTTGATCGCCCTGTATTAATATCTAAATAACGTTCTGTTTCTTCGGTGACATTAGTTTTATCCTTAAGTTTCTCTAATAATAATTTTAAAGTAGCAACTTTACGATCAACTGTGTAAACTTAATGCACAGTTTGCTGTATAATACCCCTACCAAAATCAACAACGAAAACAACTTAACTTGTAGGTCCTGTTTGTGTTTTCTTTTATGGAGATCGTATCAAATGGTTTGCAGTTTCCCGACTTTCTTTCTGTATATCTGTTATAACAGTTACTGATTTTTATGTGGGATTGTCCATCGACCAGACTATTTTTGGGTATCCAAGAATTTCGATAAGGTTTCTAATAACATTTCTGAATGAAAATGTAATGCCAACGTCACAATAACTAATTTACTATATATAAAGTCGTGGAAATACACCAAGTCAGTCTGGCTCTGTTTATCTCTAGTAAACTGAATAAGAAAGAAAATTACTAGGAAATTGAACGTCATAACGAGATATTGAAGATGTAATCATTAAAATGTCATATTTTCAATAATCAGTGTCAAACTGTCAAATTAAATTTTCTGCTTTGAGACACAAAATGAACACTGTCAAGCTCAAGGAAAGAATTGTGTGAAAGTAACCAGGGAAGCATTGAACATTTCCGATAAATATATTTATCGCTTAAAGAAATTAATCATATTCATATCCGCCTATTTTAGAAAGAGACAAGGATATTAAAGCTATGCTCCATTCTGCTATACTAAATGCACTAAGAAAAATTATTCACAAAATGTATTTAGAATAAAGCGCGTAACAATAAAATCGTTCAACCAACGGTTTTCCTTGAAATTCCAGTCATCCCCTGAATAAGTAACAAGTGTATGGTCGAAAGCATTAGATGTTGTTAGTAATGAGCAATAATTATATAAAACATACAGAAACAGTAATATTTTCAGATTGGTTGAATGAAAGATGCATAGATGCTTCAAATATAAAACCTATTATTATCAATTTAAATGCAGAATATAACTCTATATCTAGCAAAGATAAAGATGATCCAATTTAATAAATTGTTACCTTTTTACATCAAAGATTACTGGTCAAATATTGTTAATTAAATTATAAAATTCTGCCAGCCGTTGAAATAATTTTAAAATAAAGAAAGCATTTCCAACTTTGGTTCGCTTTATAAAATTTTACAAGGGATATTGTCGTATTTTATAATTCTAACAAGTCTGTGTTAAAATCACTATCTTTAAAAATAAGACTTCTGCGTGGGGCACATCTCTTGAATTATTGAATAAATAAACAAACATAAAATGTAAACCGCTTGCTTCTCATTTAACTGTGAAGTTTTAGTATGAATAGAGGTTGCCGGAATGGAAAACCCCTTGTATTCCCTGAATTCACATCGCCCGGCGATATTTTTAGACCATTCTTTGTATGCACTTGTGCCAATATACAAACATTTTTAAAGGTCACAACCCCTAAAGTGGGGCGTCCTTTCTGTAACTTACCGGGCGAGACCACTTACTTGCTCCGAGGCATCGAAAGATTGGCTAACATATTTTTGGTTGAGCGTCTTGGCTCTAAGAGATAAGACCTAAGATTATAAAATGTATGTTCTACTCCAAAATGTTCACATAGGTTCAATTTGTTTCCAAGAAAGCGATTCCAAAGCATTTATCCCCTGTAGTTTTCCGCTTTTCCTTATTAAGTGTACATAACGATTTGTTAAATAGCAAAGGCCGCAGCTATTTCAGCATTTTCAATAACTTGCTGACCCTGCGGCGTTTCATGAACCTTGTACGTTTTTGTTTCCATAGAAAAACTTTTAATTTTATTTGTTCTTCTTTATTGTTTCATTATAGACTTCATAACTTTTTTGCGGTGTTTTTATTTTTTCGCATTTTTGGTAGTGGGAAGCTTTAATTTCATATTAAGTGTAGGTAAAATTTGCATCGAAAAATTCAGTATTAGTAAAAAAGACCTACCGTGTTGAAATTAATATAAATATAGATGGTGTAATCTGTTTATAGTACCTCCAAGAATTTGTAGTTGAAGTTCGCTCTAAAATAGAATGTAATATGCAAGTAATGGTATTATTTTTATAAATGTAGAAGGTGATCTGGGTGGCAGTTGTAATTAAGTATTTTAGTCTGTATTGCCATTGTAAGGCTGTAAGTTTAGGTGTAATACACTGCTGCAATAATTTTCAAATTAAACAATTAAAAGTTATTTGTTTGATTTTATACATATGTAGAACCGTTTCCCATGTTAACAACACTAAACCATTTCGTAAACAATAAAAGCTAATAAATTAGTCGAAAAATTAATTCGTAAATATAACTAATGTAAATAAGAAAACAAAGGAAAAAACTAGCAGGAAACTGATCAAAAGACACAATAGAAAACCAAACGTAGGATGTAGGTTATATTATTGCTGTCGCATTTTAATAAACGTCCGAGAGTTTAATCAAATATTTGCAATGCAGTCAACGTGGTATGTGATGCTGCATTGCAAATTTGAAATTTCCACTCTTGGGTATATAGCGCTCTGGAGAGAATCGCTTAACTTCACATCTGTCTAGGCCGTATAAAGTGACGTTTATCAAACAAGTCAGCAGGCCGTCGGTTTTTTAATTTAATATAATTTGGAATTTTATTTCTAAGAAATATGCGATTTTTCTAAGAAAATTTTTTGTTATGTAAGCATCATTTAGACGGATTGATATAGTAACATATTTTTCTTTTTTTTACTGTTTGGGAAAATTACGTTATTAATTTTTTTTGCAAAAAATTGGGAATTATTAATTGTTTTTGATATATTGTGAGGAAGGTGATCCATTTACTCACCATTACAAAAAATTTGCTATAGTTGTTTAAATTCTTGAAAGAATGTTGAGCATCAATTCCATATTGGGTGATGATGAATATGTTAAATTCTTGGTTTGACTTTAATATTCTTGATGAATGATTGTGAACAGCATGCTACTTTGTGGGTTGACAGATGAAAACATGATAACTAGAATTTTCCAAATATTTTCATCCAGCATTACAATTCACTATTGAAATTGAAAAAAATAGAAATACACCATTTTTTAGATCTAACATTTACTAGTAAAAACAATGGTGACATTTTCACCATTTGTTATAGAAAGAATTTTAAAACTAATCGATAGGTATCTAAATTTCAACTGAAACACAGCGAATAAATATAAAAAGAAGTTGAATATCAGGACGAGTTAAACTTGCTTGTATTCTAGCAATAAAAAAAGAAAGATAACTTAATAACAATCACAAACATACCTTTAAAGCATAACTACCCACCTAATTTCATAAACAAAAACATTAAAATAAGATTAAACGTTTTACAAACACGAAGCAATTATAATATGTCTATCAACCTACGAACATTCTTTTTAATGAAGAATTTAACAATCAACAAATAGAAAAAATGTACACTGCTATTCTATATATTCCTTTCTTATCTGAAAAGTTAGAAAAAATATTTAAAGAGATATTCATATCCCTTTACAAAATCATAACATTTTCGAAAGCATTTTTTGCAAATAAAGACAAAACACAAAAAATTTAAAATTTGCGATGCCGCATATATAGGACAAGCAAAACAATACTTAAAAAAGAATGGTATAGCATAAACAATTGATAAAAACAAAATTATTAACACCAAACATACCTAATACTTCACTGTCAGATGATGCAGTTGACAACCTGCATAACTTTAGACGCTTACTATTAGAATGTATTGAAATTAAAAAATCTGGTGTGATACACTCACACAACTTCCTTTTACAGTGATCTTATAATTAGTCAAAAATTTCATTTTTAATTTTTAACCATTTGTTAAAAACTTTCAAAAATTACAAATTCTACAAAAACGGTACAAAATCGAGTGTTAGTTAAAGAGACAAATTTTCTCTAGAATTTTAAGGTGAATTCAAAAATGTAATAATATACCGGGTGTTTTATTTAAAATAGGAGTTAATAAAAAAAACAGAAAAAATAACAAAAGAAACCCACTTTAGAAGTATTCAACTGGAAACTCGCCTATCTTATATCAATACACATTAAAAATGTAAGAAAAATGTAAAGTTTAAAAAAAATCGTTAGAGCCGTTTTTGAAAAAATCGAAAAAAACTGAAAAATCACAAGAGTAAACACCTACTTCCGGTTATGCGATTTTCTTCAAAAGCTTGCTGTCTCATCTACATAGTACACAAAACTTATATATGAAGTTTCAATGCCATACCTCTTTTCGTTTTTGAGATATTCTGTTCACAGACACACAGACAGACACACAGACACACAGACAGACAGACAGACAGACCAATGAAAAAAAATATGTTTTTTGGGATCAGGGGACTCTAAAACGTGAAGTTCTGTTGAAAACTCAATTTCGAATTTTTGGGGTGAATCCAATACTTCCTTTATAGTAGTAAAAGGAAGTAAAAATCACTCAAAGCAATTAACTACAAATGACACAGAAACATTAACCAATACGTACGATAATATTTTATAAAAATAATTACTTTAGTTGTTCAATATTAATTTATATATATTGTTTTTATCACAAAGTGAAACCTTGATTATTAATGTTCTAATTTGACTTAATTTCCACTTAATATAGTAATTATTAAATAAAAGATGCAACAAATGGGATCCTATTTATCAATTAATATTTTAAATTATATTAACTTCTTTGGCGCATGGGCTTTACATTTGTGTGTATGTAAAAATAAAAATGTCTGCTAGGTGCTCGCCCAGAACTTTAGATGTTTTAACTATTTAAATAATTCGTTTAATTTGACCCCTCATACAATTATTGCTCGTTTTTCGACAGAAGAGACTTACATAACCCTCGTTTTTACTTGCTTTTGAACTTATTTTACAAGAAATCCTGAGGGAAAAATATTACGAAACATCTGCAATTTTAAATTAGCATAGAAACCATGAAGGGTAAGTATGTTTCGCCCTTGCTATATTCTTTTTCTTTTACTCTTACCTTTTTATTCAGCATGTTTCGTCCAGATTTAACGTATGCCTCCTCTAACTCATTCCATTTGCTTCTATCCTGTGCCATAGTTATCCATCTTCTACTTGCTATTTTCCTAATATCGTCGTACCAACTAGTTATAGGACGCCCTACTCTCTTTTTTCCAATCCTCGGTCTCCACTCAGTTGTTTTCTTCGTCCATCTTTTATCACCCATTCGAGAAATATGACCCTCCGAACGCCATTTGGTTCTTGCTACCACTTCAGCGACATCATTCATCTTCGTTTTGTGTCGAATCCTTGTTATCGATTTTGTTATCTTTCAAGGTATAGTATAGGCCTATCCATGTGGCATTGTGTAACGTGTTAATTTGTGGATCGTTTTCTCCTTAAATGCCCATGTCTCTATTCCATATATAAGCACTGGTATAATGCATTCTTTCATGGCGATTGTGATGCTTCTATTTTTATTTCTCAATATATGACCTAATATACCGGGATACGGAAAGTTCGTTCCCCACATTTCGTTCCCCACATTTCGTACCCCACATTTCGTTCCCGGGATATTTCGTCTCCCCACGTCTCGTACCCGGAAACTTCGTTCACGAGCGAGCTCATTTTGTCTCCTAAATTACAGGGCGTTGAAAAACGAGTGCTGCGATCGGAATACAGTTAGAAAATGAAAGATATTTTAATTAATTTATTTATGATAAGAACAAAATATTTAAATTGTATTTATTAAAAATGACGGTTTAATCTAAGTACGTATCTTCCTAATATTTTTTATAGGGCCATAATTTCTCATTCTGAGCAACTTTTCTTAGTAATATGCCGTATAATGAACAAAAAGGGTAGTTTACATGAAAAGAAAATAATTTTTGCTTAACTGTCAAGGCCGACTTGAAAAACTGAAAATGTTCTTAAAATTCTCTACAAACCAAGCAGGAATATAATTCATATAACATTTTTATTTAAAACCATGCTCTTTGGTAAAACTAAAAATAAAATTTAGTTCCCTCTTGTAAACTCAATCCGGGGACATACTGTATAATATAGTTCTTATCAGTTTATTATAATAAAGAAATAAATTAAAATGTCTTTCATTTTTCCAATTGCATTCCGATCGCTGTACTCGTTTTTCAACACCGTGTAATCTAGAAGACAAATTGAGCTCGCTCGGGAACGAAGTTTCCGGGTACAAGATGTGGGGAGACGAAATATTCGCGGAACGAAATGTGGGGTACGAAATGTGGGGAACGAAATGTGGGGAACGAACTTTCCGCAAACCAATATACCAAACGCGGTTCATGCCGTTCTTATTCGTCTTTGCAGATTAGTTTCTTGTACTTCGTTGTCAATTTTATATTTGTTATATTACCAATGATAATTAGCAACAACCGTAAATAAGTAAAAAATCACCTGATATATTTCGAATATTTTTGACACTGAAAAATTTTATGTGACATAGAGTTGTACTAAATGTATCTATACATCTATAGAGGGTGATTTTAGTTTTAATTTTAACAGTTACAACTAATATCTAAAGTGAATGGCCTTGATTTACAATTACAAATGGAGTTGCAGGTCCCCCAGATGTGTGAAATATATCAACATAGAAACCTCCTGCTGGAGAAATTTCTCGCGTATGTCCCAAGTAGATGGAAGCAACTATAGAAGATGTGGAGGAAACAACAAGATAGTTATACCAGAATTGTATCTTTACGCAGTTGGCAAATGTGTGTGAATGAGTCGCTAGCACGCTGGTGGCCAAATTCTTTTAATCGTTGGTTTTAGTAATAGTCATATTTAAGAGATTCATTTAGTTTACTTACGTCAAACTATATAATTGCTAAGCATTTACACTAAGAAATTATAAACACCGCAGATAAGCTTAAAAGTTGTCAAAGGTTTTTGTGCACAGAGGTGTAGCGTTCGCAGCGAAATATCGGCGTAAAGCGGTTTGTTGGGACAAGGGTTGCTCTCGATGTTTTGTAGGGTTTTAAATTCTAGTTAAAATTCGGTAAACACTTGCGGAAGGGATCCGATTACCAAAACTTAATTACGGACACCTTAATGTAATTTAGCGACACTCGAAATTTTCTAAAAATGAGCCCTATCGAACCCGCATGTTACAGAGCATCCACTGGTTGACGAATATTTGTCCTCAAAACAAGTTGTGTGCCGGAGAATTGAAACCAGAGTTGACGAGGAAAATCGAATGGTTAAATATGAACCACCTGGAAGGCTTAATTTCCGCTTCGAAATTGCTTCAGTATACGCATACAAAAAGGGTCTGTTTCTAATTGA
This sequence comes from Agriotes lineatus, assembly GCA_940337035.1. NCBI lineage: Eukaryota > Metazoa > Arthropoda > Insecta > Coleoptera > Elateridae > Agriotes > Agriotes lineatus. The sequence goes on from OW679194.1 coordinate 119,585,829, forward strand.
TCTTATTTGTTGAGCTAGCATCCTTTACTTTTTATAGCTGGTAAACACCAACAGTTGAAAGTAGGATAAGACTTATCTAAAAGTGCTTTTTGCTAGAAAGTGATAGTGCTGATAATTATAGGGACTTATGAGGTGTTATTAGTCATTTACGGAAAATGTTGCTTGTTCCGGAATTACCCTTGGCTTTCTTTGCCGCGAAATTCACAGTTTGTCGAAATGTGAATTAGATGGCATCAAATTTGATTAATTTTACACATCTCAACGGAGTCGCTATTTGAGGGAGAATCATGTTTTGTAAAAACAATTTTGCAGAAGGGCATTTTAGTGCTGCTGTGGTCTGCCCGTTTCGCGCACTTTTGAATAATTTACATTTGGGAATGCAGTGTAATGTTTAATTTTAGTCAGTGTTTTACGTACTACCGGTATCGTAAATTAAGGTACTATTGCGGAAAAAATATTTCGCACGATACTTAATCTAGTTACTTGGTTTTATGCACAGTGGCTTAGTGTGTATCTGACTACTTGCATTTTTCACATTTTGGGGTTATTGTCGTATTACCAGCTTTTTCAGGTTATGTTGGGGCTTCTTCCGCAACCAACTTCATGGGCCACACGTTACAGTGACCATCCATCTTCCAGTTTTGCAATAACAAAACCTTTTCGGCCTCGCTTAGAAAGTGATTCCGCATTTTACGTTTTCATGGCAGAATGTCAGTTGTACAACTGAAAATTCAGTGATTTTAGTCCACTTGGTAAAACTATACATACACAAGGCAAACAAACCGTGCGAAATATTTTTTCCGTAATAGTACACTTCACCCTATCTATCGAGTTTTAACCGAATCTCCTGAAATGTAGGTCAAATAGTTGGTTTTAGAGATAGTATAACATCAATAAAAAAATAAGCAACTTTTGTATTGTAAGTACACCTAAATTAATTTCAGTTGACCTTAAATACATATTGTTCACAAAATTAATATATCTTTTAGATAGTAAACATAAATGTGTATAAAGGAATGGAAATATGATAACACCCAAAGAACTAAACCATTTATTTTTTATTAAAAAAAATGTGATTTGCATGGAATCGATACGTGTTTATAATACTGCATAGGTACTATCGTCATTTCCATTATTGTAGACTATAGTGATTGCCAAGTGAGATATCGGCTACCAATCTCAATATTATTAATTGTTGAAAGTAATACAATGAATGTAATGCAATGGATGTAATTAGCTGTTTAGCCCACCACATAAGTAGCCTTATTCCTATTAAACCAATTTTTGCATTTTTCAAATTGCATTGTAAATAAAGTAGTTACACAAAATGTTTTCAATGTCTTTAATCAAGAGAGCGCCGGGAAAAAACCAAGGCTAAGTCGAATAACAAATAACCAGTGTCGATAATTATATACAAAATAGCTACAACCGCACAAAATTGAGAAAAGTGCATTGAGAAAAATGTCAGATCTGTCATTTTCAATAGTATTTAACATTACTAGCTTGGTAAAAGGGTTTTTACTGGCGAATAGAAGGATATGACTGGCGAGCCGCAGACGAGCCAGTCACCTTCTTGAGCCAGTAAAACCTGTTACCTTGCGTGTATTGTTGAATATTTTATTTGTTCCCCGCTTGTAAAAACTAGAGATTTACCATTTATACAAAATGTCAAACTGACAAGCAACTAAATTCATCAATATGACACATACTAAGGAAGACAACTCTGGCTTTGCAGGCTATCATTTATCTATGAGCACGCTTGTAAAACTGGCAGTTAACTTGTAAAGATTTTACAAGTTAGTAACTTGTTAAAACTAACATTCTTGATTAATACAGTGACTTGATAAATTGATGTTTACAAGTGAGGAACAAATAAAAATATTTTAGTAGGCAAATGTCATTACATCATTCATTTGACACTATTTCCGTTAAGTAATGAAGCAATGAAGTTACTTATCCCATTTATTATACAAGACGATAAAGTTAAATTTTATCCACCAGTGAATTGTTTAACGTCGGGACGAAATCGAGACGTTAATGATCGTCGTGTATAAAACTTTTTTTTTCTATAGCAAGAACTTTAATAATTTCAAAAGAAAATAAGGAAAGTGAATGACATTTTAAAATCTCAGTAGCTAGATTGGGTTGCTAGGATAATACGAAGCTGTAATATTTAATTTAAATAAAAGTTAGAAAATTAAATTACTTTATCTACCCTTGATGTTAAAGTGCTACTTTATCTACCCTTGCTGTTAAAGTAACACTTGACCTTTTGTTTTGAGTCGATTAAAACACACTTTAACATTTGCTATAGAAAAAATATATTAATTCGCAAAGATAAAGAATATATCGCAGTTTGTGGGATTCGAATGTATGCTTCCAGGAGAAATCTGATTTCTAGTCAGACGTTAGGTAACACATGCTTGTTATATTATGAATAGACAATGGTCTCCTGTGTAAAACTGCAAGCTTGCAACCTTGAACGATAAATAGCTTCTTTATATGAATTGCAAGTCTGCAACCTTGAACGCACGTGGCTTCCTGTCTCACGCTCCCTTTTAGAGATAACGCTTATCCTAGCTGATTAGGCATAGTATATATACTAGTAGCTTGCACCTCTAAGTTAAGCTCCAGTCAGTCGATAAGTTCCATTGTGTTCGTATCATAGCTAGATGTAAGAAATTGTCCGGCGGCTAGCTGTGTGCTTCCAATGTTATATTTCATTGTAAAATAAAAATAAACGTTTTTAAAAAGTCGTTTCGGCGGCCTTTTAATAAAACTGGCGCAGTCGTTCGGATTTGTGGAGGAAAACCTGGAAAACTACAAACATCGAGTCGACCAGCAACTTTCCTTGAGGTTCAGCTCTTTGCCACAAATCGAAACCTACCACCCAGCGGATCTTCGGACATCTCCAACAGGGACAAACATCGCCCGATCGTGAGAAGCGCCCGTCGACCCAGCTCCTGCTCCTCCGTGGTTATTGGAACCATCTGGTCATTGGGACCACTCTTGATCATTGGGATCAGTCTCTGGTATTGGCAACGTCAACAACGACGACCCCAGGACAACTTTTGGATAACGCTCTAGCGCAAAGCTGGACTATCCAAGTCGGACTTCAGGACCTCTGTGCAGGCCAGCCGACATTAATAGGATCGACGCATCCTTTTTGAAGACAACAGGACGTAGCTTGATCGCACGCCGTTCGTCAATTTTAACGCACAATGTAAGTGCATATTTTTATAATAATTTTCAAGCTTTAGAGAAAAAGCAAAGGTATATTTTTATAATAATTTTCAAGCTTTAGAGAAAAAGCAAAGGTATATTTTTAAAAATAATAATTTTCAAGCTTTAGAGAAAAAGCAAAGGTATATTTTAAAGGCAACAAAGTAACGACTATTAAAGCGTTCGCCTAAGTAATAATTTACAAGTTTTAAAGAAAAAGCAAAATAATTAATTTTAAAGGCAACAAAGTAACGTAATATAATTTTCAAAAGTAATAATTATTAAAGCGTTCGCCTAAATAACAAAGTAAAAATTTCAAAGGCAACAAAGTAACGTAATATAATTTTCAAAAGTGATAATTATTAAAGCGTTCGCCTAAAACAACAAAGTTAACTAATATAAAGTTTTAAAAATTATACTAACATAGTTCTAATATTTATTTATAATATTAGGCAAAACGTAGTAAGCCAGACCAATTGCTGCACATAATAGGTGTGCTTAATTTGCATTTGTGCTTGCGTTCTTGCGCGTAGGATACCTACCCCTGTTAAACATCCCCTAGTCATTAAACTGTTTACTAACATAAATAAAAATTAAAAATAAGTGAAACAAATAAAGCAAAATTAATTTTTGTCTATAAAATTTTTATGTTTAGATCACTATTATCTTGAATCATTAGTTAAAACACCTGTAATTATATTTTGAAACAATTGTAAAAATTTTATGTCACGAGATCGATCACGCTCACCAAGGAATTCAATCCCTAGAATTTTATTTTTAAATAATTGTAACAACCCAAATATGGTTGATCAAAACGCATCATTGTTTCCCCCACATTTTAATGTAGCTTTATTAAATGAAATTCCCACATATGATGGTAATCAAGCCACTCTTTCGGAATTTATCAGATCCGCAGAAATCATTGCAACTAAATTTTGTACAGAAAATTTAAACGATTATATCAACCAAGTAATTTTAAATTCGATAAGGAATAAATTAAAAGGTCAAGCGTTAGAAGTAATCACAGGTTACGAGTATGATACTTGGAAAGACTTAAAAAATGTCTTAATTGAAAATTTTGGCGACCAAAGGTCAGAATTGAATCTCTTAATTGATTTAACTAAATTAAAACAGAATAAAGACTCTCCCATAGAATTTTTCAATAAAGTTAGAACTCATTTAGCTATTTATAATTCAAAAGTTTCTCTGAGTCAAGAATCAAAAGATATTATCACTCATAAATTAAAAGCTAACAAAGATTTAGCACTTCGCACTTTTACAAGTGGACTAAATGAAAATTTAGGAAGCTTCGTAAGAAGTAGAAATCCAACTTCACTAGAACAAGCGTTAAGCATAGTAAAAGAAGAAATTGATATCAGATATTCTCAAAATCAAAATAATTTTCAAAGTCAAAAATTAAATAAATCAAATTTAACTTCCAATATTCAAACACAAAATTCATATAAACCTAAATTTAATAACCCAAATTTTATGCAAAGACCATTTCAACAAAATCGAAGTAATTTTAATCAAAATCCCAACTATTTTAAAAGTCCAACAAATTTTAACAATTCTAATAATTCTAGAATAACTAAAAATTCAAGCTTTAATGCATTTGCACCAAAACCAAATTTTTCACCAACAAATAAACCAGAACCTATGGACTTTAGCACTATAAAAAGACCAGCTACTCAACAAACAAATTTCCCCAATAAATATCGAGCAAATTCTCAAAACGTTAATAGAAATTTTAATCATTTAAATTATCATCAAGAAAAACCTCCGGATAAATATGAAAACTTAGCCGAAAATTTATTTGAAAATGGAGAATTTTCAACTCCAGAAAATTTTAACGAAAACACTCAGGAATATTTTGACCCTGACAATTTTCAAGATACAACTGAAAATTACGAATCACAAGACTTAGATCACACCCCAGATTATTTCGAATATCCAGATCCAAACGATACAGTAAATTTTCATTAAGAGCCTCGGAAAAGCATATTTTAACTTTTAATATAAATTCAAAATCAGATCTTCCTTATATTATAATTCCCGCCACTGGCGATAAACTTTTAATTGATACAGGTAGCTCACAAACAATAATTTCTCCAGAATTTGTACAACAACATTTTCCAAATTATATTTATGAAACAGAATTCGAGATAATTACATCTCATGGAATTTCTCAACATAACTTAATTGCAGATTTACCAATCCCCAGTCTTTTTTATGAAAACGGAACACATACATGTTATTTATATAATTTTAACCCAGACTATATAGGACTTATTGGATCCGACTTATTTTCAAAATTATCCGCACGAATAGATTATAAATGGATGCATATTCAGACAGAAAGAGCTACGATACCATTTTATTACAACCCGTAAAAATTAAACAAAAAAAGTGAAACTAATGTAATTTTTCAAAACCTAAAAATTAAGATTTTTATTTTTCTCAACAAAACCTACAGTTAACCCTGTGTACAGAACTTTTCGTAAAATTTATCAGCATAAAAAAATGTAACTAAAATAACTCCAAAATTAAAATTTAATGAAAAAGGCATGACTAAGCCTTCAGCAATTGAAACCATACAATAATCAATTTAAAACAAGCGTAATTAATACTTTAAACGAAATACAAGAAATTAATGTTTATAATCCTTAATCTTATAAAAATAAAATTATGAACTCAACAAAAATCAGTCTATCAGATTTAACAACTTTAATATAAAAACTCCAAACAATAAAAGTATTTTAGATAATTAATTTAAATAACAATTTTTTAACAACTTTAATATAAAAACTCCAAACATTAAAAGTATCTTAGATAATTATTTTAAATAACAATTTAAAAAAAAAACAATTTAAGACTAAAACCAATGCACATATAATTTCAAAACTGACGAAAAGTCAACTCATAAGGTTTAGTAATTCAAACATAAATTTGTAAAATATTTAGATTATATAGCTCCTTCTAAAGTAGGAATAAAATCAGATTCATCTAAAAATTCAATAATCAAAATTTCCCAGCACTTAAAAATCTAAATAAAATAATTTTTAACCAAATAGTCTACTAAAGAACATTTATCAAAAATTTTGCCAAAATAACTAAATTTTTAACCGTGTGTTTAAAGAAAAAAATAAGATTGTTCACACCCTTGAATTTTTGAAAAACTTTAAGTATTACAAATAAATTCTAATAAATAAATCAGTAACTTCAAATATCAAAAGTATTTTAAAAAAATAACATCTTAAGAAAAAACTTAAGACTAAAATCATTTAAATCAGAAAAAACTCAAATAAAAATTATACTTAACAAACAAACAAGACCTAAGCTTGTATTAATCTAGTATTTACAATTTTAATAATCACAATATTTCTCGCGTTAAAACTAAGATGTTCACAGCAACATACCTTTATAATTGATATTGCTAAAGGAAAACAAAGAAAAACCTTTACAACCATTTAAAATTAAATTCAAATTCAGAAAAGTCAAACATTTCAATTAAACGAAAAAGTATTTATTAAAACAAATCTCAGAAGTAAAGATTAAATTTAAAATTAAAACCCATTCAGAAAGATCAAACATTTCAATTAAACGAAGAAGTATTATTTAAAATAAATTTCAGAAGTAAAGATAAAATTTAAAATTAAAACCAATTCGGAAAAATCAAACATTCCAATTAAATGAAAAAATATTTGTTAGAACTAATTTCAGAAGTAAAATTGAAATTCAAAATTAAATCTAATTTTTTAAAAAATATGGAAATATAAAACACCCTGACTAAAAGGAACTATTGCTCTCTCTTTTTCAGGATTACTACACTCTTCATCGCCTGTACCCTGCTGACTCAATCACTAGTTATACAGAGCGATATTATTATTAAAAATTTAAAAGATAATCCTGGATTATATCCTCTAAACTTAGGAAACGTAGTGCTTAAACAAAGCGAATGGACGCTTATTAGAAATGTAGACTATACCCCTATATTTGTTAATTATGACACACTTAGAACTAATTTAATGAAAATAATACCGTTACTTGAAAATAAAAGTTACGTTATTGAATATACAAAATTTAAAAGGATTGATGATGTTATTATCAATCATAACAATTTACTCATAATATTAAAACAATATCTTGAAAAAACAGATAAACTCTTAAGTCAATTATTTCCTGATGTTAAACACAAAATTAATAAAAGAGGACTTTTCGATGGACTTGGATCCGCTTTCAAATTTTTAACTGGAAACCTCGACGCCAACGATGGAGTCAGATATGAATCTATGATTACTAAATTGCAAGAAAGCAATAAAATTCAAAATGACGTTATATTAGAACAAACTAAAATTTTAAATGATACCATCTCAGTAATCAATGATATAGCAAAGAGTCAAGAATTATTAGACAGAAATATAAATAAAATAATTTTACAAAATGAGGAATTAGGCAAAAATCTCGCTACATACTCCTTAAAAACAGTCTTGCTAGAAGCAATTCAATTTTTGCAACTACTTATTAACACTTGTTTGGAACTAGAAAATGCATTAACTTTTGCCCTAAATCAACAGATGCATATGTCATTAATTGATAATGACGATTTAATTGAAAATCTAAATGAAATTTCGACGTATCTCAATAGCATATCAGAAAAAGCTTTAACTATTCCATATCCTGCAGAGTTACAGTATTTACATTTATACGAGTCAATTATCATTACAAAAGTTTATCAAGTTAAAAACAGAATTACATTTATATTCGAAATACCTCTTACTTCCAAAACTAACGATTATCAAATGATACAATTAATACCATTTCCGATTTTTATCCAAAATTATCAATTTCGTATGATTATACCTACTTATAGTACTTTATTATTTAACGTTAAAAACAGCATTCCCATTGAAATAAGTCATTGTAAACTTATAACTTTAGACACCTACTTTTGTAATCAAAATAACTACTTTGAAATCCCCAACGACAAATTGTGCGAAACACAACTTCTGTCATTTAATAAAAATAAAACATGTATCCCTTATTTATTCAATTTAACAGAAATCAAAATATCACAAATAAATCCTGCGACATGGTTAATATCTTCCCCATCTGAAGCAATATTGGACGTCAAATGTAAAAATCAGAATTTTAGAAAAGGAATATCTGGCACTAACCTCTTACACCTCAGTTCAGACTGTCTTGTTTCAATAAATCAAAAACACATGTTATTCACCGCAAAAAGAATCTCAAATGAAATTGTTAATTTAAAAATTTCAAACATTGACCGCTTAATAATTCCTGAATCAAACCACATAAATGTTTCAAAGATTGACTTGATACCTCTTGACACCCAGAAATTGGTTGAGGACCGAATTAAACTTAATAAATATGAAAATTTGTTAAAACCTATTAATTATATTAAATCTGATAATTTAAGTGTGTCTGCAATTATATTTACTCTGTGTACTATTCTTATGTTAATAATTTTTATATTGTATTTGTATTATAATAGAAACACAATGAAGATTAAACTTATTAGATTTTTAAATAAAGATTTTGAACCGGTTAACGTAAATGCATAAGTTTAATTTTCTTTTCTCTTTGTAAGTTCAATGGAGGCATATTTGAATACCACCCATTGAACATTTTATCGGCGGACGTGTTATATTATGAATAGACAATGGTCTCCTGTGTAAAACTGCAAGCTTGCAACCTTGAACGATAAATAGCTTCTTTATATGAATTGCAAGTCTGCAACCTTGAACGCACGTGGCTTCCTGTCTCACGCTCCCTTTTAGAGATAACGCTTATCTTAGCTGATTAGGCATAGTATATATACTAGTAGCTTGCACTTCTAAGTTAAGCTCCAGTCAGTCGATAAGTTCCATTGTGTTCGTATCATAGCTAGATGTAAGAAATTGTCCGGCGGCTAGCTGTGTGCTTCCAATGTTATATTTCATTGTAAAATAAAAATAAACGTTTTTTAAAAAGTCGTTTCGGCGGCCTTTTAATAAAACTTGCTAAAAGTCGTTTATGCACGAGACATGTTATGAAACTCAGCCTTCGGCTTCGTTTCATAATTTTCATGTCTCGTGCATAAACGTCGACTTTTAGCACTTGTTGCATAAATAGCTATTATATAATATTATCTACAAAAACGGCGTTAAGTAAATGAAAAAAAATCTTCTTGATAGATAACATTTTAAATTCAGAGTCACAACTGCAAGATATTTAAAGCACCACATGCATTTTTAAAAGCATTTAACGTTGGTGCATTGACGATGTGTCTGGGGAGAGTATTCCATGTGGTCGTAACTCTATTTGACAAAAAGTGCTGGCGGCATAGTTTATGAAAACTTTCACGCACTAGCTTAAAGTCATGGCCACGCAATCGTTCATCACCGTTCAACACAAAAATATTTACTTCGACAGAATAGTGGCCATGCAGGATCTTGTAGGCTTCAATTAAGTCAGCACGAATTTTCCTGCTACGGAGTGTTGTAAGACCGAGGGCCCTTAAACGCTCTTCATAAGATAGGTGTCTGATAGTCGGACACCGCCGCGTAATGCGCCTTTGAGTCTGCTCGAGCACGTGAATGTCTTTCGCAAAGTAGGGGTTCCAAACTGGCACTGCATATTCAAGTTTCGGTCGAATAAAAGTCTTATTATAGATCTTGGACAACAACTGCGGAGACATGTTCTTGAATGCAATAGACACTATACAGGTTGTATACAAATTGGCGCAAAAGCTTCAGGTAGCGATATTCCTTGTACAATTTTGAGTCGAAAAGCTTAATACTAAAATGTTGGATTTGTCTTCATAAGCCCTCACGAGCGTTAGATAAAAAACTTTATTTTTTCAAGTAAAGTGCCTTTTGTGTTCTAAATACGTCAAAATGTCATGAAGGAAAGTTATTCAAAATGTAAAATTATGGCCCCATGCAAAATTTCAGAAATATCGGTCTACTTAAAGGAAACCGTGTGCACTAGATGAAGTACTTTTGTGGTAACACGGTTTCATATAAGTAAACCGATATTTCAGAAATTTTACATGGGGCCATAATTTTACATTTTGAATAACTTTCGTCCATGACATTTTGACATATTTAGAACAAAAATAGTAATTTGCACACCAAGTAGAGGTAAGTGAATTTTTCTGTCTGAGGTCGGTGGTTATATTTTGAAAAAAGCCAAAATTTTTACTAAAGAAGAGTTGGAAAGGTTTCTCATTTCTTAATACTAGTAAATATAAACGTCCAACTGCGGAAAGTGACCTTCTAGGAAAAATAGTTTTTTCTGTCCTTAGATACGGTTCGTTTGTATTGAATTGATCTGTTGCTAAGGTAGCTGTATATTACACTTTCCATTTTTTAACAATGTAATGTCACTTTACCCATTTGGTAGTGAGAAAAGGTACTTTATCTTACAGTAGCGCCTATTACCATACATTATACAACTGTTTTCAGTGACTAAAATAAAGTTTTATTCACAAGTGAGTTTTCATTATTTATACTACTGCATTGTTGGTAGCACTGTCAAGCTATGTCAAATTCGTAATTTTCAGGTTAAGTTTTGCGTCAGTCTGTGTCAAATAACAAACAAAACCTAACGTACGAACCTCACAAACTATTTAGGCACAAGAATTGCTACTGTAAGATTGTATCATCTGCAAATAAGGAGGCGTTGGTTTTTAGCAACACCGTTAGGTCTGCAATAAAAACGTTAAACAACAATGGTCCCAACGCCGAACCCTGGGGTACTCCATTTTTAGCTTGAAATTTTCTAGAAAGCTGATTATCTATTCTGACGCAACTGCTTCGACCTTCCAAAAAGTCTTGAATCCACATTAAAAGTTTTCCTCTAACCCCGCAATGCCGAAGTTTATAGATCAATCGTTGATGAGGAAATTGGAAGAAGAGCTGCCAAATCTTTTTGGTAATATGTGGTTTTACCAATAAAAGGTGTTCATATTTAATTTAGCTTAAGGTATTTTAGATTAGTGAATCTCAGGTTCGTACCATTATTGATAACTAGCAAGATGTCCGTTCTTCGTACGGACTACAAATGTTTTTTCTTCTAAATCTTAAACGAATTCTAGAATGCTCCCCTCCTCCCTCACTCGATACGCTAAACTAACAAACGCTGCAGAACAATATTGTAGGTAAAAAGGAAACAATATTCTTCCGAAAAAAGTTCTCCATAAGCCTTTTATGCTTCACGTATCCCCTAGAAATGTGTATGCAATTGTCGTTCTCCTTGTATAGATTGATAACACTATAGGTTTAGTATAACAATAATAATAAATGTATCTATTAAATGTTGTATTCATAAATTGTAGCAACATAACAGTTTCCACCACTTGGAGGTGGAATTTCGGAAATCCTTCTATTTTATTCTAAACTGAACACACGGAAAAAATCAATAACTTTAACCTCTTTTTACATCCTTTTACAATAAAGGAAGTATTGGATTTACCCCAAAAATTCGAAATTGAATTTTCAACGGATCTTCACGTTTTAGAGTTCCCTGATCCCAAAAAACATATTTTTTTTCATTGGTCTGTCTGGCTGTGTGTCTGTCTGTCTGTTTGTCTGTCTGTGTGTCTGTGAACAGAATATCTCAAAAACGAAAAGAGGTATAGCGTTGAAACTTCATATATAAGTTTTGTGTACTATGTAGATGCGACAGCAAGCTTTTGAAGAAAATCGCATAACCGGAAGTAGGTGATTTTTCAGTTTTTATCGATTTTTTCAAAAACGGCTCTAACGATTTTTTTCAAACTTCACATTTTTATTACATTTTGAATGTGTATTGATGTGAGATAGGTGATTTTCCAGTTGAATACTTCTAAAATGGGTTTCTTTTGTTTTTTTTTTCTAATTTTCTATGAATTCCTATTTCAAATAGAACACCCGGTATATTATTACATTTTTGAATTCAGCTTAAAATTTTAGAGACAATTTATCTCTTCAACTAACGCTCCATTTTGTACCGTTTTTGCAGAATTTGATATTTTTGAGAATTTTTGACAAATGCTTAAAAATTCAAAATCAAATTTTTGGCTAATTATAAGATCACTGTAAAAGGAAGTTGTGTGCGTGTATCACACCAGATTTTTTAACTTCTTTTTACTTTTATCCCATTTTTACTCCTTTTACAATGAAATTTAGAATAAAAACTTTAAACCCCTTTTTAAAGATTTAGAAATCACACATATGTCCAAAAACCATGGTCATCAGGAACCACAAAAAATACGAAAGGTTCTATAATTCACCCCTGAATTCAAATTCGCACCTTTAGGAGTTGATCAGTGCACAATTCTGAATTAAGTTCTTAGGAACTTGTATAGGCAACCTTTCTAAGTAAAAATCAAATCGATATATTATAGGGCCTTAAGAGATATTGAAAAATTCGTGAAAAGATACCTCTCTCCTTCCCTTTAAGGGTGGAATTTCGAAAACGCCGTTTCTAGCACTTCGCTACGTAACTAAAGGACTCTTCTTGCCAAATTTCAAGTTCCTGGTACCAAGGATTACTACGGATCCGCGTTGTTGAGTTGGTGCTTTATCTTCTATACGTATAGATTATAGCGGAATACCCGTTTTCTCCCCTTATGGGTGAAATTTCTAAAAAACTTTTCTACCTCATTTAGTCTAAAATGCAGCCATAAGAAAAAATCAGTAATTTCAACCTCCTACCCCTTTCCGGTTTTGCTCCTTTTTTACCCCTTTGGAGTAATATGTTAAAAAACCCTTAAACGCATTTGAAAAGATTTTGAAAATACATCTATATAACAAAAGAAAATGTTCTAAGCTTCTAAGTCAATAAACGTAGAAGATACGAATGATTCTTTAATTCACTCCGAATGTAGATTTGCAAATTTAGGGGTTGATTAGGGAGAAATCCTGAAATACGTTTCTAGGTATTTGCATTGATAATCTTTGCAAATAAACACCAAGTCACTATCTCATCGGGTCTAAGAGATATTGAGGAACTAGTGAAAACCCTTTTTATCCCTTATCACCCCCGTAGGGGTAAAATTTCAAAAAGTCGCTTTTAATCCATTTTATTGTGAAACGGAACTCACAGCGAAAAAAAATTATAATTTTTAACTCCCTACCTCTTTTCAGTTTTTGGTCCTGTTACCCCTTTAGCGTTAAGATTTTCAAATTCCCTTAAACCCCTTTCTAAATATTTTAAAAATACATATAAATACCAAAAACGAATGTTATAACTCAATAAACGTAGGAGATACGAAGGGTTCTTTAATTCACCCTCAATCCAGATTTGCACCTTTAGGGGTTGACTAGGGCAAAATCCTGAAATACGTTTCTAGGTATTTGCATTGACAATCTTTGCAAGTAAACACCAAGTCGTTATCTCATCGGGTCTCGTAAAACCACGTTTTACCCCTTTTCACTCCCGGAGAGGTAAAATTTAAAAAAATCGCTTTTAATCCATTTTATTGTGAAATGGAACTTGTAGCAAAAAAAAATAATTTTTTTTTAACCCCTCTACCTCTTAAATTTTTCCTCCTTTTACCCCTTTAGGGTTAAAATTTTTAAATTTCCTTACACCCCTTTTTAAATATTTTAAAAATACACCTATATGCCCAAAAAGAATGTTCTAACTCAATAAACGTAGGAGTTGCGAAGGGTTCTTTAATTCGCCCCCAATCCAGATTTGCACCTTTAGGGGTTGATTAGGGCAAAATCCGAAAATTAGTTTCTAGGTATTTGCATTGATAATCTTCGCAAGCAAAAACCAAATCGATATCGTATCGGGTGTAAGAGATATTGAGGAATTCGTGAAAATACATTTTACCCCTTTTCGCCCCCTTAGGAGTCGAATTTCAAAAAATCCCTTCTTAGCACCACCTTACGTAACAAATTGAACCTTCCACCCAAATTTCAAGTTTCTAGTACCGGTGGTTTCGGCTTTGCGTTGATTAGTCAGGGTTGTGACTTTCCTTTATATATACAGGGTGTTTCATTAATAATTGGAAATATTTTAACTGTAGAATCCTTGGCTCAAAACAATAATATTTAACCCAAATCACTTAGATAAAATGTGACTCCTTACTGAGATACATAGTGTTTTATTTAAAAATTTAAAAATGATTTTTCCCCATTACTTTAAAACTATTCGACCTGTACGTAGAATTTGGAAAGGGTCAACCAATCACTTGCCCCTGTCGTACGCCTCTGGTAGTAGCCAGAAACGTTTATTTAACATAATTTAATATGGTTTACAGTGTCTACGCTTCCTGCCAAATATGATACGGATACGTCAAATAGTTTTAAAGTAAAGGGGAAAAATCTTTTTTAAATTTTTAAATAAAACACCCTATATCTCAGTAAGGAGCCACATTTTATCTAAGTAATTTGGGTTAAATATTAATATTTTGAGCCCAGGATTCTACAGTTAAAATATTTCCAATTATTAATGAAACACTCTGTATATATAGATTATTAAAAGGGTTTACCAACGAGTTCGAATAAAGGTGATGCTAAAACGCAAAATCAAATCGACGATTTTTATGTACATTTTTTAAAAACTGAAATTGCAAACAAAATTCACACTTTTCGTGAAAAAATCAGCATTTTACAATAAAAGATGTATACAACTAAGTTGTGAATCACTTGGAATACACTGAATGTAAAACAACTTTATATAAAATTATCAAATCCATGGGATTTCGCTATAAAAAAATGCGACAATAAAAAAATATTATGTGAAAGCTCACATGTTCAAGTGGCGAGAGTGAAATTTTTACAAAAATATATTGAGTATATGCAGGCACCTGAAGAAATTGTATTTGTTTTCATTGATAAAACCTGGATATACCAAAATGGTTCCCAGATTCGAACTTAGACACATGATGATGACGAAAAAGCTCATCCAAAACGCATTAAAAGTGAAGGACGACGATTTACCGTGTTGCAAGTAGGTTGCAAATACGGTTTTTTAAAAGGTTGTAGCTTGCTTTTGGATACAAAAATAGAACATCGTGACTACCATCATACAATGAGTGGTAAAGTATTTAAAAAATGGGTTCAACAGCAACTTATTCCAGGTATGGATCAATTCTAAAAAAAATGTATTGTGATAATGGACAACTCCTCATATCATACAGTAAAACTAGAGAAACCTCCAAATTCTAATTCTTCAAAGCTGTATTACAAAGACTGGTTAATAAAACATAAAGTGCAGTTTGTTGACAATATGCTTAAAAAACAATTGTGGGACATAATTAAGCCTTTAATTAATGATACTAAAACGACTAATGTTATTGATGAGTTATTAAAATTACACGGATATGAAGTCTTAAGACTTCCTGCGTATCACTGTCAATATAATGCCATAGAACTGATATGGAGATTTGCTAAAAAATATTACAATAAGAATATCTTAAAAACAGAAACAGCATTAGATCTAAAAGGATGTACGCGAACCAAAAGTGTGTGGATGGAAGGTTTATCCAAATTCACAACTGAAATGTGGAATAACAGTGTTATTCACTGTGAAAATAGATATTTATGCATTAAGGGAGTTATGAATATGTTTTTTCCCTGAGGTTGAGATGTGTTACAGACCGATGGCCTCTGGCCAGAGATTTGTAAGTCAACCGAAGGCAAAGAACATGAATATCTGTTCAGCTTGAATGTTTTCCTTTGACAGATAATATTTGCTGGCGGCTATAACTGTATTTGGTTCGAAAGATATTTTTTGTGGGTGATAGGTGGCGGAGATAGCTGAGAGTTATCTCGCTTGCTCATGCCTCAA